>CM038142.1:330024099-330624099 GCA_021437245.1 Aegilops speltoides | reverse complement strand
TCCCATCACCGGTGGCCATCTTCATCATCCCGGAGCTATCCATGACGAGGAGGGAGTAGTTCACCCTCGGGGATGAGGGTATGTACCAGTAGCTATGTGTTTGATCTCTCTCTCTTGTGTTGTCTCTCGTGTTCCCTCTATGGCATGATCTTGATGTATCCCGAGCTTTGCTATTGTAGTTGGATCTTATGATGTTTCTCCCCCTCTACTCTCTTGTGATGAATTGAGTTTCCCCTTTTGAAGTTATCTTATTGGATTGAGTCTTTATGAGAACACTTGATGTATGTCTTGCCGTGATTATCTATGGTGACAATGGGATATCATGTGCCACTTGATGTATGTTTTGGTGATCAACTTGTGAGTTTCATGACATTGGGAACCTATGCATAGGGGTTGGCACACGTTCTTGACTCTCCGATAGAAACTTTGGGGCACTCTTTGAAGTACTTTTATGTTGGTTGGATGAATCTGAGATTGTGTGATGCTTATCGTATAATCATGCCCACGGATACTTGAGGTGACAATGGAGTATCTAGGTGACATTAGGGTTTTGGTTGATTTGTGTCTTAAGGTGTTATTCTAGTACGAACTCTTTTATATATTAATCCGAAAGAATAACTTTGAGGTGGTTTCGTACCCTACCATAATCTCTACGTTTGTTCTCCGCTATTAGTGGCTTTGGAATGACTCTTTGTTACATGTTGAGGGCTTGTTATATTATCTATCTATGTTATTATTGTTGAGAGAACTTGCACTAGTGAAAGTATGAACCCTAGGCCTTGTTTCCTATCATTGCAATACCGTTTACGCTCACTTTTACCGTTAGTTACCTTGCTGTTTTTATTATTTCAGATTACAAAAACCTATATCTACTATCTATTTTGCACTTGTATTACCATATCTTCGCCGAACTAGTGCACCTATACAATCTACCATTGTATTGGGTGTGTTGGGGACACAAGAGACTCTTTGTTATTTGGTTGCAGGGTTGTTTGAGAGAGACCATCTTCATCCTACGCCTCCTATGGATTGATAAACCTTAGGTCATCCACTTGAGAGAAATTTGCTACTGTCCTACAAACCTGTGCACTTGCAGGCCCAACAACATCTACAAGAAGAAGTTGTGTAGTAGACAGCAAGCTCTTTTCTGGCACCGTTGCCGGGGAGGTTAGCGCTTGAAGGTATATCTTTAGATCTTGCAATCGAATCTGGAATTGAGTTTGTCTCATATGCTTCACCTTTTTAATATCTTTCGTGAGTATGATGGAACGGAAAATTGTGCTCATGTACTAGAAGAAGAATTACATAGAATTCTTGGCATAAAATATGTGAATGATGAGCATGATTGCAATGTTGTTAGTATGAATTCCTTGAATATCCATGATGCTAATGATATGCAAAGCCACAAGCTTGGGGAAGCTATGTTTGATGAAGATGATATTTTTTGTCCCCCAAGCTGTGATGAGCAAATTTACTATGATGAAAGCATGCCTCCTATCTATGATGATTATTGTGATGATACGTATGCCATAAAGAAGAAGCTTGCTTATGTTGAGAGTAGTAAATTTTCTATGCTTGTAGATCATGAAAAGAATGCTTTAGGTGCTGGTTATATTGTTGAATTCATTCATGATGCTACTGAAAATTATTATGAGGGAGGAATATATGCTTGTAGGAATTGCAATAATGTCAAGTTTCCTCTCTATGTGCTTAAAATCTTGAAGTTATGCTTGTTTTACCTTCCTATCCAAGTTCTTTATCGTTCCCAGAAGTTGTTTGCTCACAAAATCCCTATGCATAGGATGTGGGTTAGACTTAAAAGTGCTAGTCATATGCTTCATGATGCTCCCGTTATGTTTCAATTCTTATCTTTTATGTGAGCATCATTGTCATCATCATGCCTAGCTAGAAAGGCATTAAAGAAAAGCGTTTGTTGGGAGACAACCCAATATTTATACTTACTGTTTTTGTGTGTTCACTTGATTATGCTACTATAGTAATCATTTTTTATAGCTTTTGTTTCAATAAAGTGCCTAGTAATACCTTTAGGATGGCTTACGGTGATAGTTGTGTTGATCCTGCTGGAAATCAGAAACTTTTGCACCCAGTAAATTAGTTTTGTTAATTCATAGAAACGTGCTTCTGATTTGATTATTTCTGCTTTGGATTGGTACACTAATTTCTTAGGACTTCCTAATATGGTAGGATTTTTGGAGATCCAGAAGTATACATTTAGTACATATTACTACAGACTGTTCTGTTTTTGACAGATTCTGTTTTCTATGTGTCGTTTGCTTATTTTGATGAATCTATGAGTAGTATAGGAGGGTATGAACCATAGATAAGTTTAAGTACAGTAGATATTACACCAATATGAATTTAGAATGAGTTCATTACAGTACCTAAGTGGTGGTTTTATTTTCTTATACTAACGGAGCTTACGAGTTTTCTGTTGAGTTTTGTGTTGTGAAGTTTTCAAGTTTTGGGTAAAGATTCGATGGACTATGGAATAAGGAGTGGCAAGAGCTTAAGCTTGGGGATTCCCAAGGCACCCCAAGGTAATATTCATGGATAACCAAGTGCCTAAGCTTGGGGATGCCCCGAAAGGCATCCCCTCTTTCGTCTTCGTTCATCGGTAACTTTACTTGGAGCTATATTTTTATTCACCACATGATATGTGTTTTGCTTGGAGCGTCATTTTCTTTTGTTAGTATTTGCTTTCTATTATTTAGAATAATGTTTTGCATCTTTAGTTCCAACAAAAAGTCAAGGATAGCCTTTGCCATGCTTATTTTGCTAGTATACATGTTGCTGTTTGAAAAATAGAAAGTTTACCGCTGTGGCAAATTCCCTAGAAAAGTCAGAGAGTGGTATAATGTTGAATCTTTTTTGCATATTGAGCTCTGATAAATTTATTACAGTGGGAATTTTAGTTCATAATTTTTGGAGTTAGGGAAGTATGATGACTCTTGCATTCTTTACAGACTATACTGTTCTGGCAGATTGCTGTTATGGTTGCATTGTTTGCATATGTTTGCTTGTTTAATGATTCTATTTGAAGATAGGAGTATTAAATATGCAGAGGCAATTAGTATTCAATGTTGAATAATAATTTTAGTGATTTGTTACAATATAAAATGATAAGGTTTTGCGTTGGTTTATACTAACCTATCTCACGAGTTCTTGTTGAGTTTGTTGTGAATGAAGCTTTTGATAAAAAGAGAAACCATGATATGAGAGGAATTAAGGAGACACAAAAGTTCAAGCTTGGGGATTCCCAAGGCACCCCAAGATAATATTTCAAGAATTGTCAAGCATCTAAGCTTGGGGATGCCCCGGTAGGCATCCCACCTTTCTTCTTCAACAACTATCGGTTAGTATCGGTTGAGCCTAAGTTTTTGCTTCTTCACATGTGTTGTGCTATCCTTGCAATGTAGTTTTCTTTAGCTTTGCTTGATTTTTGAATAAAGTATCAAGATCTGAAATTATTAAATGAGAGAGAGTCTTCACATAGTTGCATAATTATTTAGCTACTCATTGACCTTCACTTATATCTTTCAGAGTAGTTTGTCACTTGCTCTAGTGCATCACTTATATCTTTTAGAGCACGTTGGTGGATTTGTTTTATAGAAACTATTGATATCTCATGCTTCACTTAGATTATTTTGAGAGTCGTTAATAGCATGGTAATTTGCTTAATGTTAATATACTTGGTATTCAAGATATGTGAAACTTTCTTATGAGTGTGTTGAATACTAAGATAAGTTTGATGCTTGATAATTGTTTTGAGATATGGAGGTGATAATATCAAAGTCGTGCTAGTTGAGTAATTGTGAATTCAAAGAATGCTTGTGTTGAAGTTAGCAAGTCCCGTAGCATGCACGTATGGTTAAAGTTGTGTAACAAATTTGAAACATGAAGTGTACCTGGCTTGTGCATCCTTATGAGTGGCGGTCGGGGACGAGCGATGGTCTTTTCCTACCAATCTATCCCCTAGGAGCATGCGCGTAGTACTTGATTTTTGATGGCTTCTAAATTTTTGCAATAAGTATATGAGTTCTTTTGACTAATGTTGAGTCCAAGGATTATACACACTCTCACCTTTCCGCCTTTGCTAGCCTCTTGATGCACTGCATTGCCCTTTCTCACCTTGAGAGTTGGCGCAAACTTCGCCGGTGCATCCAAACCCCGTGATATGATATACTCTATCACACATAAACCTTCTTATATCTTCCTCAAAACATCCACCATACCTACCTATCATGTCATTTCCATAGCCATTCCGAGATATATTGCCATGCAACTTCCATTATCATCATCATGACATACATTACTTTTGTCATATTGCCATTGCATGATCATGTAGTTGACATCGTATTTGTGGCAAAGCCACCATGCATTATTTTTCATACATGTCACTCTTGATTCATTGCACCATCCTGGTACACCGCCGGAGGCATTCATATAGAGTCATATCTTGTTCTAAGTTTCGAGTTGTAATCCTTGTGTTGTAATCAATAGAAGCGTGATGATCATCATTATTAGAGCATTGCACAAAAAAAGAGAAAGGCCCAAAAAAAAAGAACAAAAGGGAAAATAAAAAAGGGGCAATGCTACTATCTCTTTTTCCACACTTGTGCTTCAAAGTAGCACCTTGTTCTTCATGTAGTGAGTCTCATATATTGTGCTTCAAAGTAGCACCTTGTTCCTCATGTAGTGAGTCTCATAAGTTGTCTTTTCATACTAGTGGGAATTTTTCATTATAGAACTTGGCTTGTATATTCCTACGATAGGCCTCCTCAAATGCCCTAGGTCTTCGTGAGCAAGCGAATTGGATGCACACCCACTAGTTTTGTTTTGTTGAGCATTCATAGCTCTAGTGCATCCGTTGCATGGCAATCCCTACTCCTCAAGTTGACATCAATTGATGGGCATCTCCATAGCCCGTTGATTATCCTCGTTAATGTGAGACTTTCTCCTTTTTTGTCATCTCCACACAATCCCCATCATCATATTCTATTCCACCCATAGTGCTATATCTATGGCTCACGCTCATGTATTGCGTGAAGGTTGAAAAAGTTTGAGATTATTTAAGTATGAAACAATTGCTTGGCTTGTCATCGGGGGTATAGAAGTTGGGAACATCTTTGTGTGACGAAAATGAAGCATAGCCTAACTATATGATTTTGTAGGGTTGAACTTTATTTTGCCATGTTATTTTGAGAAGACATGATTGCTTTGATTAGTATGCTTGAAGTATTATTATTTTTGTGTCAATATGAACTTTTGTCTTGAATCTTTCGGATCTGAATATTCATATCACAATTAAGAAGATTTACATTGAAATTATGCCAAAGTATCACTCCGCATCAAAAATTCTTTTTAATCATTTACCTACTCGAGGACGAGCAGGAATTAAGCTTGGGGATGCTTGATACGTCTCCAACGTATCTATAATTTTTTATTGCTCCATGATACTTTATCTACTGTTTTAGGCAATATTGGGCTTTATTATCCACTTTTATATTATTTTTGGGACTAACCTATTAACCGGAGGCCCAGCCCAGATTTGCTGTTTTATGCCTATTTCAGTGTTTCGAGGAAAAGGAATATCAGACGAAGTCAAAATGGAACGAAATCAACTAGAGAAGTTATTTTGGGAAGAAAAGCAACCCAGGGAACTTGGAGTGCACGTCAGGGGAGATACGGGCTGCCCATGAGGGTGGGGGGCGCGCCCCCTACCTCGTGGGGCTCCCGTAGCTCCAGTGATGTACCCTTTCACCCATATATACCTACGTACCCTAAAACTTCCAGAACAGAAGATAGATCGGGAGTTCCGCTGCCGCAAGCCTCTGTAGCCACCAAAAATCTCTCGGGAGCCCGTTCTGGCACCCTGCCGGAGGGGGATCCCATCACCGGTGGCCATCTTCATCATCCCGACGCTATCCATGACGAGGAGGGAGTAGTTCACCCTCGGGGCTGAGGGTATGTACTAGTAGCTATGTGTTTGATCTCTCTCTCTCTCTCATGTTCTCTCTCGTGTTCCCTCTATGGCACGATCTTGATGTATCCCGAGCTTTGCTATTGTAGTTGGATCTTATGAAGTTTCTCTCCCTCTACTCTCTTGTGATGAATTAAGTTTCCCCTTTGAAGTTATCTTATCAGATTGAGTCTTTATGAGAACACTTGATGTATGTCTTGCCGTGATTATCTATGGTGACAATGGGATATCATGTGCCACTTGATGTATGTTTTGGTGATCAACTTGTGGGTTTCGTGACATTCGGTGCATAGGGGTTGGCACACGTTCTTGACTCTCCGATAGAAACTTTGGGGCACTCTTTGAAGTACTTTTATGTTGGTTGGATGAATCTGAGATTGTGTGATGGTTATCATATAATCATGCCCACGGATACTTGAGGTGACAATGGAGTATCTAGGTGACATTAGGGTTTTGCTTGATTTGTGTCTTAAGGTGTTATTCTAGTACGAACTCTTTTATAGATTGATCCAAAAGAATAACTTTGTGGTGGTTTAGTACCCTACCATAATCTCTACGTTTGTTCTCCGCTATTAGTGGCTTTGGAGTGACTCTTTGTTACATGTTGAGGGCTTGTTATATTATCTATCTATGTTATTATTGTTGAGAGAACTTGCACTAGTGAAAGTATGAACCCTAGGCCTTGTTTCCTATCATTGCAATACCGTTTACGCTCACTTTTACCATTAGTTACCTTGCTATTTTTATTATTTCAGATTACAAAAACGTATATCTACTATCTATTTTGCACTTGTATCACCATCTCTTCGCCGAACTAGTGCACCTATACAATCTACCATTGTATTGGGTGTGTTGGGGACACAAGAGACTCTTTGTTATTTGGTTGCAGGGTTGTTTGAGAGAGACTGAGGGAGTCTTGGAGTAGGGGGTGTCCGGACAGCCGGACTATCATTATCCGCCGGACTCCAAGACTACGAAGATACAAGATTGAAGACTCCGGCCCGTGTCCGGATGGGACTTTCCTTGGCGTGGAAGGCAAGCTTGGCAATACGGATATGTAGATCTCCTACCATTGTGACCGACTGTAACCCTAGCCTCCTCCTGTCTATATAAACCGGAGGGCTTTAGTCCATAGGACAACATACATCACAACAATCATACCATAGGCTAGCTTCTAGGGTTTAGCCTCCTTGATCTCGTGGTAGATCCACTCTTGTACTACCCATATCATCAATACTAATCAAGCAGGGGCGTGAGGGTTTTACCTCCATCGAGAGGGCCGAACACAGGTAAAACATTGTGTCCCTAGTCTCCTGTTACCATCTGCCTAGACGCACAGTTCGGGACCCCCTACCCGAGATCCGCCGGTTTTGACACCGACATTGGTGCTTTCATTGAGAGTTCCTCTGTGTCGTCACCGATAGAGCGGATGCCTCCACCCGTCTTCAAAGACGGTGTTTTCGCCGAAGGGCCTTGGCACCGCGAAACTATCCGCCGATGGTTTTCTTATGACCGCCTGTCCGGCCGCCGCTTCGACAATGACCTCGCAAGTCGTCAGAAGCAATCTTCGCGTCAGCCCTAAAGCTGCCGAACAGTTGGACCCAATAGAGCTCTCGTCTGTTAACGAGCTCTTGGATCGCATCGCTGCCCTGGGAGTCGCTACGGACTACAACCAGATTGGGCTTAAAACCGATCTGAGAGAGATTAACTCTCCCCAGGCCACCCACCGCATCACAGTGGTGGAAGAGCAACACGGCAACTCTTTGCCTATGTTGAAAACAATTCATGTCCGGATTCCCGAACCCTCCACGCCGGATTCCCGCGGAGGGACGGACTTCGATCGAGCGTTGAACTTAAAATCATGCATCGCTCCGGACTTGCTGGATTGTGTCCAGCAAACCAAGCTTCCGAATTTGGAAACCCCTCGGCCTTTGAGCCCCAAGATGGGCAGGGATCCGGATTTTAGTCCACCCACCCGCCCAAACATATGCGATCTATCTCAAATACGGCAAGAGCCTTCAGAAACAGTACATCATTAGTGGGCCAGATTCCTCCTGGTTATGGACAGGATAAAGGACTGCCGAGAGGAAAACGCAATCTCAATCTTCTGCAATAACTGCACGGACAAGGGAATCCTAAACGCCATTGATCGCCGCAGAATTACGCGCTTCACCGATCTGGCATCCATAGTACGAAAGTACTATGCGATGGAAAATTTCCGGAAAACTAAAAATCAATTTTGGGATAATCCGGCCCCAAACCCAGTCCGTAGTAAAAGGGCGCCTTACACTCAGGCCCCAGATGCAAAAACGAAAAAACAGAAACCCAATAAGGGAAACGCAACCGTACTGGAGGGATGGCTCAATGGACCCTGTATACTTCATAGTTAAGAGGGAGCCGTCCCAACACATAGCCTTCGAGCATGTTGGATATTACGGCAGGTGGCCAAAAGTGGCGAGGAACTTCTAGCTCCGGGAAACCACTCCAACAATACCAGCATGGTATCAACAGTCTTCGAGACCTTTGCATCAAACAATATGCGAAAGCGAACAATCCCCGGACTCGCCGAAGTCTACCAAGTAGCAACAGCAAATCCATGGAGTGACACAGCTATTACCTTCAACGCCAGATGAGCCTAAATTCCGAACAACCAGAGCACCAGCTGCACTGGTACTTAGTCCCATAGTGGACGGCTTTCGACTGACAAAAGTCCTCATGGATGGCGGCAATGACTAAACCTCATTTACGAGGAAACTCGCAAAAATGGAAATCGATTGGAGCCGATTGGCGAAGCAGCACAACCTTTAGAGGAATAATCCCTAGCCGGAAGCGCTGCCTTTGGAAAAATCACACTCGATGTGGTGTTGGCTCTCCGGACAATTATAGATCCGAAGAAGTCACGCCGGTGGCCCCATTCAGCAGCGGGTATCACGCCATATTAGGGCGAGAGGCATTCACAATTTTTCAGCAATTACCTCATTACGGGTACATGAAGCTCAAAATGCAGGCCCAGCGGAATAATCACTCGCTAGTGATCCGGACATAGCACTCCACGCCGAAAACAAGACAGCCGCACTAGCCCTCGAGGCACTATCCGAAGCCTTAGTGGCAGAAGAACTCACCGCGCTGCGCTCTACGGTGAACAGGGACGATGTGATACTCGATAAAAGATCCAAGTCCACCTCCTTCAAACCAGCAGATGAAATAATAAAATTTCAGGTCCATCCAACGGACCCAACAAAGACGGCCTCCATTGGGGCACAATTGAACCCCGAAGTAGACGCCGCACTGCGCGAATTCCTTTGGGAAAATTGGGATATCTTCGCTTGGCATCCTTTGGACATGCCCGGAATCCCACGCAGGTTGGCAGAACACAACCTAAACATCCTAAAGGATTTAAGCCAGTCAAACAGGCCCTTCGGCGATTTTCCGAACCCAAAAGACAGGCAATGGGAGAAGAGCTAGCCAAACTATTGGAAGCCGGATTCATTAGAGATATCAAACATTCGGACTAGCTAGCAAATCTGGTGATGGTACCAAAGAAGGATAAATCCTGGCGCCTCTGTGTCGATTTTAAAGACCTCAATAAGGCTTGCCCAAAGGATCCCTTCCCTCTCCCCCGCATCGATCAAATTATCGATGCCATAGCAGGGCACGATTCGTTGTGCTTCCTAGACGCATACTCTGGCTATCATCAAATCAAGATGGCGGAAGCAGATCAAGCCGCAACGGCATTCATCACTCCATATGGACCATTCGCTTCAACACGATGCCCTTCGACTCAAAAATGCCGGCGCAACATATCAGCGCATGATTCAAACATGTCCGCCACCCAGATCGGCAAAACAATCGAGGCATACGAGAGCGACGTGGTCGTCAAAACAAAACACGCCGAAACCCTAGTAGACAATTTGAGGCTCACATTCAAAACCTCGAGCATATGACATCAAGCTGAATCCGGAAAAATGCGTTTTCGCATACCAGCGGAAAGCTGCTGGGCTTCATTGTATCCGACGGAGGAATTGAAGCAAATCCGCCAAAATCCGAGCTCTGTCACGCTTGGATATTCCAAAAGACCTCAAACAAATACAAAATTAACAGGATGCGTGGCAGCCTTAAGCCGCTTTATCTCCCGTCTAGGAGAAAAGGCGTTGCCCCTTTATCGCCTCCTCAGGCGCACCGAACACTTTGAGTGGACGGATGCTGCCACTGCCGGACTCGAAGAAATAAAGGCCATACTGGCAACAAATCCGGTCCTGGCTGCGCCCACTCTGGGCGAACCAATGTTGTTATACATCGCAGCAACACATCAAGTTGTAAGCGCGGTCCTCGTCGTCGAACGAGCGACAGAAGGGCATAAATTCTCTCTTCAAAAACCAGTGTATTATTTATCCACTGTGTTAAACCCCTGCAAATCCCGTTACCCGCACTATCAGAAGATAGCATATGCAGTGTTCATGGCGTCTCGGAAGCTCCGGCACTACTTTCAAGAGTGTTCGATAACAGTGGCCTCTGAAGTACCACTCAATGACATTATAAATAACTGCGACGCAACGGGCAGGATTGCAAAACGGGCCATTGAGCTCTTACCATTCGACATAACTTACAAACCTCGACGAGCTATAAAGTCACAAGTTTTGGCTGACTTTGTCGCCGAATGGACTGAAGCCGAACTCCCTAAAGAGTACGACACATACTCTAATTGGACTATGCATTTTGACGGCTCCAAAATGTTGGCCAGACTGGGGGCTGGCGTCGTACTGACGTCCCCAACCGGAGATACAGTCCAGTATGTACTTCAAATAATGTACACGGACTCCAACAATGCAGCCGAATACGAGGCCCTGTTACATGGTCTCCGGATGGCGGTCTCCATGGGCATTCAACGCCTAGAGGTGCGCGGGGATTCAAACCTTGCAATATCCCAAATAAACGGAGACTTTGACGCCAAGGATCCGAAAATGGCAGCATATCGCAACGCTGTCCTAAAAATGTCAGCTCGGTTTGAAGGACTTGAATTCCATCACATAGCCCGAGATAATAACCAAGCGGCCGACGTCCTGGCACGCATCGGTGCGAAACGTGATGCTGTCCCTCCAAATATCTTCCTGGAACGGCTCTTCAAGCCATCCGTACTATGGGAAGAGGAGCCCGGTAGCGATAAACCGGAAAAAACCGCATCAATCGATGATTCAGCAGACGACATAACACCTTCAGCCCACGTTATAATGGCAGTAATCGCCGCGTGGACAGAACCTTTCCTAGCCTACTTGCTTAGGCAGGAACTTCCCGAAGACCAAAACAAGGCCCGCTGCATAGTCCGGCGATCAAAAGCCTACAAGGTCCATGAGGGAGAACTTTATAAGAAAAGTACAACCGGAGTCCTTCAGAGGTGTATCTCCGAAGAGGAAGGGCGAAACCTCCTGGCTGAAATTCATGCCGGACTAGGCGGACACCACGCAGCAGCCCGGGCCCTTGTAGGAAAGGCATTCCGTACAGGATTTTATTGGCCGACGGCTCGGGCGGACGCACAGGACTTGGTCCAGCGATGCGTTGGTTGTCAGCTCTTTGCTAATCAGAGCCATATGCCACCCACCGCCCTCAAAACCATACCGATTACCTGGCCGTTCGCGGTCTGGGGGCTTGACATGGTTGGACCCCTTAAAGGGGGAACCCACAAGCAAAGGTACCTATTGGTCATGGTTGATAAATTCACCAAATGGATAGAGGCCAAACCGGTCAAAACGGCAGAGTCCGGACCAGTGATAGACTTTATATCAGGGGTGGTACACCGTTCTGAGTCCCCACAAAGATCATCACCGACAACGGCACGAACTTCACAGCCGATGAGGTTAAATCATGGTGCAAAAATATGGGCATCAAGCTCGACTATGCTTCAGTTTATCACCCTCAAACCAACGGTCAAGTGGAAAGAGCAAATGGTCTAATAATGAGCGGCATTAAACCCAGATTAGTGAGGTCACTTACTAAATCCAACACACAATGGGTCAAGGAGCTCGAATCCGTACTCTGGGGGCTGCGGACAACGCCTAACCGTACTACCGGATTCACACCATTTTTTATGGTATACGGCGCAGAGGCAGTCTTGCCCTATGACATTATTCATGACTCACCTCGAGTGCGCATGTATGAGGAAAGAGAGGCCGAGCTTGATCGGCAGGACAGCTTGGACACATTGGAGGAAGAACGTGGCGTCGCGAAGGCTCGTTCCGCATTCTATCGGCAGCAGGCCGAAGATATCAAAGCAGAGAAGTACGGGCCAAGACTTACAACGTGGGTGAACTAGTTCTACGCCTGCCGGACAAGAAAAAGGACAAGCTCAAGCCCAAATGGGAGGGCCCCTTCATTATCGATCAAGTCCTGACCGGCGGAGCATACCGTCTACGAAATGCGTCGGATAACCGACTCGAGCCGAACCCATGGAACGCAGCCCGCCTCCGACGATTCTATGCCTAGCACCGGACTAAGAGTTTGTCCCCTTCCCCCGTCCAAACTTTTACACTTCGGCTGTCTTTTGTTTCTCTTTTTATCCTTTTTAAAAAAATTAAAAAAAAGAGAGCCCTTACGGGCCTATTTTCGCATTTTTTGCATACGCATGATGTGCCATTCGCACTCATTATTCCTGGGGGCTTCTTTTACAGAAGCTCAATTATACGGGTTTCGTACCCAGCACATGTGTCAAGCTTCCACATGTACCTTTTACTCGCCATTATATGCATCGATATGACTTAAGTTTTGGCCAAGCTGGGTTGCTCGGCTCTCGTGCTTACCCTCGTTCCCGATTGTTCGGCTAGGAGGTAAAGGAGCACCTCTGCGATTATTCTTGCTGGTCACCGGATGTGTACCTCGGTAGGGTGAAGCCGAAGCTAAGCGTTCTTAAGGGAATATTCGGTCGGTGATTTAAAAGATGACTTTTACCTATTTTATCTATCTGCCCCGGATGTTTTATCGCTTTCTTTGCAGTCCGACATGCACTTTAGGGCATGCCTCCCAAATAAAGTAACCCTTAACGGAACTATTCTCCTGGAAGATGTTTCTTACTAACCATGTAATATAACATAACTAGTTGGGCACTTGTCCGATAAAGCACTAATGACCCCTACGCCTGGTCTCCATGCATACCACGGTTGTGTCTCAACCAAAGAGGTATTCGGACACACTCCAGACTCTAGGGTCCCGAGGTTGAAGCGAAAAGGTCGGCAAAGACAAACGATCTACAATCCGGCTAGAAGGCATTTCACATATCACTTTAAAGGATAACATACATTGTCAAATTTACTGATTGTATTCCTCCTCAATCCCATCTAACAGGCTGTCTAGTTTACAGTCCCGTTGGGAAAATTTAGCAGCCAACTCTACTTGGCTGTACACTAAACTCACAGGGATCTCCTTCCCATCGGGCCCCACCGGTCCAACTTCGGCCATGTGGTTGGGATCCGCCTTCTTGTACCGCGTCTTCCCCATGGCCCAAGCCTCCTCGGCACCTTGACGGCAAGCGAAATCTTCCACAAACGGGCGTTGCAAGCACTCCTGCAGCTTCTCCATAAGCTCCCGAGGCTCTCGGGTAGGCCGAGGCTGGCCATAAAGCCTGAACAGCGCCGCTCATTGCCTGCCAAACTTGTTCGAGTAGCTGCAACAGTTCGGGAAGTTGATCACCCGTTGATAGGGGCATCTCCTCTGCAGGACGACCCGTGAGTATACCTACAAGACATATCATGTCAAAATGCTTCCTCGCCGAACTCTTCTTTTCAAAAGAGTCCGCTCAAGCACTTACTATAAATGCCGCGACGAAGCCGCTGATTCTCCTTAACGGAGCCGGACAGCTCGGCCCGAGCGCCTTTCAGCTCTTCTCCAAGCTTAGCGTTGGCATCCTGGAGCTTGTTCCTTTCCTGCTGAACCCTATTCAGCACACTCTCGCCGGCCTTTAGCTGGCGCAGCAATGCTTGCATGTCCGGATCTTGTCCGGCGGTACCTGCATTGTCATTATTAGACTTGCGCGCATGCCGCACATCGCTTATGTTTATTAATAAAAATGTGTTACCAGGAGGGGTCTTTGCATCTCCTCCTGCGGCAGCAAGTGCGGCCTCCAGTTGGGCCTTGCAATCTTGCAGCTCCCGAGATAGCTGGGAGTTCTTCTCGGTAAGAGCATGCGTTTCCAAATGATCCTTAAATCAGTTAGCATAACTACTTTAAGTCTCGGGGGCTACTGGTATGTACAACCATTAAAATTCCCTTACCCGTATGTCTTTCACATACTGCTCCGTGGCTCTGGTAAAACCATCTTGAGCGGCACGGAGATGCGCGTCCCCTGCGTTAAAGGCATCCAATGCCTCCGGGGAAAAGCACGCTTCACGAAATACTATCCGGTGGCGCCTATGGTTCATGGCGCTCTCCACCTCAGACTTGGTGGCGGACAGTCTGTCGGTGTCCTCCGTTGGAGGAGGATCCGGCCCGCGTCTTGCGCTTGCCTCCCCCTCTAGGCCGGGCGCTAGAGCCTGGCCGGTATAGGTTGGATCGGCAACTTCTGCGCCCGCAGTCCGGCGGGCGCTTTTTCTCCTACAAAGGTTATGAGCACTCATGCGTTTTCTCGGAACGTTGCTCTGAAAATTCAAATATGAGCTATACCTTTGCGGTGACGTTTCCGTTTGCCCCGCGCTCCTTTTCCGCCTGCTGGTCCGGACTGGCCTCTGTTGGTCAGCCACCGCGGGCTCGGCTTCCTGCCGTAAAGGCGCTTCCTGCAAAATACCATCGTTTGCGAAGGTTAGAAATGGGCAGGGAAGAGATAATGGTGTCCAGACTTCGGTCGCGGTCACCTGGGAAGCCGAACTTAGTCCGGGGTAGTCCGCCATAATGGCAACCAAAGCATTGTCCATGCTGAGCTGGTGAAACACCCCGTCGATCAGCTCCACCTCGATGTCCGGGTCCTCTTCGGAGGCCGGATCCAGGGATCTTTCTGGATCCTCGGGTTGCGGAGCAGGACTTACCATGTCCTCCACAGTCCGGCGTAGATCCTGCGCCGAAGACATAATATAAGAAGCTTAAACTTCGAAAGCACGGGTTGAGCCCTTCAAGGTGTTCACTTACCCATCCCCTAGGGTTGGTCATGGAAAACCCATTCAAAGGGTTCGTCCGAAGGAAGTCCTCCTTCTCCCCCTTGTACATGCTGGACAGGATCTCCACGAGATCCTCGGTCGAATCCGGCCCTTTGCGGCCATGCCGGGTGGCATCGTCCTCCCCGTTGAAATCCCACATGGGGTGGCCTCTGTATTGCAATGGCTGTACCCCCCGCTTGATGCATGTTGCCATGACTCCGATCATGGTCAGGCCAGAATGGGCCAATAATCTTATTCGGCCCATCAAGTAATGGACGCTCTTGTCTTCCTCCAATCGGGGCTCATGGCGCCACCGAGGCGTTTCTTGAGGAGCAGCACTAAACTCCGGAGGCCAATCCGGACTGGTGCAGTAGCGGGCGTCTCCTATATAAAACCACTCCGAGGGCCGGTCTTGGACGCCTTCTTGGGAGTACGGATAGGTATCCGGTCCGGCGATCGCCATATTTGGCGCCGCCCACTTGATATATGGACCCCTCGTGAGAACGAAGTGCGAGGCGAACAGCCTCTTCCACAATGCGAAATGGGGCTCGATGCCCAGGAATAGCTCACAAAGAGCTACGTAGCCCGCGATATGCAAGACAGAGGCGGGCGTAAGGTGGTGGAGCTGGAGTCCGTAGAACTCCAAGAGCCCGCGGAGGAACGGATGTATTGGGAATCCGAGTCCCCTTATCAGGTAGGGGACGAAGCATACACGCTCCCCCTTATTGGGGCTTGGAGTGTCCTCCGCCTGCCTCCCACCTTGGTAAGTAACCAGTCTGGCCCGGACTGGGACCATGAAGGCCGGAGGGAGAAATCCCCCCGTTTGGAGCTTCACTAGCTTGTTGTGCGAAACAGAGCACCTCCTCCAATTCCCCGGCGGTGGGCTGGGAGCAAGTCAAGAAGAGCCGCGTCGACGATCCATGGTGGAATGGATTTTTAGGTCAAAGGCGCTTCGATGGAGTATTTGCGGGAGGAAGACGGTGCGGTTTGGATCTGGATTCTTGCCTCTTTTATAGGCGGACGACTCGCACAACTAGGGGGTGGAATGTAAAAGGCACCCTGGCTTTTCGCATTCGTGCGACGCGTGGAAGAGGGCCATTATTTGGCGTAGAAGCCAAGGAACACAAGATTCAAGATGAAGCGGACACTCGCTCGCGGTACATGGAATTTGAAGGAGAACCGCCTTGCAACGCCAAGACTATAAACGCGCTGGACTTATCGTCATTGAAGCCTGGCTCGGGGGCTACTAAGGGAGTCCTGGACTAGGGGGTGTCCGGACAGCCGGACTATCATTATCCGCCGGACTCCAAGAGTACGAAGATACAAGATTGAAGACTCCGGCCCGTGTCCGGATGGGACTTTCCTTGGCGTGGAAGGCAAGCTTGGCAATACGGATATGTAGAACTCCTACCATTGTGACCGACTCTGTGTAACCCTAGCCTCCTCCGGTGTCTATATAAACCGGAGGGCTTTAGTCCGTAGGACAACATACATCACAACAATCATACCATAGGCTAGCTTCTAGGGTTTAGCCTCCTTGATCTCGTGGTAGATCCACTCTTGTACTACCCATATCATCAATATTAATCAAGCAGGACGTAGGGTTTTACCTCCATCGAGAGGGCCCGAACCTGGGTAAAACATTGTGTCCCTTGTCTCCTGTTACCATCCGCCTAGACGCACAGTTCGGGACCCCCTACCCGAGATCCGCCGGTTTTGACACCGACAGAGACCATCTTCATCCTACACCTCCTACGGATTGATAAACCTTAGGTCATCCACTTGAGGGAAATTTGCTACTGTCCTACAAACCTGTGCACTTGTAGGCCCAACAACGTCTACAAGAAGAAGGTTGTGTAGTAGACAGCACTATCATACCTAACTCTGCAGGCTGACAGTGCACATTTAATGCACCGCTTAGTGTCACGTCGTTGGTTGCTCGGCAGGGCTTGCTGGGCTATATTGCCAGCTCCATGCATGCTCGCTTGACACGTCATTGGACGGGTGACATTAGTGGGTTTCTTTGGTAGGAAGTGGCCACCATGTGGCGAATGGTTGCCACTTAATCATTCCGCGGCTTGACACCGCATTGATCGACGACGTGGGTCGTGGTGGAGTAGTCGGTGAGGTAATCTGGTCTCCGTGAGTCCTAGCAGGCCCTGCCAGGACGCCTTGGTCATCTCCTTCTGGGGGTGGCATCGTCCCTTGCCGGGCTCGCCTTCCCCGTAAGGGAGGCTCTTCTCCTGATAATATCTTGCTCTTCTGACTCGGCCTTGGATCCTTTCAATCTGCCTGTTGATGTTTTGAATCTCTTGGTCTCTTTTTCACCTTGTTCTGATGCTTCAATCCCGATCTTGTGCCTATGCATAGTTAGGGCAACAGGCCCCGGGTCTATTGCACTAACACAGGGACCCTTCTGGAAACAACCCCCTTCGACCGCCGGGTCGCACCCTCCTGCCGACCACTAGTCCTCGCGGTCGAGGGATGAACCCCCACGAACGAGGAGGTGCTGCTAGTCCTCGTTGCCGAGCCTCAGGCCCCCGCTTGGGCATGGCACATAGTCCATTTTATCCAAACCGTAGAACTTCCCGAAGAGCAAGAATAAGTGGAAAGAGTAGCCTGGAGGGCCAGTATGTACCAGTTTGTCGATGAAACTCTATATAGAAGGAGGCCCAACGGTGTGAAATTGAAGTGCATTTGTCGGGAAGAAGGAAAGGAACTGATGGCAGAAATACACAAAGGCATGTGTGGCTGCCACATTGGATCAAGGGCTTTAGTTGGGAAAGCATTCTGGCAAGGATTCTATTGGCCCACAGGCCTCCAAGATGCGGTCAAGCTAGTCACCAAGTGTGAATCCTATCAGTTCCATTCCAAGAACATCCATCTGCCAGCTCAAGCACTTCAGACAATCCCTTTGTCATGTCCGTTTTCGGTCTGGGGGCTCGATATCCTCGTCCCTTTCCCCCGAGCTGTTGGGGGCTTTGAATTCTTATTCGTTGCAATCAAAAAATTTACAAAGTGGCTAGAAGTAGCTGCCATGAGGAAGGTGACTACTGAGTCAGCTATCAAGTTCTTGAAAGATTTGGTGTGCCGTTTCGGGGTTCCTGACCGGATGATCACTGACAACGGCACCCAATTCGCGAGCAATACCTTCATGCAATATGTTCATGCCCTCGGAAGCAAGATCTCATTTGCCTCTGTTGCACATCCCAGAAGCAATGGACAAGCTGAGAGGGCAAACACTGAAGTGCTGCGGGGCCTCAAGACAAGAACATTTAATAAGCTGCTAAAGTGCGGCAGGCGATGGATCGATGAGTTGCCGATGGTCCTATGATCCCTCAGAACGACACCAAATCGGGCTACTGGGCTGACTCCCTTCTCCCCAGTCTATGGGGCAGAAGCAGTTATACCCACGGAACCCATTTACAGGTCACCTCGAGTACTTGCCTACGATGAAGTAGCGCAAGAACAACATCGATGCGACGACGCTATGCTTCTCGAGGAGAACCGTCTCCGGGCTGCTACACGTGCTGCATGCTACCAACAAGCCATGCGCCGCTATCATAGCCGCATGGGTTCATGCCCGGTGTTTTGAGGAAGGTGATCCTGTCCTTAGGCGTGTTCAATCTGCCAAGGGTGCAAACAAGTTATCACCAAAGTGGGAAGGCCCTTACTGGGTAGTACGAATAACCAGACCTGGCGCAGTCATCCTGGAGACTGGAGGTGGCATTCAATTGCAAAACTCATGGAATATTGAGCATCTCTGCAAGTTCTACCCGTAAGGCACGCTGTCGGGCCCTGCCCGGTAGCCACCCTTTTGTATAGGCCTTGCCTCAATTGCATGTAACCCCTTGTACAAAGCCAGGCGCAGACTGAGGGAGTCCTGGATTAAGGGGTCCTCGGACAGCCGGACTATATACTTTGGCCAGACTGTTGGACTATGAAGATACAAGATTGAAGACTTCGTCCCGTGTCCGGATGGGACTCTCCTTTGCATGGAAGGCAAGCTTGGCAATTCAGATATGTAGATCTCCTTCTTTGTAACCGACTCTGTGTAACCCTAGCCCCCTCCGGTGTCTATATAAACCAGAGGGTTTAGTCCGTAGGACAACAACAATCATAATCATAGGCTAGCTTCTAGGGTTTAGCCTCTACGATCTCGTGGTAGACCAACTCTTGTAATACTCATATCATCAAGATCAATCAAGCAAGAAGTAGGGTATTACCTCCATCGAGAGGGCCTGAACCTGGGTAAAACATCGTGTCCCCTGCCTCCTGTTACCATTAGCCTTAGACGCACAGTTCGGGACCCCTTACCCGAGATCCGCCGGTTTTGACACGGACATTGGTGCTTTCATTGAGAGTTCCACTGTGCCGTACCAATAAGGCTTGATGGCTTGCCTTGTTGTCAAGGACAACATCACCTCTGGTGGAACCCTGGCTGTAGGCTAGACTCTCCGACTAGGAGGTTTCGTCATGGCCGCCTGTTCGGCCACCACGCCGACGATGACTTCTCTGGTCATCAAGAACAGCCTCCACGTCAGTTCGGAATTCACCGAGAAGATGGATCCAACGGAGCTCTCCTCCCTTAACGAGCTCTTGGATCGCATCGCCGCCCTAGGAGTCGCTATGGACTATGATCGGATCGGGCTTAAACCCGACCAAAGGGAGATTAACTCTCCGCCGATCACCCATCAGATAGCGGTGGTGGAGGAACAAAACAACGATTCTTCCTCTATTTTGAGGACGAACTATGTCCGGATTCCCGAGCTCTTTGAGCCGGACACCCGTCTACGGGAGGATATGGCCCAGGCTCCGAACATAGAATCGGGCAACGGGCCACAAATATTGGGCAACATCCTGGAGCCCAAGCGGCCTAGCTCGGAAGCTCCTTTGCCCCTGGCTCTCAGATCGGATCGGGATTTGGGCTTAAATTTACCCACCCACCCAGACACAAGTGATCTTTCCCACATTAGACAAGAGCCCCAAGAGACAGTACATCACTTCTAGGCCAGATTCCTCCTTGTAATGTGCAATGTTCAGGACTGTCACGAGAAAGATGCAATCTCATTCTTTTGCAAAAATTGCACGGACCTCTCAACGCCACAAGTCACTGTGACATAGCACACTTCGCCGACTTGGCAGCCATAGTACAGAAGTACTGCGCGATGGAAAGCGCCTGGAAAACCCAAGCAAAATTATGGGATCCTCCGGCTCTAACTAAAGCCCTAGACCGAACTAAAAGGGTGCGCTCTCGCAAGTCACCCAATCCAATCACAAAGAAGCCAAAGCCCTCTATAGGGCGTGGAACCGTACTGGAGGGATGGCTCAACAGGCCATGCAAAATTCATAGCACACCGAGCATCATGCCAAGACATAGCCTTAGAGCATGTTGGATACTCCGGCAGGTGGCCAAGAGCGGCGAGGACCTCCTCATTAACAATACCGCAGGGCACCATCCCACGGAGAATAACAATACAGTACTGACAGTCTTTGAGACTTTCGCCTCAAACAATAGGCGTAAGCGAGCACTCCGCAACCTCGCCAAAGTCTGCCATGTCGCAACAATAAATCCATGGAACGATACGGCCATAACCTTCAATGCCAGCGATAAACCTCAATTCCGAACAGTCTTGCACCAGCCGCTTTGGTCCTTAGTCCAATTGTGGACGGCTTCCGGCTCACTAAAGTACTCATGGACGGCGGCAGCGGATTAAACCTCATCTATGAGGAAACTCTTAACAAAATGGAAATAGATAAGAGCCGCATTGAGCAAAATGTCGGGCGGCGATGGGGCGCGACACCTATGGGGCCGGGGACGGCCCCTTCGTGAGTTCGGTACGAGGGCGGAGGATGCGCGGAGAGCAGATCGAGGCGATGCACGCGGAGGATTTTTACCCAGCTTCGGGCCGCGATGGTCGCGTAAAACCCTACTGCTGCTTTGTGTTGTATTGTGCTCGGGAGCTTGAAGAGCTACAGTAGTAGCTACACCGAGCGTGAGGGGGGTTGCAAATGATTCGAACCCCTTCTACGTTGTGCATGGGCCTCCTTTTATAGGGCAAGGGGTCACCGACAGGTGTCAACGTAGGAGAGAGGGGTAAAGATGTAAAAGAGGTGGTAGTTGGAATAGTGCGGGAACAAAGGCAGCTCGATGCTTGAACAGTGGATTCTACCTACTTTTGGACAGAGGGGACAAGAGCATTAAATGCCCGTGCCGTCCGCCCCAAAAGCTCCGCCCTTGCGTCTCCGTTTGCCACGGCGATGGAGCCACCACCGTGGAGTGCCACCGCACCCTCATGCAGCATAGCCATCCGCCAGCGTCTCGGAGAGGGCTTGAGGCGGCGTGGGCGGATGAGCTGGAGGCGGGCACAGTGCGGCTCTCCGGCAAGTACCTTGCCGGGGTCTTGATCTTGCGGGCCGGGAGCTTGTCGGGCTTGCAACTTGTCGCTCCCGGGCCCTGCTGGACGCGTATAAGCGCCGAGGCGTGTCTTCGTGATGTAGTCTTGGTCTCCCGGCGCGAGCTCCTCTCGCCCGGCTTGCATGAGTGGCGTAATCTCGAGCACAGAGCGGCCTTCCGGCAAGCTCCTCTTGCCGGGCCTTGATCTTCTGTCTTGTACACTTTGTTCTTGAATGGCTTGATGTGGAGTGGGAATGATCTCCGCAAGCGTATGGTGGATCCGCCGCTGAAGCTGCAGGCTGCCCGTGCACAAGTTAAGTACTTGAGGTACCCCTACCTTAGTACACCGACAGAGCCCCGGGCCTGGGCCACACACGCAGTGCCGAAGCGCTGTTGGGCCAGGCCAAGGCAGTGACGGGCACACGCGGCCCGGCGCGCTGAGTCTGCCATCTGCCGCCCCCCCCACAACGGCACGCGTCGATTAACGGCGTCGTGGGAGATGTGGGCGGCGATGCAGCCTTTAAGGCATCCACCCCGTGATCGTGGTGCAGGCGGGGTCGCCTCACCGTCGCTCGGCTCCGCTTTTTCGCCACGCTGCCCTCATGCTGCGGGGTCGTGGCGGCGAAGGTGGGAGCCGAGAGCCGTCCGCAGGAGAAGGCGAGTCGGCCCCGCTCTCCGCCTTCTTGCTTCCTGATTGGTCGGCGGGCGGTTGAGCCCCACCCCGCCTTTAAAAAAAGGCGGAAGGGGAGCACAATGGCCGCACTCATCCTCTTCTCCCGCCGTCTTCATCTTCGTTCTTCTTGCCGCCATGGAAGGAGGGAACCCTGGTTCTTCGACGGTGGCAGCGAGGTAGCTTAGGCAGCGCACCTCCCCATCCTGCTCCCGTGGCGGGCCCGCTCCGAGAGGGAGAGGGAGGCGTGGGCCGCGGACAGGCAGGGCGTGGCGAGGCGGTCGGGGAAGGCGGTCGTGGTGATGTGCTCCCGTCTCCCCGGCATCTCGACCACGCGCGGTCCACACCGGAGATGACCCTGGAGTTCTTCATCAAGCTTCGCGGGCGCCTCGTCGTCGCCTCGGCTGCCGGCCCCGTTCGCGGGCGCAATGGGGCGGATCCACCCGATGTGATGGAGTTGCGCATGAGGGGCTGCGGGATCAGCGGCACTTTCGGGTGAGTGTCGTGTCCCCAGCCCCGGTGTGATGTTCTTCGACCGAGGGTGGAAGACGTTCGCCGGATCCATAGCTTGACGGGCGGGTTCACCCTCCATTTCAAGTTCTTGGATGGTGACCTTCGCCCGTCAAGGTCTTGGCGACTACGGGACCCGGCACGCGCTGCTGTGTGGACAGCTCCTCGGATAGCGAAGGCTCCTCCCGGCGAGTGGCGAGGAGGAGAGCGACAGCGGGCGGCGAGATGGCGGCCCGACTAGGCGCCGGACACCGCTGCCTCATAGCGCCACCGGCGACCCCATCTCCTGGGTCGCCGGCCTTCTGAACTCCCCGGGGCCGTCTTCTTGGCGGCTGGCGTAGGGAGGCTGCGGAAGAGGAAGAGGGGGAGTGACGGCAAGGCCGTTAAATCGGAGTACGAGGGCGAGGTGCCCTCGTGCCGATGTCCCACCACCCCGTCTTCAAGCTCTGCCTCCGACGCCTTCGTCTCCGCCAAGCTCCTGGCCGGCTCCCGGGGTGTTCTCTTGGCGTCTTCGGCGCCGTGGCTCTCCGGGCATCGCCCCATGCCCGTCACCTTGCGCAGCTCACAGGGCACGGCGGCGCCACCGCCACGCTCTCCTAGGCGCCTTCGCCCCTTCCCCGACAAGCTCCTCTCGCGGGGGCCTCCTTCCCGGCAAGCTTATCTTGCCGGGGCTCCTTGACCTACCTCCCGAACTCCTAAGCAGAGAAACAGGGAAGGATCACGGCACCTTATCTTTTCAATTTGTAAGCCCTCGGGCATTAGCTGCATTTAAGAACTTGTAATCCTCTATCATGTTTTTCATCCTCTATGAACTTGTACAATGCTAGGATGTTTTTAATGAAAGCGAGGAAAGCTTGCGGATGAGTCTTTTACTTGACTGCGTGCCTTGTGTGTTCTTACGCTTATCGGGGAACTTGCCGGGCGAACACGCTTGCCGTCTTGGGACAGCCCGCTTGGCGGTGTTACTTCCGGCAAGCAACCTTGCCGGGCGATTCGCGGCGCTTAACTTGTCGAGCAGGCTCGGAAGCAAGATAAGGGTGCAGCAGCACACTTGTGTTTGTTGAGCGGACTCGAAACAAACCAAGTACACAAGCGACCACGACTCGGTTCCTCCACGTACGGGTTTTACAAGACACGCTCGTTCAAAGATGCAGCCCCGCATTTCCCGGTCCATGAGAGGATGCATGACGAGGGATGAAAAACTTATCTGATACTGCAGCCCCCAGCAACTCTGGCTTGCCGGGGACGAATCTTGGCGCTCGCAGCTGTCGGTGTACTAAGGTAGGGGTACCTAAGTACCCCAACTTGTGCAGGCGATCCATGACTTCCGTAGCTGGATCCACCAAATGCTTGCGGCGACCATTCCGCTCCATACCAAGCCATTCAAGAACAAAGTGTACAAGACAAAAGATCAAGGCCCCGCAAGAGGAGCTTGCGGGAAGGCCGCCCAGCTCAAGACTACATCGCTCATGCAAGTCCTGGCGAGAGGAGCTCGCCGGGGAGACTAGAAAGATCACATCACCAGAAGACACGCCTCGGCGCTTATACTGGCGTCGGCGAGGGCCCGGAAGCGACAAGTTCTGAGCCGACAAGCTCCGGGCCGGCAAGATCAAGACCCGGCAAGGTACTTGCCGGGCGAAACTGCTGCGTGCTTGCCTCGGCTCATCGCCCACGTCGCCGCTTCAGCTTTCTCGAGAGAGCGTGGCGGGTGGCTAGGCTGCATCTTGGGTGCGGTGGCACTCCACGGTGGTGGCTTCATCGCCGTGGCAAATGGAGACGCAAGGGCGGGAGCTTTTTGGGGCGGCGGCGACGGGCATTTAATGCTCTTGTCCCCTCTGTCAAAGTAGGTAGAATCCACTGTTCATGCCTTTGTAGCTGCCTTGTTCCCTTTTTGTCCAACTACCACCTCTTTTACATTTTACCCCTCTACCCTCGTTGACACTGTCGGTGACCCTTGCCCTATAAAGGAGGCCCATGCACAGCGTGGGGGTTCGACTCTTCGCAACTCTCACGCTTTCGGTGTGGCTACTCTCCGGGCTCGAGCGCAATACAACACAAAGCAGCAGTAGGGTTTCTGCGACCATCGCGTCTGCTGGGTAAAATCTCCCCTAAGCCCAAGCACATCGCCTCGATCTGCTCTCTGTGCATCCTCCGCCCTCGTACCGAACACACGAAGGGGCCGTCCCCGGCGGTCCCATAGGTGTCGTCCACCCATCGGCCACGACATCTCTGGCGCGCCAGGTAGGGGGTGTCGAGGTTGTGCGGACCTGATCTGGCGTTCGCGCGGCCGTTTTCTTCATCAACCTCTCCAGTTTCGTCAGCGGCTTCATCGACAACTGCGCCATGGCCCCGAGCGAGCTTGGTCGCGAGACCATCTCCGTCTTCCCGCCGCCACCGAAGCCAACGGTGGGCGGAGAAACGCCCGATGGAAGGGTGGGCGCCGGCGAGGGCACTCGCGGCGTCACGAGATCTAGGGACGGGGCGGAGGACCACGCCTCGGCCTCCGTAGATCGCGTCCATCTCAAGGCGCCGCGATTTACCCGGCAGCGCCATACCACGGGAGGTGGTATCCGTCTGCTGGAACAAGGGATCGCGCCGAGGCTCGCGGGATATTCGAACCCCGTCGGCACACGGGTAAGCGAAGGTGCGGGGAGGACCTGCTCCTTCTAACACTGTTAGAAGCCCGAGCACGTCCGCTCCCGCACCGCTCGCCCCGCTTCCCTCCACTCCTCGAAGCGCTCACAAGGCGCAAATGCTCTCGACTTCCCGTGGCGGACAAGGTCGAGGCTCGAGGCTACCATCCGAGCACTGGTCGCCGCCAACAACGACCGTCAACAGCAGCCTGCGGCCTCACGGCCGGCAAGCGAAAACGAAGGCCTGCGGCGACAAGACCGCGAAGCGCAACTACCGTGCACTCCCGCCCGCGGAAGCGAAAACGCCGCCCGCGGAACAACGCCCGGCGATGGCTCCACGGCGTCGTCGGACCGCATGAACTCGTCGAGATCAACGCCAGGTCCTCGGCGGCGACAAGAAAACCTTCGAACCACGATCGGCGCCGCTGCGAACTTCGGCGACAATCGAGACCGGAAGGTTGGGAGCATTGTCGGCGCCGCGTCGCCCGGCGAGCCAGCGACTTGCCGTACGCGGCAGGCTGCCCTGCGTTCACCCGTGAGCTGCGGCGCGTCCAGTGGCCCAGCATGAAGAATTTCAAGCCCGACGTGCGGAGAAATGCGACGGCAAGGCGCCCCTCGAATTCCTCGGTGTCTACACCATCGCCGTGCGGCAGCTGCGAAGCGCGACGAGAAGATTTCGGCAAACTACTTCCGCTCGTGCCAGGCGAACGTTCGTTCTTGGCTTATGCACTTGCGGAGGGCTCCATTTCTTCTGGCGGACCTTTGCCATCAGTTTGTTGGCGCCTTCACTTTGGCGGCCACAAACCCCACGACCAGAAGTGATCTCCACATTACGGCCCGGAAGGAAGGAGAATCCCTGCGCAAGTACATCCAACGCTTCACCGTGTGCAGACAACATCGGCGTCCACCCTGCGCGGTTATCAGCGCATTCCACCGAACGTGCGTAACGCGCATGCGTGAAGAGATGGCGATGACCAAGATCCGGGATGTCGTGAGCTTTACGCTCTGGTTGATAAATGCGCCTGCTGAAGAGGGGAGGAGGCTCCCGGGAGGATCTTTGGCCTTGAGGAGGAAGCGACTCGACGAGCGCCGCCCGGCAAAAGCGCCGGCGGCAGAACTTTCAGAAGAAGAACAAGGAACAGGTGCTTGTCGTCGAAAAGTCCGGCAAGGAAGCTCCCGCCAAGCAAACACAGGCTGGCAACTCCGGCAAGGAGCTTGCCCCTGTGGCGGCAGCCGACAAGCGGGACGGTCCCGGCAAGCAGTACTGCAAAATCCACCGCACCAAGGGCCACGACCTCTACAAGCTCAAGCAGCGTCGACTATCTCGTCGAGCAACAAAAAGCTAATCACGAGAGCGCGACAAGGAGAGGGCCCAGGTGGCGGGGGAACCGACAACAAGCGGCCGTTCACGGTCGGGAGGCCCCGGCAAGGCCAGCGGCGACAAGATGATCGACCTTCTCGAGCCGCGACAAGGATGAAGAGGGCGGCGGCGAGGACATGGAGGATGAGGATGACGGTGAGCAGGGGAGTTCCGGAAGGCCACGGAGGTCTGTGCGTCGGCGGTGGCGCCTCGTTACACACCTCCCACCGCCAACTAAAGCAATGGGCACGTGAGGTGAATGCAGCGAGCCGTCCATGGAGTCGCCAAGAGCTCCTCAAATGGTCCAGCCACGCCCGTCATTTTGATCTTGAGGATCACCCGACTGCACCACAGCGGTGGGTGTTTGCCGATCTGGTCTCACCCACCATCCGCAACCTCAAGGTCACCAAGATGTTGGTTGACGGCGGGGCGGGCTGCACTGATCTCCTCCGCTGTGATCAAGAAACTCCAAATCCAGATGGCGAGCTCGAAGAGACCGGTTCCTTCAAGAATCAACCGGGAAGGAGCAAGCCCAAGGAAAGATCACCTTGCGGTGACCTTTGGCGGGGAGATCAACTTCCGGACCGAAGCGCGTCACTTTCGGCGTCGCCCGATATTCCGTTGCCATCTGGCGGGATACTCGGCCGTCCCGCCTCGCCAAGTTCATGGCAGCTTCCCATTACGCTTATAACGTGCTCAAGATGCGGGGCGATAAGCGTCATCACCGTCCCACGACAAGAAAGACGCGCTTATCTGCACCGACAAGATCTACCGGGATCGCGGCGGCGCCGACAAGGATGCACTTGCCGCTGAAGCTCCCAGGGGAAAGAAGACGAAGACCAAGTCCGGCAAGCGCTCCGGGACCCACTCCGGCAACAGCACCCCTTCGGAGTGTTGCGCTGCTGTCGACGACGCCCCGTCGAGCTCCACTGGCAAGGGTAAAAAGGGAATGGCTGCTCCGCCAGCGACCAAGAAGGTGTCCGCCAAGGAGGACGGCACTGGTGGTACCTTCACCATCAGTGCCACGCTTGACAGCAAATAGGAAAGCGCGCTCGTTGCTTTCCTGCGGGCGAATGTCGATGTGTTTGCATGGCAACCATCTGACATCCCCGGTGTTCCCAGGAAGGTAATTGAGCACAAGCTTGCCGTTTGCCCCCATGCGCGGCCCGTCAAGCAAAAAGTGAGGAAGCAAGCCGTGGAGCGCCAAGAGTTCATCAACGAAGAAATCAAGAAGCTAGAGGCAGCAGGCCTAGTCAGGGGTGTGATCCATCCGACGTGGTTAGCAAACCCAGTCGTCGTGCGCAAGGCCAATGGAAAATGGAGACTGTGTATAGACTTCACCGATGTGAATAAAGCATGTCCCAAGGATCCATTTCCCTTGCCGCGCATCGACCAGATTGTCGACTCCACTGCCGGATGTGAGCTACTCTGCTTTCTTGATGCGTACTCAGGCTATCACCAGATCTTCATGGCCAAAGAGGATGAAGAGAAGACTGCGTTTATCACTCCATGTGGCACCTATTGCTTCATACGCATGCCATTTGGACTGAAGAATGCAGGATCAACATTCGCGAGGGTAGTGTATACTGCTTTTGAGCCTCAGATTCACAGAAATGTAGAAGCTTACATGGATGACATCGTGGTGAAGAGCAAGAGCAAGGATACACTGATTCAAGATTTGGAAGAGATATTCGGAACCTGCGGAGGATACAGCTAAAGTTGAACCACGAGAAGTCGTCTTTGGGGTTCCCTCCGGCAAGCTTCTCGGGTTCTTTGTGTCACAGAGAGGGATCGAAGCCAACCCCGACAAGATTAAAGCCATTGAGCAGATCCAAGCCCCAAAGCGGGTCAAGGATGTCAGAAGGCTCGCAGGTTGTGTGGCTGCCCTCAGTAGATTCATTTCAAAGTCTGCCGGCGCCTGCCTTCTTCAAAATCTTGAAGAAGGCGGGGCCCATGAAGTGGACTCCAGAAGCGGAGACAGCGCTGCAAGACTTGAAACGTTACATGTCCTCCACTCCAATACTTGTCGCACCTAAACCACAGGAGAAGTTGCTGCTGTACCTAGCGGCAACCAACCAAGTGGTTAGTGCTGCGCTGGTAGCGGAGAGGGAGTCCGACGAGGACACTACATCTCCGGCAAGTGAGTCCAGCGACAAGCAGGGTACTGCTCCGGCAAGCTCTGGCCCGACAAGGACAAGTCTGCTTGAGGAACAGGATGAGGTGCGGAAAAAGATGGTGCAGCGCCCGGTGTATTTTAAGCTCCCTTCTCCGGGGAGCTAGATCAAGATACTCTGCGGAGTGCAAAGTTGCTTCGGCCTCCTCATGGCCTCGAGAAAGCTGCGCCATTACTTCCAGGCACACGAGATAACAGTGGTCACTCGCTTCCCGCTGAAAAGAATATTGCATAACCCAGAGGCAACAGGCAGGATCGTTGAGTGGGCACTAGAGTTGTCGAGCTTTGGACTCAAGTTTGAAAGTACTTCAACCATACAGAGCCGGGCTTTGGCAGAATTTATAGCAAAATGGACCCCAACACCTGACGACGAAGTTCAAGAAACGAGTACACCCGTACAAAAAGCAACGAGTGAATGGGTAATGTACTTTGATGGTGCCTTCTCGCTGCAAGGCGCCCGGCCGCGTCGTACTCATCGCACCCACGGGAGAGCACCTCAAGTCGTCATCCAAATGCACTTCCCAAGAGAGCAAGCGACAAACAACACCGCCGAATATGAAGGTTTGCTTGCGGCCTCGAGGATTGCGGCGAACTTGGGATCAAGAAGTTGATTGTCGGGGAGATTCTCGGTTGGTGGTCGGCAAGTTAACAAGAGCTATCGAGCCCTTTGATGGAAGCTTATGTAGATGAGGTGAGGAAGCTTGAGGAGCACTTTGAAGGCCTAGATGGAGCACATTCCGAGGGCTCGAGAATGAAATCGCAGATGGCCTTTCAAAGTGTGCTTCTATGAAGTTACACAATGGAACCGGGGACCTTCTTGCTCAAGTGACTCAACCATCCGTCACACCATCAATTGGGCAGTCCAAGAAAAGAAAGTTGGTCTCCGGCGACTACTTGCGGGCGATCTCCTGAGACCGCCGCCAAAGTCCCTAAGGTCAGCGGTCGGATCTTTGAGAACAGTTTGCTCCTGCCGGTCCTCGGATCTGTCTTGATCGAAGCAAGTGTTCCCGACAAGCTTTGCCCCGACAAGCTTGCTGGGGACCTCCAGGCCAGAGCCGAGCGAGATCTTTGCCGTAGAAGCCGAGGTTCCTGCAGCGCCCTCATGCCTTTAGTCCTTGCCGCCGAGCCCCAAGCTCGGCATGGGCGCAGCAGACGTCCGTTTCCTGCAAACCGGAGAACTTCCGACGACCTCGAAGAAATAGAAAGGGTAACCAGACAACAAGTATGTACCGGTTCGTGGACAACGAACCTGCATGAAGAAGGCTCAATGGTGTCGAGATTGAAGTGCATCTCCGGGAAGACGGACAAAAGCTGTTGGCAGAGATACACGGAGGCATCTGCGGCCACCACATTGGCGCAAGAAGCGCTTGCCGGAAAGCTTTCGGCAAGGGTTCTTTTGGCAAGAAGCCCTCCAAGATGCAACTGCACTAGTAACCAAGTGTGAAGCGTGCCAGTTCCATGCAAAGCAAATCCATCAGCCAGCTCAAGCTCTCCAAACCATCCCTTTATCCTGGCCCTTCTCGGTCTGGGGGCTCGATATCCTCGGCCCTTTCCCCCGTGCTGTCGGGGGCTTTGAGTACTTGTACGTAGCAATCGACAAGTTCACAAAGTGGCCAGAAGTGGAGCCAGTGAGAAAGGTGACAGCACAGTCAGCGGTCAAGTTCTTCAAGTCGATTGTGTGCCGTTTCGGGATCCCTAACCGGATTATCACCGACAACGGTACACAATTCACTAGCCGCACCTTCATGCAATACGTCCAAGACCTTGGCGCCAAGGTCTGTTTCGCTTCTGTTGCTCACCCAAGGAGCAACGGTCAAGCAGAAAGGGCCAATGCTGAAGTGTTGCGCGGACTCAAGACAAGAACTTTCGAACGGAGCTGCGCAAGTCGCGGAAGAAATTGGATAGAGGAGCTGCCGCGGTTCTTTGGTCAATCGAGCGACACCGTCGAGCCACGGACGGACACCCTTTGCTCTAGTCTATGGAGCGAAGCAGTTCTCCCCACGGAACTTCGTATCACGGATCTCCTCGAGTGCTCGCTTATGATGAGCTTGAGCAAGAGCAAGCTGCGACAAGATGGCGATTGCTCCTCGAGGAGGGGCGTCTCGAACTGCTGTCACGAGCTGCTCGATACCAGCAAGCCTTGCGCCCTTACCATAGCCGCAAGGTCAAAGCCGAGTCTCGAGGAAGGCGACCTTGTTCTTGGCGTGTTCAGTCGCCAGAATTCCAACAAGTTGGCCGAAGTGGGAAGGCCCTTATCGGGTGAGACAAGTCACGAGGCCGGTATCTGTCCTCTTCGAGACCGAAGAGGCTTGCCGATGAGTAACTCTGGAACATAGAGCATCTTCGCCAAGTTTTACCCGTAAGCGCGCGGTTGCCGTGATCCGCTCCGGCAACCACCTTTTGTACAAAAGCTTTGCCGCAGTTGCATGTAACCCTTTGTACAAAGCCGGGCGCAGACCCCGTGCAGCAATAAAGTTTCCGTGTCTTGCGTTATTTGCCTTTTCCCATGCTCTTCTTTGCTATTTGCATGAGTTATTTGGCATCTTTCAAACGGCACGCATATCCGGCAAGCAATAGCATGCCAAAAGGCCATATGCTTTTTCCTTCTTCTCTTTTCTCGTCTCTTAAGCAAAAGAAACATTCCTCGTGCACAAGTTTGCCGGGGGGGAAGGAAGTGGAGGATGAACCAAGTGCTGTTCTCTTCCGGAGAGCAGCTCAAAGTTTTAAATTTTTAAGTTGCCTTCCTTGAACAACCACACTTCGTATGGAAAACTTGTGCTCGGAGGAACCTACCCGTGGATAGCCGCACCCTCACCTGGTTTTCGAGCGTGCTCAGCGATTTAAGTGAGCAGCGGCAAAGTGTTCGCGCCTTGTTTCATTCGAGCCCTTTCGGCAAGCTAGGTGCGTTGCGGCAAGCCATGACAAGGTTGCTTGCCGGTAGGACCTTGACTAGCGAGGTTGCTTCGAAGTTTGACACTCAAGCACTTTCATGCAAGGGCTCCTTGCCGGCAAAACTCCTAGAAGCATAAAGTTAAAAGCGTGCGAAGTTGAGAATCAAGGCAAGGGAGATGACACCGCATGCGCTGATCGAATAAAGGTAATATCTTGCAAGGAATAACTTGTCGCGATGACTAATGAGTTCATAGCGACACATGTGCAGCAACAAAGGAAATAAAGATAAAAAGAGGCCTAGTCTCTGGCGGTCGCCCTCCATCTGGGGATCTTGTTCACTTTGGCGATGATGTGGGCGACCTGCTCCTTCAGGCCTCCATGTCGCGTCGGCCGGCAAGCTGCGAAGGGCGTTGGAGAGGTTTATACCGGGGTTGCGGTATCACGATCTTCGTCAACCGCGCTCCATGGTTCCAGCGCGCAGGTGGCGCGCCTCCTCGGCGAGCTCTTGCGAGGATCTTCTTCCATGAGTTTGCAAAAGCTGGCGCGACCCCCCGAAGAAGAGGCTGAGCTTGGCGGCGTGAGCAAGGTTCGGTCCGGGAGTAGATGAGATGCTCCAGGCTTGACGCCAAAGAGCCTCTGGTCAATGGCGGACGCGAAGACACCAAGTCTTGGTCCATATCTCAACAATCTGGCGAAATCCTCGGCCGCTTTGTTGGCGCCGACCACTAGGATCGCTCTCGCGGAGCTCCTCCTTCACTTGGTTTCTGGTCCCGGCAGCGTCGGCGAGTCCTTCAGCGCGAAATTTTCTGCTCAAGACCCTCGGCGGAATCCTTGGCGGCCTTGACTCGTCGCCCTTCTCGGCAAAACGCGCTGGAGCTACGAGTTGGTGGGTGTATTTCTCGCGCTCCGTGGTGGCGCGCGATCTTCTCGAGTCCACCTTCAACAGCTCCTCGATTCGCGACCTTGGCGGCAAGATCTTCCTTAGCGGTCTCGCTGCGCCTTGGCGTCTTCGCTTCCTTCAATTCCCCGCCAAGGGCTTGCTCCCGAATAGCAAGGTCTTCCTCGTGGGCGTCGAGGCAACCTTCGCTGGTTGAGCTCTCCTTCTCGCCGGGACAGCTCCACTCTGGCGAGCCGTTGCTGCTCTTGGCCTCGGCCTTCTCCGGCAGCCACTCTTCATACTGCCCGTGAGCTGCTCGCGCTTCTCCGCCACCTCGCGGAGCAGCCTGATGTGGCGGCGGAGCTCCGCCAGCAGCTTCTCCATCTCGGCGGCCTTGGCGGCAAGGGCCTCCCGGAAGCGAGCCGCTGTCGGCCCGGTAAGGGCGGAGGAGCTGGTGAAGCGGCTTCTCCTCATCGAGCCCGCCGCTCCGCCCGGGCCCTCGGCGACCTTCAAACCCGCGGGCGGGATCTCCCCGTCGAAGGCCTCGCCCTCGCGGGAGCCATGACAACGGGAACCCCACGGCATCTGGATGAAGACGCCGTTGGGGGCTTCAAATAGTAGCTGGGCCGGCGCTCTTCTCCGGCGGAGGGGTCGGTGACCAGCGCAGCACCAGCAACTCCCGCAGCTTCGATGCGCGCGTCGCCGTCCCCTCCCGGCCGCCGTGCATCTGCTGGCGAGGCGATCTCTGCACATGTGGCTCGGCGGCTCCCGCCGCGTCCTCGGCAACAGGCGTCGTCGCCGCCACCCTGCCGCCCTCCTCCTCCTCGTGATGACCTCGTCTCCATCCGCTCGGGAGGAGGAGGATCTTGAAAGAAAAAAAAGCAAAAGCAGTTCAAGCAACTATTGAAAAGAGCGGCGCCAAGAAGACAAAGTTGCGAACTTACCTTAGTGAGCGTCTTGGTGGCGGGCTCTCTTGCAGGGAACCATCCCTTGCCGAGCTAGCCCTCGTCAGGGCTACTCGCCCTTGGCGAGTACCCGCCCTTGGCGAGCAGCTCTCCCTTGCCGGGAGTCCAGCCTTGGCGGAGATGGAGGGCACTGCTCCTCGAGGCGACCTCCGGATGCTCCTGTCGCTGCGGCTCCATCTCTCGCAAGTCGAGACAAACACATCAAGATATTGGGACAAGATGAAGCTTTCAGATGTGCCCGACAAGCGAGTGCGGGACCCAGACTTATCTTTGGGGGCTGCTTTGGGGCTACTCCTCGGGAGACGGCCTTTCGGGTCCGAGCAAGCTTGGATCCGGCGCATCCCCGGTCGCCTCGGCGGGCGAGTCGTCCGCGACCTCGACCACGGGCGCCTTGGCTCTCTTCGCCGCCCGCTCAGTCAAGGTCCTGAAATCAGCACAGAAACAAGATCAGCCTCAACAATAATCAAGGCGAAATTCAAGAAGATAAAGATCTCGGGTGCTTACTCCTGTTCCTCCTCTTCATCTTCGCTCAAAGGCGGAGAAATCATATTGCACACAGGTTGTGTCGGTGCGAGGCAGCGGGCGAAGGCCCTCTCGGCGCTTTGGCGGTCCTCGGGGCTGGGGGCTGCGAAGACCCGGCCTATGCGCGGGACCCGAGAAGCAGGCGGAGCCGCCGCTCCGCTCGAAAGACCCACGACCGCTCGGCGCCGACTTGCGAGGCGCCCTGCTGTAACCTGCGGTCGCTTCCGCCATGTCGGTCGCGCCGGTCGCCCTCGGCGACTTAGCTCCCGGGAAGCTTCGCTGCCAGCGAGCCGGTAGTTGCGGGGGCTTACCGCGCTTCGCTTCCGTCGCCACCTTGCGGGCGCTTCAGCGAGGAGCAGCTTGCAGGGCTCGCCCGGGCGGGATGTTTCCGGCGGCGAGGAGAGGTCGTCGTCATAAAGTCCGTGGACCCGCCCGGCATCTTGGCGGCGCGGCGTCCTCCACCTCCTCCTCGCCGGGTACAGCTCGCGGACCAGCGCCTGCGGCTGCGACCCTTTTCCTCTGGCGTCTCCGCTCCATCCGGCGACTCCGCTCCACGAGCGCCTCGGCTCCCTCCGCAGCACCACCACTTGCCGCGACCTCAGCCGCGATTCCGGGATCCAGAGTGCCTCGAAGAGGACCCAGCGAGCGTCTGGGAAAGTTGCAGCAATTTGCAGATCTCCGCCCGCCTCCGTTTGGTAGATTCCTCGCAGCCACGCCTCCTCGAAGGTACAACCGAACTTCCTGCCGCTGCGGCTGCGGCGGCCTCTTGACCGAAGCTATGTCTGCGAGCTCCTCGTCCGTGGTGTCCCGTGTCGATCCCGGATCTCGTCCTTGTTCTTCGCCACCTCCTCAAGAGTGTCGAAGAAGTCGAGATGTCCGATGGCTCGAGCGGAATCCATGAGCGCTCCACGCCGTCACGAGTCACACGCCTTGAGCATCATGGCGAGGCGATCCCGAGCTGCGTTGTTGCAAAGGGGCACCACTCCCGGGAAGCCTAAACCACTACTGGATGGGCGGGTCGTGTTGAAAGAGCTCCGGACCATCCCCTCGCTCAGCGTCGTGAAGTTGAAGTTCAGCCGGTGCGCAGCCTCATTATATCCCTAGCGCCGCCCGTACTCCCAGGCCGGCCTTTTCTGTCTTGGAGAGGCGTCTGCGCGGCGGAGGAAGTCTGCGCCTACCGCTGCAATGGACAGCCCGCTTGCCGGAGACGAAGGATCCGGATGAGGCAACTTATCGAGCTTAGCGTCATCGAATCAGCTCACTCCAATCTCTGCGCGCCAGCAGGCGTTGTCTTGTGCGCGATGAAGGCTGCGGCTCGTCTTGACGATCCAGCACCAATCCAGCGCCACTCTTCCCACTTGATGCGGAGTTCCCCGGCCGTCTGACCTCTTCAAGTTCGGCGGAAAACCCAAGAAATCCCTCCGGAGAGGGAGCGAGCTCTGCTCTCGGAGTGAAGAAATGCTGAAGCGAGCTACGTTTGGGTATATCCTATGAAGTTTTCGCACATATGTGCGAAAACCGCCATTAATGAGGACGGCGTTGGGGTGAAATCAAGAAGGTGGAAGCCATATGTGTTCATGATATCACGAAAAATTTAGAAAAGGAGGACAAAGGCCGCGGTGGAAGAAGGCTGCGAAGAAATAATACCCTTGGGATAATTGTCCATGGTGGCGGCCGGATGAGCTCTGGTCCGAGGATCTTGCGCCGAGTCCTCTTGGCCCCGAACAAGAAATACTTGCCCAGAGTTCTTGCACGCCGAGCCATGGCGGAAGGCGGCTCTCCCTCCGCATGACAGGCGAGCTCTTCCGCCTGCTCGGATCTCTCCTTCTTGGTGTTCTCCGCCTTCTCCTTCCCTTCCTGGTTTTCGGGGGCCATGGCGGGGCGGCGAGGAAGGAGGACGAAGAATCCGACGGCGCCCGAACAATGCTGTGGAGGAGATGCGGAGGCGGGCGCAAGAGGGTTTCTGGAGGAAGAAGAAGAAGTAATAAAGCGATGGAGGAACCGCACCTGCTTCCTCTGTTTTATGGGGAAGTGGGGCGTTCGCTCTCCTCGATTGAAGGGCGTGAGCACGTCCTATCCCAACGCCGCAATCGGCGCGTCTGTGGCGCGGGAGGGCGGCGGCAGTCGAAGTGGAGTCGACGCGCCGTGGGCGCATGTGCCCGTGCAGATGTTTTGGGCCTGCCCAACAAGCTTCGGCACCGTGTATGGCCCGAGCCGGGGAAGCTCTGTCGGTGTACTAAGGTAGGGGTACCTCGGTACCCCAACGTACCATGGCGATCCTGACTTCCGTGGCTGGATCCACCAAATGCTTGCGGCGACCATTCCCGCTCCATACCAAGCCATTCAAGAACAAAGTGTACAAGACAAAAGATCAAGGCCCCGGCAAGAGGAGCTTGCCGGGAAGGCCGCTCCAGGCTCAAGACTACATCGCTCATGCAAGTCCCTGGCGAGAGGAGCTCGCCGGGGAGACTAGAAAGATCACATCACGAAGACACGCCTCGGCGCTTCTCGCGTCGGCGAGGGCGAGGGCGACAAATTCTGAGCCCGACAAGCTCTCGGGCGGCAAGATCAAGACCCGACAAGGTACTTGCGGGCGAGCTACGCCATGCGTGCCCGCCTCCGGCTCATTTGCCCACGCGTCGCCTTCAGCTTTCTCCGAGAGCAGCGTGGCGGGTGGCTAAACTGCATGCGGGTGCGGTGGCACTCCACGTGGTGGCTTCATCGCCGTGGCAAATGGAAACGCAAGGGCGGGAGCTTTTAGAGGCGGCAGGCGGCGGGCATTTAATGCTCTTGTCCCCTCTCATCAAAAGTAGGTAGAATCCATTGTTCATGCCTTTGTAGCTGCACTTGTTCCCGCGCTTTGTTCCAACTACCACCTCTTTTACATTTTACCCCTCTACCCTCGTTGACACCTGTCGGTGACCCCTTGCCCTATAAAAGGAGGCCCATGCACAACGTGAGGGGTTCGACTCTTCATAACTCTCACGCTCGGTGTGGCTACTCTCGGGCTCCGGCGCAATACAACACAAAGCAGCGGTGGGGTTTCTGGCGACCATCGCGGCCGAAGCTGGGTAAAATCTCCCCGCCCAAGCGCGCCTCGATCTGCTCTCTGTGCATCCTCCGCCCTCGTACCGAACACACGAAGGGGCCGTCCCCGGCGGTCCCATAGGTGTCGTCCACCCATCGGCCACGACATCTCCCTCAGCGAGGCTGGCTGGCCGAGGAAGAACCTTGGCACCCGCAGCCCCCGGCGACCCTGGCTTGCCGGACCCCAGGTGCTGGTGTGATCTTTCAGTCTCTCCTTGTTGCTGCAATTTCAGTCACGAAAACAACTGAAGTAGATATGCAACTGCTTCATGTATATGTATATGTGTACAAATCTTGGTTGCGCAATATGATGCCGTGCCTTGCCCTTCGCGTGTTTGTACTCTACGCTCTTGGGGAGCTTGCCGGGGCGAACACGCTTGCCGAGCGCGGGACAGCCCGCCGACGGTGTTGCTTCCGGCAAGCAACCTTGTCGGGCCAGTTGTGACGCTTAACTTGCTGAGCAGGCTCGGAAGCAAGATAAGGGTGCAGCAGCACACTTGTGTTTGTTGAGCGGACTCGGAAACAAACCAAGTACACAACTGGACCACGACTCGGCTCCTCTCGCGCCCAAGTCTCTCATACGAAGGACATCTCACGGCAGGGCTTGCCACGTTACACCCTCTACTCTACATCCTTTGTGCGTTTTCACCCCTCGCTTCTAGGTAACTTGCGGTGCTTAACACGCTTCTTTGAGTGCGGAACATCAGCAGCCCGCTGGCTGGTGTTGCTTCCGGCAAGCAACCTTGCAGCGTCTGTCGCGACGCCGCTTAACTTGCTGAGCGGCACTCAAAGCGAAACGAGGCGCGAAGCTGGTCGCGGCTCACTCTTAACTTCGCTGGCGTGTTGAAGCAAGGTAAGGGTGCGACCATTCCTGAGCAGGCTCCTCCGCGCATGAGTTTCGCGTACAAAGGATGAATGCGCGAGGGATATAACATAAAAAAGCATGGAATTAAAGAGTGTTCTGCATGAAAGCTCGAGCAACTTAGCTTTTCTTTTTCTCGCTTCCTTGCTCTCGCCGGTGGAGCTCAATGGCGCGTCCTCGGCGGTAGCGCAGCACTCCGGAGAGGTGCGTTTGCCGGAACGAGCACCAGGGCTGTCCTCGCCGGGCTTAAAGCGCTCCGAGGAGCGGCGCTCGCCGGAGTGAGCACCAGAGCTATCCTCGCTGGATCTGAAGCTCGATGGTGTGCCCTCGACGGCAGCGTAGTGCTCCAAGGAGATGCGCTTGCCGGAATAGAGGGGAGCGGAAGCGGCGACGCGAGGAACAGATATGCTCGGACTCCTAGTAGCGATAGGAGGAGCGAGTCCTCCCGGCACTTTCGCTTTGCTCATGCATGGACAGCGGTCGGAGCATCCCGCGAGCCCCCGCACGTTCTTGCCCCATGCAAATACCACATCTTATGTACACGGCGCTGTTGGGTTGTCGTGCGCTGAGATGGACGCGATCCACGGAGACCGAGGCGCGATCGTCCGTCTGTCCACAGATCTGAGTGGCGCCCGCGAAAGTGCCCTCGCCGGTGTCCACCCTTCGGCAGCGTCTCCTCCGCCCACCGCGCTCGGTAGCGGTGGGTGAGACGCAGACAGTCTGCAACCCTTGAGGCCCTTGTCTTGAGGCCATGGTGCGATTGTTGATGAAGCGTGGCAAAGTCGGAGAGGTTGATGAAGAACGCGGCTGTCGAGCGCGGATCGAGTTCGCACAACCTCGGCGCCTTTACCGGCGCGCCAAAGATGTCGGGCTGCGATGGGGCGCGACACCTATGGGGCGGGGCGGCCCTTCGTGAGTTCGTCACGAGGCGGAGGATGCGCGGAGAAGCGGATCGAGGCGATGCACGCGGGGGATTTTTACCCAGCTTCAGGCCGCAATGGTCGCGTAATACCCTACTGCTGCTTTGTGTTGTATTGTGCTCGGGAGCTTGAAGAGCTACAGTAGTAGCTACACCGAGCATGAGGGGGGTTGCAAATGATTCGAACCCCTTCTACGTTGTGCATGGGCCTCCTTTTATAGGGCAAGGGGTCACCGACAGGTGTCAACGTAGGAGAGAGGGGTAAAGATGTAAAAGAGGTGGTAGTTGGAATAGTCTTGAGAGCAGTGCAGCTAAGATTGCTTGAGCAGATGGATTCTACCTACTTTTGACAGAGAGGGACAAGAGCATTAAATGCCCATCGCCGTGCCCCCAAAAGCTCCCGCCCTTGCGTCTCCGTTTGCCACGGCGATGGAGCCACCACCGTGGAGTGCCACCGCACCCCTCATGCAGCATAGCCATCCGCCACGCGTCTCTGGAGAGGGCTTGAGGCGACGCGTGGGCGGATGAGCTGGAGTGCGGGCACACAGCGCGGCTCTCCCGGCAAGTACCTTGCCGGGGTCTTGATCTTGCCGGGCCCGGGAGCTTGTCGGGCTTGCAACTTGTCGCTCCCCGGGCCCTCGCCGGGACGCGTATAGCGCCGAGGCGTGTCTTCTGTGATGTAGTCTTCTGGTCTCCCCGGCGAGCTCCTCTCGCCCGGGGCTTGCATGAGTGACGTAATCTCGAGCCTGGAACGGCCTTCCCGGCAAGCTCCTCTTGCCGGGGCCTTGATCTTCTGTCTTGTACACTTTGTTCTTGAATGGCTTGATGTGGAGTGGGAATGATCTCCGGCAAGCGTATGGTGGATCCGGCCGCGGGAAGCTGCAGCTGCCCGTGCACAAGTTGGGGTACTGAGGTACCCCTACCTTAGTACACCGACACAAAGCAGTACGACCTTCAGGGGAATCATCCCTAGTCGAGAGGCACGATGCGCAGGAAAAATTACACTAGATGTGGTATTCGGCATGCCAGAGAATTATAGGTCTGAAGAAATCACATTCCAAGTAGCCCTGTTTAACAGCGGATACCATGCCCTTTTAGGGAAGGATGCATTCACAAGCTTCCAAGCCATACCCCATTACGGGTACATGAAGCTTAAGATGCCTGGTCCCAACGGAATCATCACTCTAGCCAATGATCCGGACATAGCACTCCGCGCTGAAAATAAAACCGCCGCACTAGCCCTGGAGGCATTATCCGAAGCCCTCGCGGCCGAAGAGTTAACCGTGTTGCGTTCCACGGTGGACAGGGACGACGTGATACTCGACAAACGACCCAAGTCCACCTCTTTTAAACCAGCAGACGAAATAGTCAAATTCCAGGTCCACCCGACGGACCCTACAAAAACAGCATCAACTGGGGCACAGCTAAACCCCACAATAGATGCCGCACTACGAGAGTTCTTGCGTGAAAATTGGGACATCTTCGCCTGGCATCCTTCAGACATGCCAGGTATCCCACGCAGGCTGGCCGAGCATAGCCTAAACATATTAAAGGGATACAAGCCGATCAAGCAGACTCTTCGGTGCTTTTCAGAACCCAAGCGACAAGCCATGGGGGAAGAGCTAGACAAACTACTCGAGGCCAGATTCATCAGAGAAATAAAACATCCGGACCGGCTAGCAAACCTGGTGATGCTACCAAAGAAGGACAAATCCTGGCGCCTATGCGTTGATTTCAAGGACCTGAATAAGGCTTGCCCCAAAGATCCCTTCCCCCTCCCCCACATCGATCGAATCATCGACGCTACCGTAGGACACGACTCTTTGTGTTTCCTCGACACATACTCCGGATACCATCAAATCAAGATGGCGGAGTCTGATCAAGCCGCAACGGCATTTAGCACTCCATACGACCCCTTCTATTTTAACACCATGCCTTTCGAGCTAAAAAATGCTGATGCAACCTATCAACACATGATTCAGACATGCTTGGAAACATAGATCGACAAAATAGTGGAGGCATATGTGGACGTTGTGGTCATCAAAACCAGACACGTCAAATCTTTAATAGACGACTTGAGGCTTACGTTTGACAATCTCCGAACATATGACATCAAGCTCAACCCAGAAAAATGCGTTTTCAGTGTACCTGCCGGAAAGCTCTTGGGCTTTATCGTTTCCAATAGAGGAATCGAAGCAAACCCGGCTAAAATTCGAGCTCTGTCACAGTTGGCTACCCCAACAGACCTTAAGAAAATCCAGAAATTAACTGGATGCGTGGCCGCCTTAAGCCCCTTTATCTCCAGATTGGGAGAAAAGGCACTACCTCTTTATCGCCTTCTTCGATGCACCGAACACTTCGAGTGGACGGATGCGGTGACGTCCGGACTGGAATAAATAAAAGCCATCTTGTCCACCAATCCAATCCTGGCCGCGCCAAATGTCGGCGAACCCATGCTGCTATATATAGCTGCATCACACCAGGTTGTAAGCGCAGTGCTCTTTGGTCGTCGAACGAGAGACAGAGGGACATAAGTTCCTGCTTCAAAAGCCAGTATACTATGTATCTACCGTCCTCACTCCATGCAAGTCACGGTACCCACATTATCAAAAGATAGCATACGCAGTCTTCATGGCATCCCGAAAATTACGACACTACTTTCAAGAGTGTTCAATCACGGTGGCCTCTGAAGTACCACTCAATGACATAATAAATAACTGCGATGCCACGGGCCGGATTGCTAAATGGGCTATCGAGCTCCTCCCGTTCGACATAACATACAAACCACGATGAGCCATTAAGTTGCAAGTACTGGCTGACTTCGTCGCTGAATGGACAGAAGCCGAACTCCCTAAAGAGTACGGCGCGTACTCCAATTGGATCATGCACTTTGACGGCTCTAAGATGCTGGCTGGTCTAGGGGCAGGCGTTGTCCTGACATCCCCCACCGGAGATACATTCTAATATGTACTCCAAATACTATACAGAGACTCCAACAATGCAGCCGAATACGAGGCCCTGTTGCATGGTCTCCGGATGGCAGTCTCCATGGGCATTCAACGCCTAGAAGTGTGTGGGGATTCAAACCTTGCAATATCTCAAATAAATGGAGACTTCGATGCCATGGACCCAAAAATGGCGGCCTACCGCAATGCCATCCTCAAAATGTCATCTCGGTTCGAGGGGCTCGAATTCCACCATGTGGTCTGAGAAAACAACCAAGCGGCGGGTATCCTCACCCGCATGGGCGCCAAGCGCGACCCCGTCCCACCTAATATCTCTTTGGAAAGGCTGTTTAAGCCATCTGTGGTATGGGAAGGGGAGACCGGCAATACCAGTCCAGATCCGAACACAACCCCAGATCTCGAACAATCTGACGTAATCGGAGGCTCCTCCACTGAAATAACACCTTTGACCCACGTAATTATGGCTATCATCGCCTCGTGGACAGAACCCTTCTTGGCCTACTTAAATAGGCAAGAACTCCCTGAGGACCAAAATGAGGCTCGTTGCATTGTGCGGTGCTCTAAAGCCTACAAGGTCCACGAGGGAGAGCTCTATAAAAAAAGCGCTACTGGATTGCTCCAAAGGTGCATCTCCGAAGAGGAAGGGCGGCAGCTCTTGGCTAAAATTCATGCTGGATTCGACAGCCACCATGCCGCAGCCCGGGCGCTAGTAAGCAAGGCCTCCCGTACAGGTTTCTACTGGCCAACAGCTCGGGCAGACGCACAGGACCTTGTCCAACATTGTGTCGGTTGCCAGCTTTTTGCAAATCAAAGCCATATGCCGCCTACCGCTCTCCGAACAATCCCCATAACTTGGCCCTTTGCAGTCTGGGGGCTCGATATAGTTGGACCCCTTAAAGGAGGAAGCCATAAGAAGAAATACTTGTTGGTCATGGTCGATAAATTCACCAAATGGATAGAAGCCCAACCAGTCAAAACGGCCGAGTCCGGACTAGTGATAGACTTCATATCCGAGGTCGTACACCGTTATGGTGTCCCCCACAGCATCATCACCGATAACGGCTCAAAATTCATAGCTAACGAGGTGAAAACTTGGTGCGGTAAAATGGGCATAAATCTCGATTATGCATCCGTCTATCACCCCCAAACAAACGGTCAAGACGAACGAGCAAATGGTCTTATTATGAGTGGCATTAAGCCCAGGGTAGTGCGATCCTTGAAGGAATCAGATACGCACTAGGTCGAGGAGCTCGACTCCGTACTATGAGGGCTGCGAACCACGCCAAATCGCACAACCGGATACACACCATTTTTTATGGTGTATGGCGTAGAGGCAGTGCTACCCTACGATATCATCCATGACTCACCTCAAGTGCGCATGTATGAAGAGAGAGAAGCCGATCTGGATCGACAGGATGGCTTAGATGCCCTGGAGGAGGAGCATGACCTCGCAAAGGCCCATTCCGCATTTTATCAACAGCAGGCTCGAAGGTATCAAAGCAGAGAAGTATGGGCCAAAACTTACAACATTGGCGAACTCCTTCTATGCCTACCAGAGAAGAAAAAGGACAAGCTCAAGCCCAAATGGGAAGGTCCCTTCATCATTGATAAAGTTCTCACCGGAGGAGCATACCGTCTGCGTGATGCATCCGATAATCGACTCGAGCCGAACCCATGGAATGCAGCCAGACTCCGAAGATTCTACACCTAGTGCCGAACTCCGTGTTTGTCTCCTTACCTCCGTCTCGCTTTTTAAATTATACCCCCCTCTCTCCTTTTTATATATAGCCTTAAAAGCTTCAAGTATGTTTTGACCGACACTCTTGCCGCGCTATGCACGCTCAATATACCTGGGGGCTTCTTATACAGAAGCTTAATTGTCTTCTGGGCTTTATGCCCACCACATATGCGTTACTCCTCCATATGTGCCTTTTTTCACCACTATATGCATCGATATGAATTAAGTTTTGGCCAAGATGGGTTGCCTGGCTCTTGTGTTTATGCCCTACGTTCCCGTTAATTCGGCTAGGGCATAAGGGGAGCACCTCTGCGATTATTCTTGCGGGTCAGCCGGATGTGTACCTCAGACTGGATGAAGCCGAAAGCTAGTGTTCTTAAGGGAATATTCGGTCGATGAACAAAAGATGTCTTTTACCTATTACCAAACATGCCCCCAGATGCTTATATCCTGCGTAAATTTTTTACAGTTCGGACATGCACATCAATGCATGCACACCCAGGGAAAGGAACCCTTAACGGAACTATTCTCCCTGGAAGATGTTTCTTACTACCCATGTAATATAACATAACTAGTTGGGTACTTGTCTGTTCAAGCACTTATGACCCCTACGCCTGGTTTCCATGCGTGCCCCGATTTTCACATAACCGAGCGGGTATTCGGATACACTCCGGACTGTAGGATCCAGAGGTTGAAGCGAAGAGGTCTGCCAAGACAAATGATTTACAATCCGGCTAGGGACAAAATGTGTCCTTCGAAGTACAAAGTCACTTAGACTGACTAAATTCTTCTTCTATACCATCCAACAGGCTGTCTAGCCTACAGTCCTGTTGGGAATACTTAGCGGCTAATGCTACCTGGTCATACACCAGATTTACAGGGATCTCTTTCCCATCTGAACCTACAGGTCCGACCTCGGCCATGTGGTTTGGGTCAGCCTTGGTGTATCGCGTCTTCACCATGGCCCAGGCTTTCCCTTGCGCCTTGTTGGCAGGCCGATATCTTCCATAATCGGAAGCGCTGCCGCGCTCCCTTGAGCATCTCCACAAGCTCCCCCATGCCTCCCGGCAGGGAGGAGGATGGCCACAAGGACTGGGCAATGCCCAGCATCACCTGCCGAACTTGTTCGTGCAGTTGTGTGAGCTCCTGCAGAAGATCGCCGGCAGATCCGGGCATCTCCTCTTCGGGACGACCTGTCAACATACCTACAGACATAATTATGTTAGCACGCTTCTTCGCCGAACTTTATAGTGGTTCGTTAGAGAACTTACTAAATATGCCGCGTCGAAGCCTCTTATTCTCCTTCACGGAGTCAACAAGCTGGGCACGAACATCCCTTAATTTGACGTCCAGTTGGGTGTTCGCGTCCTGGAGATTATTTTTCTCCTGTATAACCTTTGTAAGCACACGCTCGCCAGCCTTCCGCTGCCGTTGAGCATATTGCCATCCTCTGGTACAATCTCCGGTTTACCTCCGGACTTGTCTGCAGAATCTATTGTTAGATCTGCATTCACGCCGAATAATAACTGGTACATGCTTTTACATTATTTTCAATCGAAACAAGAATTACCAGATGGGGCCTTTGTGGACTCCTCCATTCTGGCAATTGCGGCCCGCAGTTGAGCTTTGCACTCTCCAGCTCTTTAGACAGCTGGGTATTCTTCTCGGTGAGAGCCTACGCACACGAGGACCCTTAAATCAGTTGTGCCAACTGTTTCAAGTCTCAGGGGCTACTGATATACATACTTATCAAGTTTTCTTACCCGTATGTCCTTTACGTATTGGTCCGTGGCTCTAGCAAGGCCATCTTGAGCAGCCCGGATGTACGCTTCCCCTGAGTTGAAGGCATTGAACACCTCTTCAGAGAAATTAGGGTCACGTAGTGCGGCCCGTTGGCGCCTATGATTAATGGCGCTCTCCACTTCGTAGTTTGTAGCGAAGAATCTATCCGCATCCTCTGTAGGAGGATTGTCCGGCGTTGTCCCCGCGGTGACCTCCACCCTTGAGTCCGGTCTAGGAGTCCAGCTGGTGGAGGCGTGCTGCAGGCTCTCTGAATGTAGTCCGGCGAGCGCTTTTCCTGCCAGGAGACAGCGGACATTGTTATATTTTAACAATGATAATTAAGTGGCAGGGTTTTAAACATACCTTTGCAATGGCGTCTCGGTCCTGACCGCCTTTCTTTTAAGCCTACCCGGCTTCGGTGCCCCATGTCGGGTCACCGCGGGTTCGGCACGGTGTCCCGATGGCCTTTCTTGTAAGACGCAATACATTTGCGGTGGGTAATATGTAAAGAGGGAATCCTTTTTGGAAGTTGGGACTCTGGATTTACTTACATGTGATACAGGGAGTAGGACAGGATAATCAGCTATGATGGCCACCAATGCACCATCGCAGCTTAACTGATAAAATGTCCTATCGACGAGCTCCACAAATGTGTCCGGATCTTCTTTGAGTCTGGGGTCGAGGGCCCGGTTGGGGTCCTCTGGCAATGGAGATGGGCTGTGAACATCCCTCAAAGCTCTTCGCAGTTCCTGCTATGAATTGACGAAGTAAACATTTGTGCTAAAAAATGCGGGAAAGACTGGAATAAAAGATAGCGGCTCACCCGGCTTGGGGGTTGTACATGGAGAATCCATCCCGTGGCTTGATACAGATGAACTCCTCCTCTTCTCCTTTGTACAAATCAGACAGTATGTTCGCCAGAGCGGCGGGAGAGTCTGGACCTTTACGGCCACAGCGGGTGGCGTCGTCTTCTCCATTGAAGTGCCACATGGGTTTCCCCCGATATTGAAGTGGCTGCACTCCCCGCATTATACATATTGACATAACCTCAATTATTGTCAGTCCTGATTTGGCGAGCGTCTTTATCCTGTCCATCAGGAAAATGATCTCTTTGTTGTCTTCCCCTTGGGAGCTCTGAGGGCGCCAGCTACAGTGTTTCTTCAACGGGGCATTTATAAACTTGGGAAGGCCCTTCCGAATAGGGTCCGGAAGAAGGACGTCCTCTATGTAGAACCACTCCAAAGGCCTGTCCACGGATGTCTTCTTCGAGGTACCGGATAGGTATCCGGTCTTGGCGATGCGCCATATTTCGGCTCCGCCCACTTGATATACTGACCCCTCCTGAGTGCGGGGTACAAGGCAGAATAGCCTCTTCCACAGCTCAAAATGAGCTCCGCAACCCAGAAATAGCTCGCAGAAGGCGACATAGCCTGCGATATGCAGTATGGAGGCTGGGGTGAAATTATGCAGCTGGAGGCCATAGAACTCCAGGGGAGGAAAGGATGGATTGGAAATCCGAGTTCCCTCAGCAAATATGGGACAAAGCATACTCGCTCCCCCTTGGATGGATTTGGAGAACTCTCCGCTTGCTCCCCGCCATTATAAGTGGCTAGTCCAGCTCGTACGGGGACCATATACGCAGGCGGGAGAAACCCCTTGGTCTGCAACTCTACTAATTGGCTGTGAGGGATAGAACATTTCTCCCAATCGCCCGGCCTAGTGCTACGGGAGCGAGAGGAGGAGCTGCGACGGCCGGCCATGATGGGATGGTTTCCTCCGGGTGCGCTCTGATGGATACTCGCTGGGAGGAGATGGTGTGATTTGGATCTGAGGATCCTTAGCTCTTTAAATAAGACAATTTACTTGTAGGGTCAGGGTGGCAAATGAAAAAATGCCCCGACTTCTCACATTCGCCCAACACGTGGAGATAGCCATTATTGATGCACAGATACTCTGGAGAATTTGGAGAAGAACCCGCCTTGCAATGCTGAAGACAATTTGCACGCCGGACTCATCGTCATTGAAGCCTGGTTCGGGGGCTACTGAGGGAGTCCTGGATTAAGGGGTCGTCGGATAGCCGGACTATATACTTTGGCTGGACTGTTGGACTATGAAGATACAAGATTGAAGATTTCATCCCGTGACCGGATGGGACTCTCCTTTGCGTGGAAGGAAAGCTTGGCAATTCGGATATGTAGATCTCCTTCTCTGTAACCGACTCGGTGTAACCCTAGCCCCCTCCGGTGTCTATATAAACCAGAGGTTTAGTCCGTAGGACAACTACAATCATAATCATAGGCTAGCTTCTAGGGTTTAGCCTCTATGATCTAGTGGTAGCTCAACTCTTCTAATACTCATATCATCAAGATCAATCGAGAAGGAAGTAGGGTATTACCTCCATTGAGAGGGCCCGAACCTGGGTAAAACATCGTGTCCCCTGCCTCCTGTTACCATTAGCCTTAGACGCACAGTTCGGGACCTCCTACCCGAGATCTGCCGGTTTTGACACCGACACAGACCCTGAGCAACAGAGAAATAAATGAAGCACTGGGCCCCCCGACAAATGCATGCATGCATAATCATATGATGAGCACTGCATGTTCATGTAGATAAGATCGCATCTGGCGTCATCTTCATATGCATAAACTGTAGGCTCCTACCGTGGACTCAGTCCCCAAGAGGAGATGAGAAGACAAGCCAGCACTGCGGTCTCTGGCAAGCCAAATAGATAAGTTCATCCTCTTATCCATACGTGTTCTGTAAGTAAAGGCTTGTGCATAAGAAAATCCTGCTACCCTTTGAAACTTGTGCTCCCACGCTTCGACTCGAACGCTGCTTCGGTGAGGGTAGTCGCAGTGGCCTTTGATGGATAAGGGCCGACAGGGGGCTGGTCCCTCTGTGTGATTTGTGACTAGTAGGCTTACTTCCCAGCAACAACATAGAGGGTACCGGCAGGATAGCCTGCCGGGAGAAACTCGTTTATCTGAAAATATAGAGGCATCCCACCTCTGCATGGACATACACATGCGCAAGTCCCCGACAAGATTCAACCTTTTCATTAATATGCAGATCAAACAAGTACAAACCTTACAAACAAACTCATGGATTAGAGAGATTACATTATTTGAACAAAAATTTGGCAAATGCCTACAGATTTAAGATTGAAAAAAGATAAGTGCCTTGTGATCTCCTCTTTTCGTTTTCCCTCCACCAGGTACTTGATACGTCCATTTTGCATCATGCTTTTATATCGATATTTATTGCATTATGGGCTGTTATTTCATGTTATGTCACAATACTTATGGCTATTCTCTCTTATTTTACAAGGTTTAACATGAAGAGGGAGAATGCCGACAGCTGGGTTTCTGGGCTGGAAAAGGAGCAAATATTGGAAACCTATTCTACACAGCTCCAAAAGTCCTGAAACTCCAGGAAAGTCATTTTTGGAATTAATGATAATTATTGATCAGAAGAAGTACCGGAGGGGGCCCACACCTTGGCCACGAGGGTGGGGGCGCGCCCCCTGCCTCGTGGGCCCCCTGGCAGCCCTCCGGTGCCCATCTTCTGCTATACGAAGTCTTTTACCCTGGAAAAAAATCATAAGCAAGCTTATGGGACGAAACTCCGCCGCCACGAGGCGGAACCAATCTAGGGCTCTGGCGGAGCTGTTTTGCCGGGGAAACTTTCCTCCGAGAGGGGGAAATCATAACCATCGTCATCACCAATGGTCCTCTCATCGGGAGGGGGTCAATCTCCATCAACATCTTCACCAGCACCATCTCCTCTCAAACCCTAGTTCATCTCTTGTACCCAATCTTTGTACCAAAACCTCAGATTGGTACCTGTGGGTTGCTAGTAGTGTTGATTACTCCTTGTAGTTGATGCTAGTTGGTTTATTTGGTTAAAGATCATATGTTCAGATCCTTAATGGATATTTATACCCCTCTGATTATGAACATGAATATGCTTTGTGAGTAGTTACGTTTGTTCCTGAGGACATGGGTGAAGTCTTGCTATTAGTAGTCATGTGAATTTGGTATTCGTTCGATATTTTGATGAGATGTATGTTGTCTCTCCTCTAGTGGTGTTATGTGAACGTCGACTACATGACACTTCACCATTGTTTGGGCCTAGAGGAAGGCATTGGGAAGTAATAAGTAGATGATGGGTTGCTAGAGTGACAGAGGCTTAAACCCTAGTTTATAAGTTGCTTCATAAGGTGCTAATTTGGATCCATATGTTTCATGCTATGGTTAGGTTTACCTTAATACTTCTTTTGTAGTTGCGGATGCTTGCAATAGGGGTTAATCATAAGTGGGATGCTTGTCCAGAAAGGGCAGCACCCAAGCACCGGTCCACCCACATATGAAATTATCAAAGTAACGAACGCGAATCATATGAATGTGATGAAACTAGCTTGACGATAATTCCCATGTGTCCTCGGGAGCACTTTTCTCATTATAAGAACTTGTCTAGGCTTCTCCTTTGCTACATAAAGGATTGGGCCACCTTGCTGCACCTCACTTACATTCAATTCTTGTTACCCGTTACAAATTATCTTATCACAAAACTAACTGTTACCTACAATTTCAGTGCTTGCAGAGAATACCTTACTGAAAACTGCTTGTCATTTCCTTCTGCTCCTCGTTGGGTTTGACACTCCTACTTATCGAAAGGACTACGATAGATCCCCTATACTTGTGATTCATCAAGACTCTTTTCTGGCGCCGTTGCCGGGGAGTGAAGCGCTTTTGGTGAGTGGAACTTGGTAAGGAAACATTTATATAGTGTGCTGAAATTTACTGTCACTTGTTACTATGGAAACTAATCCTTTGAGGGGCTTGTTCGGGGTATCTTTACCCCGACCAGTAGAGCAAAGAGTTGCTCCTCAACCTAATGAACCTCTGAAAATGTTTACTTTGAAATTCCTTTGGGTATGATAGAGAAACTTCTAGCTAATCCCTTTGCAGGAGATGGAACATTGCATCCCAATTTACACCTTATCTATGTGGATGAAGTTTGTGGATTATTTAAGCTTGCAGGTATACCCGATGATGTTGTTAAGAAGAAGGTCTTCCCTTTATCTTTGAAGGAAGATGCATTGACATGGTATAGGCTATGTGATGATATGGGATCTTGGGACTATAAACGATTGAAATTGGAATTTCACCAGAAGTTTTATCCTATGCATCTTGTTCATCGTGATCGTAATTATATATATAATTTTTGGCCTCGCGAAGGAGAAAGCATCACTCAAGCTTGGGGGAGGCTTAAGTCAATGTTATATTCATGCCCCAATCATGAGCTCTCAAGAGAAATGATTATTCAAAACTTTTATGCTCGGCTTTCTCTCAATGATTGCACCATGCTCGATACTTCTTGTGCTGGTTCTTATATGCTGAAGACTATTCAATTCAAGTGGGACTTATTGGAAAGAATTATACGCAACTCTGAAGATTGGGGTTCCGACGATGGTAAGGAGTCAGGTATGACACCTAAGTTTGATTGTGTTAAATCTTTTATGGATACGGATGCTTTTCGTGGATTTAGCACTAAATATGGACTTGACTCTAAGATAGTAGCTTCCTTCTGTGAATCATTTGCTACTCATGTTGATCTCCCTAAGAACAAGTGGTTTAAATATAATCCTCCCACTGAAGTAAAAGTAGTTGCACCTGTTGCAGTTGAAGAAAAGACTATCACTTATAATGATCCTATTATTCCTACTACTTATGTTGAGAAACCACCTTTCCCTGTTAGGATAAAGGATCATGCTAAAGATTCAACTATGGTTTGTAAGAGTAATACTAGAACATATACACCTCCTGAGCAAATTAAAGTTGAACTTGGTATTGCTATGGTTAAAGATCTCTTGGCCGATAATATTGATGGGCATGTTATTTATTTCTGTGATGAAGCTGCTAATATTGCTAGACCCGATGCTAAGATACATCGACCTGTTGTAGGCATGCCTATTATTTCTGTTAAAATAGGAGATCATTGTTATCATGGCTTATGTGATATGGGTGCTAGTGCTAGTGCAACACCTTTTTCCTTACATGAATAAATTATGCATGATATTGCACCTGCTGAGTTAGAAGAGATTGATGTTACAATTAAGCTTGCCAATAGAGATACTATTTCGCCATTTGGGATTGTTAGAGATGTTGAAGTCTTGTGTGGGAAAGTTAAATATCCTGCTGATTTTCTTGTTCTTGGTTCCCCACAAGATAGCTTTTGTCCCATTATATTTGGTAGACCCTTCTTGAATACTGTTAATGCTAAGACTGATTGTGAAAAGGATGTTGTTACAATTGGCTTGGGTGATATGAAACATGAGTTTAATTTTGCTAAGTTTCGTAGACGACCTGTCAGGACCCCGACTCAATGCCACATCGATCTAGCATGTAACACCTCATATCACTTTGCGGCCTCACGCACGGTATTCCCACGGGTGTCGTCTTACTTTTGCAGGGACCGTTTAAGCGCTTTTGGCACACGTATAAGATAGTGTCGCTAGCATCCATATGAAAAGGAGCCCGGCTGACATGGCTAGTCGTAAACCCAAAGTGGCACAGACTTACGAGGACAGCATCCATGACCCGACATCGAGCGTGTCGGTCGTCATCGCGAGTAAGTTCGGGCTGTAGCATGGGCTAGCAGGACTCGGAGAACCGGGCAGTGGCGGGCTAACAGACTCCGGTACTCAACGCGTGACATTTCCCGAAGGACAGACACGAGAACAAAGAAGGACACATGCGGCCAGCCTAAGTGTTCGGAGCAGTAGCAAGCTACCATGGCTCGGTGGAAACACTAGGATACATTTCCGATAAGAGAGGCTACTAAAGATAAACAACTAGATAGTCGGATCCCACACATACCAAGCATTTCAATAACATACACACAATATGCTCGATATGTGCAAATACAACATGGCATCACAACATGACTCTCGACTCAAGTATTTATTCAATAGGCTCGAGGAGCGAGATATTACGACAGGGTCTCATGACCCAACATTGAAGCATACAAATCAAAGCACAAGCGGAAGCTAATATGTCCGAGTACGACATCTACAAATGAAGAAGGCTTGAAAGCCCGACTATCTACCGAGATCTGCCGAGGGCACAAGATCGTAGCTGAGGTATCAAGCTAAGCGTCAAGTCCACGCTGAACTACTAGCGAGACCGAGGTCTCTCTGCAAAAACATAAAATAGGCAAACATGAGTACAAATGTACCCAGCAAGACTTACATCGTAACTAACTACATATGCATCATTATCAACAAAGGGATGGTGGAGTTTAACAGCAGCAAGCCAGCTTTGACTCGATGGCTATCCTAAACTACATTGCAAGTAACTCTTTTGAGGTGGCGCACGAGTCCACATATTCACCATATCAATACACCACTATGGATCCGCTCCGTCTCCCTCTACGAGAACGCCATCCATAGCACTCACGCTATCTTGCGATTTTAGAGTATCCGCTTTCACTTGTCTATGAACTGATATAAGCAACCCGAAGTCCTTTTCATGAACCACGGCTATTCAATAGATCATATTAACCTGCGCAGGGTGTACTTCTTCACACACTCTCACCACTTACCGCCGTTTACGACATGTACTCGGCAACCTTCAGCGGAAGCCCAACGTGGGTGTCGGCCACGACCTACCTAAACACTCAAGTCCCTAGTCCAGGTTTATCGCCTATTTGGGTTCCTTCTATGAGGAGTTCGGCCGAGTTTCGCTCACAGCCCCAAGCGATGTGAACAGGTTCCGTGACACCAAGCAGGCGCCGGTTTACCGACCACGTGCCTACCGCATCACAGCCCACCCCTACGGTCAGCGCTGCGCACGGCCTCCAAAGATACTACAAACACCGAAACTACTTGCAACTCCCGGACAGAGGACAAGGGTGATTAAGAAGCCGAGAGGGTCCATTGGTTTCGGGCCCAATGCGTGGTAGTAGCTGAATCATGGATCACAAACACGTAACTCAGTTCTGAGGACGGCTGCAATGAGACAACCCACCATGTACTCCTACATGGCCTCTCACCGCTACCTTTACCAAATCGTGTTCACACACTTAGCTCACACACAAGAGGACATGTTCACACACCTCGATTCATCCTCGATGAATCAGACCGACTCAACTCTAAGCAGTAGCAGGCATGACAAACAAGCATGTATGAGTAGGCACAACAGGGCTCAGACAACTCCTACTCATGCTAGTGGGTTTCATCTAATTACTGTGGAATGACAGGTCATGCAATGGATAAAGGGGTTCAGCTACCGCAGCAAGTAACAAATGATTCGTTGTTATCCTAATGCAGTAAAGGAGAGCAGGAGCGAGAGATTGGGATTTTATTGGAATGAACAAGGGGGTTTTGCTTGCCTGGCACTTCTGAAGATAATATAGTTCTTCATCGGTGTCATCGAACTCATCGTCGAAACATCGTCTACCGAGAGGGGACAGATACCGGCAACAGAGAAGAAACACGATCAATGCAATGCACAATATGATGCATGCTATGACATGGCAATATGAATGTGTTTTGGGCTAATGCAACTACAACCAGATGGATTTGGGTCATATTGAGCCATAGGTTCAACCCCAAATTCAAATTATGAATTCAAATAGTGCCTTATCATGTTTTGCACTAAACAGCAAAGTTAAGTTCTTTAAACATGCATGAAACCAGTGCAGATGGATAGATTGGATTTTTCTGATAATTTTTCATATATAAATTATTTGATTTGGAGCTACGGTTGATTTTATATGATTTTTAGAAGTTTATACAATTTTCTGGAATTTCCTGTAAAAAATAAATACAGAAAATCATTTACTGCGTCAGCATGACGTAAGGCTGAGGTCAGCAGGTCAACGGCGCGGTCCAGGTCAAACCTGACGTGTGGGGTCCACACGTCAGTGACACAGTTAACCAGCAGGGTTAAATAAAATTAAACTAAACCTAATCTAGTTTAGTTAAGGCCTGGGCCCACATGTCAGAGACTGACCTAACTAACTAAGTTAATTATCGCGAATTAACTTATCGCTTAATTAAGCAGGGGCCTGGCCCACATGTCAGCGACCCAGGGGGGGTCAAACTATGGTCAACCCCGGGTCAAACTCACCGGAGTTGACCGGCGGCTCGTCGCCGGCGCATTTAACGAGACGGCGGGCAGCTCGAAACACGCTTCTGGCGGCGGTTTTGCGCGTGGTTGGCGTCTACGGATAGCTGAGGGTGCGCCGCATCCAATCGGGCGGCGGCAGCGGCTGTGGTGGCCGGAGCTCGCCGGAATCAAGCTTCGGGCGGCGGCCGAGCTCGGGGTTGGTGCGGGTTGGCGCTAGAGGGAACAGTAGGTCGAATCGGTGGCGCGCCCGCTCTCCGGAGCGAGCCGAGAGCGGCAACGCCGGACGCTGGTGGCGGCAGGCTGTGGCGGGGCGGCGCCATGGACGGCGGCAAGAAGCTCTCGGCGCGGCGATGCTAGTGCTAGAGAGCGAAGTTAGATCTGCGGGAGAGAGGGGTTCGGCAGAGGAGCTCACGGCGAGGTCGATTAGTAGCTCAGCGTGCTCGGGGAAGGCCGGACGGCGACGAGTCGATGATGGGGATCCGCGGCAGCCGGCGATGAAGAAGAGGCCGGTGACGGTGCTTGAGCATCCGCGCCGAGTGAGTCGGCACGGGAGGACGAGGGCGTCAAGCGGAGGCCATGGACACGTCGGCGAGGCGGGAGGACCTGTGTCGCTGGCGAACGGCGTCGGTGGCGGCAGGCCTTCGGTGGTTTGCGCGAGGGAGCGAGAGGAGGAGAGGGGCTCGGGGAGAGAGTGAGAGGGGTCGAAGTGCGTGGCGGCGGAGGAGATCCAGCGACGGGGACACAGTGGCGGTGGTGGAGGTGGCTGAGCAGCGTCTTGCTGTGGCCACGCCACTACATCTCATGGCGCAGGAAGACGACAGGGGAGTGGCGGCGGTGGGCTGGGCCGCCAGATGGGCTGCCACCTGGGCTGCCAGATGGGCAGGTAGGCGACAGGTAAGTGGCTAGGGAAGCTGGGCCAGGTAGGTTTCTCTCTCTGTTTATTTATTGTTTTCTATTTTGTTCAGTTTTGTTTTGATTTAGTTAAATACTAAACCATTTTATAAAATCCTGGAAATAATTATGTGGCTAGAACTAAAATATAACAATCCACATAAAATGTTCCAGAATTATTGGACATATATTAATTATATATAAAATATATATCCAATGCAATTAGTTATTGAATTAATTCAAAGGTCCAAAATAATTAACTCTGAGATACCAAAAATATTGTTTTGAGGTTTACCTCTTTGCAATATTTTCAGGGACTAAGAGGAACATTTTCTTGGACTTCTTTGAGAAGATTTTAATGTTGATCATTTTTAGAAGGGTTCTGAGGCTTTGAAAATCCCTCAATTCAAATTTCATTTGAATTAAAACATGATGCACACATGAGGGTCTAACCTAGTGCATAACAGAACCAGGGATGTGACAACTCACCCCCACTAAACAGAAATCTCGTCCCGAGATTCAAGCGTAGGGTAAGGTGACGGGGGGAACGCAAACTAGCACAATCTTCACGATCCAGGTTGCCCTTCAAATGAACGTTGATTCGATCACCATCATTGTCTCGAAGTCTTGCTCTGGGAACTCCAGCTATCATGAGGACGAGAGGAAAGGAAAGACCCTAAAAGAATTGTTCTTCCCGAAGGTCAAACAACTCAGGATTAATCCGCGGAATGAGACATAGCAACATCTCTCGGACTGTGGCACGAAGCACACATCATAAAGGACGGAAGAAACAATTTGATGAGATTTCAAGGTAGCGAGGAAAATGGTTACCACAACAAGAGGCCTTAGGGAAGGTAACTCGTAGAAACATCCCCTTAAGTGGCAAAAAGAATTACATTTGATTTAGAGATCATTGAAACTCTTTATACCAGCTTAAGGCAATCACAATCGATCATTTGAAGGAGTCCGAAAGAATGACATTCTCGGGCCAGAATGGATGATGTGGATTACCTTGTTGAAGACCACACAAGGGATGATTTAAGTAGCTGGGGAGAAGCTCAGCAGTAGAGAGTGAACCTACTGTTTGAAGAGTTATAGCACAACCGAGGAAATTGAGAGCAATCCCAGTTAGTAACTGCGATAGCACCTAATGCTTGTGCGTGCTCTCAAGAACTTGAGCATGTCCATATTCATCAAGGTTTTACCAATATCCGTGTCAGGGATCCTGGCAACACAACATACTACCATGATGACTAGCGATGGACGATGCAGATGCAAAGGAAGATAACCCTTTCTTAGGTTTCACCTTAGCGAGGCCAAGGGGACGAAATCTAGACAATCGACCGAGAGACATTTAGCACTCCGCTTCTAATGTTCTCCTTGATGTACTAGCGTATCCCATTCATAGATATGGTCTGGTATCTAGAACATCAAGTAACAGGTCGGACTTCGGGAGCAGCAAAAATCATAAGGCACATAAATAGGGAATAATTCCTATGAAGTCCTTATGGGGAGGTGGCCAACTTTCTCAATCAAGATACTACAATAACAGGTCTTCCGGCGGGTGTGTTAGCCACGACATCCACCCTACCGGGTTACAGAGAGACCAATAATATAATTCTTGGGAAACATTCCAACCATCATAACTGCCTGAGATTCAGATCTGGTTGGTGTCAGAATAATTCAGACTCGTCGAGTCTAGAAAGAAAAATGAAAGTTTGCAACATAAACCGACGAGATGACGTCGCGTGACTCCCGGGAAATGAGCTACGATAGCAAGCTCCAAAACATGAGCTGGTTCTGCTACAAACATGTGGACACGCTGCCTCAGGCAAGCATGACCAAGTAGTAGTCTTATAATAAAACACTACCGAGTTTCAGGAGGGGAAACATCATCGAGGATATCGAAGTGCTTGCATAAGTCATGAGCCTACGAAGGAACTTCTTCTCCTCGAACAAATCAATCAGTGGCTTGGTGTGCTACGGAATACATATAGAATGAAGGTTGCAAGTCTTCGGACCACAGAATACTTCGCACGTATGCCTGACTGATTTGGGACGAATCCAAAGGAAGCAACTTTGACTTTCTCAAATTTACTGCGGCAACTTGCATCAAATGCACATGAATCAGAGGAAGTCACTTCTCACATCCGAACATATGCTTCATGAGCTAGCATGAACAAATGCTTTAAAAAGTTTCCAACACTAGCTTAATGTTCAACAAAATTATGGAGAAGACAAGGATGTTGTCGATGGGCTCAACAACAATTCATCCTGGTTTTCCATGAAGATGGAATTCCATAATTATGAGAACAAGTGATAGCATTGGTCAGACCCAAAAGATATAATGGTGTATGCTCGAGGAAAATCCACGAGTAAGACAACATTACGAACATCGTTGGTTCTGATTTGATTTGAGAATAGCCCACACTCAAATCAAAGTTTTGGCAAGACAATAGCTCCAATAACCGGTCTCGAGGATCAATTGTGAAGATATCATCCTTCTTCAACACACACACACAAGGATATCCCCTAGTGAAGAACTAAGCTAGGCAAGCCTTTATCTTCCAACTCTCCAAGTTGTTGTTTAGCTTAACCAACCAGCTCAGGGGTATCCAACACGGATTCTTGGAGAAAAGGTGGTTTCAAAAACCAACTTGATCACGAGCTCAGCATAGCGGTCAGGTGAAAACCTGGTAATACTCCCGAGAAGATATTCGGAAAATCACGAACCACCGATATATTACTAAGCTCGAGAACAATCTTGCTTTTCAGGGCAAGACGACATGATCATAAGAGCGAGGAATTGGCACAATCCTAACTCATTGATCGAAGAGTGCACCGGAAATAAGGACTAGGTAGCACGATCTATCTTAGAATGATGATTCAAGAACCAACACGCTAAGAATGAGGTTATCGTCCATTTAACTACCAAGCAACGGAGTTGCTAGCAGTGTTGATTTCGCACACCACGATTCACTTGCCGGTATTCCGGTTGCAAAAACACGAAAAACCGAGGAGTGAACAATGATGGCGAGAAGTATTACTGCGTCAAGAATTCATAAGAAATGGTGCAATTCTCATGACAATCCTGACATGAAGAGGGTAATACTCCGAGGTAGAACAGAATCAAAGCTAGATTAGCAATTTGATCTGCAGAGTACAACTACTTTGACCCAATCCTAGAAATGGATGAGGTACTGGAGTTTGTTTCTCCTAGTCATCCTGAATAGAATGGCTTGACGGACTACAGAAGTAAAAGGCATCGATGAACACGAATGCACGACTACTCCTGACTATCAATCGATAGACGAAGGTCAGTATACAACTAAAGGGGGACAACTCAAAGGAACATATGATTTTCTGAGTTGTGGATGCATAGATTAGTATGTCGAACCAAGTTCAACATTTCTTCCGGATAATCCATGCGGAAGACAGAACTGGCAGAGTCACAATATAAAATGGAGAACTCATCAAGAGCACTCCTGTTGTGATCTTTTGATCCAACAAACTTCTGCCATAAATGGTTCACGGTATTTGGAAGAAGGAAATACCACGGACCTCGAGGACTATCGCAAGGTTACTGACAACCTAAAGGAACTAGCAAACACTATCAACATGAGGTAAGTGGAGTGAATCTTGGGTCCAAAACCCATGAGTAGAATACCTACTAACTAAATGGCATCACGGGATGCTTCGAGAATGTTGGCCAGAATGATCACACTGGGAACACCTAACATAGCTAGTTTACTAGATGATCCCCTAAGACACCTAGGGTCATAATAATAATTCCAACATATATGTCGAGGCAATAGAATACCTCAACTCAGCATTTAGTGTGATTAACCTGGTCCAAAGGAACATCAAAACCGGAGGAAAAGGATTTGCAAGTGCATCAGATTGTTTAGGAACCTGGGATGACTCGGACAGCATAACGGCTGTAAATGCTCAAAAGATTGGAGACATGCTACAAAAATGATGGCATAGCCACTCCGAAGCACAATATCAAGGGTTCGAGACCAACAGTTATGAACATATGGAAGTAGTATAAACTGAACTGGGGCGTAAAACCAACAATTTCACAAGTCCATGGATTAGTAACACGTCATCCTGATAGATAGATGAGAAGGCCTAGTTCTTAATCCCCGTAGAAGAGAAGAGGATGACTCAGATCAGAAGGCCATGAGGTATAAGGAGTAAAAAGAGCCTTACGTTCCATCCCACAATCAATTCCCCTACATATAACTAAAGTATTTCTAGACACAACTTCACCAGTTTGGCTTGGTAAACCCACAGCAAATAAGCTCGATACCAAAGCTGTCAGACCCGACTCAATGCCACATCGATCTAGCATGTAACACCTCATATCACTTTGCGGCCTCACGCACGGTATTCCCACAGGTGTCGCTCTTACTTTTGCATCGGACCGCTTATGCCTTTTGGCACACGATAAGATAGTGTCGCTAGCATCCATATGAAAAGGAGCCCGGCTGACATGGCTAGTCGTAAACCCAAATCGCACAGACTTACAGGACAGCATCCATGACCCAAAGATCGAACGTGTCGGTCATCAGCGAGTAAGTTCCGGCTGTAGCACTGGGCTAGCAGGACTCGAGAACCGGGCAGAAGCGGGATAACAGACTCCGGACTCAACGCGTGACATTTCCCGAAGACGTATACAGAACGAAGAAGGACACATGCCGCCAGCCTAAGTGTTCCGGAGCAAAGAGTAAGCTACCATGGCTCGTGGAAACACTAGGATACATTTCCGAAGAGAGGCTACTAAAGATAAACAACTAGATAGTCAGATCCCACACATACCAAGCATTTCAATAACATACACACAATATGCTCGATATGTGCAAATACAACATGGCATCACAACATGACTCTACGACTCAAGTATTTATTCAATAGGCTCCGAGGAGCGAGATATTATAGACAGGGGTCTCATGACCCAACATTCAGAGCATACAAATCAAAGCACAAGCGGAAGCTAATATGTCTGAGTACAGACATCTACAAATGAAGAAGGCTTGAAAGCCTGACTATCTACCAGATCCTGCCGAGGGCACAAGATCGTAGCTGAGGTATCAAGCTAAACGTCGAAGTCCACGCGGAACTACTAGCGAGACCGAGGTCTCTCTGCAAAAACATAAAATAGGCAAACGTGAGTACAAATGTACCCAACAAGACTTACATCAGAACTAACTACATATGCATCATTATCAACAAAGGGGATGGTGGAGTTTAACAGCAGCAAGCCAGCTTTGACTCGATGGCTATCCTAAACTACGACTGCAAGTAACTCTTTTGAGGTGGCGCACACGAGTCCACATATTCACCATATCAATACACCACTATGGATCCGCTCCGTCTCCCTACGAGAACGCCATCCATAGCACTCATGCTTATCTTATGATTTTAGAGTATCCGCTTTCACTTGTCTATGAACTGATATAAGCAACCTGAAGTCCTTTTCCATGACACGGCTATTCAATAGATCATATTAACCCTGCAGGGTGTACTTCTTCACACACGCTCACCACTTACCGCCGCTTACACGACATGTACTCGCAACCTTCAAGCGAAGCCCAACGTGGGTGTCGGCCACGACCTACCTAAACACTCAAGTCCCTAGTCCAGGTTTATCGCCTATTTGGGTTCCATCTATGAGGAGTTCCGCCAAGTTTCGCTCACAGCCCCAAACGATGTGAACAGGGTTCCGTGACACCAAACGGGCGCCGGTTTACTCCGCCACGTGCCTACCGTGATCACAGCCCACCCCTTACGGTCAGCGCAAGCACGGCCTCCAAAGATACTACAAACACCGTAAACTACTTGCAACTCCCGGACAGAGGACAAGGGTGATTAAGAAGCCGAGAGGGTCCATTGGTTTCAGCGCAATGCGTGGTAGTAGCTGAATCATGGATCACAAACACGTAACTCAGTTCCTCGAGGACGGCTGCAATGAGACAACCCACCATGTACTCCTACATGGCCTCTCACCGCTACCTTTACCAAATCGTGTTCACACACTTAGCTCACACACAAGAGGACATGTTCACACACCTCCGATTCATCCTCGATGAATCGCACCGACTCAACTCTAAGCAAGAGTGCATGACAAACAAGCATGTATGAGTAGGCACAACAGGCTCGCATAACTCCTACTCATGCTAGTGGGTTTCATCTAATTACTGTGGAATGACAGGTCATGCAATGGATAAAGGGGTTCAGCTACCGCAGCAAGTAACAAATGATTCGTTGTTGTCCTAATGCAGTAAAGGAGAGCAGGAGCGAGAGAGTGGGATTTTATCGGAATGAACAAGGGGGTTTTGCTTGCCTGGCACTTTTGAAGATAATATAGTTCTTCATCGGTGTCATCGAACTCATCGTCGAAACATCGTCTACCGAGAGGGGACAGATACCGGCAACAGAGAAGAAACACGATCAATGCAATGCACAATATGATGCATGCTATGACATGGCAATATGAATGTGTTTTGGGCTAATGCAACTACAACCAGATGGATTTGGGTCATATTGAGCCATAGGTTCAACCCCAAATTCAAATTATGAATTCAAATAGTGCCTTATCATGTTTTGCACTAAACAGCAAGGTTAAGTTGTTTAAACATGCATGAAACCAGTGCAGATGGATAGATTGGATTTTTCTGATAATTTTTCATATATAAATTATTTGATTTGGAGCTACGGTTGATTTTATATGATTTTTAGAAGTTTATACAATTTTCTGGAATTTCCTGTATAAAAATAAATACAGAAAATCATTTCATCGTCAAGATGACGTAAGGCTGAGGTCAGCAGGTCAACGGCGCGGTCCAGAAATAAACCTGACGTGTGGGGTCCACACGTCAGTGACACGGTTAACTAGCAGAGTTAATTAAAATTAAACTAAACCTAATCTAGTTTAGTTAAGGCCTGGGCCCACATGTCAGAGACTGACCTAACTAACTAAGTTAATTATCGCGAATTAACTTATCGCTTAATTAAGCAGGGGCCTGGCCCACATGTCAGCGACCCAGGGGGGGTCAAACTATGGTCAACCCCGGGTCAAACTCACCGGAGTTGACCGGCGGCTCGTCGCCGGCGACGACAGAGACGGCGGGGCAGCTCGGAAACACGCTACGGGCGGCGGTTTTGCGCGTGGTTGGCGCTTCACGGATAGTCGAGGGTGCGCCAGATCCAATCGGGCGAAGCGGCAGCGGCTGTGGTGGCCGGAGCTCGCTGAATCAAGCTCGCGGGCGGCAGCCGAGCTCGGGTTGGTGCGGTTGGCGCTAGAGGGAACGGTAGGTCGAATCGGTGGCGCGCCGGCTCCTAGGAGCGAGCCGAGAGACGGGCAACGCCGGACGCTGGTGGCAGCAGCAGTGGCATGGGCGGCGCCATGGACGGCGGCAAGAAGCTTCTCGGCGGCAAAGGCTAGTGCTAGAGAGCGAGTTAGATCTGGGGAGAGAGGGGTTCGGCAGAGGAGCTCACGGCGAGGTCGATTAGTAGCTCAGCGTGCTCGGGGAAGGCCGGACGGCGACGAGTCGATGATGGGGATCCGCGGCGGCCGGCGATGAAGAAGAGGCCGGTGACGGTGCTTCGAGGCATCCGGCGTCGAGTGAGTCGACGGGGAGGACGAGGGCGTCGAAGCGGAGGCCATGGACACGTCGGCGAGGCGGGGGAGGACCTGTGGCCGCGGCGAACGGCGTCGGTGGCGGCACGCGGCTTCGGTGGTTTGCGCGAGGGAGCCAGAGGAGGAGAGGGGCTCGGGAGAGAGTGAGAGGGGTCCAGGGGCGTGGCGGCGGAGGAGATCCAGCGACGGGGACACAGCAGGTGGTGGAGGTGGCTGGCGCGCGCTTGCTGCTGGCCAGGCTACGCTACTGCTCATCGGGCGCGGGAAGACGACAGGGGAGTGGCGGCGGTGGGCTGGGCCGCCAGATGGGCTGCCAGCTGGGCCGCCAGATGGGCAGGTAGGCGACAGGTAAGTGGCTAGGGAAGCTGGGCCAGGTAGGTTTCTCTCTCTGTTTATTTATTGTTTTCTATTTTGTTCAGTTTTGTTTTGATTTAGTTAAATACTAAACCATTTTATAAAATCCTGGAAATAATTATGTGGCTAGAACTAAAATATAACAATCCACATAAAATGTTCCAGAATTATTGGACATATATTAATTATATATAAAATATATATCCAATGCAATTAGTTATTGAATTAATTCAAAGGTCCAAAATAATTAACTCTGAGATACCAAAAATATTGTTTTGAGGTTTACCTCTTTGCAATATTTTCAGGGACTAAGAGGAACATTTTCTTGGACTTCTTTGAGAAGATTTTAATGTTGATCATTTTTAGAAGGGTTCTGAGGCTTTGAAAATCCCTCAATTCAAATTTCATTTGAATTAAAACATGATGCACACATGAGGGTCTAACCTAGTGCATAACAGAACCAGGGATGTGACACGACCCCATGATTAAGAATTGCCTAGTAAGTATGAAATTATTGGTCTTGCTTCTATTGCGGTGCCTCCTACTGATCCTTTAGAACAATATTTGCTAGACCATGAAAATGATATGTTTATGAGTGAAAGAAGGGAAATAGATGAAGTATTCTTAAACAGGGACCTATTCTGAAACACAACTTGCCTGTTGAAATCCTAGGGGATCGCCCTCCACCCAAGGGTGATCCCGTGGTTGAGCTTAAACCGTTACCTGATACTCTTAAATATGCTTATCTTGATGAAAAGAAGATATATCCTGTTATTATTAGTGCTAATCTTTCAGAGCAGGAAGAGGAAAGATTATTGAAAACTCTGAAGAAGAACCGTGCTGCTATTGGATATACCATTGATGATCTTAAGGGCATTAGTCCCACTTTATGCCAACACAAATAAATTTCAAAGAAGACGCCAAACTAGTTAGAGATCATCAACGACGGTTAAATCCTAAGATGAAAGAAGTGGTAAGAAAAGAAATACTAAAGCTCCTCGAGGTAGGTATAATTTATCCCGTTGCTGATACTCAGTGGGTAAGTCCTGTCCATTGTGTCCCTAAGAAGGGAGGTATTACTGTCGTTCCTAATGACAAAGATGAATTGATCTCGCAAAGAATTATTACAGGTTATAGGATGGTAATTGATTTCTGTAAATGAAATAAAGCTACTAAGAAAGATCATTACCCTTTACCTTTTATTTATAAAATGCTAGAAAGACTATCCAAACATACACATTTCTGCTTTCTAGATGGTTATTCTGGTTTCTCTCAAATACCTGTGTCAGCGGACGATCAAGCAAAGACTAATTTTACTTGCCCTTTCAATACTTTTTCTTATAGACGTATGCCTTTTGGTTTATGTAATGCACCTACTACCTTTCAATGATGCATGATGGCTATATTCTCTGACTTTTGTGAAAAGATTTGTGAGGTATTCATGGATAATTTCTCCATTTATGGATCCTCTTTTGATGATTGCTTGAGCAACCTTGATCGAGTTTTACAAAGATGTGAAGATACTAGTCTTGTTTTGAATTGGGAGAAGTGCCACTTTATGGTTAATGAAGGCATTGTCTTGGGGCATAAAATTTCTGAGAAAGGTATTGAAGTTGATAAGGATAAAGTTGATGCTATTGAAAATATGTCGTGTCCCAAGGACATTAAAGGTATAAGAAGTTTCCTTGGTCATGCCGATTTTTATAGGAGGTTCATTAAGGACTTTTCTAAAATTTCTAGGCCTTTGACCAATTTATTGCAAAAAGATATTCCTTTTGTCTTTGATGATGATTGTGTAGAAGCATTTGAAATACTTAAGAAAGCTTTGATTTCTGCACCTATTGTTCAGCCACCTGATTGGAACTTACCCTTTTAAATTATGTGTGATGCTAGTGATTATGCTGTAGGTGCTGTTCTAGGGCAAATAGTCGATAAGAAGCTAAATGTTATTCAATATGCTAGTAAAACTCTAGACACCGCCCAGAGAAATTATGCTACTATTGAAAAAGAATTCTTAGCAGTTGTATTTGCTTGTGATAAGTTCAGACCTTATATTGTTGATTCTAAAGTAACTATTCACACTGATCATGCTGCTATTAAATATCTTATGGAAAAGAAGGATGCTAAACATAGACTTATTAGATGGGTTCTCTTGCTAAAAGAATTTGATTTGCATATTATTGATAGAAAGGGAGCTGCGAACCCCGTTGTAGACAACTTTTCTAGGTTAGAGAATGTTCTTGATGACCCACTACCTATTGATGATAGCTTTCCTGATGAACAATTAGCTATCATAAATGCTTCTCGTACTGCTCCATGGTATGCTGATTATGCTAATTACATTGTTGCTAAATTTATACCACCTAGCATCACATACCAGCAAAAGAAAAAGTTCTTTTATGATTTAAGACATTACTTCTGGGATGACCCACACCTTTATAAAGAAAGAGTAGATGGTGTTATTAGACGTTGTGTACCTGAGCATGAACAGGAACAGATCCTACGCAAGTGTCACTCCGAGGCATATGGAGGACACCACGCTGGAGATAGAACTGCACATAAGGTATTGCAATCCGGTTTTTATTGGCTTACTCTCTTCAAAGATGCCCATAATTTTGTCTTGTCTTATGATGAATGTCAAAGAATTGGTAATATTAGTAGACGTCAAGAAATGCCTATGAACTATTCTCTTGTTATTGAACCATTTGATGTTTGGGGCTTTGATTATATGGGACCGTTTCCTGCCTCTAATGGATATACACATATTTTAGTTGATGTTGATTACATTACTAAGTGGGTAGAAGCTATTCCAACTAGTAGTGCCGATCACAACACCTCTATTAAGATGCTTAAAGAAGTTATTTTTCTGAGGTTTGGAGTCCCTAGATATCTCATGACTAATGGTGGTTCACATTTTATTCATGGTGCTTTTCGTAAAATGCTTGCTAAGTATGATGTTAATCATAGAATTGCATATCCATATCACCCACAGTCTAGTGGTCAAGTAGAGTTGAGTAATAGAGAGCTCAAATTAATTTTGCAAAAGACTATTAATAGATCTAGGAAGAATTGGTCCAAGAAACTTGATGATGCATTATGGGCTTACAGAACTGCATATAAGAATCCTATGGGTATGTCTCCATATAAAATGGTTTATGGAAAAGCTTTTCACTTACCTCTCGAACTAGAATATATGGCATATTGGGCCATTAAAGAGCTCAACTATGATTTCAAACTTGCCGGTGAGAAGAGGTTATTTGAGATTGGCTCACTTGATGAATGGAGAACCCAAGCCTACGAGAATGCCAAACTGTTTAAAGAAAAAGTTAAAAGATGGCATGACAAGAGGATACAAAAGCGTGAGTTTAACGTAGGTGATTATGTTTTGCTTTTCAACTCTTGTTTAAGATTTTTTGCTGGAAAACTTCTCTCTAAATGGGAACGTCCTTGTGTTATCGAGGAGGTCTATCGTTCTGGTGCCATAAAAATCAACAACTTTGAGGGCACAAATCCGAAGGTGGTGAATAGTCAAAGAATCAAACATTATATCTTAGGTAATCCAATAAATGTTGAATCTAATATTATTGAAACCGTAACCCTGGAGGAATACATAAGAGACACTTTCCAGAATGTTGCAGACTCCGAAAAGGAATAGGTATGTGGTACGGTAAGTAAACCGACTCCAAAACAGTTCTAATAGCAATTTTCCTCCATTTTGGAATATTTAAGGAAATAGGAAAATAAGAAGTAGTCCGGGAAGGACACGAGGAGTCCACGAGGGTGGAGGGCGCGCCCCCTGCCTTGTGGGCACCTCGTGTGCTCTCCGGACTCTATTTTCTTGCACGATACTTCTTTTGGTCGGTAAAAATTCATTATATAATCTCCCGAAGGTTTTGACCACAATATCACGCAAACATCTTCTGTCTTTGTTTCGAGCTGTTTCTGCCATAGATTAGAACAATATGTCGTCCCAGGAGAAAGCTATGTGGCCAACTACCTTGCAGACCCTGAGGCCTACGGAGACTTGGAGCATTGTGGCTGGACCACTGAGGAAGAAGAAGACTATGAGCCTAAGGGAAAGGAGGAGACGAGCTTAGATGAAGATGAAGTCCCGTTACCTCAACCTGGGGACATGCATGTGGAGTTTAAAAAGTCAAGCCTCCCTGATAGGGCAAAGAAACCCAAGATCAAGTTTATCCCTTTTCGTCTCTTGCAGGAAAACAAACAGGAGCTATGCAAAAGGATATTAAGCCTTGAGTGGGAGATCAATGATCTAAGGGAGCAAAATTCCATTCTCAAGCGCAAATTGAGGAAGAAACCTACATCATCAACAACTCCATCATCACCACCTTCGAGGACATAATCACATGGGTATGGGCACTCCCCTTGGCAACTGCCAAGCTTGGGAGAGGTGCCCCGGTATCGTATCACCATCACACTCCTATCTTTACCGTTTTACTTAGTTCGATCCTTTTGGTAATATCTTGATCTAGTAGAATAAAATTTTGGTATGAATTAGTTTTGAGTTTTGATTTGTGATCCCTCTATGTAATCAAGTCCGTGAGCTATATATAATAAAGATTAGTGTTGAGTCAAGGGCTTTGCTATCTTGCTATGATCTTAAGTGCATATAAGAATAAAAATAATAAAAGAGTTCATATCGATCTTATGGATAGTAATGACTTCACACATAGAGAGTATGAGGCTTAAAAGTTGTTGAGAGTTGGCAAACGTAGTTTTGGTCATCATTGCAATTAATAGGAAGTAATAAAGAAAGAGAGGTTTTCACATATAAATATACTATCTTGGTCACCTTTTATGATTGTGAGCACTCATTAAAGTATGACATGCTAAAGAGTTGATGTTGGACAAGGAAGACAACGTAATGGGTTATGTTTTCTCACATCTCAGTTAAAGTATATTATCATGGATCATTCAAACATGTTGAGATTGCCTTTCCCCCTCATGCTAGCCAAATTCCTTGCACCAAGTAGAAATACTACTTGTGCTTCCAATATCCTTAAACCCAGTTTGCCATGAGAGTCCACCATACCTACCTATGGATTGAGTAAGATCCTTCAAGTAAGTTGTCATGTTGTATGCAATAAAAATTGCTCTCTAATTATGTATGACTTATTAATGTGGAGAAAATAAGATTTATACGATAGTGTGATATGGAAGTAATAAAAGCGACAGACTGCATAATAAAGGTTCATATCACAAGTGGCAATATAAAGTGACGTTCTTTTGCATTAAGATTTTGTGCATCCAACCATAAAAGCACATGACAACCTTTGCTTCCCTCTGCGAAGGGTCTATATTTTACTTTATGTTTTTACTTTATGAAAGAGTCAAGGTGATCTTTACCTTTCCCTTTTTATTTTATCCTTTGGCAAGCACCTCATGTTGGAAAGATCCTGAATACTTCTTTTGTAGTTGCGGATGCTTGCAATAGGGGTTAATCATAAGTGGGATGCTTGTCCAGAAAGGGCAGCACCCAAGCACCGGTCCACCCACATATGAAATTATCAAAGTAACGAACGCGAATCATATGAATGTGATGAAACTAGTTTGACGAAAATTCCCATGTGTCCTCGGGAGCGCTTTTCTCATTATAAGAACTTGTCCAGGATTGTCCTTTCCTACATAAAGGATTGGGCCACCTTGCTGCACCTTATTTACTTTCATTGCTTGTTACTCGTTTTAAATTATCTTATCACAAAACTATCTGTTACCTACAATTTCAGTGCTTGCAGATAATACCTTACTGTAAACCGCTTGTCATTTCCTTCTGCTCCTTGTTGGGTTCGACACTCTTACTTATTGAAAGGACTATGATAGATCCCCTATACTTGTGGGTCATCAGAACTTCGGTGGGAAGAGAAGAGGACTAGGGGAGCGCCCCAAGCAAGAGTCCACCCTAATCCCGTTATGGCTGGCCGGGCATGACCTAACAGGATCGAGAGTGGCAAGGCTGCGAAGGAGGGACTCGAAGAGAAGCTCGCGGTGCCTCGGTCGCCACCTCCAGGACCAGCAAGAAGCCCCAGCTCGAGCAATGGAGGAATCAACCACCGACGCTCAGCTGGAAGACTACTGGAGGGGGACGAAGGCACCAAGGGAACATCCCTCCCCGACCATCACCCAAAGAGACTAGTGATGATGGTGCCGGGAAGGGAAGGGGGAAGCAGGAAGACGGGGCGGTCGGTAATACGCTACGAAGGCGTCGATACCACCGTACTCCGACCAGACGCCCCATCACCCGCCTTCCCCGCCGTTCCTCGTTATCTCACCTTCACCACCACTCGAGGGGGGACGACAGACTCACAAGCCGTCGCCTTACTTGGAGAAATGGCCAGAGGCAGGAGCGACCAGGACGCCCAAGGTGCGCCGCTCCCCACCTTGGCGGGCGGGAAGGCGCCCTCCTCATCGGCATCAAACCTGGTTCCAAGGAAAGGGGCAGTATTGGGATTTCTAACGATCCCCAGCCCCACACCTTGGACCCCAACCAGACTCACTCCCCAAGCATCAGCACGGCTACTTGGTGTCATCAACACCAAGCTAAAGCCTGAGGCCTGGCCCTGGGCTCTCCCCTTCAGCATCCCAGAGAGAAAGCAGAAGATGAAGAGAGAAAGGGGCGTGGATGAATGCCTCCCTTCCTCCCCCGCTCCTCCTTTTATAGGCGAGCTGGGAGCTGGGGACTGAGTCCCGACAGGTAACCACCATCCTCCTCCACCAATCCCAGAAGACTGAGCCTCTGCCTTGATGCTCTTCTGCACCACGCGCCTCCATTACCTACCCCACTCAATGCATGCGACATACGTGGCTGGGGATAAGGGCGTGGTGGGAAGAGTGAATTGGCAGTTACCCGCCCATGTGTTAAAGTCATTCACGGGCCATTACAAGGATGGCCCCACCAAGATTGGCGTTACGCGACATGCGGGAAAATCGGGAACTGATTGGAATTCAAGCTAAGAGAGAAGAAAAGGAGGTCCCAAAGAGTGGAGCCGCCCTTTGTGCTCCCGCCTATGCACTGATTAGGTCCTACCCCGATGACGCCCAGTGGCACGTTCGTGCTAGGCCGGGGGATCCTGTCGATGCAACAAACCCTGGGTATGTTGCCCAGACTATGCATAGGCTGAAAGGCAAGATTACAATGCCAAGGTCGGACTAATCAAGGAAGATCAACTCCTTTGGAAGACTCAAGTACAGATCAAGAAGGCCAAGACAAGCCAGGGAAGCAAGAGAATGCCAAGGAATAAAACCCAGCCTTGCCGGGCAGGCGAGCCTCATGAGGTTGGGCTTTGCACCGGAAGCATACTTCCAGATCATCCCGGCAGGCCCAGATGGGACTTGCGGAGGCAACTACGCCATCGCTCCAGCTCATGAGCAACGCAAGTCATAGGTCAGTGCAGTGTCAAGCCCCAAGATGACTAAGTGGCTACTTTTTGCCACATGGCAGCCACTTTCTACAACAACACATCCATGTGACACCCATCCTGGGACGTGTCAAGCAAGCAAGCGCAAAGCTGGCAAAATAGCCTGGCAAGGGATGCCGGGCACGCTATGATGTGACACTAGATGGTGCATTAAATGCGACCTGTCAGCCTGCAGAGTTAGGTATGATAGCACTGTTTGCTATCTAATCAGTATCAGTACGCAAAGACTGATTTGCCACTGTGGTAACCCCTTGATCTATAAAAGGTGGCCCATGGCAAACGTAAAAAGGGTTCGGTCCGTGAGGTTGCCAAGTGCAGGCCTTCACGTACCCGTACGCACGTAGCCACTTCGCCTGAGGCAACCCTGCCGGGCAAAGTGTGTTGCGTCCACCACCACCTTTTCCATCATCAATCCACCAAAGCAGGAGTAGGGTTTTATGCCTCACGGCGGCCCGAACCTCGGTAAAATTGCCTATGTGATCCCTAGGGCGCTGCGTGACGCTTCTCCGCTCTTTGTGCAACGTGCCCGTTCCCCCGCCAAACCAAAAGGGGCTCGTAGCTCCATAGGTGGCCGTGGTTTCCCTCGATAGCAACAAGTCGAGCTTTGTAGATAGTGACATTACCATCAGCACATGTCTTCTTCTTGAAGATCCATTTATTCTCAATGGCTTACCGATCATCGAGCAAGTCCACCAAAGTCCATACTTTGTTCTCATACATGGATCCTATCTCAGATTTCATGGCCTCAACCCATTTATCGGAATCTGGGATCATCATTGTTTCTTCATAGTTCGTAGGTTTGTTGTTCTCCAGCAACATGACTTCTAGGACAGGATTGCCATACCACTGTGGTGCGGAACGTGTTCTGGTCGACCTACGAGGTTTAGTAGTAACTTGATCTGATGTTTCATGATCATCATCATTTGCTTCCTCTCTGGTTGGTGTAGGCATCACGAGAACGACTTTCTCTGATGTACTACCTTCCAATTCGAGAGAAATTATGATTACCTCATCAAGTTCTACTTTCCTCCTACTCACTTCGTTTGAGAGAAACTCCTTCTCTAGAAATGACCCATTCTTAGCAACAAAGATCTTGCCTTCAGATCTGCGGTAGAAGGTGTACCCAATAGTTTCTTTAGCATATCCTATGAAGACACACTTCTCCGCTTTGGGTTTGAGCTTATCAGGCTAAAGCCTTTTGACATAAGCGTCACATCCCCAAACTTTTAAGAAATGACATCTTAGGTTTCTTGCCAAACCACAGTTCATACGGTGTCACCTCAACGGATTTAGATGGTGCCCTATTTAACGTGAATGCGGATGTCTCTAATGCATAACGCCAAAATGATATAGGTAAATCGGTAAGAGACATTATAGAATGCACCATATCTAATAAAGTATGGTTACGATGTTCGGACACATTACACAGTGGTGTTCTAGGTCGCGTGAGTTATGAAACTATTCCACATTGTTTTAAATGAAGGCCAAACTCGTAACTCAAATATTCGCCTTCGTGATCAGATCATAGAAACTTTATTCCTTATTATGATGATTCTCCACTTCACTCTGAAATTCTTTGAACTTTTCAAATGTTTTACACTTGTGTTTCATCAAGTAGATATACCCATACTGTTGGGGATATTACCACTAGGTGTAAACCGGCCAGCCTGGGCCGGGTTAACTTCATTAGTGGTATAGGCAGAGAAGGGCCCAAGGCCTGTAGTCGGTTTAGAAATTGTAGCTGTAAACCGGCCTGATGTATAACTTGTGTTGTAAGTTAGGAATAGAGAGATACCAACCGGGATACGAGTATGAACCGGTTGGGACTCTATGAACCGACGGGTGTCACCCGTGTATATAAGGGGGCAACCCGGCGACGGTTCAAAGACAGACAACCACAACTCGAGCCTAGGCGAAGCTTGTTTGCTCCCTAGCCATCGAGACCACATCAATTCCATCACAACTAGACGTAGGCTTTTACCTTCATCGAAGGGGCCAACTAGTATAAAACCCTCGTGTCTTTGTGTCCGCTTTAACCCTTCAAGTAAACCCGTGGCGATGGCTCCACGACTAAGTCCTTTGGTTAGACATCCGCCGTGACAAATCCATCGACAGTTGGCGCCACCGTGGGGCCATCGCACGATGGTCTGACGATCTTGGAGGGCAAGCTCAAAGGACTCGAAGGCTACGTCGTGGGCTGGATGACCAAGAGTCGTCGTGGCCGGATCTACATCGACGACGCAGGATGGGGTCCCGAGGCCGATTCAATTGAGTACGGGTACCGGGTCCCCTTTGGCGGCATACACGTCTTCATCGGCAAGATCGGGGAGCCTGGGCCTGAGCCGGACATCTGCACCGACCTCGTCGAGACGGCTCATCGTGCGAAACCTACCCAGGCTAAACCGGCTGTGAAGCGTGTCTTTGTTGGGGTCATCCACGGAGGAGAACATGACGCCGGTTCAGAACACGGTAGTGAGACCGTCGTTTATTCCGGCGACGAATCTTCAATAGGAGAAACTGAGTCATTGTACCAGTTACAGGACGATATGTTCAGGGGCTATTCCGATGGCGACAGTATTCCGGACCCCCCAAGCCAGATCAACCGGGTTGGAATATTCATGGCCGGTACGCAGGCAGCGAATCACTCTTCAACCGCTGCAGCGATGCTTTCCGGATCAGCAGCGGGAGTGGCAGCAGGGGCAGGAGGCCCGGAGCGCCCGCCGGTTCAAGTTCTATCAGACCTGTTTGATGCCCTAGCTGCGCTCATGGCAGAGGACAACCCGACGGATCAGGAGGCCCATAATGCAGAAATTGCGAAGGTGAAGGAGCAGATCACGCAGGCCAAAGCGGATCTAGCGGCAGAAAAGGAGCGGATGGCTGCAGAGCGGGCCGCTCTGGACGCCCAGGCCTACAAACTCATGCTTGACCAGAGTGCGTCGCAGGAGGTGTTGAAGCGGAAGTATAGATCACGCCTACCGTTAGGGTTTGATCCCAGAAATCTCTTTCAGACCCCAGGAGCTGGACCCAGTAATCCGCCCCAGCACCGGGAGGCAAACCGGATTGAGGCACCAGGGCCAGGAGCGACGGTCCAACCTCGCCTGATGGAGCCTCCTCAGCAGAATACCGTATTTCCCCCTCCGGTTCAGACACCCCCAGGCCATTACTCTAATCCTATGGACAATCTTGTCTCAGCCGCCGCACGATTGGAGGCTATCCCAGTCTAAGGGGACTCACCACAAGCGGTCGAGACGCGTCGGGTTAAGGAGCTTCTCCGGACCGCACTGATTCAACAGGAAGCGTATTCATACAGCCGTGATCGGATTCACTCTACACCCCCGTCCAAGCAGGAGCTATACCAGGCGCATGGACGAGTCGGCCATATCAAGCAATGCGCGGGACCGTGAAGCGGCCCGTGGCAATAACCCGACAGGTGGTGTTCGCGATGCTCAAGAGGTGGTGGACCGGGCCCGGGCACGAAGAGAGGCCGAATTGGCGGCGCAGGATGACGCGGGCCAACTTACGCCGGTCCGCCCTACCACCTTCGCCGGACTGGGAGTTGCATCCGCTTTAGGGGTGCTCTGTTTGATCCCCGCTTTACGCAATGTACGCCTGCCTAAGGACTTCAAGGGTCCGCGCAAGGTGCCGAATTACACCGCCGATTTGTCCCCTGAAGCATGGGTAGAAAGTTATGAGATGGCCATGGAGATGCTAGACGGGATGAGATCACAGTGTGCAAAATACTTCACCATGATGCTTGAGGGCACGGCTCAGACTTGGTTAAAGAGCCTACCGCCCAACTCTATCAGCTCATGGGCCCAGCTTATGGGCCCGGTTTATACAGAATTTCAAGGATACATGTAAGCAGCCCAAGTCCATAGTAGACCGGGCGGCTTGTGTCCAGGAGGAAGGAGAGTCAACGACCCGCTGGGTACGCCGTGTTTGGAGATTTTGCGCCTCCGACAGATCAACGCCGACTCGCAATCTTAACCCTAGAAGGCAACCGCCGGTTTGAGCCTTTAAAATTGAAATTGGGGCGCATGAAGCGTTCTCAGAATGACATGGGAACCCTCATGGCCGCATTGGTGAAGTATGCTGATTCGAGACGGTATCAAGGATCCCGAGGCTGATGATGATGAAGCAGGAAGGAAAGAAGAATGGCAACTCCAAGGGCAACAAAGACAAACCGCGGGTCATGGAACGGAGGCAAACGCAAAGCGGAAGGCAACATGGATTTCGTGGCCAATACTAATGCACAGGATAGGGGGCAGCGGCGCAGAGGCAAAGCGAATCGTAATGGGGGTCCCAATCCTAATGCGAGCCGTTTGAACTACTTGTTGAATCAGCCTTGCCCCAAGCACGGGACGAAGGAGTCGCCAGCTACCCATCTCTGGAAAGATTGTTATATTATGCAGGAGTTCAAAATTCTAATGCCTTCCAAAGACGACCAGGGTCGTGGCGGTTCAGATCCGGTTTCACGGACCGGTCATGATGGAGCTTCCGTTCAAGTCTTAATCGTATGGTCACAATAATCGAATAATCGAACGGCCAGCAAGCAGCAACAAAGCAATCGGGTTATCGAGCCAACCAAAGCAGTTGAACAATGGGCAATATCATGTTTTCACGACTAGCTTGGATAAGCGCGACCGAAACTTCACAAGCGCCGCTGTAAACTCGTTGAACCGCCTTGTCGCGTTATTTACGCTGGTCGAGCAGCCTATCGTATGGAGCAGAGAGGACCATCCTCCCGGGTTGATAATCCGGCCAGCTAGCGCTGGTGGTAGACCCTCGTGGGGGTTATAAGTTCACCAAGGTACTTATGGACGGAGGAAGCAGATAACATACTATATTCAAACTTTCCGCCGCATGGGTCTAATGCATAAGGATCTCGCATCGTCCAACACAGTGTTCCATGGTGTAGTACCAGGCAAATCTGCATACCCTGTTGGTAAGATAGCCTTGGATGTGGCTTTTGGAGACGAGCACGATTCCCGGTCTGAAAAACTAACCTTTGAAGTAGTGAAGATCCGGAGTCCATATCACGCCTTGTTTGGGCGGCCGGCTTATGCTAAGTTCATGGCACGACCTTGTTATATCTACTTGCAGCTCAAAATGCCGGGTTACAAGGGAACGATAACGGTGCATGGAAGCCGCCGGGTCGCTTTGGAATGTGAGGAAGGTGACGCAGCTTATGCAGAGGCGGTCTGTGCCACGGAGGAGTTGAAGTTCTATAAGGACAATGTTGATCCGGCAGATATGACCCCTTTAAAGAAACCAACTACAGAGCATGAATCGGATCTGAAGTTTAAATCGGCAGCTGAGACCAAACTTGTTGACTTCGTGCCAGGCGATTTGTCCAAGCAGTTCACGGTCGGGCCAACCTGATCCCAATAGGAAAGCGCGCTCATCAAGTTCATCCGTGAGAATCGGGACATCTTTGCATGGAAGCCATCTGACATGCCAGTGTACCGAGGAACTCGCTGAGCACACACTTAATGTGGATCCTAAGTATAAACCGGTGAAACAGTTCCTCCGCCGGTTTAACGAATAAAGGCGCAAAGCCATTGGAGAGGAAGTGGCCAGGCTTTTGGCAGCTGGCTTTATCATTGAAGTGTTTCATCCGGAGTGGCTTGCTAATCCGGTGCTGGTCCTTAAGAAAACGGCACTTGGCGATGTGTGTGGATTACACAGATCTTAACAAGGCCTCGCCCAATGGATCCTTTGCCCTCCCCGCATTGATCAGATTATTGATGCCACAAAGAGTCTGTGAGCGCTTAAGTTTTTGGATGCATACTGGATATCATCGATCAAAATGGCGGTTAAGGACCAGGAGAAAACAGCGTTTATAACTCCCTTTGGAGCCTTCTGCTATGTATCTATGCCCTTCGGGCTCAAGAGCGCCAGTGCTACTTATCGTGTGTGTACAGAATTGCTCGTGATACACAGATCGGCCACAATGTGCATGCTTATGTGGATGACATTGTAGTAAAATCAAGACAAAAGGAGACACTGGTGGATGATTTGAAGGAAACCTTTGACAACTTGCGCATTTACAAGATGATGCTTAATCCGGCCAAGTGCGTTTTGGTGTTCCGCAGCAAGTTATTGGGGTTCCCGGTATCTAATAGAGGAATTGAGGCTAATCCGAGAAAATTAAATCTATTACTTCCTTGGCTAAACCAAAGTGTATCAATGATGTTCAGCGCTTACGGGCGTGATCGCCATGTTGAGCCGGTTTATCAGCCGCCTCGGAGAAAAGGCCATCCCTTTGTACCAGATGCTGAGGAAGACAGATAATTTCGTCTGGAGTCCGGCTGCTGATGAAGCATTTGAGGACTTAAAGCGGCAATTGGCCAATCCGCCTGTTCTTGCGGCTCCGGTTGACAAGGAGCCGCTGTTGTTATATGTTGCAGCCAATGCTCGAGCAGTTAGCGTGGCTATTGTGGTGGAACGCAAGGAGGCAGGCAAGGAATATCCGGTTCAGCGGCCGGTTTATTATATCAGTGAGGTGCTTATTGAGTCCAAGCAAAGGTATCCGCATTGGCAGAAGCTAGTCTATGGTGTTTTCATGGCCAGTCGGAAATTGAAGCAGTATTTCCAAGGGCACCCTATCACAAAGGTCGGCTCAGCTCCTTTGGGTGATATCATACGTAACCGGAGGTGATCGGCGGATTGCCAAATGGGCCATAGAGCTTGGGCGATGGACTAAAGTATATACCACGGACAGCGTGAAGTCTCAAGCACTTGTTGATTTCATTAATGATTGGACGGAGTTACAAGCACCAGAGGAGAAGCCGGATCACACGTATTGACTATTCATTTTGATGGATCCAGCAGTTGAAGGCTCGGGGCTGGAGTCGTTTTAACTTCCCCGCGAGGTGATAAGTTTTGTTATGTTCTCCGCTTAATGTTCCCTTGTACTAATAATGCAGCTGAGTACGAAGCCTTGCTCCATGGTCTCCGGATGGCTAAAGAGATGAACTTAAGCCGGGTTAAGTGCTTTGGTGACTCGGACCTGGTGGCTCAGCAAGTGTCTGGCACTTGGGATTCTAAGGACCCGCTTATGGCCGCATATCGTCGGGAAGTGGATAATATTGCGGGTTGCTTCAAGGGTTATCAAGTGGATCATGTGGATCGCCGAAGAATGAAGCGGCGACGCTTTAAGCCGTTGGGTTCTCGGCAGAAACCGTCCCGCCTAATGTCTTTTTGGACGTATTGCACAACCCGTCAGTCCAGCTCCCAGGTGAAGCGGATTTGGCTATTCCTGATCTGGAGGCCCATTTGGTGGCAGCACTACATGCTATTCCGGATTGGACGGTTCCTTTCCTTGCGTATATGACTCGAGGGGAATTGCCAGAAGATGAGATTCTGGCCAGACAGATAGTCCGGTGCTCCAAGTCTATGACGATTCTTAATGGTGAGTTGCATCATTGCAGTGTGTCAGGGGCATTTCAACGTTGTGTTTCTCCTGAGGAAGGCTGTGAAATCTTAAGAGAAATCCATGAAGGGGATTGTGGACATCACGCCGGTTCAAAGTCTCTGGTGGCAAAGGCATTTCATCACGGATTTTATTGGTTAACAAAGACACGCCGCGGGAGGACTTGGTTAAACGGTGTGATGGATGTCAGAAATTTTCAAGGCGTGCTCATGTACCGGCACAAGAGTTGAGGATGATCCCAATAACGTGGCCGTTTGCAACTTGGGGGCTGGATATGGTTGGACCCTTTAAACGATCCAAGGATAAGAAGACCCACCTTTTGGTGGCAGTAGACAAATTTACCAAGTGGGTTGAAGCGGAGCCTGTCAGCAAGTGTGATGCAGCAACAAATGCGCTTCATCAAAAGGTGATCTTCCGGTTTGGCTTTCCACACAAGATCATTATTCGACAATGGTACTAATTTATCCAAGGGTGCTATGAAAGAGTTCTGTGAACGTGAGCACATCCGGCTTGACGTGTCGTCAGTGGCTCACCCCCAGTCCAACGGACAAGCAGAACGGGCTAATCAAGAAACCTTACGAGGCATCAAACCCCGGCTTATGGTCCCATTACAGAGAACACCAGGGTGCTGGGTTGAAGAGCTACCATCGGTGCTTTGGAGTATCAACACTACGCCAAACCGGTCCACTGGATATACACCGTTCTTCATGGTCTATGGAGCAGAGGCGCTTCTCCCCGCCGATATCCGACACGATTCGCCTCGTGTGGCGGCTTATGTTGAAGCGGACAACGAGACGGCACGACAAGACGCTTTGGACCTATTGGATGAGGAGCGTGATATGGCAGCTGCTCGTTCGGCGATTTACCAGCAAGATCTTCGTCGTTATCACAGTCGCCGGGTTAAAACCAGAACCTTTCAAGAAGGAGATTTGGTGCTTCAGCTCATCCAAGACCAGACAGATATGCAAAAGCTATCCCCGCCTTGGGAAGGACCTTTTGTGGTCAGCAAGAATCTACACAACGGATCATACTATCTGATTGATGTTTGAGAACGTCAAGACTCACGCACATCAGAGGAGGAGACCAACAGGCCGTGGAACATAGCTCATCTTCGGCCTTACTACACTTGAGCCATCGGCTCTATTTATGTACATATCATGACAATGTATATATTATCTTCGATATAATAAACCGGAGCCTCAGCTAAAGCGGGGTCTCTGTCTTTCTCATCATGCGTGGTTACATGGAGTGATTCTGTTTTTAAAATGGCCTCCGGTTTACCCCTTGACATTTGTTTTTATATATCACTTGGGGGCTTGGTCGTGTCCGAACCAATGCAACACCTCTTGATAGGCGAAAGCCACCAGATCACTTGGGGACACGGTCAAGTCTGAACCGGTCACGCCTCTTGGTCGGCCTACAGGCCTTAGAGTCATTTGGGGGCTTGGTCGAACCCGAACCAATGTCATGCCACTTGGTCGGCGTAATGCCACGAGTCTTTTGGGGACCTGGCTGACTGGCACCATCGCTACGCCTTCGGGGAGCTTGGTTGCGTCTGACCATGGTAGTGCCATCTGACCAGCTCAGTAAAGCTTTTCTTTTGCAAAAAGTTGTTGCCTCTGTTTCCATATTTTTTTCATAATTGGTATTCGATTTTTTTGTTGCGTTTTTTAAACCGACAATGATTTCATCCGGTTCAACTGTCAATTACAAATTGACAGAACACGGTTACATCTTACTCCGGAGGTTATCTGTCCGGTTTACCTTTTTCTTGTTATCATCATTGAATAACAAGGGGGCTTGTGCTGATTCAGCATGGTTTATATGGGAGTTGTTCTCTCCCTGCTTTACCGACGGTAATGGTTTCTAAAGGCCTCCGCTTTAAGCTTGGCTACGCCAGCTTCATGCCCAAACATGGCAGGTATTTGTGTCACATATTTGTTGTATTACTGATACATATATTCAACATCATAAACCGTCAAGTGTATAACCGCCACCGAAGTTCAAATTTTTTCTGATTGCAGGAGGTACGAATCAAGCAAAAGCTTCGGTACTTATGCACGAAGGCATATTCAAGATAAAAGTATTAACTAAGCTATTACGAGGCAACACGGTGCCCAAGTAAGATCATTGTTCTTTTGAGACAGCCGTCAACGACAGCTATTTAAACCGGCCTCCGGTTCAAGCCTGCTCTTCATCCTCCGCCGCTTCAGCCTCCTCGTCTCTACCCATTGGCTGGAAATCAACAAGGGTCCAATGATTCCCATTAACGCTTGGAAAACAGCCTCTTCATGGATCAAGGAAGACGGTTCAATATCGAGCGTAAGTATGCTTACGGATTGAGGGATCAGATTTTCCGCTTCAAAAGTTGGGGCAGCACTCGCTTGTTCGGTCATTGTATTGTGCTTGATAATGCTCCAAATCTACTTCTTCGCCACCGGCAAGCCGAGGGCACATCGCACGGTTTATTGCCCGTAAATCCTCTTCATTAAAATCGAACCATCTTCCTTCACACTGGGTAGCCTTGCGCCGCTTCCATTGTGGTCAAAATCTGTACCCATGCCTTGGCTCGGATCAAAGCATTAATAGCTCCGGTTCGGGCAGCAGATTTTTTCACCTCCTCAATCCGGGCAGGAAGCATGGACAACCTGTTCAGAGTATCTTGGATTAAGGAAGGTGCCGGGTTATTATGCGAGGCTGTGGTGATGATACGCTGGGCTCCGGTATATAGCTGTTCTACTAAGGTGTAGACAGCCTTCAGTTTCTTCCGCACATCGTTTCCTAAGTGCCCAATGCGTGTGCCTACAACAATAAAGTGTTAGTTTCAAACCGGATTTATGCTACAGCAGGTTCAAAACATCACAACTGTTCAAAGGAGCTTACCAAAGATTGTCGCGGTCATGGAGTGTACTTGCCGCTTTACGGCTGTCAGATCATCTACCACCGGTTTAAGGGCAGCTTCAATTTTCGCTTGCTTGATTAAATTGGCCTTCTCAAAGGCCTAGTCAGCCTTTCTTTCTTGAAGCCTTCCTTCATTGTTCAATGGCGCTCAAAGCATCGGTTAATTCTTTCTTGGCCTTCTCTGCTTCGCCTCATTGGTTTTCAACGCCTCTTGTAAATCGGCAATCCGGTCCTCCTTGATTTTCACCTCAGCCTGCATATAGACAGTATTTTCAGCAAGCAGTTCAACAAAGTCAAAGTCTCAACCACACAACAAAATTATATGCTTGACACTTGGGGGCTAATGCACCTTCGATTTTTATACTACTAGATGGCAAAGTCCCAAGCTCAATACAAGTATTCAACTTGGCACTTGGGGGCTAATGGCTATTTGCACTACGTATGTTTCCAAGGACAGTTTTTTATGAAGCCCCGGTTTAAACATGTCAAGATAAACCGGCCCTTGGGGGCTACGCAGGTGGATTTCAAAATTGTTAAAGAATATATTCAAGTCCCGGTTTGATCCAGACATAAACCGCCCTTGGGGGCTAGAAGGGCTGATATAATGGCAAGAAATAAAGGAGTGGGTTACCTCAAACTTGTCCTCATTAACTTAACCAGCCAGCTTCATAGTCACGGCTAGTATAAAGCCGGTTTAAATAGCCGAATGAAGGTCTTGGGCGCCAGAGCAGCATATGTCTCCGCTCAACATCCCATTTTCCTTTATTCAAAGCGGAAAAATCTTCTTTACAATGTGCTCGTTAAAGTTGCAGATTCCCGGTTCGTAACGGCCCATACCAGTAATCACAACGTCATCATCTTTGGACTCAACGGATTGTGTGGGCACGGCCGTTTTGTCAGCAGGACTGTGGGATTTATCAAACCGGACGGTGCTGGCAGGTGGATCGGCAGAGATTGAGGTGTTAACAGGCCTCTCTTCGGGAATAACATCATCTTGTAGCGGAGGATCATTGGGAATGTCTTTAGAGGCAAAATTTTCAAGATCTGGAGCTCTCTCATGATCTGAGGCGGCATCTTCTTCAGCCGTCTTATCCAAACGGGCCTTCTTGCTGGGTTTCGGTTTGGTTCTAAGAGAGAAAGAGTCAGGGAAAAGCATAAACCATTACACAATATATTAGAAGCATATGGTCGGTTTGGCTTACCCGGCGGCTATCTTCAATGGTGGTAACTGAGTGGCCGATGATTCACCAGAGGATGAATGGGAAGTAACCTGATAATTGGAGTCGGACGGATTAAGAGGTTGACGGAAGAAACCCGCTTTAGAATTTAAAGCAATAAAAAGGTCGGAGACCTCGGAGCGGCGCTTTCGAACCGGGCTGTTTGGTAAACCGGCAGAGGTAACTACCTGACCACTGTGCCGGGTTGTGCGGCAAGCTTCATGTTGTTGCGTCTTCATAAGAAATTTGGGATCCAAATAAGCAAGAGGGTGAGAAAAATTAAACTTTTCAGTTTGCCTGGCGAAATTTTCGCAAAGGCAAATTTGCCGAATCGGAAGAGAGAATAGTTGCCTCAGCGAATCCTGCATTGCTGGCCTTAGCGTCGTCCTGACAAGCATCATCATCAATAAGGCGTGTAAAAAGCAAGCCAAGAGAATCAAGTTCTACCTCAAGATCCGGATTACCCACATCATCGTCAATGGCTGGGTCAGATGAAGCAGTGGTCTTTCTCTTATGAGCTGGTTTCTTGACAACTTTGGTCTTCGGCCGGGTTGGCCGCCCTGTTTTCTCCGCTTTATCTTGTGAAAGTTTCTTGCTCCAAAACGGATTATCACCCTAGATCAGAAATAATTAAATGTTAAGACACATGAAGCAGTAAACAGGTTTAATGATGGAACAACTAGAAACTTACCGCAGGCGGTTTGTTGGTGGTGCAGTAAGGAGGTAGACCGGTTTGAGCACGAGATGCTCCGCTCATTCAAAGATCTTCTTTACCGAAGTCTCAGAATTTCATCATCGAGAGTTGGAGTTTGGTGTGTCGAGTGGGTCGCCGACACTATCAAGATATCGCACATCGACCGAGTGCCGCTCGAGGCAGATGCCCCATGATAACCAGCAGTGCAAGGTCTATTCCGTTAAACCGTTAGCCATAAAAGCTCGGAGCTTGGAAAGTTGGGGGCATATTTGCTTCTATCTTTGGCGCTCAATCTTTGTGGAAACGGATGGGTGTTGCTCAGCCGCTCTGGACGAAAGCCAGGTAAGGGATTTTCATCCTTAGGAGAAGTATCTTTGCAATAAAACCAAGTCGCATTCCACTCCTTGGGGTGAGTATGGAGTTTGACGTGGGGATAGGTGATCTCCTTCCTCTTTTGAATAGCCATGCCACCCAATTCAGTATTGGAGCCGTCAATGAATTCAGTGCGATGGTTTAGATGGAAAAGGTCTCTCAACAATTCAACAGAAGGTTCCTCTTGAAGATATACTTCAGATAGTACTGGAAAGTGGCATAAATTGGTGACGGAGTTGGGGCCAATGTCCTGGGGACGTAGCTGAAAATTGGCGAACATGTCCCGGTAAAATTTAGAACCGGGCGGTTTGAAGCCCCGGGCCAGGTGATCTGCGAAGACCACAACTTCTCCTTCCTGAGGTGTAGGAGGGCATTCATCTCCAGGGACCCTCTAGTGGATTGTATCTTTATCATCTAAAGCGCCAATCGAGACTAGATCATCCAGCTGTGATTCGGTGACGCACGAAGGAACCCAGTTGCATTCATACACTTGCTTGGCCATGGTAAGATCTAAAAGAAATAGTGGATCCGGTTCAGAAGCATGCTTGGTACAAGGTACTGGTCCAAACTACGATAAACCGGAGGCAGCATTTATAAACCGGTTTCCTGTGATGCTATGTCATGTGAATTCTGGCGGTTCAACAAGGGGACTAATGATATATACCCCGGTTTAGCGGTTATTTTCTAGTAAGTTAAACCGCCTGACTTAGGCATTGGAAGTGATTTGAAGCTGTGGATAGCTAAGTATGCAGAAACAAGTTTCACAAGATCATATTACGGCTGCGGATCAAACGCGACATTTACAGAAAACAGAAAATGTTTCGAGAAGTAAAGCAGAAATAGAAGTGAACTATGGAGCAGATATATGTGGAAGATCTATGGGCTTAGATAAGAGACTACAGCGGATGTGCAGGGATCACTATTCAAATACAGCGTAGGTTCATGGATTCGTTCAAAATCAAAAGAACAGATATGAACGTGCGAAGAACACAGCACGGAACTAGAACCCTAAAGAACAGATCTAGGTCAAGAAGGGGAAGAAGCTTACCGGGAACGGAGAAGACGCGGAAAGAGGCCGCAATGCTCTGGTACGATCAGGTTGATGCAGCGGCCTAGGACAAGGCGGAAGTCGACGACGGTGGCGGAGCTCCAAGACCAGCGGCGCGAGGAAGACGAAGAAGAGAGGACGAAGGGAAAAGAAAGAAATGACCCTTCGGTCCTATTTATAAGGTGACCAGGCTAGGTCAAGCGCGTGGATCCAGGAACTGCCGTTTAAAGAAGGCATTATAAATGATAAAATTACAGGATGACGTCATGCCGGTTTACAGTAACCAGAAGTGGTGACGACACGGCGGTTTACTAGTCACTGGAAGATGTTCAAGATACAAGTTTTGTGAAGGGTTGACATGAACCAGTTCAAATCAATTTGGGGCCTAATGTTGGGGATATTACCACTAGGTGTAAACCGGCCAGCCTGGGCCGGGTTAACTTCATTAGTGGTATAGGCAGAGAAAGGCCCAAGGCCTGTAGTCGGTTTAGAAATTGTAGTTGTAAACCGGCCTGATGTATAACTTGTGTTGTAAGTTAGGAATAGAGAGATACCAACCGGGATACGAGTATGAACCGGTTGGGACTCTATGAACCGACGGGTGTCACCCGTGTATATAAGGGGGCAACCTGGCGATGGTTCAAAGACAGACAACCACAACTCGAGCCTAGGCGAAGCTTGTTTGCTCCCTAGCCATCGAGACCACATCAATTCCATCACAACTAGACGTAGGCTTTTACCTTCATCGAAGGGGCCGAACTAGTATAAAACCCTCGTGTCTTTGTGTTCGCTTTAACCCCTTCAAGTAAACCCGTGGCGATGGCTCCACGACTAAGTCCTTTGGCTAGGACATCTGCCGTGACAAATCCACGACACATACCTACTCAAATCATATGTGGAGGTGAAAAAATAACGATACCCGCCGTGTTATTCAACACTCATCGGACCGCATACATCGGTATGTATTATTTCCAGTAAGTCATTAGCTCGCTCCATAGAATGGAATTTTATTTTAGTCATCTTGCCTATGAGGCATGGTTCGCAAGTATCAAATGATTCATAATCACACTGGTATAGAGAGGTGCCATACAAATGGTTTTTAACCCCTTTCCGCGACGGTGTTCAGAACCATCGCCTAGTGAGTGGCTGCGATAGGGGTGTCCTCCCCACACGACCTAGAAACTGTCGGGGATATGCCCTCCTGGCACACATGCTCGGCAAAATGAGGTTGTGTGCGACATGCAAGCGATCAAATACGATTATACAGGCCCAATCGGGTCCGGTTGCAAGTAGTCCCACACAGTCAGTCCCAAATAAACATTTCCGTTTGTTATGTACATTCCACACCGTCAATCTAAGGAATACGTTTCCATTCTAATGTACATCCCACAAAGTCAATCCAGGGAAAACGTTTCCATTCGTATGTACATCCCACACAGTCAATCCAGGGAAAACGTTTTCGTTCGTATATACTTCCCACACAGTTTTAAGTATAGGCTCATGTAAGATAGGTGTAACTATCACACACGCTCTGCCTCGGTTAACCGTTTGCTTTTATTGAATTACATCACACACGATTTGATGAAGAAAACTGTATGGCATTGGGCTATCCATCACAAGCGCTTTTACTACTAGAACCGTTTGCAAAGTTCCATGACCCATTTAGCAGGTTTATTAGTTTACAATTAATAATTCCAGTATTACGAAAATTCACATTTCATATCGAACAACTGTTTGCCAATTTCATATCAGGCACATAAATATATTTTAACATCACAGTATGATAGCTACCTGAAAACAACACATTACAACATATAGCTAGTTCAGCTTCATAAGAACAATATTAGAACAATATATTCATTTCCCTAATCGAGATCATCCAGACTCGTCTTATCCACCTCTGCTTTCAATTTAGTAAGAACCTGTTTTGCACTGGCCAACTGGGAAAGTGCCTCCTCCTTCGCCAACACCATCTTAGCAAAGTCTGATTAAAAAAATCTGAGATCATTCTCTACCTTCCTCCTTTTATCTTGCATCTTCAAATATTCTTCAGTGTTGACAACACTTTCTCTAAACCTACCTCTCTTCTCTTCCTCATACATGCTCCAGAGCTTTGCTAGGCACATCTTCAAAGACTATGGCCACTCTTGATCAACCCACTCCAGGTAAGAACACTTCCGTTCATACTATAATATTTAAAACTAGATCAGTAACAATTGTAGGGGAAATGGGTTTATAGCAACATAGAAAATCACCAATACTTATTTTGAAAAACTGAAGAAACAAGTTAATTATGACATATCTTCTCAAAAAGATCAATGTGCAAATGAATTAATTGCTATTGAGACAATAACCAAATTCTAAAACATCAGAAGCTATAATTAACTACAACAATGCTACAAGTTCTTACTCATGTACTATAAATAACAAATTGAACATTTTATGAGGAAGCAGTAAATATAACTGCAACAACGTAGCAACAGTGTTTGGATGACAATAGATTAATACTAACAGGTGTGTACATGCACAAATTTAGTAACATAGAACTAATATCACTAAGGCCATCCACCATGTATGCCAAAACCGGTGTAAAGACAACTGTTGCTACATTTTGCACCGTGCCTCAGATCGGCGAGCCGATGCAAGAGAAAAAATCGAGGACCGGACTCGAGCACCTAGTTGCTCTGATGCCCAGTTCCTTTGTGCCATAAAGATTTAGTATTTTACTACTTGGCTGATCGGAAGTGTGGACCAAAGTTGGGTGCACAAACTGCTGAAGCGGTGCCAAATGATTTTCTAATGGCGCCGCTGATGAGATGGCAACATTTTTAGATACTAGGTACAAACTGTGACACTGTCTTCGGATGCGTTTGGTTGAAGGTGTGGTATGAATGGGTTGGGACCATCACAGTGTCTGAATCACATCTAACAAATGATTTGTAACACTAAAAGTGGGGCTAACCTTCGCTGCACATGCTAGAAACTTCCTCCCACTATCCACAGATTCAAATGCAACTAGCTTCACGCATGGAGATTGATGGTGAAAATGAGCAGACAGATCTTCAGCCACCCCGCTCCATTTGTTGCAACTGATGGTCCTAGGGAGCTACAAGAGGAAGAAATGACTCAAATCGACCGCCGGGTTAAAATCCTTCATTCCAAGTCATATCCCGAGAGAGAAGAGAGGCATACCTGGGTGGTTAAGGATTCCTTGTTGTCGGAGGAACCGATGGAGAGGTCATTGAAGAAGACCATGGCAACCCCGGCTGTAGGATGCGAGACAGCGAGAGAAAGGAAGCAAGCGAGGAAGCGGCTATAGCTTAGGAAGGAAGGAAGGAGGAAATAGGGGAAATGTGACTTGTGGTTGGGGAGAAAAGGGGGTGGGGAAGGGGGGGTAGATATTTCGGCGGTAGGCGAAAAATATAGAAATGTGGAGGGAAACTTTGCGCTCGGTGCCACCGGACACCATTCACTTCGAATGATTGTGTCCATCGCAAACGATTCTTCCGCTTTACGCGCATGGGATGAGTTTGATAATCCAAACTCTGCCGCCGGACACATTTTAAGACTTTTAAGTGTTCTTCTAGCCATTTAATGACCATAATTCAAATTTGAACTACATGTACATGCAACAACTAACCATAACGGTTTGAAAAGTCATATTTTGTGTACTTCTGTGCAAGTTAATTCCATGTGCAGTAAGTTGGAAGAAATATTCAAACATATTGGTTTCATGACTATGACACAATTAAGCATGGAGTGCCATGGCATTTAAATTCCAAAAAAATAAAAAAAAGATCAGAACCACATGAAACCTTGCTTGATGTAATGGCATGCCACCAAGATGATGTGGTAAATTTTTTGGCATGTTTGATGAAAGTTTGGACACACACCCCTCATAAACCGAAGCGACTCACTAGAAGGCTCGTGGTTTTGACAGGGAACAATGCATGTTTGATGACAAACGGGCGATAGCTTCCTCTTACAGGCTTAAAAAATTCTACATTTAACATGCACTAATACAACTGTCATTTCAAAATTTGGAAAATTTCAGGGGTCATTTGACCTTTTAAAGACATTTAACTAATTTTCTAGCCATTTAATGACCATAATCCAAGTTTGAACTACATCTACATGCAACGGCTAACCATAACAATTTGAAAAATCATATTTCTGTACTTGTGTGTGAGTTAATTCCATGTGAAGTAAATTGGAAGGAATTTTCAAACATATTGGTCTCACGGCTATGACACAATTAAGCATGGAGTGCCATGGCATTTAAATTCCAAAAAATTCAAAAAGATCAGAAACACATGAAACCTTGCTTGATGTAATGTTGTGCCACCAAGATGATGTGGTAAAAGAATTGGCATGTTTGAAGAAAGTTTGGACACACACCCCTCACAAACCGGAGCAACCCACTAGAAGGCTCGTGGTTCCGAGAGGGAATAATGCATGTTTGATGATGGACAGGAGATAGCTTCCTCTTACGGCCGTCAATTTTTTTCTACATTTAACGTGCACTAATACAACTATCATGTGAAAATTTGGAAAATTCTAGGGGTCATTTGACCTTTTAAAGACATTTAAGTGATTTTCTAGCTATCTATTGACCGTAATTCAAATTTGAACTACATCTACATGCAATGGCTAACCATAACGGTTTGAAAAATCATATTTGTGTACTTGTGTGCGAGTTAATTCCATATGCAGTAAATTAGAAGGAATTTTCAAACATATTGGTGTCACGACATGGACACATGCATGGAGTGCCATGGCATTTAAATTCCAAAAAAAAAAGATCAGAAAAACATGAAAAGTTGCTTGATGTAATGTCATGCTACCAAGATGATGTGGTAAAAAAATTGGCCTATTTGATGAAATTTTGGACACACACCCCTCAACAAACTAGAGCAACTCGCTAGAAGGCTCGTGGTTCCGAGAGGGAACAATGTATGTTTGATGACAAACATGACATAGCTTCCTCTTATGACCTTTAATTTTTTTCTACATTTAACATGCACTAATACAACTCTCATGTGAAAATTTGGAAAATTCTAGGGGTCATTTGACCTGTTAAAGACATTTAAGTGATTTTCTATCCATTTAATGACTGTAATTCAAATTTGAACTACATCTACATGCAAGGGCTAACATTTGAAAAATCATATTTTTGTGTACTTGTGTGTGAGTTAATTCCATGTGCAGTAAATTGGAAGGATTTTTCAAACATATTGGTGCCTCGGTCTAGACACACATGCATGCAGCGCCATGCCATTCAAATTCCAAAAAAATGATCAGAAACACATGAAACCTTGCTTGACATAATGTCATGCCACCAAGATGATGTGGTAAAATAATTGGCCTGTTTGACGGAAGTTTGGACACACACCCCTCACAAACCGGAGCAACTCACTAGAAAGCTCGTGGTTTCGAGAGGGAACAATGCATGTTTGTTGACGAACGGGCGATAGCTTCCTCTTATGGGCTTCAAAACATTTCTACAGTTAACGTGCACGTACTTATACAACTGTCATGTCAAAATTTGGAAATTTTCAGGGTCAGTTGACCTTTTTAAGACATTTAAGTGATTTTCTAGCCATTTAAAGACCGTAATCCAAATTGGAACTACATCTACATGCAGCGGCTAACCATAACGGTTTGAAAAAATATTGTGTACTTGTGTGCGAGTTAATTCCATGTGCAGTAAATTGGAATGAATTTTCAAGCATATTGGTGTCACGGCTTGGACACATGCATGGAGTGCCATGGCATTTAAATTCCAAAAAATTAAAAATCATCAGATGTTGTAAATATCTGGTGTTCAAAGTAAAGATCTGGCAAGACAACCGGCCCCCACACGATTGACACTCTATTTCACGCCTCGGGGTATGGAAGGTGAATGGCGCAGGTTATTAATCAGACACGGTTCTGTATTGGAAACTATCAGCTATTCAGTTCACACACGGATTTTGCTGCGAGAATCGTGTGAAATTCAAACTACATTACTCGTAAATTCCGGCGACTGGCATGTGTACTGTTCCCGTCGATCTAGGTTCCGGCCGCCAATAAATACTACCTTGCTCACGTCGTCCCGCCTGCATTCTCATCTACACCCTTCCCTCGCTCGCCCTCTCTCTCTCTCTCTCTCAAATCTTGGCCATGGTGCCACCGATCTGCCCAAGCACCGACGAGGAGGCGCCGTCCCTCGAGGATGCTCAGTCGAAGAGCAGCGATGAGGAGGACCCCTACGCGCCGCCAGATGAGGTTGCGCCAGACCCCCCGAACTTTGGAGTGGTTTTGGGGCCAGTACAATCATTGTCTGTGGAAGTTGCTACCACCGGCTGAGAAAGCTAGACAAGTGGCATTCAAGAAGGAGATGGCGGCAGAGGAAGCCAGGTACCAGGAGGCCTGTGAAGCCCGTGATGCCGCCTGGAAAAAGGAGGTGTTGGAGCTTTGGGGGCGGGCGCGTCGTCGTGCGGAGGAGGTGTACAAAGACGGGTACTTTGCAAGGAAGGTCAAAGGCGCTAGGCCCCTCATCGCTGGGTGGAGGTGGGCCGATAAGCTCCAACGTGCCACCCACGAGGGGCTTCGGTGGGTGCCCAATGAAATAACAAGATCGTTCGTACTCGTCCACCAGCAAGAGGCAGATCGGTATGTCAAGCGCTGCAAGGCAGAGGAGGCAGAGTACTGCCTCTGTGCTGGGAAGACGCCGTGCACCAGGGAGCTGTTGGTGAGGGGCTACAGGAATACTGCCCCCAAGAGGGATTATTAGTTTTAGTATTGTTCGTTTTCAATTTTATGCATTGTACCTGGTAGTTAAGTATCATCATGTATATGTGATGTTATTATATATATTCTGTGATGAACTAATGAACAATTAATATATATTATGAATTCCATTTTCTATCTGTTTTTGTATACTAGTTTGTATCTAGCTGTTATCATCCACACATACAGAATGGAAAACATACACACACACACATTAAAACAGAACATATAAGAACGGAAAACAGAGTACACACATTGGAACAGAGCAATAAACGGATCAATATTATGATTGCTATGAATACATAGCGATCCACACCGAAATGACTCAACAAATAAAACGCGTCCATGAGACCATGACCAGCAGCCCTTGCCTACGGTAGCTCTTGGCTCTGCTTGAACTCGTGCAGGCATTCATCCAAGTGGTCGACACGCTCGCGGTACATCTGGAGCGCGATCTCGAGCTCCAAGTTGGCTATTTCATCGGAGATCACCAGCTCGAGGATGCGACGGCCATGTTCCTCTACTGTGCCTAGGTGGACACCTAGGCCAAGGAGGCGGTCAATCCTAGTGACCAGCGTGTTGGCATCGAGCGGGCGGCGGACAAGGCGAACGACACGACCTATGCGAATGGCGCAGCGGGCATCCGGTGCAAGTGCGGCGCGGCCGGCCTTTGGTGCAAGTATGGCGCAGAGGGCCTCTGCCCACTCCTGGCGAGGAATGGGGGTATTGACGGGATATGTACCTAGATGCGACGCCCTGTCGACAGCAGGCAAGCACCGATGGATCCGCTCTTGCTATGCGACGCACCATGCCTCTCGCTCTGTGGCGCTCCAATGGTCTCGCCGTGTGGTGAACCGCAACCTATCGGCACAGACTCGCCTAGGTTGCTCTGTGGCGCGCCATTAAACATGTTATGCGGTGAGCTGCAGCCTCTCGGCGCTGACATGCCTATCTTGATCCGCGGCGCTGAAGCGCCATGCACCAAGGGTCTGCTCCACCCCGGCGATGACACACATCATAGTGTTGTCCATCACGTTGCCGGGGAACACCTCAGCCTCGATGGGCCGTGTTGCCTTCTCGTTTTCCTCACCGACGAGGTTGATGGCAGAGCGAGCGCTTTGGTGGGTTGGCATGCTTGGAAAAGGTGGATGCGCTACAGGATATGCTTGTTTCCTCTGTGCGTCGCACGCCACCTAGGTTTATGCGCAACATCGCTGGGTGGCGGGAAAACGGTGAGGAAATGGCGGGAAATGGTGGCGTATTCATAAAACGCCATCAATGAATGGAAACTTAGCATAGAAGGAACATCGAGCTAGCGCAAGAAGTAGATGATGATCATATGATTGTTTATCCTAGTTAATTATGCATGTAATAGTTTACTTTGGTGTGTGGAAATGTCATGCGTGTACTAGCCACCTATGTAATTGGATGTTTGCCGCGTATTACACACATCTTGTTTATGTGAAATGTTTCTATTCTCTTGGCTCAACACAAACAGTTTATCGGAATGAACTATATGCCCTCCATTGCACACACCTTGATCAGGTTGAACCGTTTCTGTTGCATTGCCTAATCAAAAACAGTTCATCCGAGTGAACCGTATGTCGTATATCGCACATACCTTGGTTAGGCTGACCGTTTCTTTTGTGTTTCCTAATCACAAACAATTCATCCGAGTGAACCGTATGACATATATCACACACGCCTTCATCTGGCTGCCCATTTCTTTTGTTCTTCATCATCACAAACAATTAATTGAACTAAACTGTATGCCCCGCATCGCACACGCAACTAATATCTGAACCGTGTTTGATGTATCCTTCATCGTAAATGTTTTGCATCCTTTTGACGGTTTTTTTAGATTAGCATTTGTGATTAATGCATCACACACAATTTTGTCAAAGGTTCTCTGATCGCAGTATCGCGTTAGCAGCATCCTGAAATAGTGTCAAGTGATTCCAAAAGTCCATCCGCATGGAGTTTCTTCATGCGCTATACACCAATATGACATAAACAACAGTGCCACAAGTATGTTGCACTATCATTATCAACTTTGTATCTTTTGGCATCAATATTGCAAATATGTGTATCACTACGATCGAGATTCAATAAACCATTTACATTGGGTGTATGACCATAGAAGGTTTTATTCATGTAAACCGAGCAACAATTATTCTCCGACTTAAATGAAGTATTGCAATAAACATGATCTAAACATGTTCATGCTCAACGCATACACCAAATAACATTTAGTTTGGCTCAACACTAATCCCGAAGGTAGAGGGAGTGCGTGGTGGTGATCATATCAATCTTGGAAACACTTCCAACACACATCATCACCTAGACCTTAACTAGTCTCCATTTATTCTGCAACTCCTATTTCGAGTTTCTACTCTTAGCAACTGAACCGGCATCAAGTACCTAGGGGCTACTAGGTATGGCAGTAAGGTACACATCTATAACATGCATATCAAATATACCTTTGTTCAGTTTACCATCCTTCTTATCTGCCATGTATTTGAGGTAGTTCTGCTTCCAGTGGCCATCTCCTTTGCAGTAGAAGCACTTACTTTCAGGCTTGGGTCCGGTTTTGGGCTTCTTCACGGGAGCGTCAACATGATTGTTGTTCTTCTTGAAGTTCCCTTTCTTTCCCTTGCCCTTTTCTTAAAACTGGTGGACCTATTAACCATCAACACTTGATGCTTTTTCTTGATTTCTACCTTCGCCGATTTCAACATCATGAACAGCTCGAAAATTGTTTTATTCATTCCTTGTATTTTATAGTTCATCACGAAGCTCTAGTAGCTTAGTGATAGTGACTAGAGATCTCTGTCAATCACTATCTTATCTGGAAGATTAATTCCCACTTGATTCAAGCAATTGTACTACCCAGACATTCTGAGCACATGCTCACTGGCTGAGCTATTCTCCTCCATCTTATAGGCAAAGTACTTGTCAGAGGTCTCATACCTCTCAACACATGCATGAGCCTGAAATACCAATTTCAGCTCTTGGAACATCTCATATGTTCCATGGCATTCAAAATGTCTTTGGAGCCCCGATTCTAAACCGTAAAGCATGGTGCACTAAACTATTAAGTAGTCATCATATCGAGCTTTTCAAACGTTCATAACGTGTGCATTAGCTCCTGCAACAGGCCTGTCACCTAGCGGTGCATTAAGGACATAATTCTTTTGTGTAGAAATGAGGATAATCCTCAGATCATGGTCCCAGTCCGCATTTTTGCTACCATCATCTTTCATAATAGTTTTATCTAGGAACATATCAAAAATAGAGTAGCTATGTCGTGAGTAGTTGATCTACAACACAGATATGCAATTAAGACTAAGTTCATGGTAAATGAAGTTCATTTAATAAAATTACTAATGAACTCCCACTTAATTAAACATCCCTCAAGTTATCTAAGTGATACATGATCCAAATCAACTAACCCATGTCCGATCATCACGTGAGATGGGGTGGTCATTAATGGTGAACATCTCTATGTTGATCATATCTACTATATGACTCACGTTCGACCTTCGGTCTCCAGTGTTCCGAGACCATGTCTGTACATGCTAGGCTCATCAAGTTTAACCCAAGTATTCTGCATGTGCGAAACTGTCTTACACTTGTTGTATGTGAGCGTAGAGTCTATCACACCTGATCATCACGAGGTGCTTTGAGATGATGAACTTTGGCAATAGTGCATACTCTGGGAGAACACTTTTATCTTGAAATTTAGTGAAGGGATCATCTTATAATGATACCGCCGTTCTAAGAAAAATAAGATCCATAAAGGATAAACATCACATGCAATCAAAATATGTGACATGATATGGTCATCATCATCTTGTGCTTTTGATCTCCATCTCCAAAGCATCTTGAAATTGGGAAAAGGCTAGATTTTTATTTGGTCAAGTAGTCTAATCACCCTCCCCTCTAGACATACTTTCGATCCTACAAGTGGTATCAGAGCTTTGGTTGCCTTGATTTCCATAGCTTTGGTGATCATAGCCTTGGTTTCACAACTTAGGAGAGTATGGCGTCTAGCAAGGGAAATTATCACCGTAGAGGTCCTTACTTTGATGGTACTAATTTTGCTAGTTGGAAGCATAAGATGAAAATGCATATTCTTGGACATAACCCACTATTTGGGCTATTGCGTGTATTGGTTTGCAAGGTGAATTCTTCGATGGGAGAGAACCAAACCGTGAAGCAACTGTGGAAGAATTTAAGATGCTGCAATACAACGCTCAAGCTTGCGATATCCTATTCAATGGGTTGTGCCATGAAGAATTCAACAAAATCAGTCGTCTTGAGAATGCAAAGGAAATTTGGGATATATACTTTGTTTGATATGCATGAAGGTACCGAGTTCGTCAAGGAATCCAAATTGGATGTGCTTCAAAGTCGGCTTGACAAGTTCAAAATGAAGGATGGTGAATGTGTCGTTGAAATGTACTCTAGGCTTGCTCTCATCACAAATGAGATTGCCAGCTTAGGAAGTGAAGAGATGACTGACAGATTCATCATCAAGAAGATCCTAAGAGCCTTTGGATGGAAAATACAATACCTGTGCACATTGACCCAAATGATGCCCAATTACAAAGGTCTCAAGCCAACGGAAGTCATTGGAAGAATTGTTGCTCATGAGATGTCACTCAAGGATAAGGAAGAGCTCCACAACAAGTCTAGTGGTGCTTATAAAGCCTCATGTGATGCTCCTGCCACATCAAGTGAAAAACAAGTCTTCAATGAAGAATTGAGCTTAATGGTGAAGAACTTCAACAAATTCTACAAGAGTTGAAGCAAAGAGAGAAGCTCTAAGTCAAGATCCTACCATGAAAAAAGATCTTCTAGTCATGATTGCAATTGCTACAGTTGTGGAAGACCCGGACACTACTCCAATGAGTGTATGGCTCCCTACAAAAGAAAACAAGACTAACCTAAAAGGAGAAGTAGAAGAGAAGAATCAATTCCAATAGAGAGAGAGAAGAAGTAGAGGTGATCGTTATGAACGAAGACCCTCTCGCAGAAGCAAGGATTCAGAAAGAAAGGACGAGTCATCAAGGAGCTACGCAAAACAAAGACATCAAGCTCATGTTGGTGAATGGGTATCCGATTCTAACTCTAAATATACTCAAGATGAAGGTGTTGCCGGTCTTGCACTTGTGTCAACCAACTCCTACGACATATTTGACTCACCAAATGAAGGAATTGGAAGATGCTTCATGGCTAAAGGCCCCAAGGTATCACACCCCGAGTATATTGATTTCAATAGTGATGATGATGATTTGCTAGGTGAGGATGAGTTACTTGTTGACAATGCTAGTGAGGTGAATTATAATGAAATTGCTATTAATCATGCTAATAAAGATGAAACAAATGAGAATGATAATAAGGAGATTGAGCGTCTAACTAAAGGACTAAACACTCTTAAGTTAGCTCATGAAACTACTTTAGAAGATCATCGAGAACTTTTAAAAACTCATGAGAAGCTACGCTTCGAAAAGCTCAACCTAGAGCAAGAGCATGGGTTCTTAAAAGCAATCAATGATGATCTTCGGAAGAAAAGTTCTTCTTACATTGCCAAGCATTTACTCTTGTCTACTTACATGCCACAAGTAAAATCTAGCAACAAGAGTAAGAAAGATTATTCTTCTAGTAGTAACAATAATCATGTTAAATCCAATATTGTTGCTCTAGTAGTCCTCTTGATTCCACTAATGATTCTCTTAGCCAAGTTACACTTGAGCAAGAAAATAGCTTATCGAAGGGAATTATAGAGAAAGGTGTTTACAAGAGCCTTGCCGGAAGTAAGTAATTTGAGGAAATTGTACACAAGCAAGGAAGGCACCAGAAGAATCAAGGTGTTGGTTTTGAACGAAAGTTGAATGCCAATGGAGTTGAGTGGGAAGAAGATCAATACCCCAAGACGAAGTTTTTTCCTCAACAAGAGAAGTATGATCCTACTTCCTTCAATGGGACACAAACTCAAGATAATCTTCCACCACAAGACCACAAGCTAAAAGGCAAGGACAAGCTTCAAGAAGATATTGATGCATTTGAAGAAGCTCCAAATTAAGGCCTAGTCAAGTGGGTTCCCAAGAGTACTTCAAGTTCTACTTCATCAAGTACATCTACAACCCCAAGGATTCCCATCAAGATGATGTGGATCTCGAAGAAGAAGAACTAGAGAGTTCTTGAGGGTGACTCCGCCAACATACTTCACTCATATTCATATTAGCAAGGACAAGTGCAATCAACTACCACATCTTGCACTAGTTGAAGGAGTCACAAACCCTCTTGTTAGTAAGTCAAGGGACAAGGTAACCAAATACTTTCATGGACATCATCATATGTGAACTTCACTCTATGTCTTTGGATATCCTTGTTTGTTCCTTGTGGGACTTACCCATGTAGGTATGAAAGTGCAAATCACTCCAATGGATTGCTCCAAATGATCTACAAGAATATTGAGCATCCACATCTTCAACATCTACATGAAGTCATCATCGACAAAACCCAAGGTTAGTTCATCCCTCTAAAAGGGGATATCACATCTGGGGGGGGCTTTACTCCAAGAATTAAGCTAAAGCAACTCTAATGGTGTGAACACAACAATGCTTTATGTAAAAGTGGTAACCCCACTTGTGCCTAAATGATGAATATGACCTATGATCAAATGTTATCATTTGACTCCTAAGTCAATATACTCATATATAGATGACCTAGTCATCGCCAATTGCTTGATCGATGCTAGAGTGTTTCTGCATGCTTTGCACATATTTCATTTGCTATCTTATTGTGTGAGCATGTTGGTTGCATAATTTTCTCCATTTGAGGACATCCATTTGTTGCTTTGATTGTTTGGATTTTTCTTTTTGCCAAATGGATAGACAAGAATGCCTAAGTACTCCCTCTCTATCTATGCTTTTCTCATCTCAAACTCTATTCATGCTACATCACTAAGTTTGATCAAGTAATATTCGAACCCTCTGGGTGAGGAGCACTCAGAGCCACCGATTTGTCATAGAATTAAACTTCCAAATCCTCTTAGTGCATTTCGGTCTGACTGATTCATTCCATTCGGTCACACCGAGTTCATTAAGTTGATCCAAGTTTTAATCTCGATGCAACCAATTTAAACTTTTCAGTCACACCGAGTTGCAGAAACCGCTTGCAATTCTGCATCTCGGTGCCACCGAGTTATTCCACTCGGTCACACCGACAAGGTCTAGATATAAATACCCACAGGCTTAAAATTTGGAAATTTCTCTTAACCCTTCGCCCGCGCCTGTCCAGCTCTGCCGACTCGAGGTCTCCGGATTGTCTCCGCCATCGCCAGCGACCTCCGGCCGCGTCAACGGAAATCTTCACCTCCGTTGCCGCCGTAGCGAGTTCACCGCCGAGTTAGGGTATGAACTCGATCTCTTGTGCAATCTTTTCCTCTGATTCTTGCACTAAGGACACTACCATGATTCTTGCCACGTTTGAGATACTTCTATCCAATTAGAAAATCCTTTAGATTAGTTTTGATCCAAAAACTTAGGGTTAGGTTTCCGCCGAACTCATCTCGGACCGACCGATTTGGAAAATCCGGTCTCACCGATTTGGCCCAGGCCATTGCACTTGTATTTTTCGGCCTGACCGAAACATACAAATAGGTGTGATCGAGTTAATTTCTCTGTGAAACCCTAGCAATCTAGGAGTCACCAAACTGTGTCTCGGTCTGACCGATTTCACATGTTTAGACTCTAAAGTTGCTTCGGTGTCACCGAGTTTGACATATCGGTAGCTCCAAAATGATTTCTGTAGAAAACTAAAACTAAGTTTTTGAATCATTTGTATTGCAAAATGTCTGCACTTTGTGATGCTCATCCACTCTGTCTCAACCTATCTATTCACAGGTTCAGCTTTCAGAGTTAGCCATGTCAGACAACAGTGATAGCCAAAACAAATATGAGGAGCATGCCAACCTGAGTGAGGGCACTAGTCCCTCTAATAGCAGCTATGATGATGGGAGCATAAGCACACCTAGCAACCTGCCCAAGGCTGCCACCAGGCAGAGGAAGAAGAAAACCTCCGACTCAGAAGATGAAGACTTTGTGGTTGATGAGGAGGTCACCTCAAAGAAGAAAGTTGTCAAGGAGTTTGGCACTGTAGCTTCAACCAAGCCTGGTTTGAACAAGAAAGCACCTACCAGGAAGATCCCAATGTCCAAAGCCAGAGCCTCAACACAGGAAACAATTGAGCTCACCCTTGAGCCAAAGGAAAAGGAGGCTGCTGAGGGCAAGAAGAGAAAGGAAAGTGTCAAGAAGACCATGGCCAGAGTGTTTGGTAGACCATCTATGGTCAGGGAATCTGATGATGAGGAGGAGGAGGAAGAGCCTGTTGCACCTCCAACCAAACCCCAGAAGCTGATGGGGCATGCCATCAAGTCAGGGGCTGTTCCATCCAAGCCCAAGGCTGCACCCAAGGCTGCTGCTGCACAAGCTTCTAAGCCAACAACACCCAAGAGATCTACAAGAAACAATCCAGCTGCTGAGAAGAATAAGGCCCCAGTGCCTGAAGTGGAAGAAGAAAAAGAAGCCCAAGTGCTCAGAAAGTTAAAACCAAAGATACCATATCATGATGATACACATCCACTTGCAGAGAATATGAACATGAGGAAAGATGCAGGTCTCAGACTATGGAGACATACAGACCCATATGCCACCAGGAGAAGGACTGCTATGGATTACAGGTTCCATACCAAGGAGCAGCAGGACTTCTATGAGACAGTACTCTTGGACAAGAAGCCCCTTGTCAGTGATATTAAGTGGGTTGACTGCAAATACATTGATAACAATGTGGATTATTTCACAGGAGTGCATGACAGCTTCAGACTGACTGCAGTTGATAAGTTTGTTGGTCAGAAACTCACCAAATGGAATGATGAGATGGTGATGCAATTCTATTCCACTGCACATTTCTACCCAGATGAAAAAAATAGTCTGGATGACTAAGGGCACAAGGTACCAATCTTCTGTTGCTGAGTGGGCCAAGCTTATCAATGCCCCTAAAGAACATGAAGATGACACAGATGTATATGCCAAGCCCAGGAAAGGACACAACTCCATGGCACACATGTACAAGGAGATTCCTGATGCTGCCCTGGAGACTCACAAATATGGCTCCATATACTATCTACTGTTTGGGCTGCCCACCATCAACACCATTCTGAGGCATGCCTTGTTGCACAAATCCAGAGATGACAGAATGATCAGAGGCCATTCAACTTGCTGCATATGTTTGGTGTGCCAGTGAAGTTCAAGGTGATGACATTGATTGTTGAGACGGTCAAGAGGACTGCTACTGACCAGAAGAGATCATGTGGCTATGCCCCACACATTCAGATGCTCATCAACTCTAAGATGGGCACAAGCACATAGCTTTTGGACAAGGAGCACCTTCCCCTCAGGCCTGAGTTTGAGGACAATGAGGTTGTCATGGATGCATCACATCCTACTTCAGTAGAGGCTCAGGGGAAGAGGGAAAAAGCAAAGGCAGAGAAGGCAACACAAACTTCAAAAGTTCCAGATGCCTCAGTTGTACACCTCAAGACCAAGCAAGATTAGCTTAGCTATCTTATTGAAGCCACAATGAGAATTGAGAAAGGATTGGCAACCCTGACTCAAAATCAAGAGAGTCTTGAGAAGATCATCAAGACAAAATTTTATGATCTAGACTTGAAGGTCACAGAGATCCAGACTACAGTTGAGCAACTTCAGGAAGAAGCTGAGGAGAGAAGAGAGAGAGCTACCACTGATGCTTTTCAGGGAGTGCCAAGGGCACAAAGGTCTGCAGCTATGCCAGCCAGTGACACTAGGGCTACTACTTCAGCACCTATAGCTACAGCCCCAGTTGCCCCTCCAGTTGCAACTCCACCAGCTCCACAAACCTCTTCAGATGCTTTTGTTGCGGGACTCCTCTCCACGCCACCTTCGCACACCAGAGCTCCCGAAGATCATGCTTAGAGAGCCGTATAGCACTATGCATTTTCAAGCTTTTTGCTAACTTGTTGCCAAAGCGGGAGAAAGTGTATAGATCATAGGCTTCGAGAGAGAGAGAGAGAGAGAGAGAGAGTGTGTGTTTCGCTTTATTTGGCCTCTCTTGCTACTTTTTGCTTGCTTGTTTGGTTGCTACTTTATTTGTTCTTGTGTGTGAGATACTCCTATGATCATGTGTTTGATCATATTATGCTTTAATGTGTGCTTGAATGATGATATCCTATCACTTATGTATGATCATTTATCTTTTTGCCTTGGTGATGAGTGCATGCTATTTATATTCTATCATTTTGAGCGCTCCACCAAGATGTATGTGACATGGAAGAGTAACGCATGATCCTAATCAATTGTGCATTTGCATTCAAAAGCTTTTAAATAATGCACAAATTTAGGGGGAGCTCTTGCTTATCACATACTTCTCAAAGCGACAATGTACTTCATTTATATTATCATTTGTCGAAGCTTTGATCTATATGTTGTCATCAATTACCAAAAAGGGGGAGATTGAAAGTGCAACTAATCCCTGGGTGGTTTTGGTAATTCATAACAACATATAGCTCATTGAACTAATATCCATTCAAGATTAATGTTTCACAAAGTTCAATGTTTATTATGGCATGGACTAGAGATGTCGACCCCTCAAAATGCTAAGGACACATTGGCAAAAGCTCAAGACTCTTCATTTTCATTTTAGTGATCCAAGATCACATTGAGTCCGTAGGAAAAGCCAGTACTATTAAAAGGGGATGAGGTGTTGCTTAATGGCTTGCTTGCTCAAAATGTTTAGTGGTATGCTCCAAAAGCCCTCAACAACTTTCTCATTTCCACATATGTCCTAAACCTAAAGTCAAACTCGGCCCCACCGATTTGATCTATCCAGTGCCACCAAGTTCACTTGACATAGCCATAGCCAGAAACCCCAATCAGTTCGGTCTCATTGATAGGGATCTCGATCTCACCGAGATGGGATTGCAAACTCTTTGTTTCCCACGTTTCGGTCTTACTGAGATGATAGATCAGTCCCACCGAGTTCACAATGCAAACTCTTTGTTTCCTTTTTGTAACGTTTCGGTCTCACCTAAATGAGCGATCGGTCCCACCAAGTTTGCCTGACCAAGTCTTCGTTTGCTTATTACTGAAATTTGTCTCACCGAGTTCGTGTGATCGATCTCACCGAGATGAGGTTTTTCCTAACCCTAGCGCATCGGTCCCACCGAGTTGATATTGTGGGTCCCACCGAAAACCCTAACGTTCAGATTTTAAACCAGATTGGTCCGACCGAGTTTAACTATTCAGTCTCACCAAGTTTGGTAAATCATGTGTAACGGTTAGATTTTGTGTGGAGGGTATATGTCGCGCGCGATGGGTGGCGCGGCACCTATGGGGCCGCCGGGAGGGCCCTTCGTGTTCGATGCGAGGCGGAGGGCGACGGAGAGCAGATCGAGCGATCTTGCAGGCGAGAGGATTTTACCCGGCCGGGCGCGATGGTCGCAGAAACCCTCTGCTGCTTTATGTTGTATTGCGCTCGGGGCCCTAAGGTAGCCACACCGAGCGTGGGAGTTCGAAAAGAGTCGAACCCCGCGAGAGTAGCGAATGATCGTAACCCCCACGCTTGTGCATGGGCCTCCTTTTATAGGGCAAGGGTCACCGACAGTGTCAACGAGGGTAGAGGGGTAAAATGTAAATGGGTGGTAGCTGGAACAAGGGGGAACAAAGGCAGACTCAAATGGATTATACCTACTTTTGACAGAGGGGACAAGAGCATTAAATGCCCGTCGCCCGCCCCAAAAGCTCCCGCCTTGCGTCTTCGTTTGCCACGGCGATGGAGCCACCACCGTGGAGTGCCACCGCACCCTCATGCAGCCTAGCCACCCGCCACGCGTCTCTGGAGAAGGCTGAAGGCGACGCGTGGGCAAATGAGCTGGAGTGCGGGCACGCGTCACAGCTCTCCCGGCAAGTACCTTGCCGGGGTCTTGATCTTGCCGGGCCCGGGAGCTTGTCGGGCTGGTAACTTGTCGTTCCCCGGGCCCTCGCCGGGACGCGTATAGCGCCGAGGCGTGTCTTCTGTGGCGTGATCTTCTAGCTTCCCCGGCGAGCTCCTCTCGCCAGGGACTTGCATAAGCGATGTAGTCTTGAGCCTGGAACGGCCTTCCCGGCAAGCTCCTCTTGCCGGGTCTTAACCTTCTGCCTTGTACACTTTGTTCTTGAATGGCTTGGTGTGGGCGGAGATGGTCTCCGCAAGCATTTGGTGGATCCAGCTACGGAAGTCTGGATCGCCGTGCACAAGTTGGGGTACCGAGGTACCCCTACCTTAGTACACCGACAGAGCCCCGGCCTGGGCCATACACGTGCCGAAGCGCTGTTGGGCCAGGCCCAAGACGTCTGCACGGCACATGCGCCCACGGCGTGTCGAATCTGTCAGATCCGCCGCTTCAAACGGCACGCGTCGATTGCGGCGTCGTGGGAGACGTGGGCGGCGATGCAGCCTTTAAGGCATCCACCCGTGATCATGGCGCAGAGCGGGTCGATTCACCCGCCGCCCGGCTCCGCTTTTTACGCCACGCTGCCCTCATGCATGGGGATCGTGGGCGGCGAAGGTGGGAGGCCGAGCCGTCCGCAGGCGGAGAGGGCGAGTCGGCCCGCTCCTCCGGCCTCCTCGCTTCGATTGGCTGAGCGGGCGGTTGAGTTTCACCTCGCCCCTTTAAAAGGGGCGGAAGGGGAGCACAATGGCCACACTCATCCACTTCTCTCTTCACCTTTATCTTCTGCTCTTCTTGCCGCCATGGAAGGAGGGAATCCCGGCCCTTCAACGGTGGCGGCGAGGGTCGCCTCTAGGCAGCGCACCACTCCCCATCCTGCTCCCGTGGCGGCGGAGCCGGCCACGAGAGGGAGAGGGAGGGGTGGTCATGACGAGGCCGAGGGCGTGGCCGAGGCGGTCGAGGGAGAGGCGGCCGAGGCGACGTGCCTCCTCCATCTCCCCCGGCGTCTCCTGACCACGGCGCGGTCCACACCGGAGATGACCCCTGGGAGTTCTTCATCAAGCTTCGCCGGGCGCCTCGTCGTCGCCTCGGCCGCCGGTCCCGTTCATGGATGCGATGGGTCCGGATCCACCCGACATGATGGAGTTGCGCATGAGGGGCTGCGGGATCAGCGGCACTTTCGGGTGAGTGTCGTGTCCCCAGCCCCGCGTGATGTTCTTCGACCGAGGGTGGAAGACATTCGCCGGATCCATAGCTTGACGGCGGGTTCACCTCCATTTCAAGTTATTGGATGGTGACCTCCTCGCCGTCAAGGTCTTCGCGACTATGGAACCCGGTGCGCTGCTGTGTGGACAGCACCTCGGATAGCGAAGCTCCTCCCGAGCGAAAGTGACGAGGAGGAGAGCGACAGCGGCGACGAGGGATGGCGGGCCCGACTAGGCGTCGGACACCGCTGCCTCGCGGCCACCGCAATCCCATCTTCGGGTTGCGGGCTCTGAACTCCCCGGGCCGCCTCCTTGACGGCCGCGTGAGAGAGGCAGCAGAAGAGGAAGAGGGGACGGCGGCAAGGCCGTTAAATCGAGTACGAGGGCGAGGTGCCCTCGTGCCGATGTCCCACCACTCCGCCTTCAAGCTCGCCTCCGACGCCCGACTCCGCCAAACTCCCGGCCGGCTCCCGGGGTTCTCTTGGTGTCTTCGGCGCCTGTGGCTCTCCGCGGGCTTCGTGGACTTGTCGCTGGCTCTCCGGCATGCGTTCCCCATGCCCGCCACCTTGCGCAGCTCTGCGGCACGGCGGCGCCACCGCCACGCCTCCTAGGCGCCTTCGCCCTTCCCGACAAGCTCCTCTTGCCGGGTCTCCTCTCCCGGCAAGCTTATCTTGCCGGGCTCCTGACCTACCTCCCGAACTCCCTAACAGAGAAACAGGAGAGGGATCACGGCACCTTATCTTTTAACTTGTAAGCCCTCGGGCATTAGCTGCATTTAAGAACTTGTAATCCTCTCTATCATGTTTTTCATCCTCTATGGACTTGTACTAAACTGGATGTTTTTAATGAAAAGAGGGAAAGCTTGCCGGATGAGTCTTTTACTTGATGCGTGCCTTGTGTGTTCTTACGCTATCGGGAGCTTGCCGGGCGAACACGCTTATCGATCATGGGACAGCCCACCGGCGGTGTCGCTTCCGGCAAGCAACCTTGTCGGGCCAGTTGCGACGCTTAACTTGCTGAGCATGCTCGAAAGCAAGATAAGGGTGCAGCTGCACACTTGTGTTTGTTGAGCGGACTCGGAAACAAACCAAGTACGCAACTGGGCCACGACTCGGCTCCTCCACGTACGGGTTTTTACAAGACACGCTCGTTCAAAGACGCAGTCCCGCATCTCCCGGTCCATGAGAGGATGCATGACGAGGGATGAAAAACTTATCTGAAATCGCAGCCCCCAGCAACACTAGCTTGCCGGAGACGAATCTCGATGCTTGCAGCCCCAATGAGGCTGGCTCGCCAAGAAGAACCTTGGCACCCGCAGCCCCGGCGACCACGGCTTGCCGGGCCCAGTGCTGTGTGATCTTTGGTTCCTCCTTGTCGCTGCAATTGCAGTCATAAAACAGCTGATGTAGATATGCAACTGCTCAACGCACATGTATGCGTATATAAATCTTGACTACGCAATACGATGCCGAGCTTCGTCCTTCAGATGTTTGTACTCACGCCTTGGGGAGCTTGCCGGGCGAACACGCTTATCGATCATGGGACAGCCCGCTGGTGGCGCCGCTTCCGCAAACAACCTTGTCGGGCCATTATGACGCTTAACTTGCTGAGCAGGCTCGAAGCAAGATAAGGGTGCAGCAGCACACTTGTGTTTGTTGAGCGGACTCGAAACAAAACAAGCACGAATCGACCACGACTTGGCTCCTCTCGCGCACAAGCCTCTCATACGGCGACATCTCACGGCAAGGGCTTGCTATGCTACACCCTCTACTTTACGCCTTTGTGCGCCACCCCACGCTTTTAGGGAACTTGCCGGGCGCTTAACGCGCTTGCTGGGTACGGACATCAGCAGCCCGCCGGTGGCGCCGCTCCGCAAGCAACCTTGCCGTCCACCCAGCCGCGACGCTTATCCTGCCGAGCGCACTCGAACGAAGCGAGGGCGCTGGCTGGTCGCGCTCACTCTTTACTCGCTGAGTGTGTTCAAGCAAAGTAAGGGTGCGGCTGTTCACAAGCAGGCTCCTCAACAAGACAGTTACGTGCACAAACGATTTAACGCGAGAGGGATATAACGAATAAAAGCATGGAACTAAGGAGTGCTCTGCACGAAGGCTCGAGCGACTTAGCTTTTCTTTTTCTTGCTTCTTCGCGCTTGCTGGCGGAACTCAATGGCGCGTCCTCGACGACAGCGCAGCACTCCGGGGAGGTGCGTTTGCCGGGACGAGCACCAACGCTGCCTTTGCCGGGCTTATAGCGTTCCGAGGAGCCGTGCTTGTCGGAGTGAGCGCCAGAGCCGTCCTCGCCGGACTTAGAGCTCGATGGTGCGTCCTCGACGACAGCGTGGCGTTCCAAGGGGACACGCTTGCTGGCGCGGAGGGGAGCGGGAGTGAGCGGCGCAGGGAACAGGTCGTGCTCGGACTCCTAATAGCGATAAGAGGAGCAAGGCCCTGCTCCGGCACTTTCGCTTTACTCATGTCCGGACAGCAGTCCGGAGCGTCCCGCGAGCCTCCGGCCTATTCTTGACCCAGCAGGCGGATACCACCTCTCGTGGCATGGCGCTCTTTGGGATGGGCGTGGATCTGCGGAGACCGGCGCGCGTCATCCGCCCCGCCTCGATCCGATGGCACCGCGAGTGTCTCGCCGTGTCCACCTTCCGCCGGCGTCTCCTCCGCCCACCGCCGGCTCCGGTGGCGGTGGCCGAGACGCAGACGGATCTGCGACCCTCGAAGCTCTCGTCTTCGGGGCCATGGCGCAGTTGTCGATGAAGCCGCTGACGAAACTGGAGAGGTTGATGAAGAAGGCAGCCGCGCGAACGCCGAATCGGGTCCGCACAACCTCGACGCCCCCTACCTGGCGCGCCAAAGATGTCGCGCGCGATGGGTGGCGCGGCACCTATGGGGCCGCCGGGGAGGGCCCCTTCGTGTGTTCGGTACGAGGGCGGAGGGCGCACGGAGAGCAGATCGAGGCGATGCGCGCGGGCGAGAGGGGATTTTTACCCAGCTTCGGGCCGCGATGGTCGCGTAAAACCCTACTGCTGCTTTGTGTTGTATTGCGCCGGAGCCCTAAGGTAGCCACACCGAGCGGGAGTTGCGAAGAGTCGAACCCCGCGAGAGTAGCGAATGATCGAACCCCCACGTTGTGCATGGGCCTCCTTTTATAGGGCAAGGGTCACCGACAGTGTCAACGAGGGTAGAGGGGTAAAATGTAAAGGGGTGGTAGCTGGAACAAGTCGCGAAAGGCAGCACAAAGGATTCTACCTACTTTTGACAGAGGGGACAAGAGCATTAAATGCCCGTCGCCGCCCCCAAAAGCTCCCCGCCTTGCGTCTTCGTTTGCCACGGCGATGGAGCCACCACCGTGGAGTGCCACCGCACCCTCATGCAGCCTAGCCACCCGCCACGCGTCTCGAGAAGGTCAAGGCGACGCGTGGGCAAATGAGCTGGAGTGCGGGCACGCGTCACAGCTCTCCCGGCAAGTACCTTGCCGGGGTCTTGATCTTGCCGGGCCCGGGAGCTTGTCGGGCTGGTAACTTGTCGTTCCTCCGGGCCCTCGCCGACGCGAGAAGCGCCGAGGCGTGTCTTCTGTGGCGTGATCTTCTAGCTTCCCCGGCGAGCTCCTCTCGCCAGGGACTTGCGTAAGCGATGTAGTCTTGAGCCTGGAACGGCCTTCCCGGCAAGCTCCTCTTGCCGGGGTCTTAACCTTCTGCCTTGTACACTTTGTTCTTGAATGGCTTGGTGTGGAGCGGAGATGGTCTCCGGCAAGCATTTGGTGGATCCAGCTACGGGAAGCTGTGACTGCCCGTGCACAAGTTGGGGTACTGAGGTACCCCCTACCTTAGTACACCGACAGTATATATACCCCTCCACCCCCTTCTCCATTTGAGAGAGAGCCATCAGAACGTGCCTACAATTCCACTACTCATTTTCGAAGAGAGAACCACCTACTCATGTGTTGAGACCAAGACATTCCAATCCAACCATAAGAATCTTGATCTCTAGCCTTCCCCAAGTTGCTTTCCACTCAAATCATCTTTCCACCATATCCAAATCTGTGAGGGGAGTTGAGTGTTGGGGAGACTATCATTTGAAGCACAAGAGCAAGGAGTTCATCATCAACACACCATCTGTTATATTTTGGAGAGTGGTGTCTCCTAGATCGGTTAGGTGTCACTTGGGAGCCTCCGTCAAGATTGTGGAGTTAAACCAAGGAGTTTGTAAGGGCAAGGAGATTGCCTACTTCGTGAAGATCTACCCAAGTGAGGCAAGTCCTTCGTGGGCGATGGCCATGGTGGGATAGACAAGGTTGATTCTTCATGGACCCTTCATGGGTGGAGCCCTCTGTGGACTCGCGCAACCCTTACCCTTCGTGGGTTGAAGTCTCCATCAACGTGGATGTACGAGAGCCCCACCTATCGGAAGCACGCCAAAAATCTCCGTGTCTACATTGCGTTTGCTCCCTCCAAACTCCTCCCTTTTACCTTCATATGCAATGATTTACATTCCGCTGGTACACTCTTAGAATTGCATGTGTAGGTTGATTGCTTAACTTGTGTTAAGTTGCTAAAATCTGCCAAGGCTTGAAATTGGGAAAAGGCTAGATTTTTATTTGGTCAAGTAGTCTAATCACCCCCCCCCCTCTAGACATACTTTCGATACTACAACAACCCTAAGGCTCCTGCCGGTTGTCGATATTACAAAACATGATCATCTCATACATCAACATATGTCACATCATATATTGACCATATCACATCACAACATGCCCTGCAAAAACAAGTTAGACGTCCTCTACTTTGTTGTTGCAAGTTTTACGTGGCTGCTACGGGCTTCTAGCAAGAACCGATCTTAACTGTGCAAAAACCACAACAGTGATTTATCAAATTTTTTGTTTTAACCTTCTGCAAGGACCGACCGTAGTCAAATTTGATTCAACTAAAGTAGGAGAAACAGACACCCGCCAACCACCTTTATGCAAAACAAGTTGCATGTTAGTCGATGGAACCGGTCTCATGTACGTGGACATGTAAGGTTGGTTCGGGCCGCTTCCTCCCACAATACCGCCAAATCAGAATAAGACGTTGGTGGTAAGTAGTATGACTATCACCGCCCACAACTCCTTATGTTCTATTCGTGCATATCATCTACGCATAGACCTAGCTCTGATACCACTATTGGGGAATGTTGCATGGAAAACAAAAGGTAGAATTCTATGCACACGCCAGATCTATCCATGGAGATGCATAGCTACAAGAGGGGAGAGCATCTTCATACCTTGAAGATCGCTAAGCATAAGCGTTTATCAACGTGGTTGATGTAGTCATACACCTTCATGATCCGTCTCGATCAAGTACCGAACATACGACACCTCCGTATTTAGCACACGTTCAGCTCGATGACATCCTCACCTTCTTGATCCAGCAAGAGGGGAAAAGTAGAAGATGAGTTCTGGCAGCACGATGGCATGGTGACGGTGTTGGTGAAGAACAATCTCCGCAGGGCTTCGCTATGCACAATGGAAACTATGACGGAGGATAAACTAGAGGGACGGGGTTGCCGAACACGGCTTGATGTATCTTGATGTGTTCCGGGTGCAAGCCCTGCCCCTCTATTTATATGTTGAGCCCTGGGGTCAAAACTTGGAGAAAGAGCCTCCTCAAAGTCAGTTTTACCCACAAGGAAGAGTTCTTCTCAGACGTCCAGGGCCAGACGCCATAGTCCTCGGCATCTGACCCAGATGCCAGGGTCTCCGGCGCTTGGACCCTGACCTCTGCAAAACATCCTTTTGCACCGACCTAAAGCCCTGTGGGCCATACCCCTTGGCCTAACCTTATCATCCTATATATCAATCTTTACCTCCGGGCCATTCCTGAGCTCCTCGTCATGTCTGTGATCTCATCTGGGACTCTGAACAACATTCAGTCACCAACATACATAACTCATATAATACTATATCATCAACGAACGTTAAGTGTGCGGACCCTACGGGTTCGAGAATGATATAGACATGACCGAGACACTTCTCCGGTCAATAACCAATAGCGGGACCTAGACGCCCATATTTGTTCCTACATATTCCACGAAGATCTTTATCGGTCGAACCTTTATGACAACATACATAGTTCCCTTTGTCCACCGGTATGTTACTTGCCCGAGATTCGATTGTCGGTATCTACCTAGTTCAATCTCATTACCGGCAAGTCTTTTTACTTGTTCCGTAATACATCATCTCATAACTAACTCCTTAGTCACTTTGCTTGCAAGCTTCTTGGTGATGCTGTATTACTGAGAGGGCCCAGAGATACCTCTCCATCATACGGAGTGACAAATCCCAATCTCGATCCATGCCAACTCAACAGACACCTTCGGAGATACCTGTGGAGCATCTTTATGATCACCCAGTTATGTTGTGACGTTTGATAGCACACAAGGTATTCCTTCGGTATACGGGAGTTGCATGATCTAATAATCGAAGGAATATGTATTTGACATTAAGAAATCAATAGCAATAAACTGAACGATCATATGCTAAGCTAACGGATGGGTCTTGTCCATCACATCATTCTCCTAATGATGTGATCCTCTTATTGAATGACAACTCATGTCTATGGTTAGGAAACCTTAACCATCTTTTGATCGACGAGCTAGTCTAGTAGAGGCTTACTAGGGACACGGTATTTGTTTATGTATCCATACATGTATTTAAGTTTCCAGTCAATACAATTCTAGCATGAATAATAAACCTTTATCATGATTAAGGAAATATAATAATAACCATTTTATTATTGCCTCTAGGGCATATTTCCATCAGATTATACTGTTTATGGCATGTTAGGGCAGTGTGAATAATGCTCTAGTCAGGGGCACATGTGCACTATAATCTTGCTTACCAACAATACATTTCCCATTAAACAGTGCAAAATATTTAATAGAGGGAAAATGATTACTTTTTTATTCTAGCTTGTCTAACTCCCCTATCCTCACCATTGCAAAGACTACTAAGAAACATAACATAATCAGATTTCTGCGGTTCGCTAAGGGAACCCCAATACGGAATTTTGCATGCATCACAGAATTCTTCTGGAGGCATACCATAGGATCTATCATAAAGATGAAACAAAACTCTAGAGTCATGGGATACTAAAACCTCTGAGTGAATGACTGGGTGAGGGTATAGTGCTGAGTGCACTTATCTGCAAGAAGGTGGAGAGCTCAGTGTTCTGAATGTATTTATCAAATTCTTCCGTAATGCTTGCACCTATCATGAACTTATTGCAAGGCTAGCGACATGAATTTGCTTCGACAACTTGCGCCGAACTTGCCTTTGATTCAACATACGCCTGCTATGCCGAGCTTTCGCTCGTCGATCCTTCCGAGGACCTCCTCCTTGAAGAACTCCTCCTAAATAATTTAATTTTCCTAAGAACAAATTTCTGAAATTTTTGGATGACAAAAAGCTATTAACAAAACATCACAGGATTGATAGTAACTACTCATATAAATGTATAGAGGCTATACCAAGCATTCAAACTACTTAGAACTCAAAGAACTCAACATGCAAGCTCATTTTCAATAGCACCAAGAGCAGCAAAATATGCAAAATATAATCCACTAAAACAAAAACTAATTGGAGAAATGGAGGAGTCACATACCAAGGAGCAATCCAAAATAGTTTCAGAAACGGAGCTCTGAGCAAAGAGATCAAAAATCTCAGGTTTGGGAGCAAGAACACGAGGGAGAGAGCTACAAAGTTTTTTTCTAGAGGTCGGAGATCACATGTACTGAATGGATAAGTGAGTGGGGTCCTGTGGACTCCACAAGGCATCTTGGCATGGCTAGGGAGTGGGGTCCTGTGGACTCCACAAGGCACCCTGTTGCCTTGTGAGAAATAGGGGCACCCCCCGTGGATGTATTTAGTGCCAAAAATTATTAGATATAAATATTAGAGAGCAAACTAAGATTACAGAAGGTCGTGCTTACTAGATTCATCAACCACATGCCCCTCAAAAAGAATCCATTAATAAGGTTGATCAAGTGTTATTAACAAACTATTTTCGGGTAACATGAAACCAAAGAATTTTCGTATAATACTAAGTAACCTCAACATGGATATTGTCGGTGTCAAAACTGGCAGATCTCGGGTAGGGGGGCCCAAGCTGTGTGTGTAAGGATCGATGGTAACAATGGACAAAGGGACACAATGTTTACCAAGGTTCGTGCCCTCTTAAAGGGGGTAAAACCCTATGTCCTGCTTGACTGTATTCGATGAGTATAGGGGTTACAAGAGTTGATCTACCTCAAGATCGTAACAGCTAAACCCTAGCTTATCTAACCTATGAGTATTATCAGGATAGCCTCTACGAACTAACCCCTCCGGTTTATATACACACCAGAGGGGCCTAGGGTTTGTACAAAGTCGGTTCCACAAGGGAAAGAAACAATACATCTAGAATCTAATCTTGCCGTCCACGCATACAGGAGCCCTTCCCAAATACGAAGTGATGGTCCTTAGCTTTATCCTCACGGCCCATCCAGTCCAACCCACATCCTAGAGTCGGACACCTAAGGGCCCCTGAAACCAAGACTCCCTCAGTAGCCCCCGAACTTGCCTTCAATGACGATGTAGTATGTGGATTAACGTCTTTGGCTTTGCAAGGCAGGTTCTCCACCATACTCCAGATTCATGATAGTCTGGCATCGGCTTTTGAGCCCAGTCTTTATGATTCTTCCCTGTCGCCGCCTTGATTTCCACGTGTTTTGAGCGAATGCAATCGGTCCATGCTTTTTACAATTTAACCCTTCACCAGGCGCGGGTGGTGCCTATATAACGAGGTTAGATCCCCAAACGCCACCTCAAATTGCCCAAAGAGCACTGGAGCAAACCACGAAAAAACTTTGAACCATGGCAAGCGTCCCTGGCTCCTCCTCCTGCCCCCATGGTCCTTAAGAGAGGGACTGGCGAAGCTGCTCGGGTAGGGGGGCCCAAGCTGTGTCGTCGCTCTGTACGAGCTATGTTTAGGCTGCGAGGCTCATTTCTAACTATGGAGAAAGTTCTTTTGCCTCGTGCCCCGCCATCAAGGTGGAGGGTCTATATTTGAAGTGCGTGGCGCCGAAGTATGGCGTATAGTCGGATCCGGCTACCCTATCGGGACTCCGAGGAGGGGGGATCCAAAGAGTGGTCTTCGGAATGGTTTTATGTCGAGGATGTCCCCCTTCCGGACCCAGTTCGGCGCGGTCTTCCCCAATTCTCCAGTGCTCCTCTGAAGAAGCTGCTTGACTGGCACCCCAAGTCTCCCAAGCAAGAAGACAGTGCGGAGGTAATGAGACTGGTAAGCAAGATCAGACTCCTCGCCCATTCTGGACTCTCCATCATCGAAGTCATGGCCATCGCGATGAAACGATGCATCCAGCCTCTCCAATCCAGAGTAGCCCCTTTATGGTGCTACAATGGGGAGGATGACGCATCTTTTTATAGGTGAGGGTCCAGATCATCAAGCTGCTCTGGCTGCCATGCTAGCTGTAGGACCTTGAGAAGAGGTGCCTAGAGGGGGGGGGTGATTAGACAGTAAGTACCAAAGTTGCAGTTTTTAGGATTCTTTGAGTTTAAGTGGAGTTTAAGCACAATTTCAACAATCACAATACATATCAAGCAAGCATGCAAAGAGTGTATGAGCAGCGGAAAGTAAAGCATGCAACTTGCAAGAAAGTAAAGGGAAGGGTTTGGAGAATTCAAACGCAATTGGAGACACGGATGTTTTTGGCGTGGTTCCGATAGGTGGTGCTATCGTACATCCACGTTGATGGAGACTTCAACCCACGAAGGGTAACGGCTGCGCGAGGGCTCCACCCAAGAAGGGTCCACGAAGAAGCAACCTTGTCTATCCCACCATGGCTGTCGCCCACGAAGGACTTGCCTCACTAGCGGTAGATCTTCATGAAGTAGGCGATCTCCTTGCCCTTACAAACTCCTTGGTTCAACTCCACAATCTTCTCGGAGGCTCCCAAGTGACACCTAGCCAATCTAGGAGACACCACTCTCCAGGAAGTAACAAATGGTGCGTTGATGATGAACTCCTTGCTCTTGTGTTTCAAATGATAGTCTCCCCAACACTCAACTCTCTCTCAATGGGTTTGGATCTGGTGGAAAGAAGATTTGAGTGGAAAGCAACTTGGGGAAGGCTAGAGATCAAGATTCATATGGTAGGAATGGAATATCTTGGTCTCAACACATGAGTAGGTAGTTCTCTCTCAGAAAATGTGTGCCATAAGTGTAGGTTCAGTCTGATGGCTCTCTCCCCGAATGAAGAGGAGGTGGAGGGGTATATATAGCCTCCACACAAAATCTAACTGTTACACACAATCTACCAAACTCGGTGGGACTGAATCGTTAAACTTGGTCAGACCGATTCAGTAAATAATGTGACCATTAGGGTTTTCGGTGGGACCAAAATGCAACTCGGTGAGACCGATTCGGTTAGGGTTAGGGCATAACGTAATCTCGGTAAGACCGATTACACAAACTCGGTGAGACCGATTTGGTAATAAGCTTTCCAAAGAGTTGGTCAGGCAAACTCGGTGGGACCGATTACACAAACTCGGTGAGACCGATTTGGTAATAAGTTTTCCAGCGAGTTTGCATTGTAATCTCGGTAGTACCGATTTCTCAAACTCGGTGAGACAGATTTGATAATGAACATACACAGAGAGATTACAATCCCATCTCGGTGAAACCGAGATCCCTATCGGTAAGATCGATTTGCTTAGGGTTTGTGGCAGTGGTTATGACCTTTGGAATCGGTGGCACCGGATAGGAAGAATCGGTGTGACCGATTTTGGCTTTGGGTTTAGGTCATTTGTGGAAGTGGGAAAGTAGTTGAGAGTTTTGGAGCATATCACAAAGCACATCAAGCAAGAGGCTCATTAAGCAACACCTCATCCCTCGTTGATAGTATTGGCTTTTCCTATAAACTCAATGTGATCTTGGACCACTAAAATGTAAAATGAAGAGTCTTGAGCTTGAAGCTTGAGCCAATCCTTTGTCCTTAGCATTTTGAAGGAGTTCCCAAATCCTTTAGTCCATGCCACTTCATTGTTGAACTTATCTGAAACATGCTAGATAAAGTGTTAGTCCAACAAGAGATATGTTGACATTAATTACCAAAACCACCTAGGGAGCACTTGTGCTTTCAATCTCCCCCTTTTTGGTAATTGATGGCAACATACATCAAAGCTTCAGATAAAGATATAAAGAGCAGCAAGGAAAGCTTTGGAAAGACATGTAACAAACATAGACTCCCCCTACATGTATGTAATCATGTGAATATGGAACATAGAAGCATGTGAGAGCATAAACATGATAGAGCAGGCAATGTGTTACATGTATCTTGGCCATATGCATCAGAGCAAAGGATGTTAAAGAAAATACCTTCATGCTCATGAGTTCTTGCAAACAATATGTACATCAGCAAGAATTTTTCATACACATGATTGTGATGCATATACTTACCTTGTAGTCCTGAGTTGTCTTAGGATGAAATGAACCTGTGTAAACAAGGTTAGATAACACAGATACATCTACTAACCAGAGCAAGCAGAAGAAACCACAAGAATACCAAGACTGGGATGACATGTAGAGAGTGAGTACCAAGTACCATATTGTATTAGACATGTCCCCAAGAGTAAATATATGCAATGAATTTAAATGATCTCTTTCCCTTAGATGTCTTGCTCCCCCTGAATCTAACATGGGATACTAGGAGAAGATAGGGAACAGAGAATCAGAGCTGAAAGACAATAGACTTGAAAGATATGAATGATGATTAGAGCTAATGTTTAGAGCTAATGCAAATAAGCACAATAGATCATTTTAACATGTCTCTCCCCTCAAAAAGACATGTGGACATCTCTCCTCTTGAACACCAAGCATTTGGGATCCTTGAGAAATACTTTCTACTTAAGTATCCTCTCCCCCTGGAGATCTCTCTCTCCTTTTGAGGGTCTCTCTCCCCCTTAGGTCTCTCTCCCCTTAAGAAGGAAGGTGATAAGCTTTGATGCTCTCTCTCTCTCTTAGATGATAAGCTTTGATGTTCTCTCTCTCCCCCTTTGACATCAATTTCCAAGAAGGATCTTCTGGAATCTGTCGAATGGGTTTGGTCCTTGAGACACAGAACAAAGTACTGATAAAAATGTGATGCTTGTAGAGGACAATATTCATTGAGTGGAGCTGGATCAGAAGAAACACAGAATGATGTGGCAAACTGTTTTTCCTGATATGAAGTCGGTGGCACCGAATGAGTTGCTTCGGTTGGACCGAAAATAAAAAATTGGTGAAACCAAGTTCATTGCAGGGAGAACACTTGTCACCTCAGCTCACTAGACTAGTAAGATCTCACAAAGATTTGCAAGGAATTTACTGAAGGATGTGCAATGAATTGGAATGCAGAAAATGCAGAACAAACAGAAATAAAGAAATCTCGATGAAGTTTTTTTTGAAAGGGGAAGCAAACATGCATGAGACAAATGCAAAAGCACAGAAAAGAACACAAGAGAACTTCATCTAGAGATGGTCGGCGACAAAGTCACCTATGTTAGAGTATATTGACTTAGGAGTCAAGTGAGATCACTTGATCATAGGTCATACTCATCGTTTAAGCTCAAAATGGGGTTGCCATTTTTCGTTTAAGCATCTTGATGTATTAACATCTTGTCGAGTTGCTTTAGCTCATGACTTGGAGTAAAGCTTCTCTAAGGTGGAATAACATACCTTGGTTGGTGGTGTTGTCCATGTAGTTGAACTTGTGTGGGTTGCTCAAGGTTGATGTAGCTCATCAAGAATTTGGAGCACCACTTGGAATTTGAGTCCATCTACCTACATGGGTTAGTTCTTGCAAGGAAGAGCACTTGTGCATCCAAAAATGACAATCATGAAGCTCGACATAGAATTTGTCAAAGGATATGTTAAAGAGGTTTCGTGCTTCCTTGTCTTCAACCACCATAGTGTAGAGACTTGGTTATGTAGAGACTGCTCAAGATATGAGTAGATTACAATCTCATGGAATGTGATTCCACCAAGTACCTACAAGAGTTAGATGACATGCAAGATGCAAATATATCCAAGACATAAGATATTCGTCATAAGAGAAATATCAAGGATTAGTCATAAGCTCATGTCTTGCATGTATCCAATGGAGTTTCTACTCCAAGTTTGAAGCATCAATGATGTTCAATTCTCCTCTTAACCTGCAAAACACTTTCTCATCAAGAGGCTTAGTGAATACATCCGCTAATTGCTTTTCGGTGCGAACATGCTTAAGATCAATGTCACCCTTAGCAACATGATATCGAATGAAATGATGACGAACTTCAATATGCTTAGTTCGAGAATGTTGCACAGGATTATGACCAATTTTAATAGCACTTTCATTGTCACAAAGCAATGGAACATGTCTCACATATATCCCGTAATCTTTAAGAGTTTGGGTCATCCAAAGTAATTGAGCACAACATGAACCAGCGGCAATATATTCAGCTTCGGCAGTGGACAAGGATACCGAGTTTTGTTTCTTGGAGGACCAAGACACAAGAGATCTACCAAGAAATTGACAAGCACCAAGTGGACTTTCATCAACCTTGTCTCCGGCATAGTCCGAGTCGGAATAGCCAACAAGATAGAAAGAGGCCCTCTTAGGATACCAAATGCCAAAGTTTGGTGTATGGATTAAGTATCTCACTATCCTTTTCACGGCCTTAAGATGACATTCCTTAGGAGCAGCTTGATATCGTGCACACCTGCACACACTTAACATGATATCGGGATGTGAAGCACATAGATATAACAATGAACCGATCATAAAGCGATAAACTTTTTGATCAACCGGTTCACCATCTTTGGTCAAGTCATTATGTCCACTAGTAGGCATGGGTGTAGACATACCTTTGCATTCTTGCATATTGAACTTCTTGAATAAGTCCTTGGTGTACTTTGTTTGAGAAACAAAGGTACCTTCCTTAGTTTGCTTGATTTGTAGCCCAAGGAAGAATTTGAGTTCACTCATCATGGACATCTCAAACTTCTGCGACATTAGCTTCCCAAACTTTTCACTAAAATGAGGGTTAGTTGAACCAAATATGATATCATCAACATAAATTTGGCACACAAATAGTTCTCCGTTAACACTCTTAGTAAAAAGAGTAGAATCAATTTTCCCAATTTCAAAGCCTTTTTAAATAAGAAACTTGGTCAAGCATTTATACCAAGCTCTAGGAGCTTGTTTAAGACCATAAAGAGCTTTGTGAAGTTTGTAAACATGATTGGGTTTCTCAGGATTGACAAAGCCGGGAGGTTGCTTAACATAAACTTCCTCCTCTATTTCACCATTTAGAAAAAGCACTTTTAATGTCCATTTGGTACAAGGTGATATCATGATGATTAGCATAGGCAAGTAAGATGCGAATGGACTCAAGTCTAGCAACGGGAGCGTAAGTCTCACCATAGTCCATACCTTCGACTTGTGTGTAGCCTTGGGCGACGAGACGTGCTTTGTTGCGAACTACTTGTCCAACTTCATCTTGCTTGTTGCGAAACACCCATTTGGTACCGATGACGTTGTGGTTGTTGTCGGGCTTCTCAACCAATGTCCAAACTTGATTCCTTTCAAAGTTATGTAGCTCTTCATGCATGGCATTTATCCAATCTGGATCTTCCAATGCTTCTTCGACCTTCATAGGTTCAATGCTAGAGATGATAGAATAGTTTTCACAAAATTTAGCTAAACGAGTTTTAGAGCGAGTGATTCTCCCGGTTTGAATGTCATTGTAGATTTGCTCGACGGGATGATCTTTAGCAACTCTTGCTCGAACTCGTGAAAGCTTTTGCTTGGGTCTTCGTTGAACATCTTCTTCATCTTGTTCTTCTTCTTCTTGGCCTTCCTCATTGTTGGCATTGTCGTTCTCTTGTCGTGGTGGAGAAGGAGGTTGTTGACGTTCATCTTGATGCACTTCCTCATTTTCTTCATCTTGGTGTGTCCCGCTTGTGGATGCTTCCGTATCAACTCTTGGTTCACCTTTTTGTGAAGTAGAAGCTTCCACTTGGACGGACGAGGTACTCTCCTTCACCTCCGTTGGACGAACCTTGCCAATAGCCAAGTCTTGAATTGCTTCCGAAGGATCTTTGTCACCTACATCAATTGGCAATTGCTCTACTTGCGAGCCGTTAGATTCATCAAACTTCACATCTACCGTCTCTTCAACCTTTCGGGTGAAATTGTTGTAGACACGGTAAGTGTGGGAGTTTGAGCCATAACCTAGTAGGAAACCTTCATCAGACTTAGGAGCAAATTTAGAGCGACGATGCTTATCAAGAATGTAGCACTTTGAGACGAATACTTGAAAGTATCCAACTTGGGGTTTGTTACCGGTGAGAAGCTCGTATGCCGTCTTGCCGAGTAGCTTGTGAATATACAAGCGGTTCGTTGCATGACAAGCTGTCTCAACCGCTTCCGCCCAAAAGTGCTTCGGCGTCTTGTATTCATCAAGCATCGTTCTCGCCATTTCAATGAGCGTCCGGTTCTTCCTCTCAACAACTCCGTTTTGTTGAGGTGTGTATGTAGCCGAGAACTCGTGTGAAATCCCTTCTTCATCAAGAAAGGTGTCCACACTTGCGTTCTTGAACTCCGTTCCGTTGTCACTGCGAACCTTCTTGATCTTCAATTCAAATTGATTTTGAGTCTTCCTTGCGAAGTTTTTGAAGATCTTTTGGACCTGCAATTTATCATTGAGAAAGAACACCCATGTAAATCTGGAAAACTCATCAACTATAACTAGGCCAAAAGAATTTCCACCGAGACTCTTGTAGGAGTTGGGACCAAAAAGATCCATGTGAAGTAGCTCGAGTGGCCTCCTTGTAGTCATGATGTTCTTCACGAGATGCCTTCCTCCAACCTGTTTACCTGCCTGACAAGCGCTGCAAAGTCTATCCTTATCAAATATGACATCGTTAACTCCAAGGATATGATTTCCTTTAATAAGCTTGTCAAGGTTTTGCATACCAACATGGCCAAGTCGTCTATGCCATAACCAACCTTTTGAGGATTTAGCAATGAAGCAAGTTTTAGGTTGAGCCTTTTTAGTGAAATCAACAATGTATAGATCACCTCTACGCACACCGGTAAAGACCATTTTATGATTGTCTCGACGAAACACTTGGCAATCTACTTCAGTAAATAGAACATTGAACCCGAAATCAGCAAGTCTAGATACTGAAAGTAAGTTGTAACCAAGAGATTCAACAAGCATCACATTTTGTATGGAGCTATCATGTGATATGGCCACCTTACCGAGGCCAACCACCTTACCCTTTGAGTTGTCACCGAAAGTGACATACTTTTGAGGACTATCATTATCAGCAAGCTCACGGAACATGTCTTTATCTCCGGTCATGTGATCGGTACATCCACTATCAAGAACCCATTCCTTTCCTCCTGACATATATCCCCGAAGATTTGCCATAAGACCAAAATGTCTCATTGCATCATCAAGATCGAAGTCACTCTCATCATCCTCATCATAGTATCCATGTTCAACATCGTCATGTGGTGGATCAAGTCCTAGAGAGGGTGATTCATTAGAATGAGTTTGATAATCTTGCTTAAGAATTTTTATAGCTTCGGAAATAATGTCACTAATAATACCAACATTTCCTTTGGCACGCATAAGGTTTGTAAGCTCAAATAGACGATCACCAAACATAGGATCACTAGTATTCATCTTACTCAAGGCAATAGACTTATGGAGAATTTCATCAAGATTTTTCAAGGAATAATTTGGAAATCGTTCCTCAAGAAATTTCCATATGGTGTAGGCCCACTTAAAGGTAGGCAAACATCCAAGCAAGTTTCTAGGCAATCCTCTAATGATAAGATCGGCTGTTCTAAGATTCCTAATCATGTCAATTGACTCATCATGGGTAGGATGCATAGGATCAACATAAGGTGCACAAGGACTAGCAATGTACTTGTTAAAATGATATTGATTGAAAATAACAAGCATCTCATTTTTCCACTCATGAAAATACTCTCCATCAAGAATAGGCACTCTATGTCTAATACTCCCAATAGTAGACTCATCCATCTTCCTCCAACGGTGATTAAACCAAAGCAATGGAGACCAATGCTCTGATACCACTTGTAGGACCTTGAGAAGAGGTGTCTAGAGGGGGGGTGATTAGACACTAAGTACCAAAGTTGCAGTTTTTAGGATTCTTTGAGTTTAAGTGGAGTTTAAGCACAATTTCAACAATCACAATACATATCAAGCAAGCATGCAAAGAGTGTATGAGCAGCGGAAAGTAAAGCATGCAACTTGCAAGAAAGTAAAGGGAAGGGTTTGGAGAATTCAAACGCAATTGGAGACACAGATGTTTTTGGCGTGGTTCCGATAGGTGGTGCTATCGTACATCCACGTTGATGGAGACTTCAACCCACGAAGGGTAACGGCTGCACGAGTCCACGGAGGGCTCCACCCAAGAAGGGTCCACGAAGAAGCAACCTTGTCTATCCCACCATGGCCGTTGCCCATGAAGGACTTGCCTCACTAGCGGTAGATCTTCACGAAGTAGGCGATCTCCTTGCCTTTACAAACTCCTTGGTTCAACTCCATAATCTTGTCGGAGGCTCCCAAGTGACACCTAGCCAATCTAAGAGACACCACTCTCCAAGAAGTAACAAATGGTGCGTTGATGATGAACTCATTGCTCTTGTGCTTCAAATGATAGTCTCCCCAACACTGAACTCTCTCTCAATGGGTTTGGACCTGATGGAAAGAAGATTTGAGTGGAAAGCAACTTAGGGAAGGCTAGAGATCAAGATTCATATGGTAGGAATGGAATATCTTGGTCTCAACACATGAATAGGTAGTTCTCTCTCAGAAAATGTATGTTTTAAGTGTAGGTTCAATCTGATGGCTCTCTCCCCGAATGAAGAGGAGGTGGAGGGGTATATATAGCTTCCACACAAAATCTAACCGTTACACACAATCTACCAAACTCGGTGGGACCGAATCGTTAAACTCGGTCAGACCGATTCAGCAAATAATGTAACAGTTAGGGTTTTCGGTGGGACCGAAATGCAACTCGGTGAGACCGATTCGGTTAGGGTTAGGGCATAACGTAATCTCGGTAAGACCGATTACACAAACTCGGTGAGACCGATTTGGTAATAAGCTTTCCAGAGAGTTGGTCAGGCAAACTCGGTGGGACCGATTACACAAACTCGGTGAGACCGATTTGGTAATAAGTTTTCCAGAGAGTTTGCATTGTAATCTCGGTAGTACCGATTTCTCAAACTCGGCGAGACCGATTTGATAATGGACATACACAGAGAGATTACAATCCCATCTCGGTGAAACCGAGATCCCTATCGGTAAGACCAATTTGCTTAGGGTTTGTGGCAGTGGCTATGACCTTTGGAATCGGTGGCGCTGGATAGGAAGAATCGGTGTGACCGATTTTGGCTTTGGGTTTAGGTCATTTGTGGAAGTGGGAAAGTAGTTGAGAGTTTTGGAGCATATCACAAAGCACATGAAGCAAGAGGCTCGTTAAGCAACACCTCATCCCTCCTTGATAGTATTGGCTTTTCCTATAGACTCAATGTGATCTTGGACCACTAAAATGTAAAATGAAGAGTCTTGAGCATGAAGCTTGAGCCAATCCTTTGTCCTTAGCATTTTGAAGGAGTTCCCAAATCCTTTATTCCATGCCACTTCATTGTTGAACTTATCTGAAACATGCTAGATAAAGTGTTGGTCCAACAAGAGATATGTTGACATTAATTACCAAAACCACCTAGGGAGCACTTGTGCTTTCACTAACCGATCTGTATAAAGGGGAAGAAGAGGAATTCGCCTGCTTGAATTGTCGGGAAGGCTTTTCTTTGTACAACCCCATCGAATGGGTAAGTTGATCCTTTGTAAGTATTTATTTTTCCCTTATCATTGGGATTCATTAACCCAACTACTCTTGTTGGCTTTAAGCAGTCATGGAGGAAGGTAGTTGATAACATCCGTTGCCCTCCTCCTCAGCCAGAGGACAATGCTCGCAGCGAAGACCCTGGATTCTATGAGGATCCGGATATATTTGTAGAATTTTAAGATGGAGTCAACTACTAGGTGAGCCTTGACGGCTCAGAGGTAGCCATTATGGCCTACTACCATGAGGGAGTCCTGGATTAAGGGGTTCTCGGGTGTCCGGCCTATTGACATGGGCCGGACTAATGGGCTGTGAAGATACAAGACCGAGGACTCTCTCCTGTGTCCGGATGGGGCTCTCCTTGGCGTGGAAGGTGATACGTCTCCAACGTATCTACTTTTCCAAACACTTTTGCCCTTGTTTTGGACTCTAACTTGCATGATTTGAATGAAACTAACCCGAACTGACGCTATTTTCAGCAGAACTGCCATGATGTTGTTTTATGTGTAGAAAAGAAAAGTTCTCGGAATGTCCTGGAAATCCACGAAGGCACTTTTTGGAATTAATAAGAATTTTTGGTGAAAGAATCAATACCAGGGGGCTGACAGGATGGCCACGAGACAGGGGGGCGCCCCCCTAGGACGCGTCCTCCTATCTCGTGGGCCCCCTGGACCTCCACCGACCTCAACTCCAACTCCATATATTCACGTTTGGGGAGAAAAAATTCAGAGAGAAAGTTTCATCACGTTTTACGACACAGAGCCGCCGCCAAGCCATAATCTCTCTCGGGAGGGCTGATCTGGAGTCCGTTCGGGGCTCCAGAGAGGGGGATTCGTCGCCGTCGTCATCATCAACCATCGTCCATCACCAATTTCATGATGCTCACCGCCGTGCGTGAGTAATTCCATCATAGGCTTGCTGGACGGTGAGGGGTTGGATGAGATTTACCATGTAATCAAGTTAGTTTTGTTAGGGTTTGATCCCCAGTATCCACTATGTTCTGAGATTGATGTTGCTATGACTTTGCTATGCTTAATGCTTGTCACTAGGGCCCGAGTGCCATGATTTCAGATCTGAACCTATTTTGTTTTCGTGAATATATGTGTGTTCTTGATCCTATCTTGCAAGTCTATAGTCACCTATTATGTGTTATGATCTGACAACCCCGAAGTGACAATAATCGGGATACTTCTTGGTGATGATCGTAGTTTGAGGAGTTCATGTATTCACTATGTGCTAATGCTTTGTTCCAGTTCTCTATTAAAAGGAGGCTTTAATATCCCTTAGTTACCACTAGGACCCCGCTTCCACGGGAGGGTAGGACAAAAGATGTCATGCAAGTTCTTTTCCATAAGCACATATGACTATTTATGGAATACATGCCTACATTACATTGATGAATTGGAGCTAGTTCTGTGTCACCCTATGTTATAGCTATTACATGAGGAATCACATACGGCATAATTATCCATCACTGATCCGTTGCCTACGAGCTTTTCATATATTGTTCTTCGCTTATTTACTTTTCCGTGGCTACTGTTACAACTATTACAAAAACCCAAAAACATTTATCTTTACTTTTGCTACCGTTACCTTTATTATCATACCACTTTTGCTACTAAATACTTTGCTGCAGATACTAAGTTATCTAGGTGTGGTTGAATTGACAACTCAACTGCTAATACTCAAGAATATTCTTTGGCTCCCCTTGTGTCGAATCAATAAATTTGGGTTGAATACTTTACCCTCGAAAGCTGTTGCGATCCCCTACACTTGTGGGTTATCAAGACTAATTTCTAGCGCCGTTGCCTGGGAGCATAGCTCTATTCTCTGAGTCACTTGGGATTTATATCTGTTGATCACTATGAAGAACTTGAAAGACGACCGAACTACTATTTTGCCCTCAACTACGAGGGGAGGTAAGGAATTGCCATCTAGCTCTGCACTAGATTCTCCTTTCGTTATTAGTAGGCTTGCTACACCTAAACCTGCTACTGCTATGAATTCTGATACGTCGCATGTTATTGATGATGCCACTTCTGTTATGCAATATGAAACTACTTCTATGTGTGATACTACTTTGCCATTAGGTGAATTTCTTGATGAACAACTTGCTAGAGTTAGGGGGAATGAAAATACTGAAGAACATATTATTGATGATAATGATGATGAAGGTTCTCCCAATGATTATGTATTTCCTGTTGTTCCTAAGGATTATGTTATGAATGAAGAAGATGCTAGGGAAATCTTTGCTTGCAATGATAGATATGATCTTAAGAAATTATTAGCTAAATGGAAGCAGCAGTCTCTTAATGCTAGAATGAAACCTAACCCTGTTTTTGCTACTTCACCTATTTGTGTTACTGATAAGGATTATGAATTCTCTAATGATCCTGAGATGATTACTTTAGTTGAATCTGATCCTTTTTATGGCCTTGAAATTGAAACTGTTGTGGCACATCTTACCAAGTTGAATGATATAGCCACCCATTTACTCATGATGAGAAGTCTCGCTATTATTATATTCTTAAGATATTTTCGTTGTCATTAAAGGGCGATGCTATGACTTGGTATAATTCTCTTGCTCCTGGTTGTGTGAGTAGTCCCCAGGACATGATTTATTACTTCTCTCCTAAATATTTCCCTGCTCATAAGAAACAAGCTGCCTTGCGGGAAATATATAATTTTTTGCAAATCAAAGAAGAGAGTCTCCCACAAGCTTGGGGGAGGCTTATCCGGTTACTTAGTGCTCTGCCTGATCATCCTCTCAAGAAAAATGAAATACTTGATATCTTCTATAATGGACTAACCGATGCTTCCAAGGACTACATGGATAGTTGTGCTGGTTGTGTTTTCAGGGAAAGAACAGTCGACGATGCTGCAATACTATTGAATAATATGTTGACTAATGAAAATAATTGGACCCTTCCTGAGCCAATTCCTGAAGCAATTCCTGAACCAATTGAGCCAACTCCTGAGCCTATTCCTAAACCCACTCCAAGAAGAGGGTGTTTTATTTCTCGATCTGAAGATATGCAAGAGGCAAAGAAATCAATGAAAGAAAAAGGTATTAAAGCTGAAGATGTTAAGAATTTACCTCCTATTGAAGAAATACATGGTCTTAATATACCGCCTGAAGAACCACATTGTCTTGATAACCCGACACATGTAGTAAAGGTAAATTCTCTCTATAGATATAATAAAGTTGAAATCCCCTCTACTAAATTTCATAGCCCATGCTTAGATGAATTTGATGACTTTATGGCTAGAAAAGAAAGTTTCAATGCTTATGTTGGTAGAGAGTTAAAGAATAATGCTTTTGAGATAGGACGCGTAGGCGATAATATAGCTAGAGTTAAAGATGAACTTCACCTCGTTAGCAAATATGCTTCTATGGTTGCTACCCAAGCTGAGGAAGTACTTAAAGCTCAAAATGATTTGCTTGCTGAATTAAATAATAAAAATGACTTTGCTGTTAGATTGGCTACTAGAACTGGTAGAATGACTCAGGAACCTTTGTATCCTGAAGGCCACCCTAAGAGAATCGAGCAAGATTCTCAGAGAAATAATTTAGAGGCACCTAGTTCTTCTAAAAAGAAGAAGAAAAAAACGATAGAACTTTGCATGCTTCTAGTGAACCTACTGTAGACACACCTGAGAACCCCAATGATATTTCTATTTCTGATGTTGAAACACAATCAGGTGATGAACATGAACCTAGTGATAATGTTGATGATAATGATCATGTTGATGCTCAACCTAGCAAAAACAATGATGTAGAGATTAACCTGTTGTTGATCTTGATAACCCACAATCAAAGAATCAACATTATGATAAGAGAGATTTTGTTGCTAGGAAGCACGGTAAAGAAAGAGAACCATGGGTTCAGATACCCATGCCCTTTCCTCCTAAACCATCTAGGTCAAAGGATGATGAGGATTTTGAGCGCTTTGCTGAAATGATTAGACCTATTTTCTTACGTATGCGCTTAACTGATATGCTGAAAGTAAATCCTTATGCTAAGTACATGAAGGATATCATTACAAATAAAAGAAAGATACAGGAAGCTGAAATTTCCACCATGCTTGCTAATTACACTTTTAAGGGTGGAATACCAAAGAAACTTGGAGATCCGGGTGTACCAACTATACCATGCTCTATTAAAAGAAATTATGTTAGAACTGCTTTATGTGATCTTGGAGCCGGTGTTAGTGTTATGCCTCTATCTTTATATCATAGACTTGAATTGAATAAGTTGACACCTACTGAAATATCTTTGCAAATGGCTGATAAATCAACTGCTATACCTGTCGGTATTTGTGAGGATGTGCCTGTTGTGGTTGGAAATGTCACTATCTTAACGGACTTTGTTATTCTTGATATTCCTGAGGATGATAGTATGTCTATTATCCTTGGGAGACCTTTTCTTAATACTGCAGGGGCTGTTATTGATTGCAACAAAGGCAATGTCACTTTTCATGTTAATGGTAATGAGCACATGGTACACTTTCCGAGGAAACAATCTCAAGTTCATAGCATCAATTCTATTGAAAAAGTTCCCACTATCATTTTTGGAGGTTTTGAATTTCCTCTTCCTACTGTCAAGAAAAGGTATGATATTCTTATTTTTGGGGATTTTCATATCCCCGTTGAGGTAACTTAGTGTTATTCGAAATTTCTCCGGTTCCGTGTTATTCGGAATGAGTTTGTTAACAAGACTTGATCAACCTTGTTAGTGGATTCACTTTGATGATCACGAGATGGATGAAACTAGAAGGCACAACCTTCTGTACCCTCTTTTTACTTTCTATTATTTAGAATAAATAAAGCAAAAATAGTATTATCTGTCTGTTTTCTGACTTATCCGTGCATTAAAAAATAGTCCGAAAATAAAAGTTCTCCAAATGCCTGCAAATTTAGTATGATTTTTTCTGGAATATTTGAGGATTTTAGGCACTGAAATCACTGCAGGAGGGGCAAGCACCAGGCCACCAAACTGGAGGGCGCGCCCCTGTCTCGTGGGCCCCTGGTGGCCCCCCTCCACTTATGCCAGCACCCACAAACTTCATCTTCTACCGAAAAAAATCTCCATCTAGCTCAAGCACAAGTTCTAGCTCATTTTGCTGCGATTTTCGATTTCCTTGCTCAAAGCTCCATTTACAAAACTGCTTTGGGAGATTGTTGTTTGGTATGTGACTCCTCCATTGGTCCAATTAGTTTTTGTTATAGTACTTATTCATTGCAAGTTTTTGCTGCATAGGTGACCATGTTCTTGAGCTTGCATGTTAAATTTTTGAGGTCCCAAGCAATCCCAATGCATGATATAGGCTCTAGGCACTTGTAGGAGTAGTTGCTACCAATCTTGTTTAGTTTTATTCACTTTTATTTTGAAGTTACTAAAATTTCAGAAATTTTCAGAAAAAGAATTATTCTTAGAAGAATGTACCAAGGTGGTTCGTCGGCAAAGAAAGGGCCAAGGATTGCTATACGTGAGCAAGATGTTGAATTGCCAAGGAACACAAATGTACGGGCTTGTGAGTGGCCATCCGATGATTTTATGGTCGAAGCAGGCTTCAAGGAGGAATTTGACGCGTATGTGCATAATGCCGAGCTGGAGGACTTCTTACAAGATAAGTGTCCTCAATACTATCAATTGACTGATTCCTTTGTGCAGAGGTTCCAATATATCTGTGCGCGTAATTCTCCTAGTGTCATGTTTGATATTTATGATACATCTTCTACCATGGATTTAGAGGATTTCACTACTGCTTGCAAACTCCCGCAATGGGGTAATATTAATGATCCTCGCAAATCTAAATTTATAGATTTTCTTGCTAGTATTACTATGGGAGAATCTAGAGACATAGCACAAGCTACCATAGGGAGCATTCATTTTCCTGCTATACACTATTTTGCTCTCTTTATTGGTAGATGCATTAATGGTAAAGACGAAGCATGTCACATGTGTGTCCCTAATCTTTGTGTCCTCAAGAGTGCTGTTCCAGGTTATAAAGGTTATAACTTGGGGGCAATAGTTGCACGTAGGTTGCAGAGTAATAGTAGAAAGGGAGATTTATTTGGAGGAATTTATGCAACCCGTGTGGCTAATTATCTTAATATAGCCCCACGAGAGGGGGATATGATTGTACCTCCTGTTTATTTGGATAGAGAAGCTATGTACAATCATCATTTTCTCGAGAGGAATGAACAATTCCTCCATTATAGACTAATCTATGACAGACGCAACGTCGTCCCTGTTACTCTTCCTGCTCCCTACCTTTTTGATTATCAGGCAAAAGGAAGATATGTTGTCACCAGGGAGGAAGCAGCTGGATACGAGAGGGGAATGGAGGCAGCTCGCCAACACGCTGCTGCTCAGGAGGCGGTTGCTGCTGCATCTCAAGACAGCCCCAGCCACTTATGGATATCACCAAAGGTCCTTGAACTAGACCAACTTAGGCCAAAAGCCTAAGCTTGGGGGAGTATGTATTTCTCACCGACTTTACATTCATGTTCACACACTAGTCGTCGGTGCTCATACTCTTTTATTGTATTATCCATGCTAGTTTAAATTTCTTTTCCTAGTTTTCTTCTTGTGTGTTTGATAAACCTTAAGAAAAACCCAAAAACTTAGTTAGTTTAATTTCCTTGCTTGTAGTAGAATTAAAATGAAAACCCAAAAAGATTTCTAGTTCTTCTTCTTACTTGTTGGGAGCTTTCCCGTGTAAATAGTTTTCTTTTCTTTTCTTTCTTTTGGGGGTCGAGAAGACTATATTGAAAATGCTTAGTGGCTCCTATATGCATGATTGTTTATTTAACTTAGAGCCCATATTACCCTGTCTTCCCTCTTGAGTTGAATGCTTGCAGATTCCAGCTTAGTCCAATGCACGTGCACTATTATTATTATACACATCGTTCGCTCGTGCGAGTGAAAGGCAATAATGACGATATATGATGGACTTATTGGGATGAGAAAAGCTGGTATGAACTCGACCTCTCTTGTTTTTGTAAATATGATGAGTTCATCGTTTCTGAGTCAGCTTATTATGAAGTAAACATATTTGCAATGACATTTAGAGATTATAGTTGCTTGTGCCATGCTTGATTAGATATGAGTTATAATGGTTTACCTTGCGTGCCAACATGCTATTAGAATGATTATGATGTGATATGATGGGATGGTATCCTCCTTTGAATGAATTGAGTGACTCGACTTGGCACATGTTCACGCATGTAGTTGAATCAAATCAACATAGCCTTCATGATATTTATGTTCATGGTGGATTATATCCTACTCATGCTTGTACTCGGTGTGAATTAATTTTAATGCATGTTTATGACTGTTGTCGCTCTCTCGCTTGGTCGCTTCCCGTCTTTTGCTAGCCTTCACTGTACTAAGCAGAATACTGCTTGTGCATCCAAACTCCTTAAACCCCAAAGTTATTCCATATGAGTCCACTATACCTTCCTATATGCGGTATTTACCTGCTGTTCCAAGTAAATTTGTATGTGCCAAACTCCAAACCTTCAAATGAAATTCTGTTTTATATGCTCGAGCAGCTCATGTTACAACTAGGGCTGCCTATATCTTCCATGCTAGGTGGGTTATTCTCACGAGGAGTGGACTCCGCTCCTCATTCATGAGAAAGGGCCGGTAACCGGGATGCCCAGTCCCATGATCCAAAAAGGTCAAAGCAAATCAAAATAATTAAATAAAACTCCCCCAGGGCTGTTGTATGTTGGAGGCACTTATTGTTTCGAGCAAGCCATGGATTGATGCTTGTTGGTGGTTGGGGGAGTATAAACCTTTACCATTCTGTTTGGGAACTGCCTATAATGCATGTAGTATGGAAGATACAGCCATCTCATAGTTGTTGTGTTGACAGCAAAAGTATGCCGCTCAAAATCTTATTCAATCTCTATTTTAAAATCAAGCTCTGGCACCTCTACAAATCCCTGCTTCCCTCTGCGAAGGGCCTATCTATTTACGTTTATGTTGAGTCATCACCCTTCTTATTAAAAAGCACCACCGGAGAGCACAATCGTCATTTGCATTCATTACTATTGGTTTATATTGGGTATGACTTGACCGGATCTCTTTTACCATGAATTACAATGTTTAGTCAGTCCTTAATCTTTAAAGGTGCTCGGCATTTATGTTTTGCGGTCTCAGAAAGGGCAAGCGAGATACCATTTTGTTTTATCATGTTATGATTATTTTGAGAAAGTGTTGTCATCCGAGTTTTATTATTATGGCTTGCTAGCTGATTATGCTATTGATATGAGTAATTGTGAGACCTAAGTGTTATTGTGAGTGTGGTTAGTTCATAATATTTGCTGAACCTTGAATGTTGGCTTTTCATGTTACAACAACAAGGGCAAACAGAGTTTGTAATAGTTTTTCTTTATCACATTCAGTTTATCAACTGACTTGCTTGAGGACAAGCAAAGGTTTAAGCTTGGGGGAGTTGATACGTCTCCAACGTATCTACTTTTCCAAACACTTTTGCCCTAGTTTTGGACCCTAACTTGCATGATTTGAATGAAACTAACCCGGACTGACACAGTTTTCAGCAGAACTGCCATGATGTTGTATTATGTGTAGAAAAGAAAAGTTCTTGGAATGTTCTGGAAATCCACGGAGGCACTTTTTGGAATTAATAAGAATTTTTGGCCAAAGAATCAACACCAGGGGGCCCACAGGCTGTCCACGAGATAGGGGGGCGCCCCCCTAGGGCGCGCCCTCCTATCTCGTGGGCCCCTTGGACCTCCACCGACCTCAACTCCAACTCCATATATTCACGTTCGGGGAGAAAAAAATCAGAGAGAAAGTTTCATCGCGTTTTATGACACAGAGCCGCCGCCAAGCCCTAATCTCTCTCGGGAGGGCTGATCTAGAGTCCGTTCAGGGCTCCGGAGAGGGGGATTCATTGCCGTCATCATCATCAACCATCCTCCATCACCAATTTCATGATGCTCACCGCTGTGCGTGAGTAATTCTATCATGGGTTTGCTGGACGATGATGGGTTGGATGAGATTTACCATGTAATCAAGTTAGTTTTGTTAGGGTTTGATCCCTAGGATCCACTATGTTCTGAGATTGATGTTGCTATGACTTTGCTATGCTTAATGCTTGTCACTAGGGCCCGAGTGCCATGATTTCAGATCTGAACCTATTATGTTTTCATGAATATATGTGTGTTCTTGATCCTATCTTGCAAGTCTATAGTCACCTATTATGTGTTATGATCCGACAACCCCGAAATGACAATAATTGGGATACTTCTTGGTGATGACCGTAGTTTGGGGAGTTCATGTATTCACTATGTGCTAATGCTTTGTTCCAGTTCTCTATTAAAAGGAGGCCTTAATATCCCTTAGTTTCCACTAGGACCCAGCTTCCACGAGAGGGTAGGACAAAAGATGTCATGCAAGTTATTTTCCATAAGCACGTATGACTATTTACGGAATACATGCCTACATTACATTCATGAATTAGAGCTAGTTCTGTGTCACCCTATGTTATAGCTATTACATGAGGAATCGCATCCGGCATAATTATCCATCACTGATCCATTGCCTACGAGCTTTTCGTATATTGTTATTCACTTATTTACTTTTCCGTTGCTACTGTTATAACTATTACAAAAACCCAAAAACATTTATCTTTACTTTTGCTACCGTTACCTTTATTATCATACCACTTTTTGTACTAAATACTTTGCTGCAGATACTAAGTTATCCAGTTGTGGTTGAATTGACAACTGAACTGCTAATACTCAAGAATATTCTTTGGCTCCCCTTGTGTCGAATCAATAAATTTGGGCTGAATACTTTACCCTCGAAAGCTGTTGCAATCCCCTACACTTGTGGGTTATCAGAAGGCAAGCTTGGCGTTCGGATATGTAGATTCCTTTCTCTATAACCGGCATTTTACAACCCTAGTCCCCTCCGGTGTCTATATAAACCGGAGGGGTTAGTCCATAGAGGCAATCATAATCATACAGGTTAGACTTCTAGGGTTTTAGCCATTACGATCTCGTGGTAGATCAACTCTTGTAATACTCATATACATCAAGATCGATCAAGCAGGAAGTAGGGTATTACCTCCATAGAGAGGGCCCAAACCTGGGTAAACATCGTGTCCCCTGCCTCCTGTTACCATCGACCTTAGACGCACAATTCGGGACCCCCTACCCGAGATCCGCCGATTTTGACACCGACATTGGTGCTTTCATCGAGAGTTCCGCTGCGTCGTCACCAAAAGGTTTGATGGCCACGTCAATCATCTACAACAATGCAGTCCAGGTGGAGGTTTTCCTCCCCGGACAGATCTTCGTATTCGGCGACTTCGCACTTCGGGCCAACTCGCTTGGCCATCAAGAGCAGATCGACAGCTATGCCCCTGGCCATTAGGTCAGGTTTGGAAGCTTGAATTACGTTGCCGATATCCGCGGGGACTTGATCTTCGACGGATTCGAGCCCATGGCCGCCACTCCCTGCCACCACGATGAACATGACCTAAATCTGTCATTGGACCGTGCCCAGGAGATAGTGCCTGTAACCGCTCTGGCCCTAGATCCAGAGCAAACTGCGCCATCCGAGGACGGCAAGCTCAACCCCACCACGGAAGCCGCAGACTCAGCGGCGTTAGAGCCGCACACAGATCCAACCTCGAGCGGGGCCTGTGTGACCGGAACCTCGGATTCGTCTCCGGCCATAGGTTCCAAACCGCGTGCATCCGCGCTCGTCGAACCTTATCAGGCGCCGATCGTTGAATTCAGTTCTGTGGACATCTTCCGGCACTCTCCTTTTGGTGATGTGTTAAACTCACTAAAAGCCCTCTCCTTATCAGGGGACTCTCAGTCGAACTATATCCGGCTTGAATTGGAAGCTAATGACGGAGAATTTCGCTTCCCACCCATCACCCACTTCATATCCACTATCAAAGACTTAACTGAAATGCTCGATTACGGCTCCGAAGACATCAACATATGGACGACGATGCTGGAGAGGAGCAGGCACAAAAACCACCGCTTACAGGGCGTTGGACAACCACCTCCTCGTATGATGTATACATGGTGGATACACCCAAAGAAAACAACGGCGACAATGAAAAGGATCCAGTCATGGATAATCCTCCTGAGATACAGACAAAGCGCCAACGTCAGCGGCGCCGCTCTAAACCACGCCGTGGGAAAAACACCAATGTCGGCACAAGAGAAAATAATATTCCGGACGATGTCGAGGACAACGAAGACCCCGTTGAGCCAACTTCCGAACAGGATGAACGGGAGGATGGTCGAGTCAGCCCTAATGAACAGGCCATCAACAAAGACTCGAAGGACAGTAACTACTTTCCGCTCTCCGAGGATGAGGTGAGCCTCGGTGACGAAGACTTTATCATGCCTGAGGAGCCCGTCGATCAGGAGCGCTTTAAGCACCGGCTAATAGCCTGAAAAAGAAGCAGGAGCAGCTTCAAGCTGATCAAGATCTACTCAATGACAGATGGACTAATGTCCTAGCAGCCGAGGAATACGGCCTCGAGCGCCCAACCAAAAGTTATGCGAAGCGCAAATTGTTACCCCAATTCGGTGACAAGGCGCTGGAGCCCGTCCTACCAGCGCATAATGCGGCTGACCGACCAACACGTGGCCGAGACAAAGCGGCAACTCAAGCCGAACACCAGCCCGCACTACCTCGCCGTAAAAACAGAGACACAATAACTCGGGGATACACATATGACCTGCGACATGACCTGGAAAAAAGAGCAAGTCAGACAAGATCAATCTAAGGATCGCGGGGGCGTGGCCCGATGCGCGGCGATGGCCATCCGGCCGGACGTGACAAACATAACCACGCCCGGGCCGAAGACCGCAGATGAACTCCATCTGAGCTGCTCGCGACTTGGCCCGATATAGAGGCGCCGCACACCCCCTTTGCTTCACTGACGAAGTAATGGAACATGAATTCCCAGAAGGGTTTAAACCTGTGAACATCGAATCATATGATGGGACAACAGACCCCACGATATGGATTGAGGATTTTCTCTCCATATTCATATGGCATGCGGTGACGATCTTCACGCCATCAAATATCTCCCGCTAAAACTCAAGGGACCTGCTCGACATTGGTTAAACAGTTTGCTTGAAAACTCAATTGGCAGTTGGGAAGACTTGGAAGACACTTTCCTCGACAACTTCCAGGGTACTTATGTCCGACCTCCGGATGCCGATGACTTAAGTCACATAGTTCAACAGCCCGGAGAGTCAGCCAGGAAATTTTCGACTAGGTTCTCAACTAAAAAGAACTAGATCGTCAACTGTCCGGATGTTGAAGCCCTAGCAGCCTTTAAATATAGCATCCGTGATGAATGGCTCGCCCGACACCTCGGCCAAGGAAAGCCAAAGTTCATGGCAGCCCTCACGACACTTATGACCCACTTCTGCGTGGGAGAGGATAGCTGGCTAGCCCGTAGCAATAATAGTATAAGTGAACCTGGCACTTCTGAAGCCAGAAATAGCAACGGCAAGCCCCGACACAACATACACAAGCGCCGAAGCAACAGTGACAACACTGAGGACACGACGGTCAACGCCAGATTCAGTGGCTCTAAGTCCGGTCAGCGGAAGAAGCCATATAAAAGAAACAATCCGGGCTCGTCCAGCTTGGACCGCATACTCGATCGTCCATGTCAAATCCACGGCACCCCTGATAAACCAGCCAATCATACCAACAGAGACTGTTGGGTTTTTAAACAGGCCAGCAAGTTAAATGCCGAGAACAAGGAGAAGGGGTCACAAAGCAAGGACGATGACAAGGAGCCCCGGCCACCGAACACAGGGGGACAGAAGAAGTTCCCCCCCCCCCCAAGTAAAAATGGTGAACATGATATACGCTACCCATATCCCCAAGAGGGAGAGAAAGCGCACGCTCAGGGACGTCTACGCAATGGAGCTAGTCGCCCCAAAGTTCAACCCATGGTCGTCCTGCCCGATCACCTTCGATCGCAGGGACCGTCCGACCAGTATCCGTCATGGCGGTTCAGCCGCACTGGTCCTCGACCCAATCATTGATGGATTTCATCTTACGTGAGTCCTCATGGACGGTGGCAGCAACCTGAACCTGCTCTATCAGGATACAGTGCACAAAATGGGTATTGATCCCTCAAGGACCAAGCCCAAAAAAACCACCTTTAAAGGTGTCATCCCAGGTGTAGACGCCCGCTGTACGGGCTCAATCACACTGGAGGTGGTCTTCGGATCCCCGTACAATTTCTGAAGCGAAGAGTTGATCTTCGATATCGTCTTCTACCGCAGTGGCTATCACGCACTACTCGGACGAACCGCATTCGCTCGATTCAATGTGGTGCCACACTATGCTTATCTCAAGCTCAAGATGCCCGGACCACGCGGTGTCATAACAGGCAATGGTAACACGGAACGCTCCCTTCGTACCGAGGAGCACACCGCTACCCTCGCAGCAGAAGTACAAAGTGGCCTTTTCAGGCAAAACCTTAATTCGACGGCCAAGCTCTCGGACACTGTCAAGCGAGTCCGAACTACTCTACAGCAGGACAGTCCAGCTCGTCAAGAGCTTGACTAGCAATTCGGCCTCCGCCCCAGTCCCGACCAAACGACATCATTCGTTCCACGTGTACATAAATACACACTCAAAATACCATGGACATAGACGGAGGCACAGCTAGATCGTGGTCCATAATACGGCTCAACCTCTCCTAGACCCACATACTTTCACTTTTTCTTTTGCTTTTCAGGTTTCTTTTTCCCCAGGCCTTTCCTGATGACCTGATCATCGGACCTATCAAGGGACGGATACACCAAGACGGCGAGAAGCATTGGCGTATAAAGGAATCTCCAGGTGGTCTCTTTAAACGATCGTTATGCATGTTTTAAGGACCCGCACGCAGCTCTCCCTTGGTCATGGCATGTTAAATAGCCCTATTGCTTATCGCATTACTCGTACAAATACGCTTTGACGTATTAATCTAACTACAATGGAAAATAGTCTGCGGCCCAATTTTCGCGGCATTAGCCTATTGCTTAATTTTTCTTTTTCTTGATATTCTTATCAATTGCACCCGTACACTCTAGTATGCCCTAATTCGCCAGGGGCTTCATTACAACCCATATTATGACAACAAAGTCCGAACACTTTTTACAGTATAGTTCGGCACTCCTAACTTTAGCATTATATGCATCGGCTCCGAATCATGTCTTTGGTCAATAGTTGGGTTGCCCGGCTCCTGTGCTTATTACCTTACGTTCCGCTATATCGTCTAGGGTAGTAAAGGGAGAACTATTGGGATTGTGTCCTGGTTTATATAGATGAGCACGTCAGTAGAGAAAGCCGAAAACTGACTGTCATGATGCGGCGTGAGCCGGTCAGCTATTGGAGAGGTTACAAATCTTTTGTGATTTTTTTGCATTATGCGATGAATCGGTTTTTTCGATCAAGTGTTTACAGCACCCCCAGTTCGGACTTACAAACACTAGGGGCTCCGCCTAATTTTTTTATTGTCAAACCCCTATGGCTAAGTGAGGGTGATAAAGCCCCATAGTCCGATTGCCTGGTTCGTTGCGCTGAACACCTCCTTTAAGGACCAAAACTTTGGGATAAAGAGTGTTTAGATTCATCCCGAACACCCCCGTACTACCTACATGGGGGCTGAAGCCGACGACTGGCCAACTCTTAGATTTAACAAAACGGCGCATAGGAGGTAAAATTTTAAAATAACAGACATTATATTACATAACACTCTGTTTCATAATACAGGAAGGGACAATATGAATGACTTCATTCAAAGATAACATCTTTTGAACACTGCCCCGCCACAATGCGGGATCCCTCCAAGACATTATCAAAATACAGCTCGGGTGTGCGGTGCTCCTTGCCCGCGGGCGGTCCCTCGGTCACAAGCTTCACGGCATGCATCTTCACCCAATGCATCTTGACTCGGGCGAAGGCCATTCGCGCCTTCGATGCAGACCGACCGCTTAATGGCATCAAGCCAAGGGCAGGCATTGACCAGCCGCTTCACGAGCCCGAAGTAGCTACTGGGTATGGATTCGGCAGGCCATAGCCGGATTATTAAATCCTTCATGGCTAGTTTGGCCATCATATGCAGTTCAACCAGCTGTTTTAGCTTATCGCTAAAGGGCACCAGATGTTCTGGCGCAAGGTATTGCGAACAAAACAGCTTCTCCGTGGATCTCCCCTCTTCGGCTCGGAAGAACTCTGCAGCATCTGAAACGCTGCACGGAAGATCCGCAAAATCCCCTGGAGAACTCCAAATCCGGGTCAGTAAGAGATACCTTTTCTTCACATATTTTCTCTGCATAAAAAAATCCTTACCTACTGCAATTTTTCTGGCCTCCTGGATTTCCTGGAGGGCGCCTTGGGCTTCAACCCAGGCATCATGTGCAATTTGGCGAGCCTTGGAAATTTAGGACTCTTGATCCGCAAGGTTGCGCTCCAAGGACTTGCATTTCTTCAGGGCGCCCTGGAGCTCCTGCTGGATCTCACTGACCCTGGCCTCATGCTTTTCGCGGGCATCTTGTTCCTTGGCTGCTCTCTCCTCGGCCTCGGCCAGCGCCTTCTTGAGGGCCTCCACCTCGGTCGCTGCTCCTAATAAATATCATGGCACTTTACTCAGCACAAATCATTCATCCTTCCTGAAAATAGACAAAGTTATTGCATACCTTGATTGTCTTCCAGCTGTTTTTTCACGCGGCCGAGCTCTTCCTCGGCCTGCTCTAGACTCTGCTTTAGTCTGGAAACCTCAGCAGTATGAGAAGTCGCAGCCAGTAACGACGACTATTTGTTCACATTGACTCATCTGGTTAGTCTCCTGCGAAACTTGTTTGATCCTCTGTCCGGCTTTTCTTTTCGAACACCGGACAATGTCTCAGGGGATACTGTCTATACTGTGAAATTCATTTTACATAATTACGTTGCTTACCTCGAAGCCTGTTAGAAGGCCTGTGCAGGCTTCGGTCAGTCTGCTCTTCGCGGACTGGATCCTCTCAACCACCGTACCTATAAGGGTATGGTGCTCCTCAACAATGGAAGCGCCTCGCAGCGCTTCCAGCAAATTATCCAGTGCCTATGGATGGACAGAGGTCACCGGTGGAATAGGCGCACCTCCTTCTTTCGAAAGAGGCTGCTTGCCTGATTCCGGAGCCTTATGGGTCTCCGGAATTGTATTCGGCTGGGGGCCAAATTGGATATGGCTCCCGTCGCCAGTATCCATGGGGATTTTCTCCCCCATGTGTCTGGCGGCTAAGGTTTCACCCTCTAGCGCCGCCTTGACGGCCTCCTGAGTCTCTCCCTGGCCTGGGATCCTTCAGGACAATGCCTCGGTGCCATCCATGGCCTTGGGAGAGGAGGCCACTGGAAGGGACCCGCTGTCCATCGCCCAGTGGTCCAGGGAATCTCCCGAAAACAAGGACCGCTCGAGGTCGGACCGAACCGGACTGCAAATGCATGATTCAACATATTAAGACTATGAAGTAGAGAGGCCGGATATATGAATGTGTCCGAGTTTTTGAGTACTCATGATTTGGCCAGGGGCTTGTCTCGGGAGCGCCACTCTGGGCTGCTGTCAACGTCCCACGCGGAGTTATCCGCGAGGGAACCCTTCCCCCTCTTGTATGCCCCTGCCTCTAGATTTATGGAGGCCGCCCTCTTCTTCCTTCCCCCCTCAGGGAGAGAGTTTCTTTCCTCCTCCTCTTCGTCCTCGGTGGCAGAGGAGTGAGTCTCGGTGTCTTCGGACGTCATGTCCGAAGCACCCTTGCGACGGAGGCCACCTCTGGTCCCCTTGGACTTCTTCTTGGCCTTCTTATCCGGCGCTTGATAGGGCGCCGTAACCAGCATCTTCGTCAGAAATGGAATTTCTGGGTCTTCGGGCAGTGGAGCCGGACAGTGAATCCATTTCGCCTTCTTTGTCCAGCCCTGAGAGAATCAGTAGGGAGGCTTAGGCGTCTTCCTCGAATATGCAAGTAAAGGATACACGTTGAAAACATGAAAAAACTTACCGGACTAGTAGGATGGGCCAAGTCGTGATCACGGTCCTCGGCCGTGTCCGGCCATGTCATGCTGGACTTGAAAAGCACCTTCCAGATGTCTTCATGCGTAGTGCCGAAGAACTGCAGCAAGGTCTGGTGCTGGCCGGATCGTACTCCCACAAATGGCACGTCCGGCTTTGGCACGGAAGGATCCGACGAATAAGCATCACCCGAATCTCATTGACAAGCTTGATATTCTTGTCTATCATGTTCTTTTATGCATGTCTGAAGCGCTGTCATCTCATCCGGCCAAGACCAGTCCAGGCCCTTCTCTTGCCAGGAGGTGAGCCGCATCGGGGCTCCATACCGGAACTCGGGAGCCGCGGCCAAGGTGGTGCCGCACGGATCTGTGATATAGAACCACGATTTCTTCCACCCTTTGACTGTCTCCATGAAGGAGCCTTCGGGCCATGTGAAGTTGGCATCTTGCTCACCAAGGTGCCTCTGCACTCTGCGTGTTGGCGACTCACCACCTTCTGCTTCACATTGAAGATCTTCAGCCATAATCTGAAGTGGGGTGGGATGCGGAGGAAGGACTCGCACACGACAATGAATGCCGAGATGTTGAGGAAGAAGTTGGGGGCAAGATCGTGGAAATCCAGCCCATAGTAGAACATGAGTCTACGGACGAACGGGTGGAGAGGAAATCCCAGCCCGTGGACGAAGTGAGGGATGAATACTATCCTCTCATGGGGCTCCGGGATGGGGACGATCTATCCCTTGGCTGGAAGCCGGTGGGCGATTTCCTTGGCCAAATACCCAGCCTCCCGGAGCTTGGTAATGTCCTTCTTCTTGACGGAGGAGGCAATCCACTTGCCCTACGCTCTGTATCCGGACATGGTTGGAGTGCTTTCTTGGGGCAAAAAGATGAAAACTTGGACGCTGGAGCTCGAGAATGGGGGAGGCAGAGAGAGAGGCGTGGGTGAAAGGAGTAAAACCTTATCTCTATAAAGGCAGTGAATATCAAGCGCCTCCGCACTTGCCTTGAAACTCGCCTATCCCCCAAGGGCCATGCAGGCGACATAGTTGGTTTACCTATGCCCGTATTGATGAGAATCCCGCAATAAGGGCGCACGATCTCTGCTTTGACAAGACATGCCAATAAAACCGCATCTCGAAATATGGAGCGGCAGGCTAGAAAATGGTTCGAATAATGGTCGGGCAACGACGTGATGTCACGCTACAAAAAGTTGTCAGCGGATTGGACTCGTGAAATATTATACTCTTTGTGCTTCTGTGTGGTACTTGTTCTGTAGAGCCGGACACGTTTTATGTGTTAGAAGGATGCTTTGGAGTATTCAAAGGACGAACCTGCCTTGCAATGCCGAAGACAATTTGCGCGCTGGACACCTTGTCATTGAAGCCTGGTTCAGGGGCTACTGAGGGAGTCCTGGATTAAGGGGTCCTCGGGCGTCCGGCCTATTGACATGGGCCGGACTGATGGGCTGCGAAGATACAAGACCGAAGACTCTCTCCCGTGTCCGGATGGGATTGTCCTTGGCATGGAAGGCAAGCTTGACGTTCGAATATATAGATTCCTTTCTCTGTAACCGACTTTGTACAACCCTAGTCCCCTCCGGTGTCTATATAAACTGGAGGGGTTAGTCTGTAGAGGCAATCATAATCATATAGGCTAGACTTCTAGGGTTTTATCAATTATGATCTCGTGGCATTATACATCAAGATCAATCAAGCAGGAAGTAGGGTATTACCTCCATAGAGAGGGCCCAAACCTGGGTAAACATCATGTCCCCTGCCTCCTGTTACCATCGACCTTAGACGCATAGTTCGGGACCCCCTACCCGAGATCCGCTGGTTTTGACACCGACGTACGCTGACCTCTACCCTTTCGTGAAGGTAAGTGTTCGGAAATCATTTTAAAAGAGAGATACCTGCGCTCACATCTCACCCACCGCACTGAACCTCGTTTTATAGGATCGGCGCTCAGTGAGCCGTACCCAAGGACGGGCGACCAAAAGAAAGACAGTGCCTTCACAGGGTGAGCGTGCGAAACGAAAGAAGACCGGGAGGCGCCACTGAGCCTCCTCCGTCACCAAAAATATATATTCCTCACTTCAAGCCTGGGTACCAAGCCGAATTGTCATTTCCCCCTTCCTTTTATAATATTAGGAGAGGTACATGACGAACCGTGCCAAAGATCCTGACCAACCAAGCTGCGGCCAATCCGGCGCCGAACTCATCAACTAGGACGGGGATGGCGCCGACTCATCCACCTCAAGAGGATTCGTATGACGTATCTGTGACCAATTCCAAAGCGGGGAGTGCGATGAATCATGGACGTTTAAAGGAGACCCTGCACGCCCCGGCCTTCTCTCAGGAATTTGCTGCCCTCAGCACTATGGACGCATATATCCGAGTTGCCCGAGACGGACTTACTGGAGTTTCTTGCCTGTTATCGAAGGATATACATGTGAAAATTGGTGCGAATTGATAGATATGTCCCAGTGGCTCCCGAGGCTTAAAGTGGTTAGGACTAACGGATTGAAGGATCGTTTGAACCGCGGGTTCTCAAAGAGAAGACCAGCGCACTGTCCCAGGAGCTCGAAACAAACCAGACACAGTTGAATGCTGCTGTCGCTGAGCTTAAAGAGATGAAGCGCGCTCCGATGACCGGAGGCAAAAAGAAGAAACTAGAGGAGGAAGTGAATAAGTAAGACGAAGAGATAATGAGCTTAAAGGCTCAACTCTCAGATGCGCAGAAGGAAAATCAGAAGTTAAAGGGCGGCATATCTCTACTCTTATAGAAAACTGAGTTGGTGATGATGGTGTGCCTGCCATCTTGCAATATAGACCGTCCGATCTATATCTGACGGATAGAAAGCAAAATATGGCAATTTTACAAAAAGATACCAGCACCTCTCTCCACATTTGCATATAAGGCCTTCCCTCATTCATCCTTATCTCCCACTACCTCATTGTTGAGCAATTAAAAAAGGAAACCTCTGAACAATCTGGTGTGGCTGCTGTTGGCGTCGTCCATCCTCATGCTTCCGCTCAGTCCGACCACCAATCACGACCACGCCCACTCCTCCTCACCTTATCTCTCCTCTTTCTGGAGATACCATTAGTTTTCACACATGGGATTACTCCCGCATGGGTCAAGCACAATAGGTGCTTTGTAAAAAAATTATCTTGATGTTCCGTGCAATGCACAAGCATCTTGCTAGTTCGGTATGACTCTTGAACCATCCAGAGGAATTTATAAGGTCCTATAATACGGAGTGTAATAATGTTTTTCTTGCAGGTCTGTTAACCGGCCGTCACGAAGAAGTGTCTGGGTTCCAAGGCGACGTTCTAAAAGAACTATCAAAAGTGTACGAGCGGGCCCGGGAAGCCATGAAGAGTATGGTCAAAGCCCTATGGCCATACGATGTCCCTCCCGAAAGTATGGAGGGGTTGGTAGACCTGTTCAATGGTTCTCGGCATCGCTTCGAGTTATGGAAGATGTCCGCATGCCGGGAAGGTGCACGAGAGGCATGGGCAATGGTGAAGATGCGCTACACCAGACTCAATCCGAATCATATGGCCTGAGTTGGACCTCAGGGACCAGATGGAAAAGAAATTCATGTAAGCTTGGTATATGACCAAGTTATGATTGCCGGCGAAGTATTCGCAAGAAGACTGCAAGCTAGATAGTCTTATAGATGATGTAGAAAAAGGGTAGGCGTTTGGTTCGATGAAACAATTTGCTTTATCATCAAACTTTTATCTCCAGCCAAACTTTGTAAATAAAATTCATCGTAGGCCTTCGGCTTTAACCTCCTAATCAAGAAGTTGGAGTGTTTCCGGATACTATAAGAAATATTTAGTATGTCCGGAAACCAGGCAATCCAGCCGTATTGCTCAAACAGACAAAATGTGTTTGGGGAGTTATGTTATATTACTGCTTAACGTAAGAAACATCTTACAAGGAAAATAGTCCCGTTATGGGTTCCTTTCCTTGGGTCGGCATGCTTAAGTATGCATGCCTAGGCTTGTACTGAAATTATGGACAACCTATCCCATATTTGTTGTAGACGCAAAACAGTCCTTCGTTCTTTGCCGACCAATTATTCCCTTAAGAACGCTAGCTTTCGGCTTCACTCATCTGAGGTACATATCCGGATAACCCGGTTGTAACAATCACAGAGGTACTCCCTTTACACCCTAGCCGAACAATTGGGAACGTAGGGTATAAGCACATGAGTGAGGCAACCCAGCTTGGCAAAAACATAGGTCATAGAGGTGCATATAATGGTAAAAGATGTATAAAACAACGACATAGACAATGTAAACTTTTAATAATAAGCTTCATTAAAAGAAGCCCCCAAGTATAGTGGGGTGTGTACATTTAAAGATGTGCACCCCTAATGGTGCGGTAGATCCAAACACTCCCTGGGATATAAAAAGGAAAAAACAAAAAAAGGAGAAGAGGAAGGAAAATCCTAGTCAAAGTAAAATATAAAGAGGCCGAACTATGCGTAAAATCTTCGAAGCCACGCGGCGTTTGATGGGTTCGGCTCAAGGCGATTATCCGCTGCATTGCAAATGCGGTAGGCTCCTCCTGTAAGGGCTTCATCTATGATGAAGGGCCCCTCTGCTACATCTTGAGCTTGCGTTAGTTTTCCTCGAAGAGGAGAGGGTGATGCAGCAAAGTGTAGCGTAAGTATTTCCCTCTGTTTTGAGAACCAAGGTATCAATCCAGTAGGAGGCTTGTAACGCCCCCGATTCGATCGTACACTAATCATGCACGCAAATGTGTACGATCAAGATCAGGGACTCACGGGAAGATATCACAACACAACTATAAAACATAAATAAGTCATACAAGCATCATAATACAAGCCGGGGGGCCTCGAGGGCTCGAATACAAGTGCTCGATCATAGACGAGTCAGCGAAGCTACAATATCTCTGAGTACGACATAAGTTAAACAAGTTTGCCTTAAGAAGGCTAGCACAAACCGGGATACAAATCGAAGAGGCGCAGGCCTCCTGCCTGGATCCTCCTAAACTACTCCTGGTCGTCGTCAGCGGGCTGCACGTAGTAGTAGGCACCTCCAGTGTAGTAGTCGTCGTCGACGGTGGCGTCTGGCTCCTGGGCTCCAGCATCTGGTTGCGACAACCAGAAAGAAAGGAAAGGGGGAAAAGGGGAGAAAGCAACCGTGAGTACTCATCCAAAGTACTCGCAAGCAAGGATCTACACTACATATGCATGGGTATATGTGTAAAGGGCCATATCAGTGGACCGAACTGCGTAATGCCGTAATAAGAGGGGATAGCTAATCCTGTCAAGACTACGCTCGCAGCAGCTCCGCCTTGCAAAGATGTAGAAGAGAGTAGATGAAGTCCTCCAAGTAGCATCGCCAAGTAGCATCTCCAAGTAGCATCTCCAAAGAGCATCGCATAGCATAATCCTACCCGGCGATCCTCTCCTCGTTGCCGTGGAAAAGCGATCACCGGGTTATTCGTGGAACTTGGAAGGTGTGTTTTATTAAGTATCCAGTTCTAGTTGTCATAAGGTCAAGGTACAACTCCGGTCGTCCTTTTACCGAGGGACACGGCTATTCAATAGATTAACTTCCCTGCAGGGTGCACCACATAACCCAACACGCCGATCCCATTTGGCCGACACACTTTCTGGGTCATGCCCGCCTCGGAAGATCAACACGCCGCAGCCCCACCTAGGCACAACAGAGAGGTGAGCCCGCCGGTCTAAATCCTATGCGCGAAGTGCAGGCCCATCGCCCATTGCACACCAAGCGTTATGAGGGCGGCCGAAGCGCACCTAGCCTAGTGGCGTTCAGTCCAATCCGGTAGCGCGCCGCTCATCGTGACATCAAGAAGGCTTCGGTGATACCACGACGTCCGGATACCCATAACTACTCCCGCCAGAGATGGTTAGTGTGTATAGACCAAATGGCGGACTTCGGATCAAATACCAAGATCTTGTTAAGCGTGTTATTATGAAGCAACCATGACGCCGATCAGGCCAGCCCACCTCTCGCCTAGGTGGTCTCAACCTGCCTGTCGCTCCGCCACAAAGATCCACACAGAGGGCCGTCGGGACAAAGGTCCTTTCAGCCCCAATCCGTGAATCACTCATGGGTACTCTTCGAGCGGACTGACTTTAGTCACCATCTGTAGTATGTATATATGTATAGTATATACCCGTGATCACCTCCCGAGTGATCACGCCCAATAGTATAGCAAGGCGGTCGACAAGAATGTAGGGCCAATGATGATAAACTAGCATCCTATACTAAGCATTTAGGATTGCGGTAAGGTATCAACAGATGTAGCAACAATGTCGCTATGCATCGTAATAGGATCAACGGAAAGCAGTAACATGCTACACTACTCTAATGCAAGCAGTATAGAGGAGAATAGGCGATATCTGGTGATCAAGGGGGGGCTTGCCTGGTTTCTCTGGCAAGAGAGAGGGGTCGTCAACTCAGTAGTCGTACTGGGCAGCAGCAGCGTCGGTCTCGTAGTCTACCAAAGAGAAGAGGGGGAAGAAACAATGAATACCATGCAATTAGATGCATATCTATGCATGACATGACAAGTATCGGCGCTAGGGGTACCCTAACGCGGTATAAGGTGATACCGGTGAAGGGGGGCAACATCCGAGGAGGTATCCCCGGGGTTCCGTGTTTTTGGGCAGAGGAGCCGGAGGGGGAAAGTTGCGTGTTCGGCATGCTAGGGGTGTGTCGCGGACGAACGGTTTGCGTATCCGGAATCGTCTCGTCGTTCTGAGCAACTTTCATGTAGAAAGTATTTTCATCCTAGGGGGTTTTTTTTTCCTTTCTCTTTCCTTCTTTCTTTTCTTTATTTTTCTTTACTGTTTTATTGCATTTTAAAGCATTTAGTCATTTTCTAAAAATGTGTTTACTTCACCATAATTACCTATGCAATATTTGGCACTGCCCGAACATTTTTGTTTTGATGTTTGAAATCTTTTGTTGTTTGCCATATTTTGAATTTTGATTTTTGGACCGGTTTTGAACTAATGAAAGATTAGCAATAGAAATCAAAGATGACATGGCATCATTAGGAGAGTTTACTGTGGCCTAATTATCCGGGCGTTACAAATCTCCTCCACTACAAGAAATCTCGTCCCGAGATTTAGGAGGCAGAAGAAAACAGTGCGGGGTATTCTTCACGCAGACGATCCTCACGTTCCCAAGTGGCTTCATCTTCAGAATGGTGCGACCACTGAACTTTGAGGAACTTGATCGCCTTCTGACGCGTGCGGCGTTCAACTTGGTCGAGAATGCGGACTGGATGCTCCTTATAGGAAAGGTCCTGTTGCAATTCAAGCACTTCATGATCCACTCCTCGGATTGGGTCCTTGAAGCAGCGGCGGAGCTGTGATACATGGAACACATCGTGAACCTGAGAAAGGTTCGGCGGAAGCTCCAGTTGATATGCCACTTTTCCACGCCTTTCAAGAATAGTGAATGGGCCAATATAGCGAGGAGCAAGCTTGCCCTTGATCCCGAAGCGGTGAGCACCCTTCATTGGTGTGACTCGAAGATAAGCCTTTTCGCCAGGTTGATAGACCATGTCCTTATGTTTACAGTCATAATTACTCTTTTGGCGTGACTGAGCAGTCTTGAGATTCTCGCGAATAATGCGGATTTGTTCTTCGGCATGTTGGATAATATCTGGACCGAAGAGTGGACGTTCCCCAGTTTCTGACCAGTTCAGAGGGGTTCGGCACTTTCGTCCATATAACACTTTGAAGGGGGCCATCTTCAGACTAGCTTGATAGCCATTATTATAAGAGAACTCAGCATACGGGAGAGATTCCTCCCATTTCTTGCCGAAGGAAATAACACAAGCTCGAAGCATGTCTTCGAGAACTTGGTTGACACGTTCAACTTGCCCTTGCGACTCAGGATGAAAAGCAGTGCTGAAAGACAGATGAGTGCCCATAGCTTCTTGGAAACTTGCCCAGAATCTTGAAGTGAATAAGCTGCCACGGTCCAAACTGATAACCAGCGGAATACCGTGAAGTGAAACAATTCTCGACATGTAGAGAGTTGCAAGCTGACTAGCAGTGATCGTTTCTCTGACCGCTAGAAAATGTGCAACTTTAGAAAGTCGGTCAATGACGACGAGAATAGCATCATTACCCTTTTGCGATTTGGGAAATCCAGTAACGAAGTCCATTTCAACATTGTCCCATTTCCATTCAGGAATAGAGATAGGTTGCAGAGTTCCAGCAGGCCTTTGATGTTCTGCTTTGATACGACGGCAAACGTCACACTCAGCAACATAGCGAGCAATGTCTTGATTCATATTAGACCACCAGAATCTTTGACGAATGTCCTGGTACATCTTTGTACTACCAGGATGGATACATAGAGGCGTATCATGAACTTCTTTCATAACCTTCTGAGTCATATCCAGGTTTTCCCTCTTACTCGGAACTACTAGGCGACCTTTGAAGAATAAGGTGCCATCATCAGCAACAGTGAAGAATGAGGGCTTTCCTTCTTTGAGGTCGCGCTTAATCTTGTGGACTTCATCGTCACATTTCTGTATCCATTTGATGGTGTCCACAAGATCTGGTTTCGCAACCAGGGTATTGAGAGAACCCCTAGGAACAACGTGGAGGTTCATCTTGCGAAACTCCTTAGGAGGGGGAGCGAGCACACCCGGAGGAACAATATGGAGGTTCAGCTTTCGAAATTCTTCAACAAGTGAGGGCTGAACCTTGTGAATCTGGAGGTGGTTGCAGTAATACTTGCGGCTCAAGGCATCAGCCATTACATTAGCCTTGCCTGGTGTATAGGAAATACCCAAGTCAAAGTCTGCGACAATCTCCATCCATCTCTGCTGACGGAGGTTCAGGTCTGGCTGAGTAAACAGATACTTCAGACTTTGGTGGTCAGTGAAGATCTCGCAACGATTACCGAGAAGGTAATGTCGCCACTGCTTTAGTGCATGAATGACGGCAGCAAGCTCGAGGTCGTGAACTGGGTAGTTCTCTTCGTGAGGGCGCAATTGCCGAGAGGCATAAGCAATAACTTTGGGGTCTTGCATTAAGCCACAGCCTAATCCTTGACGGGAAGCGTCGCAGTAAATGACGAAGTCCTTCTTAGTATCAGGAGGAGCTAGTATTGGGGCAGAAGTCAACTTGTCTTTAAGTGCCTGGAAACTTTCCTGACATTTATCTGTCCATTGGAACTTGACGCCCTTATGCAACAGGTTAGTCAAGGGCCTGGCAATCTTGGAGAAGTTCTCGACGAATCGACGGCAATAGCTGGCGAGACCGAGAAAACTTCTGACTTGCTTGACATTCTTCAGAGGAGTCCAATCGAGAATAGCCTGAACTCGTTCAGGGTTAACGGCAATACCATCCTTAGAGATGACATGTCCAAGATAGGTTACTTCGGGAAGCCAGAATTCACATTTGGAGAACTTGGCGTATAGCTGATGCTCTCATAGCTTTTCCAGCACAAGACGAAGATGTTCAGCATGTTTTTCTTCATTCTTGGAATATACAAGGATATCATCCAGATAAACCACGACGAACTTGTCGAGGTAATCCATGAATATATAGTTCATCAGACGAGAGAAGGTGGCTGGGGCATTGGTTAACCCAAAAGACATAACGGTGTACTCATATGATCCATAGCGAGTCACAAATGCGGTCTTCGGGATATCTTCTTCACGAACACGGATCTGGTGGTAACCCAACCTCAAGTCGAGTTTAGAGAACACTGACGAACCAGCCAGCTGATCATATAGATCATTGATCCGAGGAAGAGGATATTTGTTCTGAATGGTAGCTTGGTTAATAGGGCGATAGTCTTGGACCAATCGGTTTGTCCCATCCTTCTTCTTGACAAAGAGAGAAGGTGCTCCCCAAGGAGAGCAACTTGGGCGAATGAAACCACTTCGAAGAGATTTATCAATTTCCTCCTTAAGCTCAAGGAGCTCATGCGGCGGCATCTTGTAAGGTCGCTTGGCTATAGGAGTGGTGCCTGGTTTCAAGTCGATGATGAATTCGACAGCTCTAGTAGGGGGAATCCCTGGAAGTTCTTCAGGAAAGATGTCGAGGAAGTCACGCACGACGGGAATGTTTTCAATGCCCTCGAGTGGTGCGGCGTTCAATGCATTAAATGCATAGAGCCTTGCCTCGGCATTCTGAACCAGACGAGCATTGTAGCTTATTATTTCATCAGATGGGTGTAGCAGATGGACGGTCTTAGTGGCACAAACTATAGAAGCGAAGATCGCCTTTAACCAATTCATTCCCGAGATGAGGTCAATGCTACAAGACTTCAGTACGGGGAGACAAGGAATTCCAGTCCTTCGATTTCAACGGGGACGTCGTTGCAAATCATGGAGGTTCGACATTGGCCCGCAGGGGTGTGTACTAATAGTGAAGCATTCATGTCTTCGCTTTTAATGCCATGCATGAATGCAAAATCTTCTGACATGAATGAATGCGATGCACCTGTATCAAATAAAATGGATGCTGGTACTGAATTTACGAGGAGTGTACCCATCACAGTAGCAGGCTGGTCTTGAGCTTCGTTCAGATCAACGTGGTTGGCTTGAACACGACCATATGACTTGGCATTGTTGTTGCGGGGCTGGTTGTTTCCACGGCCAGTTGCTGGAAGGGCCAGTTGATTCTGCTTCTGGTTGCATTCCCTAGCACGGTGCCCTGGTTGACCACACCTGAAGCACAAACCATTCTCGGGAGTAGGAACAGGAGCTTGGGGTGGTGGAGCTGGAAGCCTCGGTTGCCTAGTTGGAGCAGTAGGCAAACGAGGTGCAGCATAGGACTGCCTTGGGGCAGGTGCATTCGGCTGGTACATGCTGTTGGGAATCCATATCTTGTGCTTCTGCGAGGACGGGCCCGAAGATGAGCCCGTGTCACGGCTGCGCCTGTGAGAGCTCTGGTATTCCTGCAGACCAGTCTCGACATTGATGGCCTTGTTCACCAAGGTGGCGAAATCGGCAAAGTCATGCACCAGAAGTGCGAGCTTGATGTCAGCTTGAAGGCCGTCCACGAACTTCTCTGTCTGCGTGCATCGGTTGCAATGTCTTCTTCAAAGATAGCGGGACAAGTCCAGAAACTCCCGCTGATAAGCTTCCACGGTTTTGTTGCCCTGGGTGAGGTTACGGAACTCACGCTTCTTCCTATCCATGATTCCCTGAGGAATGAAGCGGGCACGGAAAGTAGCTTGAAAGTCTAGCCAGGTGATGATTGTCCCAACGGGCAGAGTACGCCTGTGGCTGTCCCACCATTGAGATGCGGGTCCCTTCAGAAAGAAGGAAGCAAAGGTGACATAGCAGGCAGGGGCTACTTCTGCAGACTCCATCTCATAGGTGATGTCACGGAGCCAGTCATCAGCATCCAGCGGCTGAGTTGAGCTATGGTACACGGTTGGGTTGAGGCGCATGAAATCCTGCAGAGTCACTTGGGCTGGTTGCTCGTTCATATTGGGGCCATCACATTCTCCATGAACTGGCGATTCATCTCAAGCTGTTGGATCATACCAGCCATGTACTCAGGTGGGGGTGGGAAGTCGTCACCACGACCACGACCAGCTGGTCTAACCATCCTGCTAATATATAACAGGGGTAGTTCAGCAATTGAGAAATTTGCAAAGGACAAGAATCATTCATGATGAAACATGCATAATGAAAGCAGCACGATAGATACTTCATGGTAGCCGGCATATCTTACAAAAGGGATCATGCATAGAGTGCGGTACACAGAGTTCAGTACATAGACTAAGACATCATAGGCGGCACACAGGCTCGCGGCGAATGCATCTAATACTAATAAGCAAGACTACATCAGTCCCAGGAGGTACTGTGGAGGTAGTCGTAGCCCGACAACTGGTAGTGAGGCAATGGATAGTCCACGTCAGCAGTCTGGGGGCCGCGGATACTGTGGTGTAGAACCCGATGCTCAGGTGGCAGAAGAGGACCAAGTGCGGGAGAGTAGCCTCCCACCTCTGGCCAACCGACACCGTCGGGCATCACGGTCCTGGCTGGGTAGATCGCAGAACGCGGTAGCTGTCTAGATAGAACAAAGGGGTGCAACAGCGTCAGAGCCCTGTAAAGGTGCCGACGAGTGGTGTACAACTCGTGGCGAAGAGCTCGGTTAGCTTGGTCCAACCCATCAACATGCAGAACCAGTCTTTGATGGTGGAAGGGCTCTCGAGTGACGGTGGAGTAGGCAGCAGTGTAGTATCCCTCTGCACCAACATCGGATGCGATAGCAATGTGCCTGAAAGGGGAAGTGTCCAACGCCTGATACTCTCCACGAAGGCGTGTCGAGCAGCATAGGCAGCATCGTGAATGCCATCTCGATGGTCACTCCAACACCATGAGCGGTGTGCAGACGGTAGTGGAGTCATACTCCCGAGAGTAGAGGTGGACGATGGCACGGTACTGCTCCTGGTTAAAGTCCTGGTACTCCTCATAGACGGTGTACTCGGGGTGCCAACGATAACCCAGATAGGTCATCATCTCAGCTAGCACAACAGGTGATCCTGAGGCACCAATGGCCGCCGTGTGGCGCACGACCTGCCTCATGGGTTCCATCTGAAAACAAAGATGTTTCAATCGAGTCAAATGACAATGTGGTACTATTCAAAATACTATCCTACAGAATAACTATGGCTTATCCAACTTTGGGGTGAACGTGGTAACGGGAACCTAATGTTAGAGTTAGTAAATTCGTTTAACCCGAGTAGAAGAGAGTTCAGAGTCCCAGAGTAAAGGTCGAGGAGTAAAAGATCCTAGTACCACCAAATGGCGACGTGGGCCCATAAGGCACACAGCCAAGTTAGTAAAAGTTTTGTAGCGACTAGACTCGACTTCGGCCAAGGGGTGTGGAAGGGGGATTCCTACAGGCAGTCGGCTCTGATAGCAACTTGTAACGCCCCCAATTCGATCGTACACTAATCATGCACGCAAATGTGTACGATCAAGATCAGGGACTCACGGGAAGATATCACAACACAACTCTAAAACATAAATAAGTCATACAAGCATCATAATACAAGCCAGGGGCCTCGAGGGCTCGAATACAAGTGCTCGATCATAGACGAGTCAGCGGAAGCAACAATATCTGAGTACAGACATAAGTTAAACAAGTTTGCCTTAAGAAGGCTAGCACAAACTGGGATACAAATCGAAAGAGGCGCAGCCTCCTTCACAGGATCCTCCTAAACTACTCCCAGTCGTAAATCGCCGCCGGGCTGCACGTAGTAGTAGGCACCTCCAGTGTAGTAGTCGTCATCGACGGTGGCGTCTGGCTCCTGGGCTCCAGCATCTGGTTGCGACAACCAGAAAGAAAGGAAAGGGGGGAAAAGGGGGGAGAAAGCAACCGTGAGTACTCATCCAAAGTACTCGCAAGCAAGGATCTACACTACATATGCATGGGTATATGTGTAAAGGGCCATATCGGTGGACTGAACTGCAGAATGCCAGAATAAGAGGGGGATAGCTAATCCTCGTCAAGACTACGCTTCTAGCAGCCTCCGTCTTGCAAAGATGTAGAAGAGAGTAGATCAAGTCCTCCAAGTAGCATCGACAAGTAGCATCTCCAAGTAGCATCTCCAAGTAGCATCTCCAGAGCATCGCATAGCATAATCCTACCCGCGATCCTCTCGTCGTTGCCACATGAAAAGCGATCACCGGTTATGTCTGTGGAACTTGGAAGGGTGTGTTTTATTAAGTATCCAGTTCTAGTTGTCATAAGGTCAAGGTACAACTCCGGTCGCCCTTTACCGAGGGACACGGCTATTCAATAGATTAACTTCCCTGCAGGGTGCACCACATAACCCAACACGCCGATCCCTTTGGCCGACACACTTTCTGGGTCATGCCCGCCTCGGAAGATCAACACATCGCAGCCCCACCTAGGCGCAACAAGGAGGTCACCCGCGGTCTAAATCCTATGCGCCAGGGCAGGCCCATCGCCCATTGCACACCTACACATTGCGAGGGCGGCCGAAGCGCACCTAGCCTAGTGGCGTTCAGTCCAATCCGGTAGCAGCGCCGCTCGTCCGACGCCAAGAAGGCTTCGTGATACCACGACGCCGGGATACCCATAACTACTCCCACGTAGATGGTTAGTGCGTATAGACCAAATGGCGGACTCGGATCAAATACCAAGATCTTGTTAAGCGTGTTATTATGAAGCAACCATGGGCGCCGATCGAGGCCAGCCCACCTCTCGCCTAGGTGGTCTCAACCTGCCTGCCGCTCCGCCACAAAGATCCACACAGAGGGCCGTCGGGACAAAGGTCCTTTCAGCCCCAATCAAGTGAATCACTCGTGGGTACTCTTCGAGCGGACCCGACTTTAGTCACCATCCGTAGTATGTATATATGTATAGTATATACCCGTGATCACCTCCCGAGTGATCACGCCCAATAGTATAGCAAGGCGGTCGATAAGAATGTAGGGCCAATGATGATAAACTAGCATCCTATACTAAGCATTTAGGATTGCGGGTAAGGTATCAACAGATGTAGCAACAATGTCGGGCTATGCATCGTAATAGGATCAACGGAAGCGAACATGCTAGACTACTCTAATGCAAGCAGATAGAGGAGAATAGGCGATATCCGTGATCAAGGGGGGCTTGCCTGGTTGCTCTGCAAGAGAGAGGGTCGTCAACTCCGTAGTCGTCTTTGCAGCAGCAGCAGTCGGTCTCGTAGTCTACCGAGAGAAGAGGGGGAAGAAACAATGAATACCATGCAAACAGATGCATATCGATGCATGACATGACAAGTATCGGCGCTAGGGGTACCCTAACGCGATATGAGGTGATACCGGTGAAGGGGGGCAACATCCTGGGAGGTATCCCCGGGGTTCCGTGTTTTCGGGCAGAGGAGCCGGAGGGGGAAAGTTGCGTGTTCGGCATGCTAGGGGTGTGTCGCGGACGAACGGTTTGCATATCCGGATTCGTCTCGTCGTTCTGAGCAACTTTCATGTAGAAAGTATTTTCATCCGAGTTACAGATTAAAGGATATGATTTTCTAAAGATTTAAATCATTTTCTGATTTTATTTATTCATTTATATCCAACATTATCCAAAACAGTGTGTGATGACGTAGGCATGACATCAGAGTGATGTCAGCAGGTCAACTGGTCGGTTGACCAGTCAAACCAGACAGGTGGGTCCAGTGGGACCCACATGTCATTGTCAGGGGCACTAACAGGGGGTTTAAACTAACTAAATGGGTTAATTAGCAGGTGGGGCCCGGTAGTCAGTGAGAGATTAGTGTTTAATTAACCATTTAATTAATTAGCAAGTTATCTATTTATTTTTATTCGTTTATGTCATGGGGCCCGCATGTTAGTGCCATCGATCGCCCGGTCGAGATGTCGACCGGTCAATCCAATCACGGGCCCCCATGGCTCCAGGCGATGACCGTGGATGGGGACCGCCTAGCCACGTCGATGGACGGCGCCGGGACGACGCCGGCGAGGCAAAACGCGGCGGCGCGGCTCGGGAGGTGGCCGAAAATCGCCTACAGGGCACCGTTCATCGAGTTTTCGGGTGCGTTCGAGAGCTAAGGCTGCGCCGCGTTCAACGGTGGTGATGGTGGCGGCAGGGGTGACCGGAATCGAGCGCGGCAAGCTCATCAGCGGACGGCCGGAGTCGGGCGCGGGAGGAAACGGCGAGGCCTCATGTTTGTGAAAGAAAGGGGAGGCCAGGCGAGTTATACGCGAGGCGGCGAACGCAACGGACGTTGGCCCGTGACCATTTGGTCACCGGAGGCATGCCGACGACGAGCGCAGGCGGCAGCACGTTCGGGCACCGAACGGGGACGGCGTTAGGAGGCACGGGAGAGAGCGTGCACTGGCGCGGTTGGCTCCTAGGAACCCCAGGAGTACAGCGGTGGGTTCGGGCGAGCGTGACGGCGGCGGTGGCCACGGCAGCGAGGTACACCGCGGCGACCGGAGCCCGGGCACGACGACGAGCTAGTTACCGCGCGAGCTAGGGGAGCTAGAGGGCGGAGGAGGGAGGCAGCTCACCTAGCGGCACGCACGAAGGCCGGTGGTAGTTTAGTAGCAGCAGGGGGTGTCGCCGGAGTTGGTTAAGAACGCGGCCACCGGAGATGAGGGCGAAGGGGATCTGGTGATTCGGGGCTCCTCCGCTCCAGCTGAGGCCTCCGGTGGATGAGGAAGACGATGGAGGCGTCGTCGAACACGCGGGTGCGGCGAGGCGATGGCTGTGGCTGCGCGATTCACGGCGGCGGGTCCATGGCGGTGTTCGGGCGTGGTGGGGGAACGCGGAGGAGGGCGCGGTGGATCTGGAGGGGAGAGGGAGTGGCGGAGGAGCCAAGGCGAGAGTGGGGCGAGTGGGGAGGGGAGACCGAGGGGGCGCGGCGTCGACGTCCTTATCCCCGCGGCGGGGACGGCGAGGTGGTGCGACGGGGACACGCCCCTGTTCCGACCCAGGTTGGGGGAACAGGAAGGAAGACGGCAGGGGAAGGCGGGCTGGGCTGGCTGGGCCGGTCGGCTGGGCTATTTGGCCTAGGGGGGTTTGGGGTTTTTTTCCTTTCTCTTTCCTTCTTTCTTTTCTTTATTTTTCTTTACTGTTTTATTGCATTTTAAAGCATTTAGTCATTTTCTAAAAATGTGTTTACTTCACCATAATTACCTATGCAATATTTGGCACTGCCCGAACATTTTTGTTTTGATGTTTGAAAACTTTTGTCTTTTGCCATATTTTGAATTTTGATTTTTGGACCGGTTTTGAACTAATGAAAGATTAGCAACAGAAATCAAAGATGACATGGCATCATTAGGAGAGTTTACTGTAGCCTAATTATTCGGGCGTTACAAGGCTCCTCAAAAGTCCCACGCATTGTCTGGGAGGGAGATTATATTGCTTAAGCTTGATTTTGCCAAGGCCTTCGACACGATCGAGCATGCCCCCATGTTGGAAATCATGAAACACATGGGCTTTGATGATGGATGGTTGGGTTGGATGGAAACGATATTTGGATCCGGAGTTTCGTCAGTCTTATTAAATGGCGTTCCTGGCCGGAAATTCAAATGTAAATGTGGGGTGCGTCAGGGTGACCCTCTCTCTCTGCTGATTTTTGTTCTTGTAACTGATCTACTTCAGGCCGCGATCAACGATGCTTATGCCCAGGGACTGCTAGAGCTTCCCATTCCCCGTGAAAGTGCAGGTGACTTCCCGGTGGTTCAATACACTGATGACACGATCTTGGTGATGCAAGCGTGTCCTTCACAGGCAGCTCGCATGAAATTGATCTTGGAGGATTATGCGGCCTCGGTGGGGCTCAAAATTAAGTTCCATAAGTCGACCCTCATACCCATCAATGTCGATCGCCGGAGTGCCGATGGGTTGGCGGAAGTGTTTGGTTGCTCGGTTGGATCGCTACCATTTACATACCTTGGACTGCCAATGGGGACAACGAGGCTGACTGTTCTTGAGCTTATGCCTTTAGTCCATTCGGTGGAGGGGAAAACCTCAACTGCCCTCTCACTGATGTCGTCGGGGGCCAAGTTGACGCTGGTCAATTCGGTAGTCACCTCCATGCTGATATATGCAATGTGTACGATCAAACTCCACCCCCGAATTGTTGAACATCTGGATAAACTCCGCAAGTATTGTCTTTGGGCAAAAAACTCTGATGACGGGATCAAATCAAACTCCCTTGCTGCCTGGGAGCTTGTCTGCAGGCCCAAACGATGCGGTGGTCTCGGTGTCATTGATATCAGAGTACAGAATACCGCGCTTCTCCTTAAATACCTGTTCAAATTCTATAATCGTGAGGATGTGCCCTGGGTGCAACTGATCTGGGAGGCGTACTACCAGAACAGGGTGCCGCATGCCGCTGAGCCGATGGGTTCCTTCTGGTGGAAAGATATCATGCAGCTCAGTGGAACCTTCCGTGGGATTACCAGGGTCATTCCGGGGGATGGTCGCAGCTCTCTGTTCTGGAAGGATGCTTGGTTTGGAGACCATGGCTCAGCACTCATGGAAACGCACCCGCGGGCATTCTCGTATGCCCTGAGTGTGGACGACTCGGTCGCCAAGGTCCTCAACACCATTGATCCTGATGCGATTTTCAGTCTGCCGCTCTCGGTCCAAGCCAGGGAGGAGATCAGAGAGATACAGCAAGGATCTGCCCTTGTCAGTCTGGACAGCGGTTCGGTTGACTCCTGGGTCTGTGACCTGGGAAGATATTCATCAAAAAATACTACATCCATCAAGCCAGCAGGTAGTAGTGGTGACAAGGCCTTTGGGTGGCTATGGAGATCCAAATGCCCGATCAAGTTCAAGATGTTTGGGTGGCTGCTTATGGTTGATCGCTGAATACCGTGAATATGTCAAGCGGAGACATTATAATGTGGCTGGAAACAACTATGCTTGCATGCTCTGCCAAAACCCACCTGAGGAAACTGTGGAACATCTCTTCTTCACGTGCCCTTTTGCCCAACAATGCTTTGGAGTAGGATCGGTTTAACGTGGCGGGAGGAGCCAACAGGCTTGCAATCTGCATGGTGGTAGAGACGGCCAAGGCCGGCCTTTGTTCATGGACATTTTCCTGCTTGCGGCTTGGAGTCTGTGGATGGAAAGGAATAACCAACATTTCGGGGAATCCCACATTCGCTCAACAGCAATGGTTAGCTAGGTTCAAAAATCTGCTGACCTTGGTGGCCCATAACTGTCCTGAGAAAGTTCTTCCCTTTCTCTCTGATTTCATTGTTAGATTAGGGAGCTAGTCTCTGTAATTATATCCATCATGGCCGAGGGGGCCTAAAACCCTTTGTAACATACATGTAACAGCCCAGTTGTGAGTAATACAAAAGTCAGTGGGAGCCTCTCCCACTGTCACAGATTCTTCAAAAAAAAAGTCACACGCACCTACACAAACAAACTGAGAACTCGCAACCAACGCAATAAAGGGGTTGTCAATCCCTTCACGGCCACTTCCGAAAGTGAGATCTAATAAAGATAGTATGATAAGATAGATATATTTTTGGTATTTTGTAATATAGATGCAAAAAGTAAAGATGCAAATAAAGTAGATGGAAAGCAAATATGATAAGAGATAGACCCTGGGGCCATAGGTTTTACTAGAGGCTTCTCTCAAGATAGCATAAGTATTACGGTGGGTGAACAAATTACTGTCGAGCAATTGATAGAAAAGCGCATAGTTATGAGATTATCTAGGCATGATCATGTATATAGGCATCACGTGCATAACAAGTAGACCGACTCCTGCCTACATCTACTACTATTACTCCACACATCGACCGCTATGCAGCATGCATCTAGAGTATTAAGTTCATAAGAACAGAGCAACGCATTAAGCAAGATGACATGATGTAGAGGGATAAACACATGCAATATGATATAAACCCCATCTTGTTATCCTCGATGGCAACAATACAATACATGTCTTGCAACCCTTTCTGTCACTGGGTAAGAACACCGCAAGATTGAACCCAGAGCTAAGCACTTCTCCCATGGCAAGAAAGATCAATCTAGTAGGCCAAACCAAACTAATAATTCGAAGAGACCTGCAAAGATAACTCAATCATACATAAAAGAATTCAGAGAAGATTCAAATATTATTCTTAGATAAACTTGATCATAAACCCACAATTCATCGGATCTCGACAAACACACTGCAAAAAGAGTTTACATCGACTAGATCTCCACAAGAGAGGGGGAGAACATTGTATTGAGATCCAAAAAGAGAGAAGAAGTCATCTAGCTAATAACTATGGACCCGTAGGTCTGTGGTAAACTACTCACAACTCATCGGAGGGGCAAGGATGTTGATGTAGAGGCCCTCCATGGTTGCTTCCCTCTCCGGCAAAGTGCTGGCAAGGGCTCCAAGATGGGATCTCGCGGATACAGAAGGTTACGGCGGTGGAAATTGTGTTTCGTGGTGCTCGTGGATGTTTTCGGGGTACGTAGGTATATATAGGAGGAAGAAGTACGTCGGTGGACGCCCGAGGGGCCCACGATACAGGGGCACGCCCTACAGGGGGGGGACACCCTCCTATCTCGTGGGGCCCTCGGAGCTTTCTTGACTTGCACACTAGGCCCTCCGGATCAGATTTGTTCCAAAAATAACGCTCCCGAAGGTTTCATTCCGTTTGGACTCCGTTTGATATTCCTTTTCTTCGGAATACTGAAATAGGCAAAAAAAACAGCAATATGGGCTGGGCCTCCGGTTAGTTGGTTAGTCCCAAAAATGATATAAATGTGTAAAATAAAGCCCATAAACATCCAAAAGGGGTAATATAATAGCATGGAACAATAAAAAATTATAGATACGTTGGAGATGTATCAAGCATCCCCAAGCTTAATTCCTAATCGTCCTCTAGTAGGTAAATGATAAAAAAGAAACTTTTGATGTGGAATGCTACCTAGCATAATTCATAATGTAATTTTCTTTATTATGGCATGAATGTTCAGATCCAAATGAATGCAAAATAAAAGTTCATATTGACATAAGAAATAGTAATACTTCAAGCATACTAATCAAAGTAATCATGTCTTCTCAAAATAACATGGCTAAAGAAAGTTATCCCTACAAAATCATATAGTCTGGCTATGCTCTATCTTCATCACACAAAGTATTTAATCATGCACAACCCCGATGACAAGCCAAGCAATTGTTTCATACTTTAATAATCTCAAACTTTTTCAACTTTCACGCAATACAAGAGCGTGAGCCATGGACATAGCACTATATGTGGAATAGAATGGTGGTTGTGGAGAAGACAAAAAGGAGAAGATAGTCTCACATCAACTAGGCATACCAACGGGCTATGGAGATGCCCATCAATAGATATCAATGTGAGTGAGTAGGGATTGCCATGCAACGGATGCACTAGAGCTATAAATATATGAAAGCTCAACAAAGGAAACTAAGTGGGGTGCATCCAACTTGCTTGCTCACGAAGACCTAGGGCACTTTTGAGGAAGCCCATCATTGGAATATACAAGCCAAGTTCTATAATGAAAAATTCCCACCAGTATATGAAAGTGACAACATAGGAGACTCTCTATCATGAAGATCATGGTGCTATTTTGAAGCACAAGTGTGGAAAAAGAGATAGTAGCATTGTCCCTTCTCTCTTTTTCTCTCATTATATTTTTTCTCTTTTTTTCCTTTTTTTTCTTTGGCCTTTCTTTTTTTTTCTTTTTGGCCTTTCTCTTTTTCTTTTCTTTCTTTTGTTTTCTTTTTGTAAAGTCCGAAGTCTCATCCCGACTTGTGGGGGAATCATAGTCTTCATCATCCTTTCCTCACTAGGACAATGCTCTAATAATGAAGATCATCACACTTTTATGGATTTACAACTCAAAGCTAGAACAAGATATGACTCTATATGAATGCCTCCAGCGGTGTACCGGGATATGCAATGAATCAAGAGCGACATGTATGAAAATTATGAAGGTGGCCTCGCCACAAATACAATGTCAACTACATGATCGTGCAAAAAGCAATATGACAAAAGTAATGCGTGTCATATGAACGGAACGGTGGAAAGTTGCATGGCAATATATCTCGGAATGGCTTTGGAAATGCCATAATAGGTAGGTATGGTGGCTGTTTTGAGGAAGGAGTATGGTGGGTGTGGTACCGGCGAAAGTTGCATGGTACAAGAGAGGCTAGCAATGGTGGAAGGGTGAAAGAGTGCATATAATCCATGGACTTAACATTAATCAAAAGAACTCATATACTTGTTGCAAAAATTTAGAAGTCATCAAAAACTAAAGTACTACACGCATGCTCCTAGGGGGATAGATTGGTAGGAAAAGAACATCGCTCGTCCCCAACCACCACTCATAAGGAAGACAATCAATAAATAAAATTGTGCTCCAACTTCATCACAAAGCGGTTCACCATACGTGCACGCTACGGGAATCACAAGCTTCAACACAAGCATTCTTTAAATTCATAATCACCCAACTAGCATGACTTTAATATCACTACCTCCATATCTCAAAACAATTATCAAGCATCAAATTGATCATAGCATCCAATTCACTTTCTATGATAGTTTTTATTCTACCCAACTTGGATGCTCATCATTCTTGGACCAACTTTATGATCATAGCAAATACCATGCTGTTCTAAAAGACTCTCAAAATGATATAAGTGAAGCATGAGAGACTAGCAATTTCTTCAAAATTAAGACACCGCCATGCTCTAAAAGATATAAGTGAAGCACTAGAGCAAAAACTATCAAGCTCAAAAGATATAAGTGAAGCACATAGAATATTCTAGCAAATTCTAATCAAATAGGCTTCTCCCAAAAGGTGTGTACAGCAAGGATGATTGGGGTAAACTAAAAAGCAAAGACTAATATAATACACGACGCTCCAAGCAAAACACATATCATGTGGCGAATAAAAATATAGCTCTAAGTAAAGTTACCAATGAACGAAGACGAAAGAGGGGATGCCTTCCCGGGGCATCCCCAAGCTTAGGCTTTTGGCTATTATTGAATATCTTGGGGTGCCATTGGCATCCCTGTAACATCCCAAATATTCAATTTGGAATGTTATACATAGATCATCATTGCATATCATATTTTTATTGCATTGTTGGCTCGATCCTAGAAATTCTACGCAACTCAAGGACCCACGGAGAGAGTTGGGGATTTCGTTATTTTCTTATTTGAGTATTTCTCAAATTTTGAACATAGGATCATTGATTTTATTTATTTTATCTTCAATTATTTCTACTACCAAAAATTCAGAGAGGGAATAAAATGACTTTCCCAAAATAAAGAAATAATGAAGATTTAATAAAAAAATCAAATAAGATTTATTTTGGAGTTTTTCGCTTTTTATTTAAATTTAGGAAAAATGCCCGTTTTTCAAAAATTGCATTTAGGCCCCAAATAAATGTTCATCTAGTCCGGCTTAATTTTAGAAGCCGGGGAAATTTTATTTCGGGATTTTTGGAGTCCGTTTAGTATTTCTTTTTATTTTTCTACCGAGCGTAATGATTTAAAAAAACGCGCCGACTCCGACCTGGGCCGCGTGCGAGCGGACTCCGCTCGGGGGCACTTTATAAAGCGCCCGACCTGGCGCCCCAGCCCGCCAACTCGCCCCGCCGCCAACCCGTTTCGCCGCCCCGGCCCACCCGCGCAAACGCTAACCCTAGCCGCCGCCAGCCGCCGCCGCCCAGATGTGAGTGAATATCCATGACAGATGTGAGATTGCTAATCAATGGTTTATTTAAGGTGGCAACTTAAACACACATCCGGGTGGATTGAGGCACCTGTTTTCTAGCAGGACTTGCCAGATTTCTTCGACCGCCACCCATGCTCAAAGGATCATGAGATTATTCAAACTAGAAACTTACGTGCAGCCACAAGCCATTATGGGCTCGCATAGTCGACTAAGTTGTGCAAACTCTTACGGGTAGACTAGCAGATGTAGGGGAATGTAGGTGTACCGGTCTACCCACATGTAAGGTGCTAGTGCTTCCGAAAGACTATGTCTCGGTCATCCGTTTCTCAAACATCATGTAGTGCGAGGAATCCAACGGAGGCGATCGAGTCTTGTGGGAGTGTATAAACTAATCATGGTTAGCCGTGTCCCTGGTTATGGACATCTTGAGTATCTAGTATTTGATTATCATGTGAATCTCATCATGTTACTTTAATTAATATTGTTGGGTTTTTAATGAGTACTTTTAATTGGGATTGAGAATGCTGTCAACCATTCTCAATGTTTAACAACCACCATGATAGTTAAATAAATTTATTCCTTTGCAAGAGGGAAAAATTGGCTTTGTGCAAAAATCAGAACCATAGAGCTTTACCACCAGCCAAATATGCATGTAGTATAGCCTATCTCCATTGTTATTCTCTATGTGTTACATTGCCAAAGATATTCCATGTGTCAATTGTTTTGGCTGCAACATTTCATGTTGCAGACTTTTCAGACGACGAGTAAGGTGCTTTTAGGTCGTGGTTCTATACTCAGTGATGCCGTTGGAGTTGATGGACTCGCTTATCTTCCAAGCCTTCCGATGTTATCATTTTAGATGGGCTTAAGCCATATTTATTTCCATAAGTTCTCTTTTGAGACATTCGATGTAATAAGTGTGTGATTGCTACTCTGTTATAAATCCTCCAAGTACTGTGTGGTGTCAAGACATCGATCCAGGATGACACTCAAAGCCACGAGATCGACTATTTGAGGTCTGGTCGCTACAAGGTGGTATCAGAGCACACGCTGACTGTAGGACACGGCCACTAAGCTTAAGCCCTAGATCACTACTCTTTCTTCTCATTTCTGACTCCTCATCTTTTCTATTCTTTAGGATGGCGGATGCAAGGATCAAGTTCGTGCATCCCGATGAGAATTCACCTTTTGGATGTCAATTGAAGGAAGCTGCTAGATACTTGAACATAGGAGTACCAAGCTTCACTAGGACTTTCAACGCCACTTTACCCGAAGAGGAGTGCTGGAGGATTCAAGTCTACATTCTAGGAAGGACGTTTGCACCAGTCACGGAACCTATAGAATTTACCTTTGATGTGCCAACATGGAGCCTAGGAAAGAGCATGGCAGCTCACATCGCCGTGGGACGAATTGGAGAAGTTTACCACAACGATCTCAAGAATACTATCTACCAGATTTGTGGGCGCCGAGATGAGCATTGGGAGATGATCGCCACCAGAGGGACAGATCAATCGCAGCAGCGTATATTCAGAGTTAAACCAACACATCCGACGCCAGAGAACCAGATGTCTTGCGCAGATATGGAGGAGCTACTGAAGGCTATGACCAGGATCAAGGAGCTAGAAGCGTAACTCAAGGCTACACGTAAAGACTATATGGAAGAAATCGTCGCTCTAGTAAGACAGAACGGCGACCTTAAGGAGAAGATTGGAATATTCATGGGAGGTTCAGCACCCCGAGGAGAAGAGGATGAACCCACATGTCCAGATAATTATATCATCATCGACGACACGGACTCGGATCCCGATGACAGCAATGATGACTATGTTGATGAAGCTGGAGCAGATATCATGGAATCTGCATCGGAGCAGTTTTTCTAGTTGACCACCATAACAGTAGTAGAATTTTCCACCATTTAACTAGTTTTAGTCCAAGCACTTTTGTAATGATAGTTAGACCATTGTATGCCCTGTTTGAATTGATTGGAATGATATTGTGTGTTTTGTCTCATGTGCATATGGGTAGTGTTTCCTCACTAGACCTCATTCTATTCTTAACTCTTCCCTTTAAACCCTTAGATGCCTCCGAGACGCGACCCCGAGTTTGTCTTTCCGCCAGAGATCACTCAGTTGATTCAGCAACAGAATACCTTGATTCAAACATTGGTACAGAACCAAGGCAACAGCAACAACAACCCACCACCACCACCACCTGTTGACCATCTGGCACGTTTCTTAAGGTTGAATCCGCCGATGTTTTCCAGTAGCACCGAGCCGATAGTAGCAGATGCTTGGCTCCGTAAGATAGGGAGGGAGTTGACCATTGCAGGATGCATAGATGGAGAAAAGGTGAAGTTTGCCGCGCATCAGCTTGACGGACCCGCAACAGCATGGTGGGAGAATTTTACAGCCACTTACCTCAGAGACACCGCCACATGGAATCAGTTTCACCAAGCATTTCAGACGCCCATGTTTCAGCAGGAGCTATGGCCATGAATAAGCATGAGTTTCGCAACTTACGCCAAGGAGGACTGACAGTTAGCCAAGATGTGGATGATTTTAGTAAGCTAGCACGTTATGCCCCGATGACGTTACTACGGATGCAGCTAAGCGGAGAAGTTTCTAGAAGGCTGAATGATGAGCTGAGCATGCAGTTGATGGTAGCCACTTTCAATAATTACCAGAGTTAGTAGATCGTGCTCTTATGATTGAAGGAAGCAAAGCAGCAGATTGATAATCGTAAGAGGAAGTATGCACAGGGAAGTATAATTCGAGCTCAGCAGGCCATGCTTTACCCCAAGTCGAGGACATTTCAAAGATACTCATGGAGGAGGCAGCTCGCACAATCACAATGGCACAAAGAATGGAAACGGGAATGGAGGAAGCAATGGACAAAGCCGCACCACCCCGTCAACACCATCCAAAGCAGACCTGAGCCATATCACCTGTTATAAGTGCCGCAAGACGGGGCATTATGCAAATGATTGCCCAGAAGCCCAAAATGGAAATGGCAATGGAAGCTCAGGAACGAAGCTGAACCCTTTCAACAGGGGGCAAGTGAACCACGTTACCGTGGAGGAGGTTGAAGCTCAGCCAGACGCAGTAATAGGTAAGTTTTTGGTTAAGCCATTTACTGCAGTTGTTCTTTTCGATACTGGTGCATCGCATTCATACATATCAAGGGGATTTGTGAATAAGTTTAGCCTGCCCACTAAGACTCTTAAGACACCCATGCTAGTAAGTTCACCGGGAGCTGACTTTATGGTCAGTCAAGGATGCTTCCAGGTGCCGTTGAGTATAGGAAGGCATGTTTTCCCCACGGATTTGATTATATTGGAATCCCAAGGATTGGATGTATTTCTTGGTATGGATTGGCTGTCAATGTATGGAGGAAACATTGATTGCGCCAGCAAGACAATTTTGCTTACAACGCAGAAGGGATAAGGATCAAGTATGTATCACGGCATGAGCTGAGGAGAGCACATGTAAATTCCTTAACAGGAGTTGTGCAGGAGGAAGTACCAGTGGTAAGGGATTTCCCCGATGTATTTCCTAAAGAGTTGCCAGGCATGCCACCGGATAGAGACATTGAGTTCTTAATTGAACTACTGCCAGGCACTGGGCCTATATCCAAGAGACCGTACAGGATGCCAGCCCAAGATTTGGAGGAAATTAAGAAGCAAATTAAGGAGTTGTTGGATAAAGGTTTTATTCGCCCAAGTTCTTTGCCTTGGGGATCGCCAGTACTTCTAGTGGAGAAGAAGGATGGATCGTTAAGAATGGTTGTTGATTATCGCGGATTGAATGAAGTAACAATCAAGAACAAGTACCCACTACCAATGATCAATGATCTGTTTGATCGGTTGCAAGGAGCTAAGGTGTTTTCCAAGATCGATTTGCGATCAGGGTACCATCAGTTGAAGATTCGGGAGCAAGATATACCGAAGACGGCTTTTACCACCGGGTATGGGCTGTATGAGTATACCGTTATGTCATTTGGTCTGACTAATGCCCCAGCCTATTTTATGAACATGATGAACAAGGTGTTTATGGAGTTTTTGGATAAGTTCATCATAGTGTTCATTGATGATATTCTGGTTTACTCGAAGAATGAAGAGGAACACAAGGAGCACTTGCGATTAGTACTCGAGAAGCTCAGAAAACATCACCTATACGCCAAGTTCAGCAAGTGTGAGTTTTGGTTGAAGGAAGTTGGATTTCTCAAACATGTTATATCCGGAGAAGGTATCGCAGTAGACCCCACTAAAGTAGTCACTGTGACAAACTGGGAAGCACCAACCACAGTTGGAGAGATCAGGAGTTTCCTTGGACTCACAGGATACTACCAAAGATTCATTGAAAACTTCTCGAAGATTGCGAAGCCTATGACAGAATTGTTGAAGAAGGATACTAAGTTCATTTGGACTGAGGAGTGTGAGGCTAGTTTCCAAGAATTGAAGAAACGATTGGTTACCTCACCAGTGTTGATTCTGCCAGATCAGACTAAGGATTATGAAGTGTATTGCGACGCTTCACGTAGAGGACTTGGAGCAGTGCTTATGCAGGAGGGAAGAGTTGTTTCATATGCTTCACGACAGCTTAAGCCCCATGAGTTGAATTATGCTACTCATGATTTGGAGTTAGCAGCCGTAGTGCATGCACTGAAAACGTGGAGACATTTTCTCATTGGAAATCATTGTGAGGTGTACACGGATCACAAGAGTTTGAAGTACATTTTCACGCAGAAGGAGTTAAATCTCAGGCAGAGGAGATGGTTGGAACTTATTAAGGATTATGATATGAGATTGCATTATCACCCCGGGAAGGCTAAGGTTGTAGCAGACGCGTTGAGCCGCAAGAGCCATGTCAATACTCTAATGACGGGAGAAATACCCAAGGAGTTAGCCGAGGACCTTTGAGAGCTATGTTTGGAAATAGTTCCGAGAGGCTATGTAGCAGCATTGGAGATTCAATCTACGTTGATGGATAAAATCAGAGAAGCTCAAAAGGCAGATACGGAAGTTGCCACCATTAAGGAACAGATGAGCAAGGGGAAGGCTAAGGGATTTCGTGAGGATGAGTACGATACCCTACGATTTGAGGACCGTGTTTATGTGCCCAATGACCCGGAGATCAGGAAGTTGATTCTGCAAGAGGCACATGATTCACCATATTCGATCCACCCCGGAAATACAAAGATGTATTTGGATTTGAAGGAAACATTCTGGTGGACCGGAATGAAGAAGGATATCGCAGAGTATGTAGCAGTTTGTGATGTATGTCAGAGGGTGAAGGCAGAACATCAGAAGCCAGCTGGATTGTTGCAGCCATTGCCTATACCCGAATGGAAGTGGGATAAACTAGGCATGGATTTCATCACGGGATTTCCCAGGACTCGTTCAGGCTATGACTCGATTTGGGTTGTAGTTGATCGTTTGACGAAGGTAGCTCATTTCATCCCAGTAAAGACTACCTACAGCAGTGCAAAATTGGCTAAAATATACATGACAAGGATTGTATGTTTGCATGGAGTTCCGAGGAGTATCGTATCAGATAGAGGAACCCAATTCAGCTCGAAGTTCTGGAACCAGTTGCACGAAACATTGGGAACCAGGCTGGAGTTTAGCACAGCTTTCCACCCACGCATGTATGGATGCACCGAGAGAGTCAATCAGATTTTGGAAGATATGCTTAGAGCTTGTGTTTTGGATTATGGATCAATTTGGGATGACAACTTGCCATACGCGGAGTTTTCTTACAACAATAGTTATCAATCTAGCTTGATGATGGCCCCTTTCGAAGCCTTGTACGGAAGGAGGTGCAGAACCCCGTTGTTGTGGGATGAGGTTGGAGACCGCCAGTTGTTTGGACCAGATTTGATTAAGGAGTCTGAACAGAAAGTAAAGTTGATTCGTGACAGGCTCAAGGTAGCTCACCAAGGCGTAAGAGCTATGCAGATTCGAAACACAAGGAGACAGAATACGAAGTCGGAGATAGAGTTTATCTTCGAGTATCTCCACTTCGAGGAGTTAAGCGTTTTGGAGTTAAAGGAAAGTTAGCGCCACATTTTGTGGGGCCATACAAGGTTTTGGAACGCATGGGAGAAGTAGCATACAAGTTGGAATTACCTGAGGGATTGTCAGGAGTTCACGATATGTTCCATGTTTCACAGTTGAAGAAGTGTCACGCAGAGATGGCTGATATACCACTGAGAGATACGGTGCCATTGGAAACGATTCAGTTGAAAGAAGATCTGACCTATGAAGAGAAACCTGTTAAGATTTTGGATTATGCTACCAGAGTTACCCGCAGCAAGGTTATCAAGTTTTGCAAAGTTCAGTGGAGCCACCACACCGAGGAGGAAGCCACCTGGGAGCGAGAGGAAGATCTGCTCAAGGACCACCCTCACCTATTTGCTAGCCAACCCGAATCTCGAGGGCGAGATTCATCTTAAGGGTGGTAGGTTTGTAACATCCCAAATATTCAATTTGGAATGTTATACATAGATCATCATTGCATATCATATTTTTATTGCACTGTTGGCTCGATCCTAGAAATTCTACGCAACTCAAGGACCCACGGAGAGAGTTGGGGATTTCGTTATTTTCTTATTTGAGTTTTTCTCAAATTTTGAAAACAGGATCATTGATTTTATTTATTTTATCTTCAATTATTTCTACTACCAAAAATTCAGAGAGGGAATAAATGACTTTCCCAAAATAAATAATGAAAATTTAATAAAAAAATCAAATAAGATTTATTTTTGGAGTTTTTCGCTTTTTATTTAAATTTAGGAAAAATGCCCGTTTTTCAAAAATTGCATTTAGGCCCCAAATAAATGTTCATCTAATCTGGCTTGATTTTAGAAGCCGGGGAAAATTTATTTCGGGATTTTTGGAGTCCGTTTAGAATTTCTTTTTATTTTTCTACCGAGCGTAATGATTTAAAAAAACGCGCACCGTGCCCGAGCGGGACTCCGCTCGAGGGGGGGCACTTTATAAAGCGCCCGACCCGGTGCCCCAGCCCGCCGACTCGCCTGCCCCAATTTCCCGTTTTCCGCCCGCCCACCCACAAAACCCTAACCCTAGCTGCCACGCCGCCGCCACCGCCGCATTGCCGCCTAACGCCGCCGGAGCGAAGCCGCCGCCCGCCGCCCGCATCCCGAGGTTCGCCGCCACCTCGAATCACGTGCCGCCGGTTTTCTTAAAAACTGGGCGGTTTTTCTTTACGGTTTTGTTTCGGTTTTTTTTAGATTCGTTTTATTTTAGTTTTTGGTTTTTTTCGGTTTAGGTTAATTAGCGGACGTTCGTCCGTTAGTTCGATTTAGCGAATGCTTTTCGTCAGATTCATTTAATTAACGAACGTTCGTTCGTTAATCCGTTCGTCGTTTTTTCTTTTTCTTGGATTTTCCGCGGTTATTTTCTGATCGCGATTTCTGATCTGATTTTCGTTTTAGTATAACTTTTCGCTCGTTTATCGGAATCAGGCGATTCAAGCGCCAGGGGTTTCGTCTCGAAACCCTCTTTCCGAATAATCTACTTAAACAAGTTTTTGCTTCTGTAAAATTTGACTTAGATCCAGATTAGTAAAACAAAGCTGTTTTCTTTCGCCGTTTGACTTTCGTTGCTTCTTTTGATTTGATTCTTTTTGCAAACCGGAGTTCTTAAATTGAACATTCTGGTTGGATCTTTTGTTCGAGTTTTACCTGTGCATTAGACGAGTACTTATTGTATGCTTGTTTGTTTGTCTGCGATAGAATACCCGGATTGCGCCGCCTGTTACTTCGAGTCTCTAGCTTTCACGGATCATCAGCAAGGCAAGTAACACTTGATCATACCTTTCTACTACCCAGTTTTTATGCATTAGATCTATCCTCAAATATTGCATGATTAGGATCTAATTAAGTTGTGGGATGGGAAGTAGATGAGGTAGTACCAATAACCTGTTTTATTATCAAACCTTTGGGAGTTACTTCTACGTTTGGTTAATTATGCCATGCTATGCTAGTAGACGTGGATTGGGTGAGTGAATATCCATGACAGATGTGAGATTGTTAATCAATGGTTTATTTAAGGTGGCAACTTAAACACACATCTAGGTGGATTGAGGCACCTGTTTTCTAGCAGGACTTGCCTGTATTTCTTCGGACCGCCACCCAGGCTCAAAGGGATCATGAGATTATTCAAACTAGAAACTTACATGTGCAGCCACAAGCCATTATGGGCTCTGGCATAGTTGACTAAGTTGTGCAAACTCTTACGGGTAGACTAGCAGATGTAGGGGAATGTAGGTGTACCGGTCTACCCACATGTAAGGTGCTAGTGCTTCCGAAAGACTATGTCTCGGTCACCCGTTTCTCAAACATCATGTAGTGCGAGGAATCCAACGGAGGCGATCGAGTCTTGTGGGAAAAGTGCGCAAACCTCTGCAGAGTGTATAAACTAATCATGGTTAGCCGTGTCCCCGGTTATGGACATCTTGAGTATCTAGTATTTGATTATCATGTGAATCTCATCATGTTACTTTAATTAATATTGTTGGGTTTTTAATGAGTACTTTTAATTGGGATTGAGAATGCTGTCAACCATTCTCAATATTTAACAACCACCATGATAGTTAAATAAATTTATTCCTTTGCAGTAGGGAAAAATTGGCTTTGTGCAAAAACTGTAACCATAGAGCTTTACCACCAGCCAAATATGCATGTAGTATAGCCTATCTCCATTGTTATTCTCTATGTGTTACATTGCCAGCATATTCCATGTGCTGACCCATTTTCGGGCTGCAACGTTTCATGTTGCAGACTTTTCAGACGACGAGTAAGGTGCTTTTAGGTCGTGGTTCTATACTCAGTGATGCCGTTGGAGTTGATGGACTCGCTTATCTTCCAAGCCTTCCGCTGTTATCGTTTTAGATGGCCTTAAGCCATATTTATTTCCATAAGTTCTCTTTTGAGACATTCGATGTAATAAGTGTGTGATTACTACTCTGTTATAAATCCTCCAAGTACTGTGTGGTGTCAGCATTACTGATCCAGGGATGACACTGAGCACAGAGATCAGACTGTTTGAGGTCTGGTCGCTACAATCCCCAAGCTTAGGCTCTTCCACCCTTTATTCCATAGTCCATAAAATCTTTACCCAAAACTTGAAAACTTCACAACACAAAACTCAACAGGAAATCTTATAAGCTCCGTTAGTGAAATAAAAGAAAACCACCACATAAGGTACTGCAATTAACTCATTATTTATTTATATTGGTGTTAAACCTACTTTATTCCAACTTCTTTATGGTTTATAAACTAATTTACTAGCCATAGATGCATTGAAATAAGCAAACAACACACGAAAAACAGAATCTGTCAAAAACAGAACAGTCTGTAGCAATCTGTAACTAACGCAAACTTCTCGAACTCTAAAACTCCTACCAAAATAGGAAGTCCTGGAAAATTTTTCTATTGAACAGAAGCAAAAAGAATCAACACAAAATCACGTTCCTGTGATTTAACAAAATTATATTCGTGCGTGCTAAGTTTCTGTTTTTCAGCAGAATCAAATCAACTATCATCGTAGGTTATCCTATAGGTTCTACTTGGCACAAACACTAATTAAAAGATAAAAACACATCTATCCAGAAGGTAGATACAAGATTTATTAAATAAAAGCAAGGAAAAATATTGGGTTGCCTCCCAACAGGTGCTTTTCTTTAAAGCCCTTTTTAGCTAGGCATTGAGATTTCAATGATGCTCACATGAAAGACAGGAATTGAAGCACAAAGAGAGCATCATAAAACACGTGACAAACACATCTAAGTCTAACATACTTCCTATGCATAGGCATATTATAAGCAAACAAATTTGCAAGGCAAGCAAAAACTAGTATACGCAAGGAAGAAGAAAGAGACGATAGCAATCTCAACATGATGAGAGGTAATTTAATAAGATAAAAATTTCTACGACCATATTTTCCTCTCTCATAATAATTACATGTAGGATCATAGGCAAATTCAACAAAATAGATATCACAAAACATGTTCTCAACATGATCCACATACATGCAAAGTTGACACTCTTCCAAGATAGTGGGATTAACATTAACTAAAGTCATGACCTTTTCGAACACACTTTTATCAAAAATATCATAAGATAGAACATACTCCAAATATGTGGGATCTAAAGTTGACACTCTTCCAAACCCACTTTCAATATTATTGCAACCACTATTATCAATCTCATATTCATCATGGGGCTTAAATAAATTTTCAAGGTTATAAGAAGAGTCACCCCAATCATGATCATTGAAACAAGTAGTAGACATAGCAAAACTAGCATCCCCAAGCTTAGGGTTTTGCATATTATTAGCACAATTGACATCAAGAGAATTTATAGGAAAATCATTGCAATCATGCTTTTTATTCAAGGAGTTCTCGTGAATCTCTTCATAAATTTCTTCATTGTAATTTTTAGATTCACGAATTTTGAGCAAAGCTTCATAAAGATAATCTAGTGCACAAAACTCACTAGCAATTGGTTCATCATAATTGGATCTCTTAAAAAGATTAGCAAGCAGATGAGGATCCATAGATCTTAGGTTCTCTATTTAGCAATAAATAAGCATATATTCCAACCAAACAAGCAAACGAAAGGGAAAGCGAAAGAGAGTGGAGGACATTGAGAAAGAGAGGGCGAATAAAACAGTAAGGGTGAAGTGGGGGAGAGGAAAACGAGAGGCAAATGGCCAATAATGTAAATGCGAGGGAGATGGGTTTGTGATGGGTACATGGTATGTCTTGACTTGAGTGAAGACCTCCCTGGCAACGGTGCCAGAAATCCTTCTTGCTACGTCTTGAGCTTGCGTTGGTTTTCCTCGAAGAGGAGAGGGTGATGCAGCAAAGTGTAGCGTAAGTATTTCCCTCAGTTTTGAGAACCAAGGTATCAATCCAGTAGGAGGCTCCTCAAAGGTCCCACGCACCTACACAAACAAACTGAGAACTCGCAACCAGCGCAATAAAGGGGTTGTCAATCCCTTCACAGCCACTTGCGAAAGTGAGATCTAATAAAGATAGTATGATAAGATAGATATATTTTTGGTATTTTGTAATAGCTGCAAAAAGTAAAGATGCAAATAAAGTAGATGGAAAGCAAATATGATAAGAGATAGACCCGGGGGCCATAGGTTTCACTAGAGGCTTCTCTCAAGATAGCATAAGTATTACGGTGGGTGAACAAATTACTGTCGAGCAATTGATAGAGAAGCGCATAGTTATGAGATTATCTAGGCATGATCATGTATATAGGCATCACGTCCATAACAAGTAGACCAACTCCTGCCTGCATCTGCTACTATTACTCCACACATCGACCGCTATCCAGCATGCATCTAGAGTATTAAGTTCATAAGAACAGAGCAACGCATTAAGCAAGATGACATGATGTAGAGGGATAAACACATGCAATATGATATAAACCCTATCTTGTTATCCTCGATGGCAACAATACAATACGTGTGTTGCAACCCTTTCTGTCACTGGGTAAGAACACCGCAAGATTGAACCCAAAGCTAAGCACTTCTCCCATGGCAAGAAAGATCAATCTAGTAGGCCAAACCAAACTGATAATTCGAAGAGACTTGCAAAGATAACTCAATCATACATAAAAGAATCCAGAGAAGATTCAAATATTATTCATAGATAAACTTGATCATAAACCCACAATTCATCGGATCTCGACAAACACACCGCAAAAAGAGTTTACATCGAATAGATCTCCACAAGAGAGGGGGAGAACATTGTATTGAGATCGAAAAAGAGAGAAGAAGCCATCAAGCTAATAACTATGGACCCATAGGTCTGTGGTAAACTACTCACAACTCATCAGAGGGGCAAGAATGTTCATGTAGAGGCCCTCCGTGGTTGCTTTCCCCTCCGCCAGAGTGCCGGCAAGGGCTCCAAGATGGGATCTCGCGGATATAGAAGGTTACGGCGGTGGAAATTGTGTTTCGTGGTGCTCTTGGATCTTTTTGGGGTACGTAGGTATATATAGGAGGAAGAAGTACGTCGGTTGATGCCCGAGGGGCCCATGAGACAGGGGGCGCGCCCTACAGGGGGCGCCCTCCTATCTTGTGGGGCCCTCAGAACTTTCTTGACTTGCACTCCAGGCTCTCCGGATCAGACTTGTTCCAAAAATAACGCTCCCGAAGGTTTCATTCCGTTTGGACTCCGTTTGATATTCCTTTTCTTCGAAATACTAAAATAGGCAAAAAAACAGCAATATGGGCTGGGCCTCCGGTTAGTAGGTTAGTTCCAAAAATGATATAAATGTGTAAAATAAAGCCCATAAACATCCAAAAGGGGTAATATAATAGCATGGAACAATCAAAACTTATAGATACGTTGGAGACGTATCACCCTCCCATTTTTGTTTGATCTTGTCCTTTTTCTTTTCCGGGAGGCGCAAAACAAGTTCTCCGACATTGTACATCTTAGCCCGCACTTCCCTGCTTTGGTATTGCCTGGCCTGTTTTTGATAGAATGTGGAATGAGCATTTGCAATGACTTGCTCCTATTCAAGTCTGACTAGGTCATCCGCCGATCTAGTTCTGCTTCTCGCTCTTCATACATGCGCACTCGAGGTGAGTCATGAATAATATCGCAGGGCAATACAGCCTTTGCACTGTACCCCATAAAGAAAGGTGTGTATCCGGTCGTTCGATTGGGCATGGTCCGCAGCCCCCAGAGTACAGAATCTAGTTCCTCAACCCAATGCTTATCAGATTCTCGTAAGGAGCGCACTAGTCTAGGCTTAATGCCGCTCATGATCAGACCATTGGCCCACTTGGACGTTTGTTTGAGGGTGGTATAGGGATGCATAGTCAAATTTAATGCCCACCTTAGTGCACCAGGTTTTCACCTCATCGGCTATAAAATTGGAGCCATTATCAGCGATGATACTATGAGGGACACCGTAACGATGCAGCACGCTGGATATAAAATCAATCATTGGCCCTGCCTCAGCTATTTTTACTGGTTTGTCCTCTATCCATTTAGTGAATTTGTCGACCATCACCAATAAATATTTCTTTTTGTGGCTACCCCCTTTAAGGGGACTGACCATATCAAGCCGCCGGGTCGCAAAGGGCCAGGTAATGGGGATTGTTCTTAAGGCAGTAGAAGGCATATGACTATGGTTGGCAAAAAGCTGACAGCCCACACAACGTTGGACAAGGGCCTGTGCGTCTGCCCGGGCCGTTGGCCAGAAAAAACCTGTCCTGAAAGCTTTTCTTACGAGGGCTTGAGCTGCGGCATGATGACCGCCCAGACCAGCATGTATTTCCTCCAAGAGTTGTCGTCCCTCTTCTTCGGAGATGCACCTTTGAAGGACTCCGGTGGTGCTCTTTTTGTACAGTTCACCCTCGTGCACTTTAAAGGCTTAAGAGCGCCGAACTATGCAACGAGCTTCATTCTGATCATCAGGAAGCTCCTACCTATTAAGGTAGGCCAGGAAGGGTTCGGTCCAAGGAGCAATAACAGCCATGATCTCATGAGCAGAGGGTGTTATTTCGATATCCGATCCCCCGACGGTATCCGTCTTGTGTTCGGCTGCTGGGGGTGTGACCGGGTCCATACTTGATTCTTTGCTCTTGCCCTGCCATACTATGGATGGCTTGAAAAGCCTTTCCACAAAGGTGTTGGGTGGAACAGGGTCACACTTAGCGCCCATGCGAGCGAGGATGTCGGCTGCCTGATTACTATCCGGAGCGACGTGATGGAATTCAAGTCCCTCGAATCGAGCTGATATTTTTAATACGGCGTTTCGGTATGCCATCATTTTTGGGTCCTTTGCATCGAACTCTCCATTGACCTGGGAAATTGCGAGGTTCAAATCGCCGCGCACCTCGAGGCATTGTATACCCATGGAGACAACCATGCGAAGACCGTGTAGGAGCGCCTCGTACTTGGCTGCATTGTTGGAGTCCATATAAATGATTTGTAACACGTAGCGGACTGTGGCCCCGGTGGGGGATGTCAAGATGACGCCAGCCCCCATTCTGGCTAGAATTTTGGAACCGTCGAAGTACATAGTCCAGTTGGAGTATGAATTGTACTCTTTAGGGAGTTCGGCTTTTGTCCATTCGGCGATAAAGTTGCCTAGCATCTGAGATTTAATAGCCCGACGTGGCTTGTATGCTATTTCAAACGACAAAAGTTCAATGGCCCATTTGGCTATGCGGCCAGTGGCGTCCCTATTGTTGATAATGCCGTTAAGTGGTACTTCCGATGCCACTGTGATCGAACACTCTTGAAAATAGTGTCGTAGTTTTCGGGATGCCATGAAGATCGTATAGGCTATCTTTTGGTAGTGGGGGTATCGGGATTTGCATGGTGTAAGGACCTCCGATACATAATAGACTGGTTTTTGGGTGGGGAATCTATGTCCCTCTTTCCCTCGTTCAACACGAGTACGACACTGACTACATGGTTGGTTGCCGAGATATACAACAACAAAGGCTCGCCAACGCCCGGGCAGCAAGAATTGGGATGCTTGTGAGTAGGACCTTGATTTCTTCCAATCTGGCTGTGGCAGCATCCGTCCATTCAAAGCTATCAGTGTGTCTTAGTAGCTTGTAGAGTGGTAATGATGTTTCTCCTAATCTGGAGATGAAGCGGCTCAAGGTCGTGATGCACCCTGCTAGTTTCTGGACATGCTTTAGCTCAGTTGGTATAGCCAATTTTGACAAGGCTCTTATCTTAGTTGGGTTTGCTTCAATTCCTCCATGGGAAACAATGAACCCTAGCAATTTTCTGGCTCGAACACTGAAGACACATTTCTCCGGATTAAGTTGTATGTCGTATGTCCGGAGGTTTTCGAAAGTGAGGCGAAGATCATCGACTAGTGTTTCGACGCGCTTTGTCATAATGACCACGTCGTCCACATATACTTTGACTATTTTGCTGATTTGCTTTTCGAAGCATGTTTGAATCATACATTGGTAAGTGGCCCCAGCGTTTTTGAGTCCGAAGGGCATAGTGTTGAAGCAGAAAGTGCCATACAGGGTGATGAACGCTATCGCAGCCTGATCCGATCCTTCATTTTAATCTAATGGTATCCTGAATAGGCATCTAGGAAACACAATGGATCGTGTCCTGCAGTTGCGTCATGATCTGGTCAATGCTGGGCAACGGGAAGGGGTCTTTAGGGCAAGCCTTATTGAGGTCTTTGAAGTCGACGCAAAAGCGCCAGGATTTGTCCTTCTTTGGTACCATGACCAAGTTGGCTAACCAATTTGGATGTTTGATTTCCCTGATGAACCTAGCTTCTAGTAGTTTGGCTAGCTCTTCTCCCATGGCTTGGCGCTTGGGTTCGGAAAATCGCCGAAGTGTCAGCTTCACGGGTCTGAACCCTTAATTATGTTCAGGCTATGTTCGGCCAGCCTGTGGGGAATGCCCGGCATATCTGAAGGGTGCCAAGCAAAAATGTACTAGTTTTCGCGCAAGAATGTGCGTAAACCGGCATCCACTGCCGGATCTAGATGTGCTTCGATAGACACTGTCTTGTTGGGGTCCGTCGGGTGTACTTGAAATTTGACTAGTTCCTTTGCTGGCTTGAATGTTGGGGAACGTAGTAATTTCAAAAAAATTCCTACGCACACTCAAGATCATGGTGATGGCATAGCAACGATATGGGAGAGTGTTGTCTACGTACCCTCGTATACCGTTAAGCGGAAGCATTATGACAACGCGGTTGATGTAGTCGTACGTCTTCACGATCCGACCGATCCAAGCACCGAACGTACGGCACCTCCGTGTTCAGCACACGTCCAGCTCGATGACGTTCCCCGGGCTTAAATCCAGCAAAGCGTCGGGGATGAGTTTCGTCAGCACGATGGCGTGGCGATGATGTTGATGTTCTACCAGCGCAGGGCTTCGCCTAAACTCTGCGACGATATGACCGAGGTGGAATATGGTGGAGGGGGGCACCGCACACGGCTAAGGAACAATCCGTAGATCAACTTGTGTATCTTAGGGGTGCCCCCCTCCCCCGTATATAAAGGGGGAGAGCAGAAGGGGGTCGGCCAAGGGGAGAGGCGCGCCCTTGGGGGGGCAATCCTACTCCAAGTAGGTTTGGCCCCCTTTCCTATTAGGAGTAGGAGAGGAAGGAAGAGGGGAGGAAGAAGGAAAGGGGGCCGGCCTCCTCCCAATTCGGATTGGGCTTGGGGCGCCTCCTTGCTCCTTCTCCTCCTTTCCACTAAGGCCCAATAAGGCCCATATACTTACCGGGGTTCCAGTAACCTCCCTAACTCCCAGATAGTCCCAATCTCATCTGGAACCTTTCCGGTGTCCAAATATATCCATCCAATATATCAATCTTTATGTCTCGACCATTTCGAGACTCCTCGTCATGTCCGTGATCACATCCGGGACTCCGAACAAACTTTGGTACATCAAAACTTATAGACTCATAATAAAACTGTCATCGTAACGTTAAGCGTGCGGACCCTACGGGTTCGAGAACTATGTAGACATGACCTAGAACTATTCTCAATCAATAACCAATAGTGGAACCTGGATGTTCATATTGGTTCCTACATATTCTATGAAGATCTTTATCGGTCAAACCGCATAACAACATACGTTGTTCCCTTTGTCATCGGTATGTTACTTGCCCGAGATTCGACCGTCGGTATCCAATACCTAGTTCAATCTCGTTACCGGCAAGTCTCTTTACTCATTCCGTAATACATCATTTCGGAACTAACTCATTAGTTACAATGCTTGCAAGGCTTAAGTGATGAGTATTACCGAGAGGGCCTAGAGATACCTCTCCGACAATCGGAGTGACAAAACCTAATCTCGAATTATGCCAACTCAACATGTACCTTTGGAGACACCTGTAGAGCACCTTTATAATCACCCAGTTACGTTGTGACGTTTGGTAGCACACAAAGTGTTCCCCCGGTAAACGGGAGTTGCACAATCTCATAGTTGTAGCAACTTTGTATAAGTCATGAAGAAAGCAATAGCAACATACTAAACGATCAAGTGCTAAGCTAACGGAATGGGTCAAGTCAATCACATCATTCTCCTAATGATGTGATCCCATTAATCAAATGACAACACATGCCTATGGTTAGGAAACATAACCATCTTTGATCAATGAGCTAGTCAAGTAGAGGCATACTAGTGACACTATGTTTGTCTATGTATTCACACATGTATCATGTTTCCGGTTAATACAATTCTAGCATGAATAATAAAATTTATCATGATATGAGGAAATAAATAATAACTTTATTATTGCCTCTAGGGCATATTTCCTTCAGCCTCCCACTTGCACTAGAGTCAATAATCTAGATTACATAGTAATGATTCTAACATCCATGGAGTCTTGGTGCTGATCATGTTTTGCTCGTGAGAGAGGCTTAGTCAACGGTTCGCAACATTCAGATCCGTATGTATCTTGCAAATCTCTATGTCTCCCACTTGGACTTGGTCCCGAATGGAATTGAAGCGCCTCTTGATGTGCTTGGTCCTCTTGTGAAACCTGGATTCCTTTGCCAAGGCAATTGCACCAAGATTGTCACGTAAGATCTTCATTGGTCCCGATGCACTAGGTATAACACCTAGATCGGAAATGAACTCCTTCATCCGACTCCTTCATTTGCTGCTTCCAGCAGCTATGTACTCCGCTTCACATGTAGATCCCGCCACGACGCTTTGTTTAGAACTGCACCAACTTACAGCTCCACCGTTCAATAAAAATACGTATCCGGTTTGCGATTTAGAATCGTCCGGATCAGTGTCAAAGCTTGCATCGACGTAACCATTTACGACTAGCTCTTTGTAACCTCCATATACGAGAAACATATCCTTAGTCCTTTTCAGGTATTTCAGGATGTTCTTGACCGCTATCCAGTGACCCACTCCAGGATTACTTTGGTACCTCCCTGGCAAACTAATAGCAAGGCACACATCAGGTCTGGTACACAGCATTGCATATATGATAGAGCCTATAGCTAAAGCATAGGGAACTCCTTTCATTTTCTCTCTATCTTCTGCAGTGGTCGGGCATTGAGTCTGACTCAACTTTAGACCTTGTAATACACGCAAGAACCCTTTCTTTGCCTGATCCATATTGAACCTTTTCAACACTTTATCAAGGTACGTGCATTGTGAAAGTCCAATCAAGCGTCTTGATCTATCTCTATAGATCTTAATGCCCAATATGTAAGCAGCTTCACCGAGATCTTTCATTGAAAAACTTTTATTCAAATATCCTTTTATGCTATCCAGAAATTCTATATCATTTCCAATCAACAATATGTCATCCACATATAATATTAGAAATGCTGCGGAGCTCCCACTCACTTTCTTGTAAATACAGGCTTCTCCAAAAGTTTGTATAAAACCATATGCTTTGATCACACTATCAAAGCGTTTATTCCAACTTTGAGAGGCTTGCACCAGACCATAGATTGATCGCTGGAGCTTGCACACTTTGTTAGCTCCCTTAGGATCGATAAAACCTTCCGGTTGCATCATTTACAACTCTTCTTCTAGAAATTCATTCAGGAATGCAGTTTTGACATCCATCTGCCAAATTTCATAATCATAAAATGCGGCAATCGCTAACATGATTCGGACAGACTTAAGCATCGCTACAGGTGAGAAAGTGTCATCGTAGTCAACCCCTTGAACTTGTCGAAAACCTTTTGCAACAAGTCGAGCTTTATAGACAGTTACATTACCGTCAGTGTCAGTCTTCTTCTTAAAAATCCATTTATTCTCAATGGCTTGCCGATCATCGGGCAAGTCAACCAAAGTCCACACTTTGTTCTCATACATGGATCCCATCTCAGATTTCATGGCTTCTAGCCATTTTGCGAATCTGTGCTCATCATCGCTTCCTCATAGTTCAAGGTTCATCATGGTCAAGTAACATGACTTCCGAATAGGATTACCGTACCACTCGTGCAGATCTTACTCTGTAGACCCACGAGGTTCAAGAGAAACTTGATCTGAAGTTTCATGATCAATATCATTAACTTCCTCACTAATTGGTGTAGATGTCACAGAATTGATTTACGTGATGAACTACTTTCCAATAAGGAGCGTATATAGTTATCTCATCAAGTTCTACTTTCCTCCCACTCACTTCTTTCGAGAGAAACTCTTTTTCTAGAAAGGATCCATTCTTAGCAACGAATGTCTTGCCTTCGGATCTGTGATAGAAGGTGTACCCAACAGTCTCTTTTGGGTATCCTATGAAGACACATTTCTCCGATTTGGGTTCGAGCTTATCTGGTTGAAGTTTCTTCACATAAGCATCACAGCCCCAAACTTTAAGAAACGACAACTTTTGTTTCTTGCCAAACCAGAGTTCATAAGGCGTCGTCTCAACGGATTTTGATGGTGCCCTATTTAATGTGAATGCAGCCGTCTCTAAAGTATAACCCCAAAATGATAGCGGTATATTAGTAAGAGACATCATAGATCGCACCATATCTAGTAAAGTGCAATTACGATGTTCGGACACACCATTTCATTGTGGTGTTCCGGGTTGCGTGAGTTGCGAAACTATTCCGCATTGTTTCAAATGTAAACCAAACTTGTAACTCAAATATTCTCCTCCACGATCAGATCGTAGAAACTTAATTTTCTTGTTACGATGATTTTCCACTTCACTATGAAATTCTTTGAACTTTTCAAATGTTTCAGACTTGTGTTTCATTAAGTAGATATACCCATATCTGCTCAAATCATCTGTGAAGGTGAGAAAATAACGATATCCGCCACGAGCTTCAATATTCATCGGTCCACATACATCTGTATGTATGATTTCCAACAAATCTGTAGCTCTCTCCATAGTACCGGAGAACGGTGCTTTAGTCATCTTGCCCATGAGGCACGGTTCGCAAGTACCAAGTGATTCATAATCAAGTGATTCCAAAAGTCCATCAAGATGGAGTTTCTTCATGCGCTTTACAATCGATATGACCTAAACGGCAAGCCACAAATAAGTTGCACTATCATTATCAACTCTGCATCTTTTGGCTTTGACATTATGAATATGTGTATCACTACTATCGAGATTCAATAAAATAGAAAACTCTTCAAGGGTGCATGACCATAAAAGATATTACTCATATAAATAGAACAACCATTATTCTCTCGATTTAAATGAATAACCGCCTCGCATCAAACAAGATCCAGATATAATGTTCATGCTCAACGCCGCACCAAATAACAATTATTCAGGTCTAAAACTAATCCCAAGGTAGATGTAGAGGTAGCGTGCCGACCGCGATCACATCGACTTTGGAACCGCTTCCCACGCCAAGATCGTCACCTCGTCCTGGCCAAGCTCGCTTATTCCGTAGTCCCTGCTTTGAGTTGGAAATATTAGCAATAGAACCAATATCAAATACCCAGGTGCTACTACGAGCTCTAGTTAGGTACACATCAATAACATGTATATCACATATACCTTTGTTCACTTTGCCATCCTTCTTATCCGCCAAATACTTGGGGCAGTTCCGCCTCAAAGGACCAGTTTGCTTGCGGAGAAGCACTCGGTTTGAGCTTAGGTCCAGACTTGGGTTTCTTCTCTTGAGCAGCAACTTGCTTGCTGTTCTTCTTGAAGTTCTCCTTCTTCTTCCCTTTGCCCTTTTTCTCGAAACTAGTGGTCTTGTTGACCATCAACACTTGATGCTCCTTCTTGATTTCTACCTCCATAGCCTTTAGCATTGCGAAGAGCTCGGAATTGTCTTGTTCATCCCTTGCATATTATAGTTCATCACGAAGCTCTTGTAGCTTGGTGGCGTGATTGGAGAATTCATCAATGACGCTATCATCCGGAAGATTAACTCCCGCTTGAATCAAGTGATTATTCTACCTGCACATTTTGAGTATATACTCACCGATGTAACTATTCTCTTCCATCTTGCAGCTGTAGAACTTATTGGAGACTTCATATCTCTCAATCCGGCATTTGCTTGAAATATTAACTTCAACTCTGGAACATCTCATATGCTCCATGACGCTCAAAACATCGTTGAAGACCCGGTTCGAAGCTGTAAAGCATGGCACATCGAACTATAGAGTAGTCATCACTTTGCTCGCCACACGCTCACAACATCCGGTGTTGCTCTGCAGCAGGCCTAGCACCCAGCGGTGCTTCCAGACGTAATTCTTCCGTGCAAAGAATGAGGATAATCCTCAAATTACGGACCCAATCCGTAATTGCTACCATCATCTTTCAACTTTGCTTTCTCAAGGAACGCATTAAAATTCAACGGAACAACAGCACGAGCCATCTATTTACAACAAACATAGACAAGCAAAATACTATCAGGTACTAAGTTCATGATAAATTTAAGTTCAATTAATCATATTACTTAAGAACTCCCACTTAGACAGATATCTCTCTAGTCATTTAAGTGATCACGTGATCCAAATCAACTAAACCATAATCGATCATCACGTGAGATGGAGTAGTTTTCAATGGTGAACATCACTATGTTCATCATATCTACTATATGATTCACGCTCGACCTTTCGGTCTCCGTGTTCTGAGGCCATATCTGCATATGCTAGGCTCGTCAAGTATAACCTGAATATTCTGCGTGTGCAAACCTGGCTTGCACCCGTTGTAGATGGACGTAGAGCTTATCACACCGATCATCACGTGGTGTCCGGGCACGACGAACTTTGGCAACGGTGCATATTCAGGAGAACACTTCTTGATAATTTTAGTGAGAGATCATCTTAAAATGCTACCGTCAATCAAAGCAAGATAAGATGCATAAAGGATAAACATCACATGCAATCAATATAAGTGATATGATATGGCCATCATCATCTTGTGCTTGTGATCTCCATCTCCAAGCACCGCCGTGATCACCATCATCACCGTGCAACACCTTGATCTCGCATCACAGCATCGTTGTCGCTTCGCCATCTATTGCTTCTCGACTATCGCTGCTGCTTAGTGATAAAGTAAAGCAATTACAGTATGCTTGCATTTCATACAATAAAGCGACAACCATATGGCTCCTGCCATTGCCGATAACTTCGTTACAAAACATGATCATCTCATACAATAAATATATCATCACGTCTTGACCATATCACATCACAACATGCCCTGCAAAAACAAGTTAGACGTCCTCTACTTTGTTGTTGCAAGTTTTACGTGGCTGCTACGGGCTTAGCAAGAACCGTTCTTACCTATGCATCAAAACCACAACGATAGTTTGTCAAGTTAGTGCTGTTTTAACCTTCGCAAGGACCGGGCGTAGCCACACTCGGCTGAACTAAAGTTGGAGAAACTGACACCCACCAGCCACCTATGTGCAAAGCACGTCGGTAGAACCAGTCTCGCGTAAGCGTACGCGTAATGTCGGTCCGGCCGCTTCATCCAACAATACCGCAAACCAAAGTATGACATGCTGGTAAGCAGTATGACTTGTATTGCCCACAACTCACTTGTGTTCTACTCGTGCATATAACATCAACGCATAAAACCTGCTCGGACGCCACTGTTGGGGAACGTAGTAATTTCAAAAAAATTCCTACGCACACGCAAGATCATGGTGATGGCATAGCAACGAGAGGAGAGAGTGTTGTCTACGTACCCTCGTACACCATTAAGCGGAAGTGTTATGACAACGCGGTTGATGTAGTCGTATGTCTTCACGATCCGACCGATCCAAGCACCGAACATACGGCACCTCTGTGTTCAGCACACGTCCAGCTCGATGACGTTCCCCGGGCTTCAATCCAGCAAAGCGTCGGGGATGAGTTCCGTCAGCACGACGACGTGGTGACGATGATGATGTTCTACCGGCGCAGGGCTTCGCCTAAACTCCGCGACGATATGACCGAGGTGGAATATGGTGGAGGGGGGCGCCGCACATGGCTAAGGAACAATCCATAGATCAACTTGTGTATCTTAGGGGTGCCCCCCTCCCCCGTATATAAAGGGGGAGAGGAGGAGGGGCCGCCAAGGAGAGAGAGGCATACTGGGGGCAATCCTACTCCAAGTAGGTTTGGCCCCCCCTTTCCTATTAGGAGTAGGAGAGGGAAGGAAGAGAGGGGAGGGAAGAAGGAAAGGGGGGGCTGGCCCCCCTCCCAATTTGGATTGGGCTTGGGGGGTGCGCCCCCTCCTTTGCTCCTTCTCCCTCCTTTCCACTAAGGCCCAATAAGGCCCATATACTTACCGGGGGGTTCCGGTAACCTCCCGGAACTCCGGTATAGTCCCAATCTCATCCGGAACCTTTCCGGTGTCCAAATATGTCCGTCCAATATATCAATCTTTATGTCTCGACCATTTTGAGACGCCTCGTCATGTCCGTGATCACATCCGGCACTCCGAACAAACTTCGGTACATCAAAACTTGTAAACTCATAATAAAACTGTCATCGTAACGTTAAGCGTGCGGACCCTACGGGTTCGAGAACTATGTAGACATGACCTAGAACTATTCTCGGTCAATAACCAATAGTGGAACCTGGATGTTCATATTGGTTCCTACATATTCTATGAAGATCTTTGTCGGTCAAACCACATAACAACATACGTTGTTCCCTTTGTCATCGGTATGTTACTTGCCCGAGATTCGATCGTCGGTATCCAATACCTAGTTCAATCTCGTTACCGGCAAGTCTATTTACTCGTTCCGTAATACATCATTTTGTAACTAACTCATTAGTTACAATGCTTGCAAGTCTTAAGTGATGAGTATTACCGAGAGGGCCCAGAGATACCTCTCCGACAATCGGAGTGACAAAACCTAATCTCAAATTATGCCAACTCAACATGTACCTTTGGAGACACCTGTAGAGCACCTTTATAATCACCCAGTTACGTTGTGACGTTTGGTAGCACACAAAGTGTTCCTTCGGTAAACGGGAGTTGCACAATCTCATAGTTGTAGCAACTTTGTATAAGTCATGAAGAAAGCAATAGCAACATACTAAACGATCAAGTGCTAAGCTAACGGAATGGGTCAAGTCAATCACATCATTCTCCTAATGATGTGATACCATTAATCAAATGACAACACATGCCTATGGTTAGGAAACATAACCATCTTTGATCAATGAGCTAGTCAAGTAGAGGCGTACTAGTGACACTATGTTTGTCTATGTATTCACACATGTATCATGTTTCCGGTTAATACAATTCTAGCATGAATAATAAACATTTATCATGATATGAGGAAATAAATAATAACTTTATTATTGCCTCTAGGGCATATTTCCTTCATTGAAAGAGGTGGATTTAGGTCTCTTGTCGAGGATCACATCGTCCTTGTCCACCGTGGACCGTAGGGTGGTTAGTTCTTCGGCCTCTAGGGCTTCGGATAATGCCTCGTGGGCCAAGGATGCGGTTTTCTTCTTGGCGTGGAGCGCTTTGTCCGGATCGCTCGAGATTGTAATGCTTCCGTTGGGTCTGGGCATTTTAAGATTCATATACCCGTAATGGGGTATGCCCGGAAGCGTGAGAAGGCGTCCCGTCCAAGGATTGTGTGATATCCACCGCTGAAGGGGACCACATGAAAGAGAAACTCTTCAGACCTGTAATTTTCGGGCGTGCCGAACACCACATCCAATGTAATTCTCCGAGAGCATCATGCTTCACGACTGGGGATGATACCACGAAAGGTGGTATTCGCTTTGCTCGATGCGTGTCCTATCAATCTTCATTTTGTCGAGCGTATCTTCGTAGATGAGGTTAAGGCCACTACTACCGTCCATGAGTACTTTACTAAGCCGAAAACAATCCACAATGGGGTTTAGGACTAGGGCGGCAGGTGCTTGGACTATCCGAGCCTTTGGTTCATCTTCCGTGGTGAAGGTTATTGCCGCGCCATTCCATGGGCTCAGTGCGGTGACTTGGTAGACTTCGGCGAGGTCGCAGAGTGCCCTTTTTTGCCGATTATTTGAAGAAAAGGTCCCGAAGACCATGAGGACGTTGAAATCGTTCCTCTCTGGGGAGTATTTCTCTGGAGTGGTGGTGGTGAGGATGGCCTCGCCACTTTTTGCTACCCGCCGTAGTACCCAACATGCTCGAAGGCTATGGGTTGGGTCTGTGCTTGGGGTCGCATGTATCGGATAGGGCTTGTCGAGGTGTTTGTCCAGAATGGATCCATATCCCGTAAAGGATTTATTTTCTCTGCTGACAGACTGATGATCGGATGCCCCACTAGGGTGCGTCCGTTTAGCCGGGTCGCATACTGCTTAAAGGCAGTGGGCTCTAGCTGAGTTTTCTGGGCCTTCCATGTGCTTTCCACCTGTGCAATTCCGTGAAGCTTTGTATGCGATGACGACTAAGGGCATTCAGTATTCCCTCATTAGTAAAATTGCGATGGAAGACCGAAACTGCATCATGGTCGCAGCAATCTTCGATCTTGCTTTTAACAAGTAGGAATCTGGCCCAAAATTGGTGGACTGTTTCCTGATGCTGCTATTGTACGTACATCAGGTGGTATATGTCTGGCGGCCCTGAGTTTCTTGGAGAGTATTGATAGTGGTGGGTGGGTGGGTTAAAATTTGAATCCCGACCCACGTTAGTGCTTGGAGCTTGAAAAATCTCTGAAGTGACCGGTTCGGATCCAAGGAGATCGAAGAGTCCCCCTGATCCAGTATCCAAGCAAGAGTTCGGGGGACTTGGAGTCTGCTTGATGGTAAAGTATCTGGCTTGAGAGGTTCAGAGATCCGAACATATTTGGTTCTCAAGATAGGTGGAGAAGTGTCCTCGGCTTGTTCCTCAACGACCGCTACCAGGTGGGTGATCGGCGGGCGATGAATCTCCCTCTAGTCAGGCTTAAGCCCGATACGACCATAATCTGTTGAAACCCCCAGGGCGGCGATGCGATCTAGCAGCTCATTTAAGGACGAGATGTCTGTCGGATCCATCTTTTCGGAGTACTCAAGACTGATGCGGGGACGGTGTTCGGCGGTCGTAGGGAGTTCGGTAGGCTTGGCGGCCACACAGGCGCCTACGATAAAACCTCTGAGCTGGAGTATCTGTGTAGAAGACAGGCTCCTTCCAGAGGTAATGTTGTTTACGATGACTAGGCGAGCTATAGATCGCTTTTTCGGGACTACACAACAGAGCTCTCAATGAAAGCACCAATGTCGGTGTCAAAACCGGCAGATCTCGGGTAGGGGGGCCCAAGCTGTGTGTCTAAGGATCGATGGTAACAATGGACAAAGGGACACAATGTTTACCCAGGTCCGGGCCCTCTTAAAGGAGGTAGAACCCTACGTCCCGCTTGACTGTATTCGATGAGTATAGGGGTTAAAAGAGTTGATCTACCTGGAGATCGTAATGGCTAAACCCTAGCTTGTCTAGCCAATGACTATTATCAGGATAGCCACTATGGACTAACCCCTCCGGTTTATATACACACCAGAGGGGCCTAGGGTTTGTACAAAGTCGGTTCCACAAGGGAAAGAAACAATACATCCGGACTCTAATCTTGCCGTCCACGGATACATGAGCCCTTCCCGAATATAAAGTGATGGTCCTTAGCTTTATCCTCACGGCCCATCCAGTCTGGCCCACATCCTAGAGCCGGACACCTGAGGACCCCTGAAACCAAGACTCCCTCAAATATGCATCTCCCCAGCAATAAGAGTTTCATATTTCTTTTTGATAGTAGGAAGAGGGAATTTGAAACCTCCAATAGTGATTGTCGAGACCTTTTCAATATAACTAATACCATTCACCAAACTTTGTTTCTTCGGAAAATAAACAATATGCTCATTACCACTAACATGAAAAAGTGGCCTTTCTTTTGTTGCAATCAATAACAGCACTTGCATTATTCAAAAGGGGTCTACCAAGGATAATTGATATGTTGTAGTCCTCGGGCATATCAAGAATAACAAAGTCTGTTAAGATAGTAACATTTGCAACTACAATAGGCGCATCCTCGCAAATAGCGATAGGCATAGCAGTTGATTTATCAGCCATTTGCAAAGATATTTCAGTAGGTGTGAGTTTATTCAAATCAAGTCTCCTATATAAAGAGAAAGACATAACACTAACACCGGCTCCCAAGTCACATAAAGCAGTTTTTACATAACTTGTTTTAATTGAGCAAGGTATAGTAGGTATTCCTGGATCTCCTAGCTTCTTAGGTACTCCACCCTTAAAGGAATAATTTGCAAGCATGGTGGGAATTTCAACTTCAGGTATCTTTCTTTTATTAGTGACAATATCTTTCATGTATTTAGCATATCGAGGCATTTCCAAAATATTAGTGAAGCAAGTGCGCAAAAAAACAGGTCTAAGCATTTCAACAAAGCGCTCAAAATCCTCCTCGCCCTTATTTTTTGGTGGTTTAGTCGGAAAAGGCATGGTTTTCTGAACCCATGCATGGTTCTCTTTCCTTACCATGTTTTCTAGCAATGAAATCACTTTTATCATATTTTTGGTTTTTAGGAGGTGGGTTATCAAGATCAACAACAGGCTTTATTTCTACATCATTAGCAGGTTTTTATATCAACATGAACATCACTATTATTAACATCATCACTTGGTGATGTTCATTACCAAATTGTGTCTCAGCATCAGAAATAGAAACATCATTACTATTCTCAAAAGGTTTTCTATCTCAATTTCACTAGAAGCATGCAAAGTTCTATCATTTTTCTTGTTTTTCTTAGATGAGGTAGGCACGTCAATATTAATTCTCTAAGAATCTTGCCCAATTCTTTTGGGATGACCTTCAGGATACAGAGCCTCCTGAGGCATTCTACCTCCTCTAGTCATTACCCCAATAACATTATCATTCATTTTATTATTCATCTCATTAAGCAAATCATTATGTGACTTAGTGACTCGTTCTATCTGGGTATGAACCATAGATGCATGTTTACCTAGACCTTTAACATCATTAGAAATTCTAAACACCAAGTCACTCAAGTGATCAATCATGATAGCATTCTATTTCAATTGATTCTTAACATACATATTGAAGTTGAGGGAGTCCTGGACTAGGGGGTGTCCGGACAGCCGGACTATCATCGTCCGCCGGACTCCAAGACTATGAATATACAAGATTGAAGACTCTGTCCCGTGTCCGGATGGGACTTTCCTTGGCGTGGAAGGCAAGCTTGGCGATACGGATATGTAGATCTCCTACCATTGTAACCGACTCTGTGTAACCCTAGCTCTCTCCGGTGTCTATATAAACCTGGGGGGCTTTAGTCCATAAGACATAACCTCCATTACAACAATCATACCATAGGCTAGCTTTTAGGTTTAGCCTCCTTGATCTCGTGGTAGATCTACTCTTGTACTACCCATATCATCAATATTAATCAAGCAGACGCAGGATTTTACCTCCATCCGAGAGGGCCCGAACACAGGTAAAACATCGTGTCCCTCGTCTCCTGTTACCATCCGCCTAGACGCACAGTTCGGGACCCCCTACCCGAGATCCGCCGGTTTTGACACCGACATTGGTGCTTTCATTGAGAGTTCCTCTGTGTCGTCACCAATAGGCTCGATGGCTTCTTCAATCAACAACGCTGTCCAGGGTGAGACTTTTCTCGCCGGACAAATCTTCGTATTCGGAGGCTTCGCACTGCGGGCCAACTCACTTGGCCATCTGGAGCAGATCAAAAGCTACGCCCGCCATCGTCGTTTGAAGCCTAAACTTCACGGCCGACATCCGCGGGGACTTGATCTTTGACGGACCCGAGCCACAGCCGAGCGTGCCGCGCTGTCACGATGGGCATGATTTAACTTTGCCGCCGGACAGTGCCTTGGTGGCCGCACACGAATCCGCTCCGGCCCTTAGTCCGGAGCCGACCGCGCCGATCGAGGACCGGTGGCTGGACACCGCCTCGGGTGCTGCAACTTCCACGGCGATGGAGCCGAACTCTAATCTTGTCCCCCATAAAGCTCGTGACTCCGAGGTGCCGGACTCCCTGCCGGACTCCGGACCTCCCGCGCCCCTGCCAATCGAATCCGATTGGGCGCCGATCATGGAGTTCACCGCGGCGGACATCTTTCAGCACTTGCCCTTTGGCGACATCCTAAATTCGCTAAAGCATCTCTCGCTATCCGGAGAGACCTGGCCGGACTATGGCCAGGATGGTTGGGATGCGGACGATGAAGAAATTTAGAGCCCACCCACCACCCACTTTGTAGCCACTGTCGACGATCTAACCGACATGCTAGACTACGACTCCGAAGACATCGACGGTATGGACGACGATGCCGGAGACGAACAAGAACCAGCGCATGTAGGGCACTGGAAGACCACCCCAACACATGATGTATATATGGTGGATACCCAAAAGGAAGCAATGACGAGGAACAACGGGGCGCGGCAAAGGATAATCCCGCCGATAACCAACCAAAACGGCGACGCAAGCGCCGCCCTAAGACCCGCCTCGACAAAGACAGCATTCCTAATGACCCAGCGTTAGAGCATGGCAAACCAGTGGACAACGAATAAGCAACTAAGCAACCGTCCGAACAGGACGGATCGGGTAATCAATCCAATCCCGGCGAAACCAACAGTCCGGACGACCTCACACCGGACATACTACCAGAACACAAAAACCTTCACGGAAGACTCGTCGCCACCGCAAGAAGCCTGAAGAAGGAAAAACAGAAGCTGAAAACAGCGGAAGACATACTTAGAGCAAGGTGGAGCAAAGTGCTCAAAACCGCAGACAAATATGGCAATGGCCATCAATCAAAGAGCTATCCAAAGCGCAAACAACTGCCAGAATTTGACGAGGAAGCCATAGAGCCCCCACAGTCAAAAAAACAAGGAGGCTGCCTGGCCGGATAGACGACCAGATGATAGGCCCAAATCTACAAGCGGCGCCACACATAAGCCGACTCATGACCCTGGGAAAACAGATGGCCCAGCTTTACGGGCCAAAAAAGAGGGCCCCGGGAAGCAGCACAACACGTCAAGTGTTCGAAGACAACGGCACACCCAAATACAGGGGTGCCGCACACCCACTATGTTTCACCAATGAGGTGCGGATCATGAATTCCCAGCAGGGTTTAAACCCATAAACATAGAGGCTTATGACGGAACAACAGACCCTGGAGTCTAGATAGAGGATTATATACTACACATACACATGGCTAGAGGAGATGATCTCCACGCCATAAAATATTTACCCCTCAAGCTCAAAGGGCCAGCCCGTCATTGGCTCAAAAGCCTCCCAGAAAATACTGTTGGAAGTTGGGAAGAGCTTGAGGACGCGTTTAGAGCAAATTTTCAAGGGACTTATGTCTGCCCTCCGGATGCAGATGATCTAAGTCATATAACGCAACAGCCCGGAGAGTCAGCGCGCAAATTCTGGAACAGGTTCCTTACTAAAAAGAACCAAATAGTCGACTGTCCGGACGCCGAAGTCTTAGCAGCTTTTAAACACAATGTCCGAGATGAATGGCTCGCCAGACACCTCAGCCAAGAGAAGCCGAGGACAATGTCCGCACTGACAAGCCTCATGACCCGCTTTTGCACGGGGGAGGATAGCTGGCTAGCAAGATGCAGCACCAGCGACCCGAGTACATCCGAGAGTACAGATGGAAACGGACAATCACGGCGCAGAAAGGATCAGCGCCGGAATAAAGAAAAAAGCCCAAAGAATACGGCGGTCAACGCCGGATTCAAAAGCTCGCGGCCAAACAACAAAACACTACCTCTTAAGGATAACAGTGATGAGCTATCCAACTTACACAAAATTTTGGGTCGGATATGTCAAATCCACAGTACCCCCGGAAGGCCTGCAAACCACACCCACCGAGATTGTTGGGTTTTCAAACAGTCCGGCCGACTAAGTGCCGAACACAAGGGGCTCGACGCATCAAGCGAGGATGATGATAAACCCCACAAGCAGAGCACCAGTAAACAAAAGACTTTCCCACAAGAAGTCAAAGCAGTAAACTCACTTCATGTGATGATACGGAAAAACAATGCGGCACCCGCTAAGATGGGTCTCGCACGGTCCACCCCAGCGGAACCTCGAGATTGGATGTCAAAACCAATCACTTTCGACCACCTGGATTACTCTAGAAGTATTCGGAACGCAGGCTGGACTGCTCTGATATTGGATCCTGTAATCGACGGACTACAATTTACACAAGTCCTGATGGACGGAGGTAGCGACTTAAACCTGCTATATCCAAACACAATCCGCAAGTTGGGGATAGACCTTACCAAAATTCGACATAGCCGCACTTCCTTTAAAGGAGTGATGCCAGGCCCTTACGCCAAGTGCACAGGCTCCCTACTACTAGAAGTTGTGTTCGGGTCACCGAACAACTTCCGACGCGAAAAGCTAATCTTTTATGTCGCCCCATTCAAAAGTGTCTATCAAGCACTATTGGGACGTGAAGCTTTCGTCCGCTTCAACGCCATACCACATTACGCGTCTCTTACACTTAAAATGCCCGGTCCACATGGCATCATTTCATTGCGAGGGTCATGCAAAGACCCCGGACACGGCTAGATGAGTCTGGCACAAACAAGCTAGGGGCTCCCTAGCCGCACGCCCCTTCACAAGGGGCTGAGCGTATAAGCAACAACGAGCTAATATAGACTCCGCTTTACTGATTAATATTTTTCATATACCTTTTTTCGCACGATTTCCTTTCAAACTAAGTTCCTCTCTTTTTACAGACGAACAACATGCACACCCATCCAGGATAACGGCACGACGGAGACACAGGCGCAGACGTGCAGTAGGGACCCGTTGCAAGGATTCTTTTCAGATTAAGACCCTGCGTAAACCTTTTTTCACTGTCTCTTGTTGCTATAATCCCCTGGTTTCTCATTATAACCAGAGTGGAGCCCGACGTTTTGGCATCGGCCGCGTCAGAGGACCCTGCCCGTACCTGGAAACTAGGGTCTTAGGGCATTATTCTGCCCATTATCATAAAGACCGAACACCTTAGGGAGTGTTCGGCGTCTCGAGTTAGGCCTTATATGCATTAGCTCCGAATCATGTCTTTGGTCAAATGTTGGGTTTTCCCGGCTCCTGTGTTTTGCTGCCTTACGTTCCGTATCATCGGCTAACGCGGCACCAGGAGAACTACTACGATTGTGCCCAGTTCACCGGGCGAGCACCTCAAGATGAAAGCCGAAAACTGACTGTCATGATACAGCGAGAGACTGGTCAACCACTCGATCGACAACCGGAATGTTTAGAATTCCCCCGCTTTGACGAAGGACCGTTTCCCGGTCAGGCACACACGCGCCCCGCATTCGGAGAGCGCGGTGCCCCAGGGGCTATATCGTGGCCCCACCCTCGAACTCCAATGGCTAAGTGAAAGTGATAAAGCATCATAGTCTGGATTGCCTCGTTTGCTATGCTACCACCTCCTCAACAGGACCGAGACGTCGGATTAAGTGTGCAAACGCGCTATTTTTGAAAACACCCCCGCACCTTGTGCGTGGGGGCTGAAGCCGAAGACTGCCATCTTTCAGGTTATACACATGTATACATAAACGGCCGCACAGGAGATATTTCAATACTTGGAAGGCACAAGTATAAAAAGCGATTACATAATAACCATTGTTTTACAAACGTTCATTTGAACGTGATATTTTTCGAGAACTGTGACTCTATTACACGAGCACCACGCATAACTTCCCCAAAATAGTGCTCGGCGGGTAACTGGCTTTCGTCCGAACCCTGGGTTGCTATAGCGGCGGCATCCATCTCTGTCCAATGTGTCTTCACACGGGCAAGGGCCATCCGTGCACCCTCTATGCAGGCCGACCACTTCATTTCCTTGATATGTGGCACCGCCCCAAGAAATTGCTGCAATAAGCCAAGATAGCTCGTCGCCTTGGGCCTCTCTGGCCAGACATGCGCCACGATATCCGCCATGGCAAGTCCGGACAGCCTGTTCAGCTCAGCCCATTCGGCCAAACGATCGGTCAGCGGAAGTGAACGATCCAGACTATGGAATTGAGACCAAAATAGCTCTTCCGTCTTGTGATCCTTCTGGCTTCGGAAGTGCACAACGGCATCTGCCGCACTCGCCGCTAAGTCCATATATGGATCCTCCGGACCCCACAGCTGGACAAGCTGGACATACTTTGGATCCGTAAACCTGCGGCATAGCAGAAAAGGCTTGCCAGCCACAATGTCTCCGGCCTGGCGCAGCTCCTCCTTCATAGCCCACATTGCAGAACGGGCATCCTTGGCTTCGGCGGTGGCCTTCACCAGGTCTTCTCGCTCCGATAGGCGCTCCTTTTCAAGAGCCTCATTGCGGTTGGCAGCATCCTTCAATTTCACGGCCAATTCGGCCACCTCTTCCCTGCTTCGGCAGTGTGCAGCCCTTTCGGCTTCTAACTCCTCGGCCACCCTCGAGGCAGCCGCGTTGCTTCTTCTGGCCTGCTCCTTGGCTTGAGCAAGTTTTGCCCGAAGGCTCTCCACAGCAGCAGCACCATCTATGTCATGCATAAATATCGTAAGAGGTGAGCTTTAGCTCCCTTAATAGGTGACTGCGGAGAATTAATTTACCTTGCGACTCGTCAAGTCGCTTGTTGACTAGCGCGATGTCCGCATCCGCTACATCGAGTTGCCGCATTAATTCGGCAACTCCATCAGTCCGGCTAGCCCCCGGACTATGCGCCACCTGCATAGAAAAGGCGGCACTCAGTACCTGCGATTTTGATCCTCGGCACGTTGTCGCTTTCGACAACCTACCGAGTCTCAGGGGCTACTATCTACACAGGGCGCACTTTCATGTGCAAAACTGTAAAAAAGGCGCATCATTTTTTACGTACCTCAAACCCCGCTAGCAAACTCCTGACGGCATTGTACAATTCGCTTTCGGCGGTCGAAATCCTTCCGATCACCATGCTCATCAATGCACGGTGATCTTCTGAGACGGACGCCCTCTCAAGCAGATCCTTCAGCTCCCCCGGCCGAACACTAGTCGGCGCCGAACTCTTCGGCTCTGCCGGGCTCGGGGACACCCTTCGTGACGACACCTCAGGTTTGTCCGCCCTATCCGACGGCGCAGTAGACGGAGGCGTCTCGCTCTCCATCATCTCCGGATGAAGATCCCCCAAAGACGAGCTCATCTGAGAAGGTTGCAGATCCGAACTACAAGGTAAAAATTTTGGTTATCCTCAGAAGCACAAATAGGGATGTTTTTCATTAATGAATTCCCCTTTTTTTACTCACGGCTTGCTAGAGGGCTGATCCTTAAGAGAAGATTATGCGGCCGGGGCCTCCCCGGACGCAGGACCCTCCAGCAAAGATTTCTTACCCCGCTTAGGGGCTTTGGCCTCCGGGTCTTCGGAGGCGGTCCTCTTGTCCCCCTGGAGGGAGGGATTCTCGATCCCCCCTTCTTCAAGCGCCCCCTTGGGCGGGGCGGTAGCTCCTCCGTTCTCCCCCTCGCCTTCTTCTGAAGGCGCAACCTCCAACATTCTGACCAGCACGGGCTCCAGTGCGGTCTCTGGGAGGGGGGCCGGACACCGTATCATCTTCACTTGCGCTATCCACTCCTGCTGAAGGATAACGGGTTAAAAGGCGAATTGAAGAAAGGCGAACAAATGATACGTCCGAACACTAAAGCTACTTACTTGAGTATCCGGGCGGTTGCAGCTTAGGCCGGCATCCTCGGTCAATTCCGGACACGCCACCTGCGGTCCGAAGAACAACCGGTACATCTCCACGGGTGTCGTACCCATGAAGTGTTGGAGAATCCGTGGTCCCTCCGGATTGAACTCCCATAGTCGGAGAGGACGGCGTTTGCAGGGCAGGAGACGCCTAATTAGCATAACCTGCATCACCACGACCAGATCGATCTCCCTCGCTTGGAGGTCTCGAATCCGTCCCTGCAATAGGGGCACGTCCTTTGACGGCCCCCAATTGAGCCCTTGGTTGACCCACGACATCAACCGTCGTGGAGGTCCCGAGCGGAATGGAGGCGGCGACTTCTGCCTGCTGCCCCTCGGAGTGGTGATATAGAACCACTCCTGCTGCCATAAGCCGAGCTCCTCTTGGAAGGAGCCCTCAGGCCACGGGGCATCGGCCCTCCTGCTTATGGCCGCCCCGGTGCACTCTGCTTGACGCCCCCGATCATCTTCGGTTCCACATTGAAGGTTTTTAGCCACAGGCCGAAGTGGGGGTGATGTGGAGAAAAGCTTCACAGACGACAATAAATGCGGAAATATGGAGGATGGACTCCGGAGCCAAGTCATGGAATTCCAACCCATAGTAAAACATGAGCCCTCTCACGAAAGGATCCGTCAGGAAGCCTAAACCCCAACGGAGGTGGGATATAAAAACGACATACTCGCCGGGCTCGGGGGTGGGGATGGCCTGCCCTTCGGCAGGCAGCCTGTGCGAAACCTCGTAAGACAGGTACTTGGCCTCACGCAGCTTTAGCACGTCCTCCTCTGTGACGGAGGACGGCATCCACCGGCCCTGAAGGTCGGAGCCGGACATTGTTGAAGGTCCGAAGCGCTTGAATCTGGGGCTCTGAGTGTTTGGAACTTGGAGCGAGGAGAGGATTCGATGGAAGATTGAAGAGAAGAAACAAGCCTTGGTCCTATTATAAAGAGGGGAATACCAAGAGCTGTCTCCGTGACCGTTCGGATTAAGCCGATAGAGGCGTGGCGGCGGGCGCGGTTGGGTTACCCACGTCCGTATTGATGAGAATCCCGGAATAAGGGGGAACACGATCTCTGCTTCGACAAGACGTGCCAAGGAAACCGCTTCGCTAAACGCGCTGAGGTGGTATGATAAAAAATGATTCAAGTAAAGGCTTGGTAACAGCGTGACGTCACGCTGCAAAATACGTCAACAGATTGAACTTGTGTACATTTTATTCTCTCTACGGTGGAATGTGGAATTTATTTTGCAGAGCCGGACACTATCCGGGTGTTCACAATCTTCTCTGGATTATTCAAAGGAGGAACCCGCCTTGCAATGCCAAACATTATGCGCGCCGGACTCATCGACATTGAAGCCGTGTTCAGGGGCTCTTGAGAGAGTCTGGAGTAGGGGTGTCCGGACAGCGGACTATCATCGTCCGCCGGACTCCAAGACTACGAAGATACAAGATTGAAGACTCCGTCCCGTGTCCGGATGGGACTTTCCTTGGCGTGGAAGGCAAGCTTGGCGATACGGATATGTAGATCTCCTACCATTGTAACCGACTCTGTGTAACCCTAGCTCTCTTCGGTGTCTATATAAACCGGGGGGGCTTTAGTCCGTAGGACATAACCTCCATTACAACAATCATACCATATGCTAGCTTTTAGGGTTTAGCCTCCTTGATCTCGTGGTAGATCTACTCTTGTACTACCCATATCATCAATATTAATCAAGCAGGACGTAGGGTTTTACCTCCATCCAGAGGGCCCGAACCTGGGTAAAACATCATGTCCCTCGTCTCCTGTTATCATCCGCCTAGACGCACAGTTCGGGACCCCCTACCCGAGATCCGCCGGTTTTGACACCTACAGAAGTGTTCTTGCTTAACAATGTAATTAACAAATTCATCCATGCATTGACTAGAAGATTTATTATAAAGAATATCACCTTCATGAAATCTAATAAGAGAATTTACCTCTACTATCTGTGTCAGGGCATCGAGTGCATGTATTTCTTCAATAGGTGGTAAATACTTAACATCTTCAGCTTTAATACCCTTTTCTTTCATAGATTTCGTTGCCTCTTGCATATCTTCAGGACCGAGGAACGGAATACCTCTCTTCTTTGAAGTCGTTTTAGGCGGTGGTTGATACATCTCCAACGTATCTATAATTTTTTATTGTTCCATGCTATTATATTATCTATTTTGGATGTTTTATATGCATTAATATGCTATTTTATATTATTTTTGGGACTAACCTATTAACCAAGAGCCTAGTGTCAGTTTCTATTTTTCCTTGTTTTGACTTTTACAGAGTCCAAATGGAGTAAAACTTTACGATGACTTTTCTTGGACCAGAAGACACACACGTGACTTGGAGAGAGGGCCAGAAGAGTCCCAAGGCCACAAGCCTATAGGGCGTTCCCTAAGGGCTTGTGGGCCCCTTAGGAGTCCCTTAACCCTAATTCCACCTCTATATATTCTCAAATATTCCCCAAACATTAGAAGCATTCACCAAAATACTTTTCCGCCGCTGCAAGCTTCTGTTCTCGTGAGATCCCATCTTGGGGCCTTTTCCGGCACTCCGCCGAAGGGGGATTCAATCACGGAGGGCCTCTATATCAACCTTGTTGCCCTTCTGATGATGCGTGAGTAGTTTACCACAGACCTATAGGTCTATAGCTAGTAGCTAGATGGCTTCTTCTCTCTCTCTCTCTCTCTCTCTCTCTCTCTCTCTCTCTCTCTCTCTTCTGTCTCTCTCTCTCTCTATCTATCTCTCTCTCTCTCTCTCTCTCTCTCTCTCTCTCTCTCTCTCTCTCTCTCTGATCTTCCATACAATGTTCTCCTCGATGTCCTTGGAGATCTATTTGACGTAATCTTCTTTTGCGGTGCGTTTGTTGAGATTCGATGAACTATGGATTTATGATCAGATTACCAATGAATATTATTTGAGTCTTCTCTGAACTCTTTTATGCATGATTAATATATCTTTGTATTTCTCTTCGAACTATTGGTTTGGTTTGGCTAACTAGATTGGTTTTTCTTGCAATGGGAGAGGTGCTTAGTTTTGGGTTCAATCTTGTGGTGTCCTCACCCAGTGACAGAAGGGGTAGCGAGGCACATATTGTATTGTTGCCATCAAGGATAAAAAGAGGGGGTTTATATCATATTGCTTGAGTTTATCCCTCTACATCATGACATCTTACTTAAAGCGTTACTCCATTCTTATGAACTTAATGCTCTAGATGCATGCTGGATAGCGAGGCACATATTGTATTGTTGCCATCAAGGATAAAAAGATGAGTTTATACCATATTGCTTGAGTTTATCCCTCTATGTCATGTCATCTTACTTAAAGCGACACTCCATTCTTATGAACTTAATGCTCTAGATGCATGCTGGATAGCAGTCGATGTGTGGAGTAATAGTAGTAGATGCAGGCAAGAGTCGGTCTACTTGTCATGGATGTGATGCCTATCATAATCATTGCCTTAGATATCATCATAATTATGCGCCTTTCTATCAATTGCTCAATAGTAATTTGTTTACCCACCGTATGCTATTTTCAAGAGAGAGGCCTCTAGTGAAACCTATGGCCCCGGGTCTATTTTCCACCATATATTTTCAGATCTATAAACCAAAAATCCAAAAATACCTTGCTACAGTTTATTTATATTTACTTTAGTTTGCTATTTTATTTATCTTTTGTAACTATCTCTATTAGATCTCACTCTTGTTCGTGACCGTGAAGGGATTGACAACCTCTTTTTCGCGTTGTGTGCAAGTTTTGTTAGTTTGTGCAGGTCCATATATTGGAGACTTGCTTGTGCCTCCTACTGGATTGATACCTTGGTTCTTAAATGAGGGAAATACTTATCTCTACCTTGCTGCATCACCCTTTCCTCTTCAAGGGAAAAAATCAACGCAAGCTCAAGAAGTAGCAGGAAGAATTTCTGGTGCCATTGCCGGAGAGGTTCTACATCAAGCCTACAATGTACCCATCATAAATTCTCATCTCTCGCATTACATTATTTTCCATTTGCCTCTCGTTTTCCTCTCCCCCACTTCTAATTCTTTTTCAGAAAAACACACAAATATTTGCCTTCTTATTCGCCTTCTTTTCGTTTGCCTTTTTCATTTGTCCTTATGACTTACTTGGTTTGTTTGTTTGTTTGCTTGGCATAATTGAGTATTTATTGGAAGTTAGAAACAAAAAGCTTGTGGATCCTCATCCACTTGCTAATCTTTTTAAGAGATCCAGTTATGATGAACCAATTGCTAGTGAGTTGAGTGCACTAGATTATCTTTATGAAGTTTTGCTTGAAATTCGTGAATCTGAAAATTGTGATGAAGTGCTAAAAGAAGAAATTTATGAAGTGATTCACGATAGCTCCTTGAAAGAAAAGCATGATTGCAATGATGTTATTATAAATTCTATTAATATCAATTGTGCTAGTAATATGCAAAACCCCAAGCTTGGGGATGCTAATTTTGCTATGTCCACTACTTGTTGCAATGATCATGATTGGGGTGATAATGTTTCTTATGATCTTGAAAATTTGTTTAAGCCTCATGATGAATATGATATTCATAATAATGTTTGCAATAATATTGAAAGTGGGTTTGGAAGAGTGTCAACTTTAGGAAATAATGATCCCACTACTTTGGAGATTGATCAATCTTATGAAACTTTTGATAAAAGTGGGCTTGGAGAAGTAATGACTTTATTTTATGTTAATCCCACTATTTTGGCAGAGTGTCAACTTTGCATGCATGTGGATCATGAAGAGAAAATTTTATATGATAGCTATATTGTTGAATTTGATTATGATCCTACATGTAATTATTACGAGAGAGGAAAATATGGTTGCAGAAATTTTCATGTTACTAATTCACCTCTCGTCATGTTGAGATCGCTATTGTTTCTTTCTTCTTCCTTGCGTATGCTAGTTTTAGCTTGCCTTGATAATTTGTTTGCTTATAAAATGCCTATGCATAGGAAGTATGTCAGACTTAAATATTGTCACGGGAAACCACGGCCACCTATGGGACCAGGACGGCCCCTTGCTGGTTCGGCAGGGGGGAGTCGCATTGCACAAAGAGAAGACCAACACAAGGCAGCGCGAGAGGGATCACACAGGTAGTTTTACCCAGGTTTGGGTCGCCGCGAGGCGTAAGACCCTACTCCTGCTTTGGTGGATTGATTGGGAAAAGGTGGTGGTGGTGTGTAGTACACTTGCCCAACAGGGTTGCTTTGGGGCAGCGGCGACTACACGCGTACGGGCGTGTGAGTGGTCTAAGCTACCAACCTCTCTAATCGTTGCCATGGGCCTCCTTTTATAGTCCAAGGGGTTACCACAGTGGCAAATTGGTCATTAGACACTGAATGATAGAAACAGTGCTATCATACCTAACTCTGCAGGCTGACAGCATGCATTTAATGCGCTGCTTAGTGTCATGTCGTTGGTCGCCCGGCAAGGTTTGCCGAGCTAATTCGCCAGCTCCACGCCTGCTTGCTTGACATGTCTCTGGACGGGTGTCATTCGTGGGTTCACTTGGTAGGAAGTGGCTGCCATGTGACGAATGGCTACCACTTAATCATCCTGTGTCTTGACACCGCACTGATCCACGACGTGGGTCATGGTGGAGCAGTCGATGGGGTGATCTGGTCTCCGCGAGTCCCAGCAGGCCCTACCGGGACGCCTTGGTCTTCTTCTTCTGGGGGTGGCCTTGCCCCTTGTTGGGCTCGCCTGCCTGGCAAGCGACGCTTCTTCGTTGACGATATGTAGCTCCTCTGCCTCAGTCTTGGTTCCTTTTGATCTGTTAGTTGGTTCTTCGAGTCTCTTGGTCTCTTGCTCTGGTGCTTCAATCTTCATCTTGTGCCTGTGCACAGTCAGGTCAACAAGCCCCAGGTCTGTTGCACCGACAGAAGCCCCCGGGCCTGCCCCGAATGTGCTGCCAAGCATCGTCAGGGTAGGGCCTAACAAGTGCACATGTAGTGCTATTGAAGAGGCTAGTCCTTTGAGATCTTCTTTGCTTCTTCATTAGTCTTGATTCCAGGCCAGTTTTCAGTTTTCCCATGCGTCGAGCAAGGCCAATGGTGGTGGGACCGCTCCAGTAATGGCCCGTGAATGACTTTAGCGCACGGGATAGAAACTACCAATTTTCTTCCCACCGCGCCCTTATCCTTAGCCACGTATGCCGCATGCATCGCACGGGGTAGGTAATGGAGGCGCCTGGCGTGGGAGAGCATGATGGCGAGGACCCGACCCCCTTGAACTGGTGGAGGAGGGTGGTGGTCACTCACCGTGGATCCAGCCCCCAGCCCCTCCTGTCTGCCTATAAAAGGAAGAGCAGGGGAGGATGGAGGCATCTAGCGGCGTCCTCCTCTTCCTCTTCTATCTTGCTCGTTCTTGAATATGTTGGGAAGGGGAGACTGGGGTTGGCCTCCAGGCTTTAACTTCGAGTCCTTTGCAGCCATGAGGATGCTCGGGCGGCGCGGTGGTAACGCCAGAGGTGGCGACTCTGGTGCGTCTATCATCGCGCCGCCCGTAGCCTTGATTTCAGTGGGTGGGGATGTGAACGAGACCATGCTAAGGCCCGCGGCGGGAGCGGGGCATGGTAGCCGGTCGCCCCTCATTCTTCGTCCCTACGTGACGCATAGGAGGAGCCTTGGAAGAGGCCTGCCGTCAGCGGGGGTAGGTCTGGCTCATCCAGGCGTCTCCCTTTGTCTACGTAGGAGGGCTTCTCATCTTCATACACGTCTTCGTGACGTGCAGTGATTTCCGACGCTAGGGCCACTGGGGACGACCATGCTCTCTGTGCGGGGAGCCAGAGAGCATGGTGCTAGGTGTAGTTGATGATCTGGGGTCTTCAGGTGGTAGTGATGTGGACGACGACAACAACCCACGACGCGTCAAGAACGGGGACAGCCGTTCCGACAAGTCGTGTTTGCCGGTGACTACGCGCCCTTCCACCCGTGCCTCCGATAGCGTTACCATCCGCGTCCTCCGGGTCCTTCTTCTGTGCTGGGGAATGGTGCTGTCCTGATCCAGGAGAGGCGCCGGACTCCAGTTGTGCCCGCTCTCTGCCTCTTCGACCTCATCTTGTAAGAGATGGACAAGGGCAAAGGCATCACGGGGCACTTATCTTTTTTCAATCTTAAATCTTTAGGCACTTGCCAAATTTTAATTCGAATAATGTAATCTCTCATGTCCTTGCTTGTGTTATGTAATGCTTGTACTTGTATTAGCATATTAATGAAAAAGATAAACCTTGCCGAGAACTCATGCATGTATATGTCCATGTAGAGGTGAGATGCCTCTTTAGTGTAAATAAACGAGTTTGCCCTGGCAAGCTATCCTACCGGCCCTCGTTTTGTCTGCCGGAGGACCTTATCTGCCGGGTTACAGACAGAAGGACCAGCCCCCCGCCAACTTCCTTTTATCAAAGGCAACTGCGACAACCCTGACTGAAGCAGCGTTCAGGTGAGGGATGGGAGCTCCCAAGTCTAGAATAAGTGGCGAGGCTTTCTAATGCACAAGTTATGGCTTACAGAACACGAATGGACTAGAGATAGAACTTATCTGTTTGGCTTGTCGGGATCACAATGCCGGGCAATCTTCTCACTCCTTTGCCGAAGCCAAGTCCATAGTGAGAACTTGTAACTTCATGCAGATGAGAATGAATGCAGGATGCAATCCTATCTATATGCATATGCAGATGCTCATGAAATGCTTATGTAGTAATCTAAAATGCTCATGCATGCATGCAATCTAGGTTGGGGCCCCTCTACAGCACTTCTTTATTCTTGCACGGGGTCATCGCCCCGGCTTTATACAAGGGGTTACATGCAACTAAGGAAAGGCCTATACAAATGGGTGGCTGCCGGGCAGGGCCCGACAACCTCATGCCTTACGGGTAGAACTTGCGGAGATGCTCAACATTCCATGAGTTTTGAAACAAAGTGCCATCTCCGGTCTCCAAACGGACTGCGCCAGGTCTGGTGACTCGTACTACCCGGTAAGGGCCTTCCCACTTTGGCGATAGCTTGTGTGTACCCTTGGCAGACTGAAGGTGCCTAAGGACAAGGTCACCTTCCTCAAAACTTCGGGCGTGAACCCTGCGGCTATGATAGCAACACAGGTCTTGCTGATAGCATGCAAGACGCGTAGTAGCCCAGAGACGGTTCTCCTCGAGTAGCACAGCATCGTCACGCCGGTACTGATCTTGCACAATCTCGTCATAAGCAAGTACTTGAGGTGACCCGTAAATGAGTTTCGTGGGGATAACTGCTTCTGCCCCGTAGACCAGGGAGAAGGGAGTCTGCCTGGTAGCTCGGTTTGGTGTCGTTCTGAGGGACCCGAGAACTACCGGCAACTCCTCGATCCACCGCCTGCCGTGCTTCTGCAGCGTATCAAAGGTTCTTGTCTTGAGTCCGCGTAGCACTTCAGCGTTCGCCCTCTCAGCTTGTCCATTGCTCCGGGGGTGTGCCACAGAGGCGAATGAGATCTTGCATCTCGTGAACTAGGTGCCGTTGTTAGTGATGATCCTTGCCGGAACTCCAAAACAACACACCAGATCTTTTAAGAACTTGATAGCCGACTGAGCAGTCACCTTTCTCATGACAGTCACTTCCGGCCACTTTGTAAACTTGTCGATGGCAACGAACAAGAATTCATAGCCCCCAATTTCTCAGGGGAAGGGGCCGAGGATATCGAGCCCCCAGACCAAAAATGTCCATGATAGAGGGATTGTCTGAAGCGCTTGGGCAGACAGGTAGGATTTCTTGGAATGGAACTAGCAGGCTCCACACTTAGTAACTAGCTCGACCGCATCTTGGAGGGCTGTGGGCCAATGGAATCCTTGTCGGAATGCTTTCCCAACTAATGCCCTTGATCCAATGTGGGAGCCGCACATTCATTTGTGTATCTCAGCCAGCAGTCCGGCAGACACACTTCAATTTCACACTGTTAGGCCTCCTTCTGTACAGAGTGTCATCAACAAACCGATACATACTAGCCCTCCGGGCTACTCTTTCAGCTTCATCTTGATCGTCGGGAAGCTCTCCGGTTTGGAGGAAGCGGACAATGTGCCTTGCCCAAGTTGGAGCATGTGGCTCGGCAACAAGGACTAGCGGCACCTCCTCTGCTGCGGGAGCACTGGCCTCGTGCGTAGGGTCTGTGGACCTGGTAGGAGGGGGTGGTCCGGCAGGCTATGAGGAGTTGTTTCCGGCAGGGTCTCTGCCGGGAGCGGACGACTCTACCGGGAGAGGCTTTCCGGTGTCCAACTTTATCCTCTTTTGGTCCATTGTTGCTGGGGATACGGAGGGCTGAGTAAGATAGAGAACAAAAGTCCCTGGTTCCACGGGAAGCTTATGCACTACACACTTTGACAGATGATCAGCTATGCTATTTTTCGCACAGGGTACGTGCTCTATTTGCAATCCGTCAAAGTGCTCCTCCATCTTCTCACTTCCTCGATGTATGCCTCCATTAATGGTCTTTGATAATCCTTGTTAACTGGCCTCAGTACCAACTGTGAGTCTCCTCGAATGATTAGCTTCTTAATTCCCAATTCTCCTGCAATCCTGAGTTCGGCAAGGAGCCCTTCATACTCTGCTGTATTGTTGGTGGCTTCTTCCCGTGCAAAATGCATCTGGACGACATACTTCAAGTGCTCCCCGGCATGGGCAACAAGAAGCACGCCAACCCCTGCACCTTGCAGGGAAAAAGCATCATCAAAATACATAATCCATTCTTGGGGTGATTCCTTGCCGGGGACAACTGTCTCTATCACTTCCTCGTCAGGGGTTGGCGTCCATTCGACAATAAAATTTGCCAATGCCCTGCTCTAGACAGTAGATGTGCTCTCAAACCTCAAGCCAAAGCTGGATAACTCCAAAGCCCACTCCACTATTATTCCGGTAGCCTCAGGGTTTTGGAGTATCCGCTGCAATAGGAAACAAGTAATAACCATGATCCCATGGGCTTGGAAGTAGTGGCACATTTTCTTTGAGGCCATGATGAGGCCAAAGATCAAATTTTGCACACCAAAGTACCTCGATATAGCCCCCTGCAATAAGGAGTTGAAGAAGTACACTGGGTTCTGCACCAATTTCTTCTTTGCCACATCCTTGGGGTTGTCATTGTTGCCATGCTCGCTGCTGCTCTGATCCTTTTCTTGCCCTGTTGGCCTCTGCTCATTCTCTTTCTCATCCACTTCTCGTTGTGCTACTAAGGTTGCACTGACCACTTGATTTGTTGCCGCCAAGTACAACAACAATGGCTCCTGAAGCTTGGGTGCAACCAGGGTAGGCACAGAGGACAGGTAGATCTTCAGCTCCTGCAAAGCTGCATCTGCTTCAGGGGTCTATTTCATGGGACCTGCATTCTTCAAATTTTGAAGAACGACAGGGCAGGCTCGGCAGACTTGGAGATGAATCTACTAAGCGTGGCAACGCATCCCGTCAGGCGCCTCACATCTTTGACTGTGCTTGGCGCTTGGATCTGCTCGATGGCCTTGATATTGTCGGGATTGGCTTCGATCCCCCTGTGGGACACAAACTATCCAAGCAGCTTGCTGGAGGGGATGCCAAACACACATTTCTCTAGGTTTAGCTTCAAGTTGATCGTGCATAGATTTGCAAACGTCTCCTCCAAATCCTGAGTGAGAGTTGCCCTATCTTTGGTTTTGACCACGATGTCATCCATATAAGCCTCAATGTTATTGTGCAACTGAAGTTCAAAACCAATCAGGACTGCCCTTGATAAGGTGGACCCGACACTCTTTAATCTGAACGGCATGCGGACAAAGCAATACGTACCACATGGAGTGATGAATGATGTCTTCTCCTCATCCTCCTTTGACATGAAGATCTGGTGGTACCCAGAATAGGCGTCCAGAAATGAGAGTAAATCACAACCTGAGGTGGAATCCACTATCTGATCAATACGCGACAAAGAGAACGGGTCCTTTGGGCAAGCCTTGTTGAGATCTGTGAAATCAATGCACAACCTCCACTTCCCGTTCGCCTTCCGAACTACTACTGGGTTTGCTAGCCAAGTCGGATGTAGCACTCCTGTGACCAAACCAGCTGCTTCAAGCTTCTTGATCTCTTCTGCAATGAACTGCTACCTCTCCAAGGCCCGCTTCTGGACTTTCTGCTTAACAGGTTTGGCGTGTGGGCAGACAACAAGGTGGTGCTTGATTACCTCCCTAGGAACACCGGGGATATTAGATGGTTGCTAAGCGAACACATCGATATTTGCCCATAGGAAGGCAACGAGTGCGCTTTCCTATTTGTCATCAAGGGTGGCGCTGATGGTGAAAGTACTAGCAACGCCAGCCAGCCCTGCCGGGACCTTTTTTACTTGCGGAGCAGCAACCTTAGATCTCTTGTTGTTGGAACACTCTAGCACGTCATTAACGGGTGCCGTGCACTCGGAAGGGGCACGGCTACAATCATGTGTCTTCCGTTTGCTCTCCTTGGTGGGAACTGTTGCCATCGCAACCTCTGCCGTGACCACGTCCCTGTACATCTTGTCCACACAAATGATGGCATCTTTCTCATCTGATGGGATGGTGAGGACTCCAAGAGGCCCAGGCATCTTCAGGGTATTGTAGGCATAGTGGGATGTCACCATGAATTTAGCCAAGGTCGGGCGCCCAAGGATCCCATTGTACGGCAGGGGGAGGTCAACTACGTCAAACACAATCTTCTCAGTCTGGTAGTTAAGCTATCCCCCAAATGTTACTAGCAACGTAATCTTCCCTTTAGGATGACTCCTGCGGGGGTTGACTCCTTGAAACGTGCCTGTAACCTCTAACTCTTCTTCTGCTATCTGAAGCCCATTGATAACTACCGGAGAAATCAAATTCAGTCCGGCCCCACCATCTACCAACATCTTTGTGACCTTGAGGTTGTGAATTGTTGGAGAAACCAACAAAGGCAGGCATCCCACTGCAGTGGTGCGGCTAGGATGGTCCTTTTCGTCGAAGATGATGGGTGTACGGGACCATTTGAGCGGCTTCCGGGCCTCCGGTGTTGGTTCCATGGCATTGACTTCGCGAGCCCATCGCTTGAGTTGGCGATGAGAGGTGTGCAAAGATGCACCTCCATCAATGCACAGGGCGTCTGTGGCCTTCTGAAACTCCTGCTCACTGGTTTCCTCTTCATCCCCCTTGTCACTCTCATCACCATACACTTCTTTATCCTAGCCCCTGGCCTTTGTTCCGAAAGGTTTGCCGAGGCGATTTGCTCCATCGCCATGGCCCTTACCACTAATGACATTCTGACCCTTTTCCTTATCTCGCTTCTCATATTCCGCCCTCTGTCTCTTGACCAACTGCTCGACCTGATAGCACTCCTGAAGGTCGTGGCCCTTGGTCCGGTGGATCTTGCAGTATGGCCCATCGCCCTTCTCGGCCTTCTCGGCAACTGCAGCCTCCTGGCAATCAGCGCATGTGGCAGCCTCCTTGCTAGGGGCCTCAGTCTTGGCAATCTTGCCGGTACTAGGGGTGCCTGACCCTTCAACAGTCAACACCGCTATATCCCTTCTCTTCTTACTATGCTGCTTGGGCTTCTTCTGACTGGTGGATTCATCATCATCCTCTGAATCAACATCAATGCAATCTTCTTCTCCAGGCAACTTCCTCCCTTCCTCCATCCGGGCACACTTATCCACTAGGGTGTATAGCTGATATGTCCATTTTGCATCATGCTATTATATTGATATTTATTGCGTTATGGGTTGTTATTACACGTTATGTCACAATACTTATGCCTATTGTCTGTTATTTTACAAGGTTTGCATGAAGAGGGAGAATGCAGACAGTTGGGATTCTGGGCTGGAAAAGGAGCAAATATTAGAGACCTATTCTGCACAGGTTCAAAAGTCTTGAAACTCCATGAAAGTCATTTTTGGATTTAATAAGAAATATTGAGCGGAAGAAGTACCAGAGGGGGCCCACACCCTGACCACGAGGGTGGGGGCGCGCCCCCTGCCTCGTGGGCCCCCTAGCAGACCTCCGGTGGCCATCTTCTGCTATATGAAGACTTTTACCCTGGAGAAAATCATAAGCAAGCTTACAGGACAAAACTCCGCCGCCACGAGGGGGAACCTTGGCGGAACCAATCTAGGGCTCCGGTGGAGCTGTTCTGCCGGGGAAACTTCCCTCCGGGAGGGGGAAATCATCACCATCGTCATCACCAACGATCCTCTCATCGGGAGGGGGTCAATCTCCATCAACATCTTCACCAGCACCATCTCCTCTCAAACCCTAGTTCATCTCTTGTATCCAATCTTTGTACCAATACCTCAGATTGGTACCTGTGGGTTGCTAGTAGTGTTGATTACTCCTTGTAGTTGATGCTAGTTGGTTTATTTGGTGGAAGATCATATGTTCAGATCCTTAATGCATATTAATACCCCTTTGATTATGAACATGAATATGCTTTGTGAGTAGTTATGTTTGTTCCTGAGGACATGGGTGAAGTCTTGCTATTAGTAGTCATGTGAATTTGGTATTCATTTGATATTTTGATGAGATGTATGTTGTCTCTCCTCTAGTGGTGTTATGTGAACATAGACTACATGACACTTCACCATTGTTTGGGCCTAGAGGAAGGCATTGGGAAGTAATAAGTAGATGATGGGTTGCTAGAGTGAGAGAAGCTTAAACCCTAGTTTATGCGTTGCTTCGTAAGGGGCTGATTTGGATCCACATGTTTCATGCTATGGTTAGGTTTACCTTAATACTTCTTTTGTAGTTACGGATGCTTGCAATAGGGGTTAATCATAAGTGGGATGCTTGTCCAAGAAAGGGCAGTACCCAAGCACCGGTCCACCCACATATCAAATTATCAAAGTAACGAATGCAAATCATATGAGCGTGATGAAAACTAGCTTGATGATAATTCCCATGTGTCCTCGGGAGCGCTTTTCTCTATATAAGAACTTGTCCAGGCTTGTACTTTGCTACAAAATGGATTGTGCCACCTTGCTGCACCTTAGTTACTTTCATTGCTTGTTACCCGTTACAAATTACCTTATCACAAAACTATCTGCTACCAATAATTCCAGTGCTTGCAGAGAATACCTTACTGAAAACCGCTTGTCATTTCCTTCTGCTCCTCGTTGGGTTTGAAACTCTTACTTATCGAAAGGACTACGATAGATCACCTACAGTTGTGGGTCATCAAGACTCTTTTCTGGCGCCATTGCCGGGGAGTGAAGCGCCTTTGGTAAGTGGAAGTTGGTAAGGAAAGATTTATATAGTGTGCTGAAATTTACTGTCACTTGTTACTATGGAACATAATCCTTTGAGGGGCTTGTTCGGGGTATCTTCACCCCGACCAGTAGAGCAAAGAGTTGCTCCTCAACCTACTGAACCTACTGAAAATGTTTACTTTGAAATTCCTTCGGGTATGGTAGATAAACTGCTAGATAATCCCTTTACAGGAGAAGGAACATTGCATCCCGATTTACACCTAATCTACGTGGATGAAGTTTGTGGATTATTTAAGCTTGTAGGTATGCCCGATGATGTTATCAAGAAGAAGGTCTTCCCTTTATCTTTGAAGGGAGATGCATTGACATGGTTTAGGCTATGTGATGATATGGGATCATGGGACTACAAACGATTGAAATTGGAATTTCATCAGAAGTTTTATCCTATGCATCTTGCTCATCATGATCGTAATTATATATATAATTTTTGGCCTCGCGAAGGAGAAAGCATCGCTCAAGCTAGGATGAGGCTTAAGTTAATGTTATATTCATGCCCCAATCATGAGCTCTCAAGAGAAATGATTATTCAAAAAAATTATGCTCGGCTTTCTCTCAATAATCGCTCCATGCTCGATACTTCTTGTGCTGGGTCTTTTATGATGAAGACTATTGAATTCAAATGGGATTTATTGGAAAGAATTAAATGCAACTCTGAAGATTGGGATCTCGACAAAGGTAAGGATTCAGGTATGACATCTAAGTTTGGTTGTGTTAAATCTTTTATGGATACGGATGTTTTTCGTGAATTTAGCTCTAAATATGGACTTGACTCTGAGATAGTAGCTTCTTTCTGTAAATCATTTGCTTCTCATGTTGACCTCCCTAAGGAGAAGTGGTTTAAATATAATCCTCCGACTGAAGTAAAAGTAGTTGCACCTATTAAACTTGAAGAAAAGACTATCACTTATATTGATCCTATTGTCCCTGCTACTTATATTCAGAAACCACTTTTCCCTGTTAGGATAAAGGATCATGCTAAAGCTTCAACTATGGTTCATAAGAGTAATACTAGAACATGCACACCACCCGAGCAAATTAAAGTTGAACCTAGTATTGCTATGTTTAGAGATCTCTTGGCTGATAATATTTATGGGCATGTTATTTGTTTTTGTGATGCAGCTGCTAGAATTGCTAGACCTAATGCTAAGAAACATAGACCTGTTGTAGGCATGCCTATTATTTCTGTTAAAATAGGAGATCATTGTTATCATGGCTTGTGACATGGGTGCTAGTGCTAGTGCAATACCTCATTCCTTATACAAAGAAATTATGCATGATATTGCACCTGCTGAGATAGAAGAAATGATGTTACAATTAAGCTTGCCAATAGTGATACTATTTCACCGATATTGTTAGAGATGTTGAAGTCTTGTGTGGGAAAGTTAAATATCCTGCTGATTTTCTTGTTCTTGATTCCCCACAAGATGACTTTTGTCCCATTATATTTGGTAGACCCTTCTTGAATACTGTTAATGCTAAGATAGATTGCGAAAAGGATGTTGTTACTATTGGTTTGGGGAATATGTCTCATGAGTTTAACTTTGCTATATTTCATAGACAACCCCATGATAAAGAATTGCCTAGTAAGGATGAAATTGTTGGTATTGCTTCTATTTTCGTTCCTCCTAATGATCCTTTAGAATAGTATTTGCTAGACCATGAAAATGATATGTTTATGAATGAAAGAAGGGAGATAGATGAAGTATTCTTCAAACAGGGACCTATTTTGAAGCACAACTTGCCTGCTGAAATCCTAGAGGATCCTCCTCCACCCAAGGGTGATCCCATGTTTGAGCTTAAACCATTACCTGATACTCTTAAATATGCTTATCTTGATGAAAAGAAGATATATCCTGTTATTATTAGTGCTAACCTTTCAGAGCAGGAAGAGGAAAGACTATTGAAAACTCTGAAGAAGCATCGTGCTGCTATTGGATATACTCTTGATGATCTTAAGGGCATTAGTCCCACTCTATGTCAACACAAAATAAATTTGGAGGAAGGCGCCAAACCTGGATCAACAACGACAGTTAAATCCTAAGATGAAAGAAGTGATAAGAAAGGAAATACTAAAGCTCCTGGAGGCAGGTATAATTTATCCCGTTGCTGATAGTCAGTGGGTAAGTCCTGTCCATTGTGTCCCTAAGAAGGGAGGTATTACTGTTGTTCCTAATGATAAAGATGAATTGATCCCGCAAAGAATTATTACAGGTTATAGGATGGTAATTGATTTCCGCAAATTAAATAAAGCTACTAAAAAGGATCATTACGCTTTGCCTTTTATTTATCAAATGCTAGAAAGATTATCTAAACATACACATTTTTGCTTTCTAGATGGTTACTCTGGCTTCTCTCAAATACCAGTGTCAGCAGAGGACCAAGAAAAGACCAATTTTACTTGCCCTTTCAGTACTTTTGCTTATAGACGTATGCCTTTTGGCTTATGTAATGCACCTGCTACCTTTCAAAGATGCATGATGGCTATATTCTCTGACTAATGTGAAAAGATTTGTGAAGTTTTCATGGATGATTTCTCTGTTTATGGATCTTCTTTTGATGATTGCTTGAGCAAACTTGATCGAGTTTTGCAGAGATGCGAAGATACTAGCCTTGTCTTGAATTGGGAGAAGTGCCACTTTATGGTTAATGAAGGTATTGTCTTGGGGCATAAAATTTCTGAAGAGGTATTTAAGTTGATAAAGCTAAGGTTGATGCTATTGAAAAGATGCAGTGTCCCACGGACATTAAAGGTATAAGAAGTTTCCTTGGTCATGCCGCTTTTTATAGGAGGTTCAGTAAGGACTCCTCTAAAATTTCTACGCCTCTGACTAATCTCTTACAAAAAGATATTCCTTTTGTATTCAATGATGATTGTGTAGAAGCATTTGAAATACTTAAGAAAGCTTTGATTTCTGCATCTATTGTGCAGCCACCTGATTGGAATTTACCCTTTGAAATTATGTGTGATGCTAGTGATTATGTTGTAGGTGTTGTTCTAGGACAAAGAGTTGACAAGAAACTAAATGTTATTCAATATGCTAGTAAGACTCTAGACAGTGCCCAGAGAAATTATGCTACTACTGAAAAAGAATTCTTAGCAGTTGTATTTGCTTGTGATAAGTTTAGACCTTATATAGTTGATTCTAAAGTAACTATTCACACTAATCATGCTGCTATTAAATATCTTATGGAAAAGAAAGATGCTAAACCTAGAATTATTAGATGGGTTCTCTTGCTACAAGAATTTGATTTGCATATTATTGATAGAAAGGGAGCTGAGAACCCCATTGCAGACAACCTATCTAGGTTAGAGAATGTTCTTGATGACCCACTACCTATTGATGATAGCTTCCCTGATGAACAATTAGTTGTCATAAATGCTTCTCGTACTGCTCCATGGTATGTTGATTATGCTAATTACATTGTTGCTAAATTTCTACCACCTTGTTTCACATACCAGCAAAAGAAAAAGTTCTTCTATGATTTAAGACATTACTTCTGGGATGACCCACACCTTTATAAAGAAGGAGTAGATGGTGTTATTAGACGTTGTGTACCTGAGCATGAACAGGAACAGATCCTATGCAAGTGTCACTCTGAGGCATATGGAGGACACCGTGCTGGAGATAAAACTGCACACAAGGTATTGCAATCCGGTCTTTATTGGCCTACTCTCTTCAAAGATGCCCGTAAGTTTGTCTTGTCTTGTGATGAATGTCAAAGAATTGGTAATATTAGTAGACGTCAAGAAATGCCTATGAATTATTCTCTTGTTATTGAACCATTTGATGTTTGGGGCTTTGATTATATGGGACCGTTTCCTTCCTCTAATGGATATACACATATTTTAGTTGATGTTGATTATGTTACTAAGTGGTAGAAGCTATTCCAACTAGTGGTGTTGATCATAACACCTCTATTAAGATGCTTAAAGAATTTATTTTTCCGAGGTTTGGAGTCCCGAGATATTTAATGACTGATGGTGGTTCACATTTTATTCATGGTGCTTTTCGTAAATTGCTTGCTAAGTATGATGTTAATTATAGAATTGCATCTCCATATCACCCACAGTCTAGTGGCCAAGTAGAACTTAGCAATTGAGAGCTTAAATTAATTTTGCAAAAGACTGTTAATAGATCTAGAAAGAATTGGTCCAGAAAACTTGATGATGCATTATGGGCTTATAGAACTGCATATAAGAATCCTATGGGTATGTCTCCATATAAAATGGTTTACGGAAAGGCATGTCACTTACATCTCGAACTAGAACATAAGGCATATTGAGCCATTAAAGAGCTCAATTATGACTTCAAACTTGCCGGTTAGAAGAGGTTATTTGACATTAGCTCACTTGATGAATGGAGAACCCAAGCCTATGAGAATGCCAAGCTGCTTAAAGAAAAAGTTAAAAGATGGCATGACAAAAGGATACAAAAGCGTGAGTTTAATGTAGGTGATTATGTGTTGCTATTCAACTCTCGTTTAAGATTTTTTGCAGGAAAACTTCTCTCTAAATGGGAAGGCCCTTACATTATCGAGGAGGTCTATCGTTCCGGTGCCATAAAAATCAACAACTTTGAAGGCACAAATCCGAAGGTGGTGAACGGTCAAAGAATCAAACATTATATCTCAGGTAATCCTATAAATGTTGAAACTAATGTTATTGAAACTGTAACCCCGGAGGAATACATAAGGGACACTTTCCAGAACGTTTCAGACTCCAAAAAGGAATAGGTATGTGGTACGGTAAGTAAACTGACTCCAAAACAGTTCTAATAGCATTTTTTCTCCGTTTTGGAATATTTAAGAAAATAGGAAATTAAGAAGTAGTCCGGGAAGGACACGAGGCGTCCACGAGGATGGAGGGCGCGCCCTACCCCCTTGAGCGCGCCCCCTGCCTCGTGGGCACCTCGTGTGCTCTCCGGACTCCGTTGTCTTGCACGATACTTCTTTTGGTCGGTAAATATTCACTAATCTCCCGGAGGTTTTGACCACCGTATCATGCAAATATCCCCTGTCTTTGTTTCGAGAAGGTCATCAACCCCTACCTCACGGAGGTGCTGCATCACCCTCAACCATTGAGATGCGTGAGGGGGTGCTGCACATCCGCGATGTTGAGGGACCAAGGAGGACCGGAAGCGTGGAGACAAGACTCGAAGCAATGGAACAACAAGTTTTCAAGTATCAAGGGATGGTGGAACGCGGACTCAACGCCAACCAAATGATGATCGCGGAATTCACCAACAACCACAAGCTGGATGCCAAGACCATCTGGGAGACCATCTTCAAGCTTCATGAGAAAATCGAGCACCTCCAAGCCCAGATCTATGACCTGCAAAACCAAAATTGTGAGTATGAATATAGATTCAAGAGGATGAGTTTGGCTGCAAATTTGAGGATCCGAGAGACTCGATCATCTTTCTATGATGGTGAGCTTATGCCTTGGAAGACGGACGACAAGCCTACATCATCAACAACTCCATCATCACCACTTCCTAAGAGGGAGACATAAACACATGGGTATGGGCACTCCCCTTGGCAACTGCCATGCTTGGGGGAGGTGCCCCGGTATCGTATCACCATCACACTACTATCTTTACCATTTTTCTTAGTTTGATCCTTTTGGTAATATCTTGATCTAGTAGAATAAAGTTTTGGTATGATTTAGTTTTGAGTTTTTCTTTATGATCCTCTATGTAATCGAGTCCTTGAGCTATATATAATAAAGATTAGTGTTGAGTCAAGGGCTTTTCTATCTTACTATGATCTTGAGGAAATAAAAGAAAGAATAAAAAGAAACTAATAGATCATATTGATCTTATGGAGAGTAATCACTTCAGATAAAGAGTATGATGAATAAAAGTTGTTGAGAGTTGGCAAACATAGTTTTGGTCATCATTGCAATTAATAGGAAGTAATAAAGAAAGAGAGGTTCTCACATATAAATATACTATCTTGGACATCTTTTATAATTGTGAGCACTCATTAAAGTATGACATGCTAAAGAGTTGATGTTGGACAAGGAAGACAATGTAATAGGTTATGTTTTCTCATATACGAATTAAAGTATATTGTCATGGATCATCCAACATTTGAGCTTCCCTTTCCCTCTCATGCTAGACAAATTCCTTGCACCAAGTAGAGATACTACTTGTGCTTCCAAATATCCTTAAACCCAGTTTTGCCATGAGAGTCCACCATACCTAAATATGGATTGAGTAAGATCCTTCAAGTAAGTTGTCTTGTTGCAAGCAATAAAAATTGCTCTCTAAATATGTATGACTTATTAGTGTGGAGAAAATAAGCTTTATACGATCTTGGGATATGGAAGCAATAAAAGCGACGAACTGCATAATAAAGGTTCATATCACAATTGGCAATAAAAAGTGACGTTCTTTTGCATTAAGATTTCGTGCATCCAACCATAAAAGCACATGACAACCTCTGCTTCCCTCTGCGAAGGGCCTATCTTTTACTTTTTGTCTTATACTTTATGCAAGAGTGATGGTGATCTTCACCTTTCCTTTTGCATTTTATCCTTTGGCAAGCACCTCGTGTTGGAAAGATCATGATCAGTAAAAACTGAAAACTTTCATCCTAGCCCATCGGATCGAGGACGTACAGCAGGGATCGGAGGTGGGAATATGGCCATCCACTTAACAATTGTTTTACACATAACCCCCCTGCTTACGTTCTGTCTCGTGAAAATTTAGCGAACAAGAAACCCAGGCGAGGGCGAGACTTGGCGGCGGCGACTGGACTGCGACTTGGAGGCCGGCGCCGCTCCCCTAGCGAGGGCCACTCGGAGGCCACGATGGAGGCACGACGCGACCGCGATGCCCAGCGATCTGGCGCTGGGCGGCGGCACCGACAGTATCCCCACCCAGCGGCGACGAGACGGCCACCAAGATGACCTCAGCCACGGCGATGTCCACGACCAGCGACTGGCGCTGGCCCAAGCGAGGAGACCGGTGGCGGCGGTGCTGCCTCCATGCGACGGCGACCCGCAACTTGCTTGCCCTCTGAAGCTGTTGTTTTGCTGTAGATTAAAATCGTTGGTGTTCTTGCTGTAGCCGATTGAATGGTGATGTCTGAGATAAGATAAATCTTTGTTGTTTTGCTTCACCTGAAGTGAAAGTGAAAGTGGGTGTTCAAAAAACACGTGAGTCGATCTACACACATAAACATTTGCTCTTGCTACTGCTGATGTTTTGCTATGCACGTTGATTTGGACGTACATTCACATATGAACCTGTTGCTACATACTGAAATATTTGGATGTACAAACAACAGCTTCAAATATACAAGAAATATTTGCTCTTTTGCTACTTCTTTGTACATCTTGAATTTGCGAGATATCTGAGAATGAATGTGAATTGGCTGCAGAAATATTCCCTTGTTAAAAGTGAGGCATGTCTTGGTGATTTAACATCTTTTGTCTTGCTAATTTCAGAATTCATAAGCCACATGTGCTAAAACCAACAGGGCAAGCGTTAACGAATGAACCTCTTGTGCCTTATTATCTGTCTAAGTGTAACTCTTTTAGTAAAAGAACAGTTGCCACCAAAAGATAGCAGCAGGGCGAGTAGGCGGGGGATCATGGTAAGCTCAATGCCCTCTGTTATCTACAAACCTTTCCCACACTTGACATAAGCAGGCGATGATTTCAACATCACTTGTACACGGTAAACTGGAGCAAACAACTTGCCATGCGAAATAATATTCTTGCATCGCGAAACAAAATTCCACTCTGGCCATTTTGATGAATCTTCAGACATAAATATTCAGAAATACAATATTTAGACATAAATATTCAACAGAACTACAATATTTGGAAATAAAATAATAATCTCCTAGGAAATATAATAGGAAAGTTCATGTAAAATCCCTCCAAAACATGAGCTTCAATGCAAACTTGTCGTTTCGAAATGCTTCTTGGAGTTGGAACAAGACCTGCAGTTTGACATAAATAGATAAGTTTGTGTCTGTGTATACATTTTTGAAAGAAAAATAAATTGTATGGTCTTGAAAAGTACCAATAGTTTTCTTAGTTATTGTTGGGGCAATTACGGCTATCATGGAAGCCAACTTGCTTACACTTCTTGCACATTCTAGGCACTTTCTTTTTTTGTCCACCAACATTTTTCTTCCCCTCTCCATCCATATTTTGCTTCCCTTCTACATCCTTATTTTGATGCCCACCCTTGTCTAAGTGCCCCTTAATTCTTTTGCATCTCCCTTTTGTATGGACATCTGTTGGTGGATGAATTTCAACTTGATTAGGCATAGTACAACCAATATATGCCTCAAACTCATCTTGTCTACTAGGATGATTGGCAACAACCCTTTCAGAAACATTTCTTTTCATGTCAATGAGAATGTTTCTTATTGCTTCAATTCTTGAGAGAGTGTTCAGCCAACCTAATTGTATCATCCACTGCTTGGTGTATCTCAGAAATCATTTTTCGCTTTGCCAAATCTAAGGAACTACTTTCATTCTCGTCAAGCAAGTTGCCGTAGCTATCATATAGTACCCTCCTGTTAACCGTTTTCTTCCACCTATCTAGAATAAAATGGCTAGGTAGCTCATTCATCTTTGCACCTCTCAAAAAAACAATGATATGTCGGCATGGAATTCCACGTGTCTGAAATAACATGCAAGAGCAATGACCACTCATGGATGTTGTGTTGAATTGAACTTCTCGAGACTTCGAAGAGCGGTCACCACCTATAACCGTGGTTCTCATGTCACCTTCCTGTGATATGCTTTCAATCAAGCAATGATCTCTTGCTGCACGCACCTCCTTCTGAAAATATTTGAAAACCTCATGGGTGAAGACCAGACTAGCATGCTTCTCAATCTCCCAAGATGTAATCAATGGGGGCATAGAATTGAGGCACTCGTGGTCAGCCTTGAGTTCATTCTAACGTTGTTCTTCTAGGGCTGTACCAATCCTAATCCAAAACTCCACCAAAGCATGTTTGTAGCCAATAAAGTGATTGAAAAACGAGTTAGCACTCTCCGACCTTGAAGTGGTTCTTAGAGTCTCACCCAAAAAAACACCTCTGAAGTAGGCTGGTATCCATGATTCACGAAGTTCGTATCTCCTGGCAAACCATGTGTTTTCCCCAAGCCCAAATTTAGAAATCAACGAAGACCATTTTGCCTCAAATTCAGCTGGGTTTTCAGAGCCCCATACACATGAGTTAATTGTACTATAGAAATGTTCATCCTCTCTCAATGGAGGGCCAACCTTTTCTGGAAGCTTTCTCATTATGTGCCACATGCATAACCTATGGATAGTGTTTGGCATTATATGTCCAATTGCAGCCTTCATGCTTTGGTCTTCATCAGTTACTATAAGCCTTGGTGCTGCCCCATCCATTGCTTTCAAGAACGTTTCAAATACCCATTCATATGACTCTATCTTCTCATCTACAATCAAGGCGGCACCATAAAAAACAGATCCCATGTGGTGGTTTATTCCTGTGAATGGGCAAAAAATCATGTTGTCCTGGTTGGTGCTATATGTAGAGTCAAAGGATACCATTTCTCCAAGCAAAGCATAATTCTTTCTACAAAAAGCATCAGCCCAAAATACATGTGTCAGACAGTTTTTATCATCAAGAACATACTCAAAGAAGAACCCCGGGTTGATTTTCTTCCTCTTCCCGAGGTTGTCAATGAACATTTGAGCATCTGAATCCTTGAAAGTACTTCTCATGTCACGATGATAATTTTGCAGGTTTCTTTTTGTGCACCCCACAAACTGAAATCCGCCCTCACCAACACGAAGCAACCGAAACGCCCCAGATGTACCAATGCTAGCTGCATGACATGTGAATAGTGTGCCCTTGGCCTTTTCACTGACTTTTCTGTTAGACTTGATTAAATGTTGCTTACTAGGTGTAACAAAATCATGGGTGTGTTCTTCATGAAAATCTGATACCGAGTATTTGCCATCCTTTGTACGCTTCACGGTTATCACGGCCTCACAACCACATCTAGTGATCTTTCTTGCATGTGTTCTTTTCTTCTCTCCATTCAAATTCGTCCTGGGTTCATCCACCTTCTCTATTCGGAATCCTGATTTTGAACAAAGGAAACGCCTCCAGACTATCACATTATCTACAGTCTTCTTCTGTCCAATTTGAACTGAAAATCGAACATTGTGTGCATAAGCCTTGTAAAACTCCTCGACCGCTTCCATACTATCAAATGTCATTCCTACAGCTGGCTTCAAGTTCTCATCGCAGTTGGGTGTACATGATGAACTCTAAAAATTACAATACCCATTAGTCATAGAAGTTAGTAATTGTTAAAGGCATTTGAATTAAGTTGTATGACACTCACACAAACTGGGACGTCCGTGGCTCTTTTTTTGGGTGTCCGGAAGCTATCCAAATTGATGGGGGGGGGATGTATTTCTATATCATGGCGTACTCCTTCGTCGCAATTATGGTTTTGAAAAACCAAATCACCACCAAGCTAACAAAAGTAACCATGGCATTAGCATGATCAGTTCGTATCAATGGAGAAAGAAAATAAACTATCAAAAAAAATCATTGCTTACATGAGGGCGGCAGAGGACTCATGCTGCTGACGCCGCCGCCCGGTGTGGAATCACGGTTGTGGAGTGATAGCGCTGCTGGGCGGGCCAACGGAGGGCGAGGGATCATGGCAGCGAGCGCTCGCGCTGCTGGGCGGTGCCAACGGAGGACGGGGATCATGGCGCTTTGGCGCTCGTCTTCTGCCGGACGGGCCAACGGAGGACGGGGATCATAGCCGCCGGGCGCTTCGAGGCGGCAATGGGCTGATGACCACGGGCGGTGGGCGCTCACGCTGCTGGGCGGTGCCGACGGAGGACTGCAATTGGTGTACATGGCGATGGAGGGCGAGGAAGAGGGCTCAGGGCCGAGCAGGCTGGAGAGCTAGGGCACATGGCGTTACGCACATGACGAGGCTTCATGGCGGCCGCCAAGTCGCAATCCAGCGCCGCCGCCAAGTCTCGCCCTACTTTGGGTCGAGATTCGTTTTGCTTTTTTTTTTCTTGTTAGCTAAATTTTTCACAAGACGAACGTAAGCGGGGGTTATGTGTAAAACAATTGTTAAGTGGATGGCCATATTCCCACCTCCGATCCTGTTTGACGTCCTCGATCCGATGGGCTAGCATGAAAGTTTTCAGTTTTACTAATCAAGAGTTTTCACTTGATACTTATATATATATATATATATATATATATATATATATATATATATATATATATATATATATATATATATATATATATATATATATATATATATATATTGAATTGGATGTAAGTTAGCATGAACTATTATTGTTGACATTACCCGTGAGGTAAAAGGTTGGGAGGCAACACTGTAAGCCCCTATCTTTCTCTGTGTTTGATTAAAACTTCATAACCATAAATATTGCGTGACTGCTAGCAATTGTGAAAGACTAAATGATAGTTGAGTATGTGGACTTGCTGAAAAGCTCTTATATTGACTCTTTCCGACGTTATGATAAACTGCAATTGCTTCAATGACTGAGATTATAGTTTGTTAGTTTTCAATGAAGTTTCTGATTCATACTTGACATTGTGAATAGATTGTTACTCGAGCATAAGAAATCATATGAATATATATATATATATATATGTTGTTATAAGAATGATCATGATGCCCTCATGTTCGAATTTTATTTTATCGACACCTCTATCTCTAAACATGTGGACATATTTTTCGATTTCGGCTTCCGCTTGAGGACAAGCGAGGTCTAAGCTTGGGGGAGTTGATACGTCCATTTTGCATCATGCTTTTATATTGATATTTATTGCATTATGGGCTGTTATTACACGTTATGTCACAATACTTATGCCTATTCTCTCTTATTTCACAAGGTTTGCATGAAGAGGGAGAATATCGGCAGCTGGGATTTTAGGCTGGAAAAGGAGCAAATATTAGAGACCTATTCTGCACAGCTTCAAAAGTCCTGAAAATCCATGAAATTCATTTTTGGATTTAATAAAAAATATTGAGCGAAAGAAGTACCAAAGGGGGCCCACAGCCTGGCTAAGAGGGTGGGGGCGCGCCCTACCCTCCTGGGCCCGCCCCTTGCCTCGTGGGCCCCCTGGCAGCCCTCCAGTGGCCATCTTCTGCTATATGAAGTCTTTTAACCTGGAAAAAAATCATAAGCAAGCTTACAGGAGGAAACTCCGTCGCCACGAGGGGAACCTTGGCGGAACCAATCTAGGGCTCCGGCGGAGCTGGTCTGCCGGGGAAACTTCCCTCCGGGAGGGGGGAAATCATCACCATCGTCATCACCAATGATCCTCTCATCGGGAGTGGGTCAATCTCCATCAACATCTTCACCAGCACCATCTCCTCTCATACCCTAGTTCATCTCTTGTATCCAATCGTTGTACGAAAACCTCATATTCGTACCTATGGGTTGCTAATAGTGTTGATTACTCCTTGTAGTTGATGCTAGTTGGTTTATTTGGTGGAAGATCATATGTTCAGATCCTTAATGCATATTAATACCCCTCTGATTATGAACATGAATATGCTTGTGAGTAGTTACGTTTGTTCCTGAGGACATGGGTGAAGTCTTGCTATTAGTAGTCATGTGAATTTTGTATGTGAACGTCGACTAAATGACACTTCACCATTGTTTGGGCCTAGAGGAAGGCATTGGGAAGTAATAAGTAGATGATGGGTTGCTAGAGTGACAGAAGCTTAAACTCTAGTTTATGCGTTGCTTCGTAAGGGGCTGATTTGGATCCACATGTTTCATGCTATGGTTAGGTTTACCTTAATACTTCTTTTGTAGTTGCGGATGCTTGCAATAGGGGTTAATCATAAGTGGGATGCTTGTCCAAGAAAGTGCAGTACCCAAGCACCTGTCGGATATCGGGTTCTGGCAAAACCCTTAAGGTTCGAACTCTGGGTTGCGCACGAAGATCTTCTTCCTAGCGATTCATGCCCCAAAACCTCGCCGCGGTTCTAAGCTAGCATGGTGAACAACACAAGAGACACGAGGTTTGTACAGGTTCGGGTCACCTTTGTGGCGTAATACCCTACTCCTGTGTGTGGTGTAGTGGATTGCCTCTTGGGATGATGATGAACAGTACAGAGGAAGAACAGCCTCGCGAGAGGTGTTCTTGTGGTGGTGTGCTTGGAGAGGAACTGATCCGTCTCTGTTGGCTCTCGGTGAGATCTAGATGAGAACTCGATCCCCCCCCTACTGTGGTGGCTATCTGTATATATATACAGGCCCTGGTCCTCTTCCCAAATATTGAGCGGGAAGGGAGCCAACAACGGCCATTTTGAAAGGGGACAGCTAGTACAAGCTATCCTGACTAAAGGTGGTCTTCGACTGCAAAAGGCACTAGCGATGACGCCGTCTTGGGCTCCACGGTGACCTCCGTCCTGCCATCCTGCTGATCTTGGTCTTGTTGCACCGATATGGAAACCTTTTCTTGATGCCTCAGTACTCCACGCCTGCGCTTGCCCCCTTTGCACCAAAGAGGAAACAAGGACACTGCGCAGGCTGGCACCCGCCTGGCGCCCGCCTGGTCTTGATCGTCATGGCTTGCGTCATGAGCACCTTGCGAGGTACCCCTTTGCCTTGATCTCTCCGCCCCCTCGCGTGTTGGGGAACGTAGTAATTTCAAAAATTTCCTACGCACACGCAAGATCATGTTGATGACATAGCAACGAGAGGGGAGAGTGTTGTCCATGTACCCTCGTAGACCGTAAGCGGAAGCGTTATGACAACGCGGTTGATGTAGTCGTACGTCTTCACGATCCGACCGATCCAAGTACCGAACGTACGGCACCTCCGAGTTCAGCACACGTTCAGCTCGATGCTGATCCCCGGACTCCGATCCAGCAAAGTGTCGGGGATGAGTTCCGTCAGCACGACGGCATGGTGACGATGATGATGACGCTCTACCGGCGCAGGGCTTCGCCTAAACTCCGCGACGACATGACCGAGGTGGAATATGGTGGAGGGGGGCACCGCACACGGCTAAGGAACGATCCGTAGATCAACTTGTGTGTCTATGGGGTGCCCCCTGCCCCCGTATATAAAGGAGTGGAGGAGGGGGAGGGCCGGCCCTCTCTATGGCGCGCCCTAGGGGAGTCCTACTCCCACCGGGAGTAGGATTCCCCCTTTTCTAGTAGAACTAGGAACCCTTCCATGTAGTAGGAGTAGGAGAGAAGGAAAGGGAAGAGAGAAGGAGAAGGAAGGAAGGCGCCCCCCTCCCTAGTCCAATTCGGACTAGTCCAAGGGGAGGGGTGCGGCCACCCTTTTGGCCCTTTCTCTCCTTTCCCGTATGGCCCATTGAGGCCCAATACGAATTCCGTAACTCTCGGTACTCAAAAATACCCGAATCACTCAGAACCTTTCTGAACTCCGAATATAGTCGTCCAATATATCGACCTTTATGTCTCGACCATTTTGAGACTCCTCGTCATGTCCCCGATTTCATCCGGGACTCCGAACTCCTTCGGTACATCAAAACTCATAAACTCATAATAAAACTGTCATCGAAACCTTAAGCGTGCGGACCCTACGGGTTCGAGAACTATATAGACATGACCGAAACACGTTTCCGGTCAATAACCAATAGCGGGACCTGGATGCCCATATTAGCTCCCACATATTCTACGAAGATCTTTATCGGTCAAACCGCATAACAACATACGTTGTTCCCTTTGTCATCGGTATGTTACTTGCCCGAGATTCGATCGTCGGTATCTCAATACCTAGTTCAATCTTGTTACCGGCAAGTCTCTTTACTCGTTTCGTAATACATCATCCTGCAACTAACTCATTAGTTACAATGCTTGCAAGGCTTAAGTGATGTGCATTATCGAGAGGGCCCAGAGATACCTCTCCGACAATCAGAGTGACAAAACCTAATCTCGAAATATGCCAACCCAACATGTACCTTTGGAGACACCTGTAGTACTCCTTTATAATCACCCAGTTACGTTGTGACGTTTGGTAGCACCCAAAGTGTTCCTCCGGTAAACGGGAGTTGCATAATCTCATAGTTACAGGAACATGTATAAGTCATGAAGAAAGCAATAGCAACATACTAAACGATCAAGTGCTAGGCTAACGGAATGGGTCATGTCAATCACATCATTCTCCTAATGATGTGATCCCATTAATCAAATGACAACACATGTCTATGGTTAGGAAACATAACCATCTTTGATCAACAAGCTAGTCAAGTAGAGGCATACTAGTGACACTATGTTTGTCTATGTATTCACACATGTATTATGTTTTCGGTTAATACAATTCTAGCATGAATAATAAACATTTATCATGAAATAAGGAAATAAATAATAACTTTATTATTGCCTCTAGGGCATATTTCCTTCAGTCTCCCACTTGCACTAGAGTCAATAATCTAGTTCACATTGCCATGTGATTTAACATCAATATTCATATCTGTATATGATTAACACACATTGTTCACATCGTTATGTGACCAACACCCAAAGGGTTTACTAGAGTCAATAATCTAGTTCACATTGCTATGTGATTAACACCCAAAGAGTACTAAGGTATGATCATGTTTTGCTCGTGAGAGAAGCTTAGTCAACGGGTCTGTCACATTCAGAGTCGTATTTACTTTGCAAATATTCTATGTCTACAATGCTCTGCGTGGAGCTACTTAGCTAATTGCTCCCACTTTCAATATGTATCCAGATTGAGACTTAGAGTTATCTGGATTGGTGTGAAAGCTTGCACCAATGTAACTCTTTATGACAGGCTCTTTTATCACCTCCATAATCGAGAAATATTTCCTTAGTCCTCACTAAGGATATTCTTGACCAATGTCCAGTGATCTACACCTAGATCACTATTGTACTCCCTTACCAAATTCAGAGCAAGGTATACAATAGGTCTGGTACATAACATAGCATACTTTATAGAACCTATGACTAAGGCATAGGGAATGACTTTCATTCTCTTTCCTATTTTCTGCCGTGGTCGGGATTTGAGTCTTACTCAATTTCACACCTTGTAACACAGGCAAGAACTCTTTCTTTGATTGTTCCATTTTGAACTACTTCAAAATCTTTGTCAAGGTATGTACTTATCGAAAAAACTTATCAAGCGTCTCAATCTATCTCTATAGATCTTGATGCTCAATATGTAAGCAGCTTCACTGAGGTCTTTCTTTGAAAAACTCCTGTCAAACACTCCTTTATGCTTTGCAGAATAATTCTACATTATTTCCGATCAACAATATGTCATTCACATATACTTATCAGAAATGCTATAGTGCTCCCACTCACTTTCTTGTAAATGCAGGCCTTTCCAAAAGTCTATATAAAACCATATGCTTTGATCAACTCATCAAAGCGTATATTCCAACTCGAGATGCTTGCACGGTCCATTGATGGATTCTTTGGAGCTTGCACACTTTGTTAGCATCTTTAGGATTGACAAAACCTTCTCGGTTGCATCATATACAACTTTTCTTTAATAAATCCATTAAGGAATGCAGTTTTGACATCCATTTGCCAGATTTCATAAAATGTGGCAATTGCTAACATGATTCGGACAGACTTAAGCATCGATACGAGTGAGAAAATCTCATTGTATTCAACATCTTGAACTTGTTGAAAAACCTTTTTTGCGACAAGTCGAGCTTTGTAGATAGTAACACTACTATCAACGTCCGTCTTCCTCTTGAAGATCCATTTATTTTCTATGGCTTGCCGATCATCGGGCAAGTCCACCAAAGTCCACACTTTGTTCTCATACATGGATCCTATCTCAGATTTCATGGCCTCCAGCCATTTCGCGGAATCTGGGCTCATCATCACTTCCTCATAGTTCGTAGGTTTATCATGGTCTTGTAACATGACTTTCAGAACAGGATTACCATACCACTCTGGTGCGGACCGTACTCTGGAAGACCTATGAGGTTCTGTAGTAACTTGATCAGAAGTTTCATGATCATCATCATTAGCTTCCTCACTAATTGGTTTAGGAATCACTGGAACTGATTTCCGTGATGAACTACTTTCCAATTCGGGAGAAGGTACAAGTTACCTTATCAAGCTCTACTTTCCTCCCACTCACTTCTTTCGAGAGAAACTCCTTCTCTAGAAAGGATCCGAATTTAGCAACGAAAATCTTGCCCTCAGATCTGTGATAAAAGGTGTACCCAATAGTTCCCTTTGGGTATTCTATGAAGACGCACTTCTCCGATTTGGGTTCGAGCTTATCAGGTTGAAAACCTTTTTCACATAAGCATCGCAACTCCAAACTTTAAGAAACGACAACTTGGGTTTCTTACTAAACCACAGTTCATATGGTGTCATCTCAACGGATTTAGATGGTGCCCTTTTAACGTGAATGCAGCTGTCTCTAATGCATAACCCCGAAACAATAGTGGTAAATTAGTAAGAGACATCATAGATCGCACCATATCCAATAAAGTGTGGTTACGACGTTCGGACACACCATAACATTGTGGTGTTCCAGGTGGCGTGAGCTATGAAACTATTCCACATTGTTTTAATTGAAAACCAAACTCGTAACTCAAATATTTGTCTCCGCGATCAGATCGCAGAAACTTTATTTTCTTGTTACGATGATTTTTCCACTTCACTCTGAAATTCTTTGAACCTTTCAATTATTTCAGACTTATGTTTCATCAAGTAGATATACCCATATCTGCTCAAATCATTTTGTGAAGGTCAGAAAATAACAATACTTGCCACGAGCATCAACACTCATTGGATCGGATACATCGGTATGTATTATTTCCAATAAGTCAGTAGCTTGTTCCATTGTTCCGGAGAATGGAGTTTTAGTCATCTTGCCCAAAAGGCACGGTTTGCAAGCATCAAATGATTCATAACCAAGTGATTCCGGAAATCCATCTTTATGGAGTTTCTTCATGCGCTTTACACCGATATGACCCAAACGGCAGCGCCACAAATAAGTTGCACTATCATTATTAACTTTGCATCTTTTGGCATCAATATTATGAATATGTGTAACACTATGATCGAGATCCAACAAACTATTTTCATTGGGTGTATAACCATCGAAGGTCTTATTCACGTAAACAAAATAACAATTATTCTTTAACTTTAAATGAATAATAACCGTATTGCAATAAACATGATCAAATCATATTCATGCTCAACGCAAACGCCAAATAACAATTATTTAGGTTTAACACTAACCCCGAAAGTATAGGGAGTGTGCGATGATGATCATATCAATCTTGGAACTACTTCCAACACTTATCGTCACTTCCCATCAACTTGTCTCTGTTTATTATGTAACTCCTGTTTCGAGTTACTAATCTTAGCAACCGAACAAGTATCAAATACTCAAGGGCTACTATAAACACTAGTAAGGCACACATCAAACACCTGTATATCAAATATACCCTTGTTCACTTTGCCATCCTTCTTATTCACCAAATATTTAGGGAATTTCCGCTTCTAGTGACCATTTCCTTTGCAGTATAAGCACTCAGTTTCAGGCTTTGGTCTTCTTCACGGGAGTGACAACTTGTTTGCCATTCTACTTGAAGTTCCCCTTTCTTTCTCTTTGCCCTTTTCTTGAAACTAGTGGTCTTGTCAATCATCAACACTTGATGCTCTTTCTTGATTTCTACCTTCGTCGATTTCAACATCACGAAGAGCTCGGGAATCGTTTTCGTCAACCCTTGCATACTATAGTTCATCTCGAAGTTCTAGTAACTTAGTGATGGTGACTAGAGAATTCTGTCAATCACTATCTTATCTGGAAGATTAACTCCCACTTGATTCAAGCGATTGAAGTACCCAGACAATCTGAGCACATGCTCACTAGTTGAGTGATTCTCCTCCATCTTTTAGCTATAGAACTTGTTGGAGACTTCATATCTCTCAACTTGGGTATTTGCTTGAAATATTAACTTCAATTCCTGGAACATCTCATATGGTCCATGACGTTCAAAACATCTTTGAAGTCCCGATTCTAAGCCGTTAAGCATGGTGCACTAAACTATCAAGTAGTCATCATATTGAGCTAGTCAAACGTTCATAACGTCTGCATCTGCTCCTGCAATAGGTTTGTCACCTAGCGGTGCATCAAGGACATAATTCTTCTGTGCAGCAATGAGGATAATCCTTAGATCACGGATCCAATCCGCATCATTGCTACTAACATCTTTCAACATAGTTTTCTCTAGGAACATATCAAAATAAACATATGAAAGCAACAACACGAGCTATTGATCTATAACATAATTTGCAAAATACTACTAGGACTAAGTTCATGATAAATTAAGTTCAATTAATCATATTACTTAAGAACTCCCACTTAGACAAACATCTCTCTAGTCATCTAAGTGATCACGTGATCCAAATTAACTAAACCATGTCCGATCATCACGTGAGATGGAGTAGTTTCAATGGTGAACATCACTATGTTGATCATATCTACTATATGATTCACGTTCGACCTTTCGATCTCCGTGTTCTGAGGCCATGTTTGTATATGCTAGGGTCGTCAAGTTTAACCTGAGTATTCCGCGTGTGCAACTGTTTTGCACCCGTTGTATTTAAACATAGAGCCTATCACACCCGATCATCACGTGGTGTCTCAGCACGAAGAACTTTCGCAACGGTGCATACTCAGGGAGAACACTTCTTGATAATTAGTGAGAGATTATCTTAAAATGTTACCGTCAAACAAAACAGAATAAGATGTATAACAGATAAACATCATATGCAATCAAAATATGTGACATGATATGGCCATGATCATCTTGTGCCTTTGATCTCCATCTCCAAAATCTTGTCATGATCTCTATCGTCACCGCACGACACCATGATCTTCATCATCTTGATCTATATCAATGTGTCGTCACATGGTCGTCTCGCCAACTATTGCTCTTGCAACTATTGCTATCGCATAGCGATAAAGTAAAGCAATTATTTGGCACTTGCATCTTATGCAACAAAGAGACAACCATAGAGCTTCTGCCAGTTGCCGATAACTTCAACAAAACATGATCATCTCATACAACAACTTATATCCTATCACGTCTTGACCATATCACATCACAACATGCCCTGCAAAAACAGGTTAGACGTCCTCTACTTTGTTGTTGCAAGTTTTACGTGGTTGCTACGGGCTGAGCAAGAACCGTTCTTACCTACGCATCAAAACCACAATGATAGTTCGTCAAGTTGGTGCTATTTTAACCTTCGCAAGGACCGGGCGTAGCCACACTCGGTTCAACTAAAGTTCGAGAAACTGACACCCGCTAGTCACCTGTGTGCAAAGCACGGCGGTAAAACCAGTCTCGCGAAAGCGTACGCGTAATGTCGGTCCGGGCCGCTTCATCCAACAATACCGCCGAACCAAAGTATGACATGCTGGGAAGAATGTATGACTTGTATCGCCCACAACTCACTTGTGTTCTACTCGTGCATATAACATCAACGCATAAAACCTAGGCTTTGATACCACTATTGGGGAACGTAGTAATTTCAAAATTTTACTACGCACACGCAAGATCATGGTGATGACATAGCAACGAGAGGGGAGAGTGTTGTCCATGTACCCTCGTGAACCGTGGCGAAGCGTTATGACAACGCGGTTGATGTAGTCGTCGTCTTCACGATCCGACCAATCCAAGTACCGAGCGTCACGGCACCTCCGAGTTCAGCACGTTCAGCTCGATGGCGATCCCGGACTCGATCCAACAAAGTGTCGGGGATGAGTTCCGTCGACCTGACGGCGTGGTAGCGATGATGATGAGGCTCTACGGCGCAGGCTTCGCCTAAATTCATGACGATATGACCGAGGTGGAATATGGTGGAGGGGCACCGCACGGCTAAGGAATGATCCGTAGATCAACTTGTGTGTCTATGGGGTGCCCCTGCCTCGTATATAAAGGAGTGGAGGAGGGAGGGCGGCCTCTCTATGGCGCGCCTAGGGAGTCCTACTCCCACCGGGAGTAGGATTCCCCCTTCCTAGTAGAACTAGGAACCCTTCCATGTAGTAGGAGTAGGAGAGAAGGAAGGGAAGAGAGAAGGAGAAGGAAGGAAGGGCGCCTCTCCTAGTCCAATTCGGACTAGTCCAAGGGAGGGTGCGGCCACCCTTTGGCCCTTTCTCTCCGTTCTGTATGGCCCATTGAGGCCCAATACGAATTCCGTAACTCTCGGTACTCAAAAATACCGAATCACTCGGAACCTTTCCGAACTCCGAATATAGTCGTCCAATATATCGATATTTACATCTCGACCATTTCGAGACTCCTCGTCATGTCCCCGATTTCATCCGGGACTCCGAACTCCTTCGGTACATCAAAACTCATAAACTCATAATAAAACTGTCAACGAAACCTTAAGTGTGCGGACCCTACGGGTTCGAGAACTATATAGACATGACCGAAACACGTTTCTGGTCAATAACCAATAGCGGGACCTGGATGCCCATATTGGCTCCCACATATTCTACGAAGATCTTTATCGGTCAAACCGCATAACAACATACGTTGTTCCCTTTGTCATCGGTATGTTACTTGCCCGAGATTCGATCGTCGGTATCTCAATACCTAGTTCAATCTTGTTACCGCAAGTCTCTTTACTCGTTTAAGTAATACATCATCCCAACTAACTCATTAGTTACAATGCTTGCAAGGCTTAAGTGATGTGCATTACCGAGAGGGCCAGAGATACCTCTCCGACAATCGGAGTGACAAAACCTAATCTCGAAATCGCCAACCCAACATGTACCTTTGGAGACACCTGTAGTACTCCTTTATAATCACCCGAGTTACTTTGTGACGTTTGGTAGCACCAAAGTGTTCCTCCGTAAACAGGAGTTGCATAATCTCATAGTTACGGGAACATGTATAAGTCATGAAGAAAGCAATAGCAACATACTAAGCGATCAAGTGCTAGGCTAACGGAATGGGTCATGTCAATCACATCATTCTCCTAATGATGTGATCCCATTAATCAAATGACAACACATGTCTATGGTTAGGAAACATAACCATCTTTGATCAACAAGCTAGTCAAGTAGAGGCATACTAGTGACACTATGTTTGTCTACGTATTCACACATGTATTATGTTTCCGGTTAATACAATTCTAGCATGAATAATAAACATTTATCATGAAATAAGGAAATAAATAATAACTTTATTATTGCCTCTAGGGCATATTTCCTTCATCGCGAGCCTGCCTGGTGAGGCCGCCCCCGAGGAGGCTTTGCGTCGTCCGCCCCGCGAGGCTTGGCCCATTGCAAGGGTCTTGAACTTGGGTTGATGAAGGCGGGCGTCTTGGGCAGCTGGTGAGCCACGCCAAGAGCCAGCAGCAAGCAAGTCAGGGACCCCATTCCCGAGCGCCCGACAGCACCAGTCCACCCACATATCAAATTATCAAAGTAACGAACGCGAATCATATGAGTATGATGGAAACTAGCTTGACGATAATTCCCATGTGTCCTCGGGAGCACTTTTCTCTATATAAGAACTTGTCCAGGCTTGTCCTTTGCTACAAAAAGGATTGGGCCACCTTGCTGCACCTTATTTACTTTGATTGCTTGTTACCCATTACAAATTACCTTATCACAAAACTATTTGTTACCGATAATTTCAGTGCTTGCAGAGAATACCTTACTGAAAACCGCTTGTCATTTCTTTCTGCTGCTCGTTGGGTTCGACACTCTTACTTATCGAAAGGACTACGATAGATCCCCTACACTTGTGGGTCATCAGCATCTCCTTCACGGTCTTGGGCATCCGCACGTTCATCTTGGCATGAATTCGGCGGTTGCGCACATTGGACTGGAAGGCAGCTATCACGACTGCCGGATGGATAATTGGAATATTCCTATGAACTTTACTTAACCTTTGCAAATACTTACAGAGGGTTTCTCCTTCCTTCTGCTGGAGAAGCTGCAGATCACCGGGGCGGCCTGGCTCCTGGTGGCCACCAGTGAAAGCATCGATGAACTCATGGCACAGGTCTGCCCATGACGAGATGGAGTTCTCCGGCAGGTGCATCAACCAAGACCTCACATTGGATTTGAGTGCCAACGGGAAGTAATTGGCGAACACCTTCTCATCTCTTCCCCCGGAAGCCTGATCAGCGATGGTGTAGATGCTCAGGAACTCTGCTGGGTTCAGTCTTCTGTCGTACTTCTCAGGTATCTCTGGCTTGAATGTGTGAATGGACGGCTAACAGACTTGCCGCAACTCATGGGTGAAGGCAGGGCAGCCAACCTTGAAGGGTAGGAGCCGGTCAACACCAAGAGTGGGCTCATCGACATCGAGGCCGCCACACCCGTCGGCTCGGAGGAGGTTGCCACAACCTTGCTCGATGACACACACATCTCCTCTCTGCCCGTCTTCCGGGATTCACCGTTGGCCTGGACGTGCCTGAGGATCAGAAGAGGCCATCGAGGCGTCATTAGGGTCTTGATCTGGTCGCGCCAGCGCGGGCCGCCATAGCAGGGATTGCACCGTGGGGACAGCCTCCCCCGTGCGGGCAGCGGCATGGGCTATTATCGTGGCTTGGGGAGGTCACGACGGGGCAGATCGTCATGAGCCCTCAGCTTTGGCGAAATCGAGCAGACTTTGTATGGTGGTGCGCCACTCGTCCATCTGCTCGGCCGCTGGTGAAAACCTCAGCAACAGCTGAGCCCGCGCCATTGCCTCCGAGGCCGTGCTTGGCATAGATGATGACGATGTCGATCGTGCCGTCGCTGGGCTCCTGGCGGAGCCAGCGGCAGCTGCACTGCGCCCCCGCTGCTGTGGTGCAACCACCTGGGCAGCAGGGTGGTGAGGCGGAGGTGCTTGAGGGCCATCAGCCCCGTTGGGTGCACCAGTTTAGTCGGCCCGCCCTGGGAGAGCGCACGCGCAATAGTCGTGCCCGTGGCGAGGACGGCTATAGGGCGGTGGCTCACCTCGGACCGAGCGCCATCATTGTGGCTGCGTCCGTTAACGACCGGAGCGTGGTCGTCAGGGTGTTGCCGATGTCGCTCTCCTCCGGCATCTTCTCCTCCCGTGTCGGCCGTGAGGGGGATGGTGGCGGTGCCGCCTGCTCCGACCACACCCCCCACAGCGTTCGCTCCCTCGTGTGTCTCAGCACCCCCCGCAGCATTGGAGGCCATGCGTAGCGGAGCCTTCGAGGTGGACAGATGAGTTGAACGAGCTGATTTCTTCTTGGGTGCCATGGTCGATGGCGCCGTCGATGATGCAGATGGCGATGAAGATGACGCGCTACTTACGTCTTCAGGTTCATGCAAGCGATTCCCCTACCTGGCGTGCCAAATATTTTGCAGGAAACCACGGCCACCTATGGGACCAGGACGGCCCCTTGCTGGTTCGGTAGGGGGAGTCATGTTGCACAAAGACCAGACCAAGGCAAGGCAGCGCGGCAAGGATCACACAGGCAGTTTTACCCAGGTTCGGGCCGCCAGGAGGCATATGTCGGTGTACTAAAGTAGGGGTACCTTAGTACCCCGAACTTGGGCATGGGCGGTCGCAGCACCCCGCGGCGAGGCTTGCCGGGCGCCCGCCAAGACCCTCGGTCATTCTTATTCTGCTGCCATTCAAGAACAAAAGTGTTAGTTGAGAAGACAAAGCCCCGGCAAGAGGCGCTTGCCGGGAAGGATAAGGCCCTGGCAAGAGAAGCTTGCCGGGAAGAGCGAGACCCCGGCAAGAGGAGCTTGCCGGGAAGACCAACCAAAGCCCGCTGGTGCGTCAAGACGATGGCCGCGGCAAGGCGCTTGCCGCGGCAAGGCCACCACTCCGCATTGCAGCTCACCCGACGACGTGTCGCTGCAGGACCGCTCCTGGAGCACGTGGCGGGCGGCTGGGTAGCTTAGCAGTGCGAGGTGGCAAGCGAAGCTGACAAGGAGGCCATCGTGGCGATCGGTGGCGCCCCTAACGGTCGCTTCCTTGCACTGTTGGGGCGACCAGACGGGCATTAAATGTCCTTGTCCCCTGCCGTCAGAGTTAGGTAGGGGACACTGTACACAGCAGTGTACCAACCAGCGTTTTTACCTTTCTACCCCTCTTTCTACACTACCACCTGTTGGTGACCCCTTTAGATTATAAAAGGGAGGCCCATGCGCACGTAGAAGGGGTTCCGCAGTTTGGAGATAACAGCATACCCACGCTTTCGAGCGAAGAACAAATACAAACAAAAAGTAGCAGTAGGAGTTTTATCTCTCCGGAGAGCTCCGAAGCTGGGTAAAAATCGCCCGTGTTCCCCCCGCGTGTGTGACCTCGATCTGCTCTTCGTGCGCCCTCGCCCCCCTGCCGGACCAGAAAAGGGGCTCCCTGCCCCATAGGTGCTCGTCCCCCACGACATCTTTGGCTTTCGAGGCGCCCACCCCCGTGATCACGGGGCAGGGCGAGGTCACTTCATCTATCGCCCCGGCTTCGCCTCCCCGCCACGCGGCTCCCATGCGCGTGGGGTCGTGGGCGGTGAAGGTGGGAAACCGAGCCGTCACGGGCGGAGGCAGTGGGTCGGCCCCGATCCTCTGCTCTTCTCGCGCCTTGATTGGCCGAGCGGGGCGGCCGAGCCCCCACCTCGCTCCTTTAAGAGGGGCGAGAGGGGAGCGCAGGAAACCGCACTTCTCATCTTCTTCTTTCCCCATCCTCTGCTCCCCTTTTCCTCATCCGCTATGGAGGGAGGGAATCCTGGCCCTTCATCGGTGGCGGCGAGGGTCGCCGCCAGACAGCGCATCCCTCCCTACCCCATGCCCGTGGCGGCAGAGCCAGCCACAAGGGGAAGGGGGAGGGGCGAGGTCGTGGACGAGGTCGAGGACGAGGTCGAGGCGCGCGGGGAAGAGGCGGACGGGGCGGCGCAGCATCTCCGCCTCCACCGGCGGTTCTTCCCCTCGCAGGGGTCCATACAAGGGACGATCCTTGGGAGTTCTTCGTCAAGCTGCGCCGGGCACCTCGTCGTCGTCTCCGGCTTCCGGCCCCGTTTGCGAGCACGATGGAGCCGGACCCGCCCGAGACGCTGAGATTGCACATGAGGGGCTGTGGGATCAGCGGCACGCGAGTCAGCGTTGTATCCCCAGCCCCCGGTGTGATGTATCTCGATCGAGGGTGGAAGACGTTCGCCCGTATCCACAGCTTGACGGCGGGGTTCACCCACCAGCATAAGACCCTACTACTGCTTTGGTCGATTGATTGGGAAAAGGTGGTGGTGGTGCGTAGTACACTTGCCGGTAGGGTTACTTTGGGGCAGCAACGACTACACACGTACGGGGGTGTGAGTGGTCTAAGCTTCCAACCTCTCTAATCGTTGTCATGGGCCTCCTTTTATAGTCCAAGGGGTTACCATAGTGGCAAATTGGTCATTAGACACTGATATGATAGCAAACAGTGTTATCATACCTAACTTTGCAGGCTGACAGCATGCATTTAATGCGCCGCTTAATGTCACGTCATTGGTCGCCCGACAAGGCTTGCCAGGCTAATTCGCTAGCTCCACGCCTGCTTGCTTGACACGTCTCTGGATGGGTGTCATTCGTGGGTTCACCTTGTAGGAAGTGGCTGCCATGTGGCGAATGGCTGCCACTTAATCATCTTGCGTCTTGACACCGCACTGATCCATGACGTGGGTCATGGTGGAGCATTCGGTGTCGGTGTCAAAACCGGCGGATTTCGGGTAGGGGGTCCCGAACTGTGCGTCTAAGGCCAATGGTAATAGGAGGCGGGGGACACAATGTTTACCCAGGTTCGGGCCCTCTCTATGGAGGTAATACCCTACTTCCTGCTTGATTGATCTTGATGATATGAGTATTACAAGAGTTGATCTACCACGAGATCGTAGAGGCTAAACCCTATAAGCTAGCCTATGATTATGATTGTTGTTGTCCTACAGACTAAACCCTCCGGTTTATATAGACACCGGAGGGGGCTAGGGTTACACATAGTCGGTTACAGAGAAAGGAATCTACATATCCGAATTGCCAAGCTTGCCTTCCACGCAAAGGAGAGTCCCACCCGGACACGGGACGAAGTCTTCAATCTTGTATCTTCATAGTCCAACAGTCCGGCACAAGTACATAGTCCGGCTGTCCGAGGACCCCCTAATCCGGGACTCCCTCAGTAGCCCCTGAACCAGGCTTCAATGACGATGAGTCCGGCGCGCAGATTGTCTTCGACATTGCAAGGCGGGTTCCTTCTCCGAATACTCCAAGGTAGATTTTGAACACATGAATCGTGTCTGGCTCTGCAAAACAAATTCCACGTACCACCGTAGAGAGCACACTATCCCAGAAATCTAATCTGATGACAACTTTTCATAGCATGACATCACGCAACGGCCCGGTCATTATTCGAACTGTTTTTCTCAACCTGCTGTTGCACGTCTTGCGAGGCAGTTTTATTGGCACGTCTTGTCGAAGTAGAGATCGTGTTCCCCTTATCACGGGATTCTCATCAATACGGGCGTGGGTAACCCAACCGTGTCGTTAGTATGACTCCTCGGTTTTAGGCAAGTTCCAAACGGCCACTCAGAGGACGCTTGATATTCACCCTTTTTATAAAGAGGTCAAGACCTGTCCTTTTCTTTCCACGCCCGATCCTTCCCTTCCTCTACCTCGAGTTCCAACACCCAAGGTTCAGTCTAAGCGCTCCGGACCTTCAACCATGTCCGGATCCAACCTTCAAGGCCGGTGGATGGCCTCTTCCGTCACAGGGGAGGACATCAAGAAGCTTAGGAGGCTAGGTATCTGACCGCCGAAATCCTTCACAGGCTACCTGCTCAAAGGCAGGTTATCCCCACTCCGGAACCCAACGATAGTGTTGTATTCGTTTCCCACTTCCTCCGGGGGCTAGGCTTTAGTCTTGATCCCTTTGTTGGAGGGCTCATGTTCTATTATGGGCTAGCTTTCCATGATCTAGCTCCAGATTCCTTCCTTCACATCTCGTCGTTTATCGTCGTGTGTGAGGCCTTCCTCTGCATTACCCCACACTTCGGCTTATGGCTCAAGACCTTCAATGTGAAGCCGAAGATGATCGACGGGCGACACGCGAAGTGCGGAGGCGCTATAATAAGCAAAGGTGCCGACGCCCTACGGCCAAAGGGTTCCTTCCCAGAGGTGTCCGACCTATGGCAACGGAAGTGGTTTTACATCATATCACCCCGAGGTACAAAGTGGGCAGCCGCCCTAGCCTTATGCTCTGCCCCTCCGCCCCAACTGGCATCATGGGTCAACAAAGGGTTGGACTGGGGGCCAGTTAAAGACGTGCTGACATTGCAAAGCCGCATCCAAGATCTCCTCAAGAGGGATATCAGTATCGTCAAAGTAATTCAAGTAATGTTAGTCCGTCGGGTCCTGTCATGCCAACGTCGATCTCTCCGTATGCGGGAGTTCAACCCGGAAGGACCGCGAACCATTCAACACTTCTTCAGCGTGACGCTCGAAGGGATGTATCGATTATTCTTCGGATCACGAATAAAGTGTCCGGACACCACCGAGGATGTGGGTCTCAACTGCAACCGTCCATATACCCAAGTAAGTAACTCCGCAACCGAACATGATGTCATTATATTTTTCACAACATTATTCTGAACAATTACCCTCGGCCAGGACTGGATAAGAAAGGCGGAGAGGATCAGGTGTTCGGCCCCTCTTCCCGAAGGCTCGCCGGATCCTGTACTGACCAGGATGCTGGCTCGTGCACCTTATCAAGTGCCATCAGGAGAATACGGGGGGAGGAATAGAGAAGCCAAAAGCGGGCTTCATATGTTGCACATCCGACCCGGGGGAACTAGTGCCTCCGCGTAGGAGGATGATCGGGGAGGTGAATCTAGAATCCCCTCTCCCCACGGGAAGAAAAGGACCGCCCCTGAAGACTTGGAAATAGAGGTTTCCAAACGAGGGAAGAAACCTTCACCAGGAGGCCCTGCCCCGGAGGGCATCCTTAGCACACAGCGCCCACAAGGGGGCCAGCCAACAACCTAGCTGTAAGTGAACAAAGGCACATTAGTAAATATGCCCTGCTCTTTTCCTGAGAGTAACAACCAAGACATATGTTTTGCAGCCCGGCTCATAGCCCTTCTCAACAATGTTTGTCCTTGGGGGATCTTCTTCCAGAGATGATGGAGAGTGAAACGCCTCCTCCTGCTTTCCCGCCTCATGAGATGGACGACCCTAAGGTGTCATCGCAGAGGATTTCTCCTGATCCGCAAAGGCCAGAAGGTAACTCTTCGGCCGCCCGAAGTCCGGAGTTCTCGGCTCCTAAGGAGACCAACAGAAAAAGCCCGGGATTGTCTGGTGTACAATTGGACACATTGATAGGTCTTCTAGAGCAAGCGGCTATCTCATAGGCACATCATACCTTAATGGGTACGGTGGTTGAGAGGATTTCATCCGCAAAAAGCGGGTTGAATGAAGCTTTTACGAGCCTGCTAAGAGGCTTTGAGGTACGCAAAGTAGTATGTATATTTTTGACTGTACTGCACACGCAAGGTGTGCTTTGTATAGATAGTAGCCCCTAAGGCTCTGGTTGCCGTCCAGACGCGGCGAGCAGAGGATCATAGTCTCAGGTAATGATAGCGCTGCTTTCATGCGCAGGCGGCTACAGATCCGGCGGCTAACCGAACTACTGAATTTGCTGAATTGAGGCGGCAACTTGACGTGGCAGATGTGGACATCACGCTTGTTAACAAGCGGCTTGACAAGGCACAGGGTATGTATATTCGGGTGGTCAGCGAATATTAAGAAGAGCATGATGCTAGTATTTATAGTATGCTTTTGACTGCAGATGGAGCTGCCGCCGTGGAGAACCTTCGGGCAGAACTTGCCCGAGCCAAGGAGCAAACCAGGAGAAGTGATGCGGCCACCCTGAAGGCAGCCGAAGAATTAAAAGCCGAACAGGCTGCGCATCGCCAATGTGAGGATAAAATAGCCAACATGGCTATTGAGCTACAACATGCCGCCAGCCGATATGAGCTTCTCGAAAGGGAAAACCAAACAAAAACGGCTGACCTAGAGAAGGCCTTGCAAGCAGCAAAGGAAACTCGCTATGAAATCAGAGCGGCGCTGGAGGAGCTTCGGCAAGCCAGTGATATCGCGGCTGGGAAGCCCTTTTTATTGCGAACAAAGTGTGGAGCTCCGCAGACGCATACATGGATATAGCAAAGAGTGCTGCTGATGCGACGGAGTATTTCAAGGATCGGAAAGATCATGAGGTGGAAAGATTGTTCTGGTCGCAGTTCAGTCCTCCAAAGCGTCCACTGCTGTTGAATGAGCAAATGGCCGAGTGGGCCGAGCTCCATAGGTTGTCCGGGCTTGCCATGAAGGTTGTCGTGGATCATCTGTGGCCGAAGGAACCGACCCCGGGTAGTTATTTTGGTTTGGTGTAACAATTTCTTCGTGTTGTGCCGCATATCGACGCTGTCAAGAGGTCGGCGTGCATAGAGGGTGCACGATGGCTCTTGCCCGTGTTAAGACATATTGGGTGAAGATGGAGGCCACCGCTGTTGCAACCACGGGTCCGCCCGGGGGTCAGGACTTGCCCGAGCACTATTTTGAAGAAGTCCTAGAAGGAGCCCGTTTAATAGAGGCTCAGTGCTCAAAGAGTACCATGTTCGAGTGACATGTATCTTGATTGTAAAAACAATGCTTTTTTGATAATAAAGGCTATATTTATACTTTTGCCCGTAAAGTATTGTAGTGCCTCCTGTGCGGCTGTTTATGTATGTATGTATATAACCTGAAAGTTTGCAGTCATCGGCTTCAGCCCCCATTTACGCATATAATGCGGGGGTGTTCGATAAAATGCGTAATCACACTTGATCCAACGTCTTGGTCCATTAAGGAGGTGATAGCGCGGCGTACAAGGCAATCGGACTATATAGCTTTAACACTTTCACTTAGCCATAGGAGTTTGACGGTGGGGCTACTATATAGCCCATGGTATGTCTGCGCTCATCCGAATATGGTGCGTGTACATACGTGACCGGGAAACCGGTCCTTCGTTAATGCGGAGGAATCGTGAAGATTCCGCTGGGTCATCGAGTGGTTGACCAGTCTCTCACTTTATCATGACAGTCAGTTTTTGGCTTTCTCTACTGAGGTGCTCATCTAGATGAACCAGGGCATAATCGCAGTAGTTCTTCTGGTGCCACCTTAGTCGATAGAGCGGAACGTAAGGTAGCAAAACACGGGAGCCGGGCAAACCCAACTATGGACCAAAGACATGATTCGGAGCTGATGCATATAAGGCCAAACTCGCGACGCCGAACACTCCCGAAGGTGTTTGGACTTTACAACATATACTGGGCTGAGTACCGCCCTCGATAATGATCCCTGAATTTCCGGGTACGTGCATAAATTTGGAGTGACGAAAGAGCGGCTGTGGTAAGGGTATAAATCCCAAAAACACATTGGGTGCTACCCTTGTAACGTCCATTTTAGATCGGCGAATAATAAGTTAGCCAATAACACCGGTAGCCCTCTTGGTCGTTTTAAGTACCAGGAGGGTGTGAGCCAACAAGAGACAATAAAAAGGTTTACACAGGGTCTGAATCTAAAAAGAAACCTTAGGACGGGGCCCTGCTGCATGTCTGCGCTTTTATCTACATTGTGCCGTATCTCGGAAGGGTATAGCAGCGATCATCTCAGAGAAAAGAAAGAAAAACTCAGTTGAAAGAATCTTTTTGTGTAACCGTGCGTAACGTCGGTTAAACTTAATGAACCATGAAAATTCAATTTCTTGAGTGTGAACAGGATCCAGCCGAACTATGGATTTTATTCGTGCGGGCAACCCCTAGCACCACCTATGGGGGTATAGCCCTTAGTCAAGCTCAGGTTTATCTGGGCTGCTACAAATAGTGGTGCGCCAAACACGTCTAGCCGTGTCCGTGGTCTCAACGACCGATTAGTTACTTGGGTTGGAGAGGTCGGTCGGTGGTTCGGCTGCTAGAGCCGCCACATATTCTTCCACACGCAAGGAACACTCTGTATTTCCGCTAATTGTGATGACGCCACATGGACCGGGCATCTTAAGTTTAAGATAAGCATAATGCAGAACTGCATTGAAACGAGCGAAGGCCGTTCTACCAAGTAGTGCATGGTAGCCACTTCGGAATGGAGCGATGTCAAAGATTAGTTCTTCGCTTCGGAAGTTGTCGGAGAACCGAATACAACCTCTAGTGTTAGAGAGCCCATGCAGCGGGCCTCTACGCCTAGTATTACTCCTTTAAAGGTAGTATTCCTTTGGCTGATTCTTGACGGGTCTATCCCCATCTTACGGACAGTGTCCTGATATATCAGATTAAGACTACTACCGCCGTCCATGAGGACTCGGGTGAGATGGTATCCGTCAATTATTGGGTCGAGCACCAAGGCAGCCGAACCTCCGTGCCGGATACTAGTCGGATGATCCCTGCGATCGAAAGTGATCGGGCAGGCCGACCATGGGTTGAATTTGGGGGCAACTGGTTCTACAGCATATACGCCTCGGAGTGCGCATTTGCACCTCCTCTTTGGTATGTGGGCTGTGTAAATCATGTTCGCTGTTTTGACCTCTGGTGGACATTTTTTCTATCCCCTAGTGTTCGGCTGGCGAGGTTCGTCCTCGTCTTCACTTTGCAGCTCCCTCCCCTTGTGTTCGGCGTTTAGCTTGCCGGCCTGCTTGAAGACCCAGCATTCTCTGTTGGTGTGATTCGCAGGTTTCTCGGGGGTGTCATGGATCTGACATGATGTGTCTAGAATTTTGTTTAGGCTGGACGGTCCATCTCTGTTGCCTTTAAATGGCTTTATTCGTTGACCGGGTCAAGAGCCCCTAAATTCGGCGTTTACCACCGTGTTGTCTAGGCTGTCTTCATTATTTCGATGCTTGTTTTTATTGTGTCGCGGCTTCCCATTGCCGTCCCTGATTTCGGATGTGCCTGGGTCGCTAGTGCCGCTGCGGGCCAACCAACTGTCCTCGCTCGTGCAAAAGCGGGTCATAAGGCTTGTTAGGGTGACCATTGTCCTCGGTTTTTCTTGGCCGAGGTGTCTGGCGAGCCATTCGTCCTGGACACTATGTTTGAAAGCTGCTAAGGCTTCAGCATCCGGGCAATCGATGATTTTGTTCTTTTTGGTGAGAAATCTGTTCCAAAAATTATGGGCTGACTCTCCAGGTTGTTGGATTATGTGACTTAAATCGTCTGCGTCCGGAGGTCGGACATAGGTCCCTTGAAAATTGGCCCTGAAAGCGTCCTCAAGTTCCTCCCAACTTCCAATTGAGTTTTCGGGGAGGCTTTTCAACTAGTGCCGAGCTGGTCCTTTCAACTTGAGGGGTAGGTATTTGATGGTGTGGAGATCGTCTCCGCGAGCCATATGAACGTGAAGAATAAAGTCGTCAATCCAGACTGCAGGGCCTGTCGTTCTGTCGTATGCCTCTATGCTTACGGGTTTAAATCCCTCTGGAAATTCATGATCCAGCACCTCATCGATGAAGCACAGGGGGTGCATGCCACCCCTGTATTTGGATGTGTCGTGGCATGCTTCCGACAGATGTAGTGTTCGGTGTTGATTTCGAGCTGGTATTCGATCAGTATAGTCGTTTTGGTGGCCGTGATCCTGCGTAGGAGCACACTTCCTAGATCCATAGATGGACCTGGCCATACCGGCTCTTTTGTCCAGGTGCTCAAGTAGATCGTGTGCTGACTTGTGTGCAGCGTCATTAGCTGCTTTGTCTCCGTCAGATCGGGCATATTATTTTTCGGCGGGATGGGCTCTATAGCCTCGTCATCGAATTTGGGCAGCAACTTGCGCTTTGGGTAGCTCTTTGTGTGGTGATCGCCACCGTATTTTTTGTCAGTGTCGAGCACTTTGTTCCATCTGTGGTTGAGTGTATCCTACGTGGCCTTAAGCCTTTGCTTCTACTTCTTCAAGCTCCTCGCGGTGGCGATAAGCCTTTTGTGGAGGTTCTCTTGTTCCAAGTGCTTTTCCGGGATGATGAGTTTATCGTCGTCCAGACTATTCCCCTCTCCGGAGACAAGTTTATAAATTTTATCTTCGGCATTGCTGTGATTGGACAGGGGCCCCGGACTATGTTTGGCATCCCCTGGCTCATCCTGCTCCATCGCTGGGTCCATGGGGTCGTCGTTACCTTTGGAGTCGTCTGGGGTATTATTCTTTCTTGTGTCGTTATCGCTGTTTTTGCTGTGGCGGGATTTAGAGCGGCGCCACTGACATCGGTGCTTTGGTTGCTTCTCAAAAGGATTATCCTCCGTTGCATCCTTCCGTTCCTCGCCGTTGTTTTCTTTGGGTGTGTCCACCATGTATATATCATATGATGAGGTGGCTGTCCAGCGCCCTATGGGCGGTGGTTCCTATTCTTCTCCGGCATCGTCATTCATACCGTTGATGTCTTCGGAGTCAAAGTCAAGCATGTCGGTTGAGTCGTCGACAGTGATTATTAAGTGGGTGGTGGGTGGGTAATGAATTTCCTCGTTGTCCGCTTCCCACTCAAGCCGGACATAGTTCGGCCAGGAGTCTCCTGAAAGGGAGAGAGATTTTAATGAGTTTAGCACGTCGCCCAAGGGTGAGTGCTGAAAGATATCCACGGAGGTAAACTCCATGATCGGTGCCCAATCAGGTTCGATATGGGCACGGATGTATGCGGTTCGGAGCCTGTGGCCGGAGACGAGTCCGGGGGTCCAACGACGCAGACCTCATTGGAGGCGAAGTCTGTGTTCGGCTCTATCGCCGCTGAGTGTGCGGACTACGTGGCGGGGTCCATCCACCCGTCCTCGGATGGCACGATCTGCTCCGGATTAAGATCCGGGGCAGCTGCAGGTGTGATCTCCTGAACGCCGTCCGATGGCAGATCTAAGTCATGCTCATCGTGACTGTACGGCGCACCTGTCATGGGCTCGAATCCATCCAAGTTCAAGTCTCCGCGGATGTCGGCAGTGTAGTTCAGGCTTCCAAACCTGACATGATGGCCAGGGGCGTAGCTATCGGTCTGCTCCAGATGGCCAAGCGAGTTGGCCCGCAATACGAAGCCGCCGAATACGAAGATCTGTCCGGGGAGGAAAACCTCACCCTGGATCGCATCGTTGTGGATGATTGAAGGAGCCATCAAGCCTTATGGTGACGACACAGTGGAACTCTCAATGAAAGCACCAATGTCGGTGTCAAAACCGGCGAATCTCGGGTAGGGGGTCCCGAACGTAAATCTAAGGCTAACGGTAACAGAGGCGGGGACACAATGTTTACCTGTGTTCGGGCCCTCTCTATGGAGGTAATACCCTACTTCCTGCTTGATTGATCTTGATGATATGAGTACTACAATAGTTGATCTACCACGAGATCGTAGAGGCTAAACCCTAGAAGCTAGCCTATGATTATGATTGTTGTTGTCCTACGGACTAAGCCTTCCAGTTTATATAGACACCGGAGGGGGCTAGAGTTACACAGAGTCGGTTACAAAGAAAGGAATCTACATATCCGAATTGCCAAGCTTGCCTTCCATGCAAAGGATAGTCCCACCCGGACACGGGACGAAGTCTTCAGTCTTGTATCTTCATAGTCCAACAGTCCGACACAAGTACATAGTCCGGCTGTCCGAGGACCCCCTAATCCGGGACTCCCTCAATCGGTGGGGTGATCTGGTCTCAGCGAGTCCCGGCAGGACCTACCGGGACACCTTGGTCTTCTTTCTGGGGTGGCCTTGCCCCTTGCCGGGCTCGCCTGCCTGGCAAGGGAGGCTTCTTCCTTGACGATATCTGGCTCCTCTGCCTCAGTCTTGGTTCCTTCTGATCTGTTAGTTGGTTCTTCGAGTCTCTTTGTCTCTTGCTCTGGTGCTTCAATCTTGATCTTGTGCTTGTGCACAGTCAGGTCAATAGGCCCCGGGTATGTTGCACCGACAAATATGTTTTTCACATGTTTTATGATGCTCTCTTTGTGTTCCAATTATTATCTTTCACGTGGGCATCATTGAAATCTCAATGCCTAGCTAGAAGGCTTTAAAGAAAAGTGCTAGTTGGGAGACAACCCAATGTTTTTTCCTTTATGTTTTTATGAGAGTACACATTATTACTTCTTTAGTAATTGTGTTTTGGTGTTTGAATTAGTGTTTGAGCCAAGTAAGACCTTTGGGATGGTCTACATTAATAGTTGATTTGATCTTGGTGAAAAACAGAAACTTTTGCGCTCATTGCCTGAATTTTATGAAATCACATAAACATGATTTTGATATGAATATTTTACACTAGATTGATACACAAATTCCCAGGTTGTCCTAATTTTTCACAATTTTTGGAGTTAAAGAAGTATTCGAAATTTTCAGATTACTACAGACTGTTCTGTTTTTGACAGATTCTCTTTTCTATGTGTTGTTTGCTTATTTGAATGAATCTATGGGTAGTATCGGGGGTATGAACCATGGAGAAGTTGGAATACAGTAGATATAACACCAATACAAATTTAGAATGAGTTCACAACAGTACCTCAAGTGGTGATTTATTTTTTTATACTAACGGATCTCATGAGTTTTCTGTTGAGTTTTGTGTTGTGAAGTTTTCAAGTTTTGGGTAAAGATTTGATGGACAATGGAATAAGGTGTGGCAAGAGCCTAAGCTCATGGATGCCCAAGGCACTCGAAGGTAATATTCAAGGACAACCAAGCATCTAAACTTGGGGATGCCCTGGATGGCATCCCCTCTTTTGTCTTCAATCCATGGATAAATTTACTTGAGGCTATATTTTTATTCACCACATGATATGTGTTTTGCTTGGAGTGTCTTGTATGATATGAGTCTTTGCTTTTTAGTTTGCCACAATCATACTTTCTTTACACACCTTTTCAAAGGGACATGCATTAATCATGAATTTATTAGAATACTCTATGTGCTTCACTTATATCTTTTGAGCTAGGCAGTTTGCTCTAGTACTTCACTTATATCTTTTTAGAGCACGACGGTGGCTTTATTTTATAGAAATTGATGAACTCTCATGCTTCACTTATATTATTTTGAGAGTTTTAAACAGCATGGTAATTTTCTTATGTTATGAATTTAGTCCTAATACGATGGGCATCCAAAAGGGATATAATAAAAACTTTCATATAAGAGCATTGAATATATGAGAAGTTTCATTCCTTGCACTTGTTCTGATATATAAAGATGGTGATATTAGAGTCGTGCTAGTGAGTAATTGTGGATTGGTATAAATACTTTTGCTAAAGTTTGTGATTCCCATAGCATGCAAATATGGGGAATCGTTATGTGATGAAGTCGGAGCATGATTTATTTTTGATTTTCTTCCTTATGAGTGGCGGTCGGGGACGAGCGATGGTATTTTCCTACCAATCTATCCCTCCTAGGAGCATGCGTGTAGTACTTTGTTTTGATGGCTAATAAATTTTTGCAATAAGAATGTGAGTTCTTTATGACTAATGTTGAGTCCATGGATTATACGCACTCTCACTCTTCCACCATTGCTAGCATCTCTAGTATCGCGCAACTTTCATCGGTGCATTAAACCCACCATTTACCCTTCCTCAAAACATCCACCATACCTACCTATTATGGCATTTCCATAGCCATTTCGAGATATATTGCCATGCAACTTCCACCGTTCCGTTTATTATGACATATACCATCATTGTCATATTGCTTTGCATGATCTTGTAGTTGGCATAGTATTTGTGGCAAGGCCACCATTCATATTTTATATACATGTCACTCTTGATCATAGCACATCCCGGTACACCGCCGAAGGCATTCATATAGAGTCATATTTTGTTCTAGTATCGAGTTGTAATTCTTGAGTTGTAAGTAAATAAAAGTGTGATGAGCATCATTATTAGAACATTCTCCCATGTGAGGAAACGATGATGGAATCTATGATTCCCTCACAAGTTGGTATGAGTCTCCGAACTTTATAAAAATAAAAGAGGCCAAAGTAGCCCAAATAAAAAAAGAGGCCAAAGAAGAAATGAGAGAAGGGACAATGTTACTATCCTTTTCCACACTTGTGCTTCAAAGTAGCACCATGATCTTCATGATAGAGAGTCTCCTATTTTTCCACTTTCATATACTAGTGGGAATTTTTCATTATAGAACTTGGCTTGTATATTCCAATGATGGGCTTCCTCAAATTTCCCTAGGTCTTTGGGCAAGCAAGTTGGATGCACACCCACTTAGTTTCTGTTTGAGCTTTCATACACTTATAGCTCTAGTGCATCTGTTGCATGACAAACTGTAGGATCGGAAGTATGTCTAGAGGGGGGGTGATTAGACTACTTGACAACTTAAAAACTTAGCCTTTTGATTGGAGTAGGTTTTTAGCAAGTTCACAATGATAACCAAGTCAAGTATCACCCTACACATGCAATTCTAGAGTTGTGGCAGCGGAAAGTAAATTGCACGTATAGTAAATGAGAGGTGGAGAAGAGCAAACGCAATTTGGAGACACGGAGATTTTTTCTCGTGGTTCCGATAGGTGGTGCTATCGTCAATCCACGTTGATGGAGACTTCAACCCACGGAGGGTAACGGCTGCGAGAGTCCACGGAGGGCTCCACCCACGAAGGGTCCACGAAGAAGCAACCTTGTCTATGCCATCATGGCTTACGCCCACGGAGGACTAGCCTTACTCGGGTAGATCTTCACGAAGTAGGCGATCTCCTTGCCCTTACAAACTCCTTGGTTCAACTCCACATCATGACGGAGGCTCCCAAGTGACACCTAACCAATCTAGGAGGCACCACCCTCCAAAAGGTAATAGATGGTGTTGGTGATGATGAACTCCTTGCTCTTGTGCTTCAAATGATAATCTCCCCAACACTCAACTCTCCTCACTGATTTGGCTGTGGTGGAGGAAGGGATTGAGTGGAAAGCAACTTGGGAAGGCTAGAAATCAAGTTTCATATGGTGGGAGTGGAGCAACTTGATCTCAACACAAGGGTAGGTAGTTTTCTTCTCGAAATGTAAGGTAGGAGTGGTAGTTCTTTCGATGGCTCTCTCCACGAATGAAGAGGAGGTGGAGGGTATTTATAGCCTCCACACAAAATCCAACCGTTACACACATTTGACCAATCTCGGTCGGACCGAAGTTGACAACTCGGTGAGACCGAAAGTTCAAATCTTGTGAGCGTTGGGATTTTCGTGGGACCGAAAATACAATCTCGGTTAGTCCGATTCTTCCAAAGACTAGGGTTTGCCAATCTCGGTGGGACCGACTTTCTCATCTCGGTGACACCGATTTGAGTACAGAAGGTTACAGAAGCTTGGCAACACCAATTTCGGTATGACCGAGTTTGGAATCGGAAAATCCGAGAATCTTAGGGTTTGGGTATATGGTGAGGTGGTTCATCTCGGTGTGGTGAGTTTGGAATCGGTGGGACCGAGATTACTTATGGGTTTATGTTGGAATGAAAGATTGCTGATAGTTTGAGAGATAAATCACTAAGCACTTAGAGCAACCAGATCATCATCATAACCTCATCCCCTTTTAATAGTATTGGCTTTCCTATGGACTCAATGTGATCTTGGATCACTAAACCAAAAATGGAGTCTTGAGCTTTTGCCAATGTTTTCCTTAGCATTTTGAGGGGTCCACATCATCAGTCATTGCCATACCCATATCACTGAACTTTCTGAAATATTCTCAAGAAATGATTAGTTCAATGATATATATGTTGTTATTAATTACCAAAACCACCCGGGGATTAGTTGCACTTTCAATCTCCCCCTTTTTGGTAATTGATGACAACATATAGATCAAAGCTTCGACAAATGATATAATCAATGAATAACATCGTCGCTTTGAGAAGTATGTGATAAGCAAGAGCTCCCCCTACATTTGTGCATTATTTAAGATTTGCGTTTGAATGCAAATGCACAATCGATTAGGATCATGGGTTACTCTTCCATGTCACATACATCTTGGTGGAGCGCACAAAATGATAAGAATGAATAACATGCACCCAATCACCAAGACATGAGTAAGTGATCATACAAGATATGAATGGAATATGATAAACATCAAGCACACATTAAGCACAGTATGATCAAGCACTCATCAAGATAGAGCAAACGTAGTATCAAACACACGAAATGTCTCAAAGAACTCAAAAGTATCTCAAGGAAAACCGCAAACGAAAGAGCAAAAACGAGCACTCTCTCTCGAAGCCCTATGATCTATACAATTTCTCCCCTTTGGCAACAAGTTACCAAAAGTTCGAAGGTATAGAGCTAATCATCACTCGGGACTCTGTGGCGGCTCTGTCTGCGTCGATGGAGTGGAGATAGCTGCATCTGCAAAAGCTTCTGCTGAAGTCTGTGGTCTTTGGAGGAGTGGATACTTGGAGCTGGTCTTTGGGCCGACGGAGCTGTAGGAGGTGCTTGATGAAGTAGCCACAGGGTGCATCCTTTGGAATAGCAAATGATCTGGGCTTTGTGGGCACCGGAGCAGGCTGCTCATAGTCATCTGGACCATATCACCTTCCATCTCCCTCATGAGTTCTCGCCTTCTCCCTCTTAGCTTCCTTGATGTCCGCCTCAAGCTTGTTGACGGTGACCTGCACTTGATCGACTTTGACGTCGAGCATGGAACTTATCCTCAACGATCCTCTCTAGGCTCTCCCGAGGCAGACTATCTTTGGCAGGCGTAGCTCAATTCTCTGAGTGGCTTCAAGAAGTTGTTCTGCAACGCTCTTGGGCTTTTCTTTGCTTCCTTCTCGGCTTTAGCTTGTTTGGCAGCTTCAGACTTGGCATGTCCTTCGACGGATGTGGGAGCATCCTGATCATCACAATCTCGTTATCTTCGTGTTCAGGCTGCAATGGCAAGTGGGGTCTATCCAACGTAGGTGTCCGTGCCAAACTTGGCATTAATGAGCATCTGAATATGCGAGCAAACCCACACGACCTCTTACAGTCTGCTGCTGTCCTCTTGATAGTCTCAACTATCGTGTCCATCACCTTAAAAGGTGTCTTCGATCTAGAATGTGCAGCATGTTGATTGAATACCCTCTTATCATGCGGTGGTCTCTGACTTGGGCATCAAAGTATGCCTCGAGAATGGTATTGGTGGTTGGGAGACCTGCTCAAGATAATAGATGAACCAAGCTTCCATATCTCTACATCCTTCTCGGTACCTCATTGTACATGTTCCTCATTGACTCGTGATTTTTCTTCGAATGCCATAGACATCAATGTCATCTTCCCTTGAGATCGGTGCATTCAGCAACGCTCTCCATTCCTCAACAGTTGAATGGAATCTCGCCTTCATCATCCATACAATTCGCCATCCGGATAGAAGTGTGCGGTGGCATAGAACGCATGATCATCTCATCATTCCAAGCGATCGACCGACCAACAAACTCTGCAATCCCACAAGCGGTGAAGCTTTCATGCACATGTGGGAAGTAGTCTCTGTGCTCTTCACTTTGTCGATGTATTTCCGGTCTACATATCTGGTGTCAAGAACAATTGGCTTCTTATCCATGAGCACCGCCTCATAAAAGTCTTGTTGCTCTCTAGTGTGGAATCTTGGGTCAATCTGCTGTTCTTCTCCTGGTGGCATATGGATCAACTTGCCTCCATAGCTCGAGTCCTTTGTCCTTTCTCTCCTTCATATTTTCTCGCTCGAGGATGAGCATCATTATGAACTGCAATTTCATGCGAGCTTTAGCAAAACATGTGCCTCTTCATCGATTCTGCAGTGGCACATTGTCCTTCTTCTTCTCTGAAGCGGTATGTTCCTCACAGTCTTCTTTGGCTTGGCAGCAGGTTTGGCTTGGGTTGCCTTTGCTTGAGCTGATGGCTTAGCTTTTGTGGGTGCTCCTGCTCGATGGCATCTCCCATCAACTTCGCTACGAGGAGGCTGAGGTGCTTCCTCATCGTAATCATCATCATCGACTTCTTCATGAACTAGCCTCTTCCTCTTGGAAGTTTTCTTGATCTTGCCGGAGGTTTCTTCTTCCATGCCGAGCTTCGTACAACATGGATTTCTTCACCTTCTTGGTGCCTTTCTTTGATTGTTTCCTTGATAGCCCTTGGCAACCACTTGCCTTTTGGCTTAGAGGTTATCTCCTCATCTGCAACAAAGTCTGAATCCTCCTCATCGTAATTCCTCTTCTTCCTGCCCCGTGGCAGTGCAGCAGTCCACTTGGAGTGCTTCTCTCTCCATCATCTGAAAAACTGCTTGCTTGGACTTGTCACCTCGGGAATGTCAATCGGCAATTCGACTGTTCGATTGTCACTACCATCGGACATGACCGACAACCTGTGAATAGAATAGGCATAGGCGAATAGAAGAGTTATCACAAACTGCAGAGGATTTTGCAAAAAGAATGAGTTCAAACTTTAGTCTTAGGTTTTCACAGAATACATATCGGTCTGACCGAGTCTATAAATTCGGTGAAACCGAAGTGTCTAAACAGACCACATACACCACTTTCGGTTGGACCGAAATGGGTTTCGGTCTAGCCGAGACCACTAGGGTTTCACTAAATCTTCACTTCGGTCTTACCGATTTGCACAACTCGGTTTCACCGAAAAGTGCAGTGCAATGACCAGAGGCCAAATCGGTCAGTCCGAAAATGCAGAATCGGTCACACCGAGATGTGTTCGGCGGAAACCTAACCCTAAAATTTTCACTCGAATTTTGTTCTAAGACCTAAACGGCTGGATAGAAGGATTTCAATCTTGGCAAGAAACTTGACAACACCTAACGTGCATTGAATCAGCGTTTGGAGCACGAGAGGGATGAAACTCACCCAATGCGGTGGAGCTTCACTACGGCGGCAACGGCGCGATGAGAAAGACCGTTGACGGCGATGGAGACCCGCGGCGAGGGCGCACAGGTGACGACGGAGACGATCCGGAGACCAAGGCGACGGCAGAAGGGTTTGAGGCGGAGCGTTTGAAGAAGTAATCAACTCGCTCGTCCTCGGGTATATATACCCTTCGGTGTCGGTGGGACCGAGTTGGAAAACTTCGGTGGGACCGAGATGGCTAATGCGTGCGATTACACACTTCGATCACGCCGAAATTGTAACTTCGGTTTCACCGAGGTGAAAACCTAGATCAATCCAAGTGATTTGATGCATCTGATTTGAGTATATCGGTTTGACCGAAAGTACTTAGAAGGTTTTGGAAGTTAGGCTTTTGACGGATCGGTGGCTCCGAGTGCTCCTCACTCGGTCTGTCCGAAAAAGTCTTGTTCAAAGTTTGTGATATAAGCATGAATGAGTTTGAGACAAGAAAGCATAGATAGCTAGGGGAGGAACTTAGGCATTCTTGTCCATCCATTTGGTCGAAAAGAAATCCAAAAGACCAAAGCAACAAATGGATGTCCTCGAATGGATAAAACCATGCATCCAACATGCTCACACAATAAGATAGCAAATGAAATATGTGTCAAACATGCACAAACAAAACTCTTAGCAACTAGCACACAATTTGGCGATGACTAGGTCATCTATATATGAGTATATTGACTTAGGAGTCAAATGAGAACATTTGATCATAGGTCATACTCATCGCTTAAGCACAAGTGGGGTTACCACTTTTCCATAAAGCATTAATGTGTTCACATCATTAGAAGATGCTTTGGCTCATTTCTTTAGAGCAAAGCTCCCCTTGATGTGAGAACCCTTTTAAAGGGTCAAACTAACCTTGGGTTGTCGTTGAAGACTTCATGTAGATGTTGAAGATGTGGATGCTCAATGTTGATGAAGATCATCAAAATTGGGAGCAATCCTTTGGATTCGGCACTTTCAATACCTACATGGGTTAGTCCCACAAGGAACAAACAAGGATATCCATGGACATAGATTGAAGTTCACAATAGATGATGTCCATGAAAGCAATGATTACCTTGTCCCTTGACTTACCAACATGAGGGTTTGTGACTCCATGAACTAGTGCAAGATGTGGAAGTTGATTGCACAAGTCCTTGCCAAAATGAATGTGAGTGAAGTATATTGGCGGAGTCACCCTTAAGAACTCTCTAGTTCTTCTTCTTCGGGATCCACATCATCTTGATGGGAATCCTTGGGGTAGTAGTTGAGCTTGTCGAAGTAGAACTTGAAGTTGCCTTGGGAACCCACTTGACCTTGGCCTTGGGTGCTTCAATGAATGCATCAATCTCCTCTTGAAGCTTGTCCTTGCCTTTTAGCTTGTGGTCTTGTGGTGGAAGGTCATCTTGTGCTTGTTCCACATTGGAAGAAGTAGGTTCATACTTCTCCTCTTGAGAAACAAACTTTGGAGTGGGATATTGACCTTCTTCCCATTCAACACCCTCGGCGTTGAACTTTCGCTCAAAACCAATTCCTTGATTCTTCCTGTCTTCCTTGCTTGCGAACAATTTCTCAAAGCTCTTGCTTCCGCAAGACTCTTGTAGACACCTTTCTCTATAATCCCTTTCAATAGACTATTTTCTTGCTCAAGTGAAACTTGGCTTGAAACATTGTTAGTGGAATCAAGAGAATTACTAGAAGTAACAACATTTGATTTAGCATGATTATTGTTACTACTAGATGAAGAATTTTTCTTATGCTTGTCATGCTTAGTTTTGATAGGTGGCAAGAAATTAGACAAGAGAAGTCGTTTGGCAAGATATGAAGAACTCTTCTTTCAAGATCGTCATTGATAGCTTTTAGAAACTCATGCTCTTGCTCTAGATTGAGCTTCTCGAGCGTAGCTTCTCATGAGATCTTAGGAGCTCTCTATGATCTTCTTGAGTTGTTTCATGAGCTAACTTAAGAGTGTTTAGTTCTTTAGTTAGTCGCTCAATCTCCTTCATAGCATTGTCATTCGACTCTTCTCGACTATAAAGACTACTAGCATGTTCATCATTACTAAGCTCACTAGATTTATCATGTAAAAGCTCATCTTCACCAAGCAAGTCATCCTCATCACTATCAAAGTCAATAAACTCAGGATGTGATACCTTGGGGCCTTTTGCCATGAAGCATCTTCCAATTCCCTCATTTGGTGAATCAAATATGTTGTAGGAGTTGGAGTTGGAGGATACGAGAGCAAGACCGGCAACACCTTCATCTTGACTGTATTCGGAGTTGGAGTGATAGCTTCTTTTGGAGTGATTGTCGGAGTCAGAGCCGGAAACCCATTCACCAACATGAGCTTGATGTTTTCTTCTTGTGTAGCTCCTTGATGACTTGTCTTTCCTTTCCGAATCCTTGCTTCTCCGAGAGGATCTTCGCTCATAACGATCATCTCTACTCCTTCTCTCTTTTCGAGGCGACTCTTCTCTTGAGCTTCTTCTTCTTGGAGATTCTTCCTTCTCTTGTGGGAGTCGAACACTCATTTGAGTAGTGTCCGGTCTTCCACAATTGTAGCAGCTTCGATCACGACTAGAAGATCTCTTTTCATCATATGATCTAGACTTTGAGCTTCTTTCCTTGCTTCTACTCTTGTAGAATTTGTTGAAGTTCTTCACCATTAGGCTTATCTCTTCATTGGAAACTAGCTTGTCACTTGAGGTTGTGGGAGCTTCAATTGCAGCTTTGTAAGCACCACTTGACTTGTTGTGAAGCTCTTCCTTATCTTTAAGTGTCATCTCATGAGCAACAATCCTTCCAATGACTTGGTAGGATTGAGATCTTTGTAGTTTGGCATCATTTGGATCAAAGTGCACACGGTGTCATACTTTCCATCCAAAGCTCTGAGAATCTTCTTGATGATGAATCGGTTGGTCATTTCTTCACTTCCTAAGCCTGCCATCTCATTGGTGATGAGAGCAAGCCTAGAGTACATTTCAGCGACTCCTTCACCTTCCTTCATCTTGAACTTGTCAAGCTGACCTTGAAGAACATCTAGCTTTGATTCCTTCACGGACTCGGTACCTTCGTGCATTTCGACCAAAGTATCCTAAATCTCTTTTGCATTCTCAAGACGGCTGATCTTGTTGAACTCCTCGGGACACAAAGCATTGAAGAGAATGTCACAAGCTTGAGCATTGTTCTGTAACATCCGCAACTCATCCGCCAGTAGCTTCGCGATCCGGAACTTTTCCTTCTTGAAGAACTCACCTTGCAAGCCAACACAAATAATGCCCCATGCGGCGGGGTTATGTCCAAGAATGTGCATTTTCATTTTATGCTTCCAACTAGCAAAATTTGAACCATCAAAGTAAGGACCTCTCGGAAATTACCCTCACTAGACGCCATACTCTCCTAGGTTGTGAAACCAAGCTTATGGAGTCCAATGCAATGGAAACCAATCCAATGGAGACCAAAGCTCGATACCACTTGTAGGATCGGAAGTATGTCTAGAGGGGGTGATTAGACTACTTGACAACTTAAAACTTAGCCTTTTGATTGGAGTAGGTTTTAGCAAGTTCACAATGATAACCAAGTCAAGTATCACCCTACACATGCAATTCTAGAGTTGTGGCAGCGGAAAGTAAATTGCACGATAGTAAATGAGAGGTGGAGAAGAGCAAACGCAATTTGGAGACACGGAGATTTTTTCTCGTGGTTCCGATAGGTGGTGCTATCGTCAATCCACGTTGATGGAGACTTCAACCCACGGAGGGTAACGGCTGCGAGAGTCCACGGAGGGCTCCACCCACGAAGGGTCCACGAAGAAGCAACCTTGTCTATGCCATCATGGCTTACGCCCACGGAGGACTAGCCTTACTGGGGTAGATCTTCACGAAGTAGGCGATCTCCTTGCCCTTACAAACTCCTTGGTTCAACTCCACATCATGACGGAGGCTCCCAAGTGACACCTAACCAATCTAGGAGGCACCACCCTCCAAAAGGTAATAGATGGTGTTGGTGATGATGAACTCCTTGCTCTTGTGCTTCAAATGATAATCTCCCCAACACTCAACTCTCCTCACCGATTTGGCTGTGGTGGAGGAAGGGATTGAGTGGAAAGCAACTTGGGAAGGCTAGAAATCAAGTTTCATATGGTGGGAGTGGAGCAACTTGATCTCAACACAAGGGTAGGTAGTTTTCTTCTCGAAAATGTAAGGTAGGAGTGGTAGTTCTTTCGATGGCTCTCTCCACGAATGAAGAGGAGGTGGAGGGTATTTATAGCCTCCACACAAAATCCAACCGTTACACACATTTGAACAATCTCGGTCAGACCGAAGTTGACAACTCGGTGAGACCGAAAGTTCAAATCTTGTGAACGTTGGGATTTTCGGTGGGACCGAAAATACAATCTCGGTTAGTCCGATTCTTCCAAAGACTAGGGTTTGCCAATCTCGGTGGGACCGACTTTCTCATCTCGGTGACACCGATTTGAGTACAGAAGGTTACAGAAGCTTGGCAACACCAATTTCGGTATGACCGAGTTTGGAATCGGAAAATCCGAGAATCTTAGGGTTTGGGTATATGGCTGAGGTGGTTCATCTCGGTGTGACTGAGTTTGGAATTGGTGGGACCGAGATTACTTATGGGTTTATGTTGGAATGAAAGATTGCTGATAGTTTGAGAGATAAATCACTAAGCACTTAGAGCAACCAGATCATCATCATAACCTCATCCCCTTTTAATAGTATTGGCTTTCCTATGGACTCAATGTGATCTTGGATCACTAAACCAAAAATGGAGTCTTGAGCTTTTTGCCAATGTTTTCCTTAGCATTTTGAGGGGTCCACATCATCAGTCATTGCCATACCCATATCAATCGAACTTTCTGAAATATTCTCAAGAAATGATTAGTTCAATGATATATATGTTGTTATTAATTACCAAAACCACCCGGGGATTAGTTGCACTTTCACAAACCCTACTCACTTGCATCAATATCAATTGATGGGCATCTTCATAGCCCATTAATTTGCCTAGTTGATGTGAGACTTTCTCCTTCTTTTTGTCTTCTTCACAACCACCATATTGTATTCCAACTATAGTGCTATATCCATGGCTCACGCTCATGTATTGTGTGAAAGTTGAAAAGGTTTGAGAACACCAAAAGTATGAAACAATTGCTTGGATTGTCATCGGGGTTGTGCATGATGAAATACTTTGTGTGATGAAGATGGAGCATAGCGAGACTATATGATTCTGTAGGGATAACTTTCTTTGGCCATGTTATTTTGAGAAGACATGATTGCTTTATTAGTATGATTGAAGTATTATTGACCTTATGTCAATATTAAACTTTTGTTTTGAATCTTATGAACCTTAATATTCTTGCCACAATAAATAAAATTGCATTGATAATTATGTTAGGTAGCATTCCACATCAGAAATTCTGTTTTTTATCATTTACCTACTCGAGGACGAGCAGGAATTAAGCTTGGGGATACTTGATACGTCTCCGACGTATCTATAATTTTTGATTGTTCCATGCTATTATATTATATGTTTTGGATGTCTTTTATGCATTAATATGCTTTTTTATATTATTTTCGGGACTAACCTATTAACCTAGAGCCCAGTGCCACTTTCTGTTTTTTCCTTGTTTCTAACTTTTACAAAAAAAGAATATCAAACGGAGTCCAAACGAATAAAACTTTACGATGATTTTCTTGGACCAGAAGACAACTACGTGACTTGGATAGAGGGCCAGAAGAGTCCCAAGGAGGCCACAAGCCTCTAGGGCGCGCCCCAGGGGGGCACCCTGAGGGCTTATGGCCCCCTCGGGAGTCCCCTAACCCTAATTCCACCTCTATATATGTTGGGGAACATTGCATGGTAAACAAAAAAAATTCTACGCCACACAAGATCTATCCACAGAGATGCATAGCTACAAAGAGGGGGAGAGCATCTACATACCCTTGTAGATATCTAAGCGGAAGCATTTAAAACACGGTTGATGTAGTCGTACTCTTCGCAATCCCATCACGATCCAACCTATCTAGTGCCGAATGGACGACACCTCCGAGTTTAGCACAAATGCGGCTCGATGACGTATCCTCCTTCTTGATCCAGCAAGCGGGATAGGAGAAGTAGATGGGATCACAACCAACACGACGGCGTGGTGGTGATGGTGGTGGTGGAGCACCGACAACGCTTCGCTAAGCATCACCGGGATGAGGAAGTGGAACTATGGAGTAACGTGAGAGAGAGAGGCGCCAAGGGCTTGGTATGTTCTCTTGGAGGGGCATGGGAAACCACCCATCCAAGCCCTAGGACGCAACTAAGGGGGAGAGGACTTGGACTCCAAGTCCAATCTTATTCCTACTAGGACTCCTTCCTTTTTTGCCTTCCCTAACCACATGGGCTTTTGAGGACTTGGTGCGCTTAGACCAATAAGGCTAGGGCGCCTCCCCGCAGCCCATTCCAGCCCTTGGGTCTTGGTGAACCTACTTGTGTACTTCTGAAACCCTCCGGAATCCTCCGGAATCTTCTGGAACCCGGTACAATACCAAAAAATTTACACCTTTTTTCGGAACCCCAAATATGACTTCCCATGTATACATCTGTACCTCTAGACCATTTCTAGACTCCTCGTGACGTTCGGGATCTCATCCGGGACTTCGAAAAACATTTTTTTACCACTCATCAAATATCCCAATACTACTCTAGCATCGACGAACGTTAAGCATGCGACCTTATGAGTTCGGGAATTATGTAGTCATGACCGAGACACCTCTCCGGTCAATAACCAATAGCGGGACCTGGATGCCCATATTGATTTCTACATATTGCACAAAGATCTTTGATCGCTTGAACCTTTATGACAACATACGTGTAATAGCCTGATTTTTGGCCCTTTCTTTTTCTTTTGATTTTCAAAGGTTTTTGCCTGAGTTTTCTTTTTCCGTGGCTATGTGGTCTGGAAACTGAAGAAGATGAACTCTTCTTTGCTTCTTGAGTGGCTTTTCATACCCAAATCCTTCCCTAGACCTTGTCATTTCCATCTTATCCCAAATCCCAATATTCTTTTTATTGGCAATATTCCTTTTCTATTAAAGGAATTACCCTTTTTGCCCTAGGTTGTGAAGCAACCTATATTTCCCTCACTCCTAAAATTCTCAAATATTTCCCATAAATTTTTTGGGTCATATCTTCCTCAAATATGGCAAAATATTTCGTTTGCCATGTTTATCATCATCCTCAAATAATTCATTTCCTATTCTGCCCTAAATGGCACATTGTGAAGCAAGTGCCATTTTCCTTTGCCCAATTGACCTCAAACTCCTTGGACATCTTTTCATGTCCATATAATTGCCCCATGCCAAAATGCAACCTCATTTGCCTAGTAATTATTTATTTATGATTTTCCAAAGTTTTTGTCCAGAAAGAAACTTTGTGAAGGAGGTGCAAGCTAGGCATATCCAAATGCGTTGAACTTTTGCATGGCCCTTAATATCATCATATAGTATCCCTCCACCAAAGTTGAGCTCATTTCATGCCACCATGTGAGCTCATCTTCAATTATTTGATTCTGTCCAAAATTTCAGTTTGTGAAGCAAGTGTATTTTATCTTGCTCCATTATGGCTTCATATTTTTCTAGGCCTTCTCTTATCCATATAACCTAAATCCACACAATTTGGGCATATTTCATCTACCCATTTTCCCTCTAGAATTTTTGCAAGTTTCTGATCAGTGGGGATATTTGTGAAGGAAGTACCATTTTGGTTTATCCAAATGGATGAAACATTTTGCAACATATTCATATGATCAAATAACTTAGCCTTGCCCAGTTGAGCTTAAGTTGATACCCCATATGAGAGCATCATCATGATTTTAATTCTGGACCCTTTTAGTCAGTTGCAAAGCAACTACATTAATCTTTGATCCTTTTGCCACCAAAACCCCTAGGATTCTTGTCTTTCCGTAGTCAAACACACCAGACAACACCATTTGACCTAATGAAGTTCCTGTTGATCTGCAGTGCTCTACCAAGTTTGATGCAACAAACTTCAGAAGAAGAATGCCATCAATCCAGTGCACCTCTTATTGAACTATCGCTTCCCCCAGCCTCTTTGATGCATGGAATTGTCACCAGACATCTCACGGCAGCCGCTCTTCTCCTCATCGTGCCAGTACTGGTGGTGACCACCGTTTTGGCATGCAATGAGCGTGTCCATAGCGTCGTTTTGCTTGGGCACGGCTCGTGATCGTCGCCTTCGCTCGGCCGTGCATGTCTAGCGTGTTCCCTGCGTCGCCGCTATCCCCTTGGACCCATCTCCCCCTCCAGAAGCCTCCTCGCCGGCGCTCATCGCCGTGCGCCCACGGGCGAACTATAGCCGACCTGCTCTGTTCACGCCGCGGCGGCTTCCTCCTCTTGTGCCCAAGCGCTGCCTCGTCTCCGTGACCTCTGAGCCTTGTCCACGTTCTCCTTCGTCGCGTTCCTCGCCCCTCCCGTGATCGTTGTCGTTGACAGAGAGTTGGCACCCGAGCCAAACCACCTCACTCGGCTATATATAGCCACTCCCCTCGCCTCCCGAGCGCCCCACCAGCTCCTCCACGCTCCTCTAGCCCCGCACGTCTACTTCCCCAGCTCCGGAGTCCCTCTCTGCCCTTCATGGCCGTCGTGCCCATTGCCGCCCTCAGCCTAAATTGGCCCAAAGCCGAGCCCCTCCCTTCAGTCCAACACCACCAGAGGCCTCCACACTTCCCCGCGAGCCGCCCCCTTTCCTTTCTTCTGCGCCGGAGCCCCTGTGATCGCCATTCCCAAGTCTGGCCGCCGCCTCCTATGTTCTCGGTCGCCGTGCAGACCCCCGTCGCTCCACTCCTCCCCGACGCCCGTTCTCCCTTGGAATGGACGTGTCACGTGTCGCTAACCCTGCCGGTGCCATTCCCTCCTCCGGAGGCGGACGGAGTCCCGAGTCTCATCTCCGGTGCCCCGCCTCTATACGCCATCGCTGCCCTCGTCCCGTTCTTCCCCGGCGCACACAGAACCCCTGGATGGATGCGGTCTTCCTTGGCGAGCTCATCGGTGTCTCCAGATCCGCGGGGGATGGCCGGAGTCGGCCAAGCGAGCGCCGGCGACGATGGCCTCCCTCTGTTCTTCGTCCAGGCGCGGGTGGATGAAGACGAAGCGAGGAGGAGAGAGAGATCCCGCGGGCCCCGCCTGTAAGTGTCTCCGCGTTGACCCCACCCCCGCCACGTCACTTTAGTGGAAACGTAATACCGTAAATACGCTTTCCGTCTGAGTAAGCGTACTTCTATGCTTCGATAGTGATGTTCACGCTTCCTCTACTGGGAAGACGTATTTCCAAGAATGCGCCTTCTCTTTTTCAGCTCAGCCGATTGAAATGGATGAATAGTGAATGTTCACCCGTTAGCGCAGATAAAGAATACTTTTTAATTGTTTTTCTGCCTAACGAACGAACGGCCGTAACTTTTCACCCACAACTCCGAATGAGGTGAATCCAACGCCCACGTCTTCGTCTCGTCGAGACAGTTCTCTTCCCATCATTTTCACTATGGTTTGACGTACTGGAAATGACCATTTTGCCCTTGCCCCTAATCAGCCCCCTCCAAGAGAGAACCCTTTACGGCAATTCTTTCCGCGGCTTCACCGCACCTCTTCCTGGAGCCTTCTTCATCCCTAGGCAAGCACAACACCCATTTGCATGACGACCATGCAGTAGCCATGGTTTTTAACTTGAACATTTAATAACTAACTGTTTTTTTATCTGCAACTGTTATCGTTGTTTCGGTACTGCTTATGGTTTAATGTTCACCTTAGTGCTATGTTTCATGCATCTGGTCAAGTTGTGCTCTTGCTAGTATTACTTTTTTATGTTATGCATGGTAGAAGTACATGCTGATGCTGGTGATGGTATTCGGTGCATGACTATCGTCTGTTCCAAGTGACGTTGCTACGCATGTTCCTTTGCATCCAGTTGGTTAAATTCTTGCATGCAGTGTTGTCATTATGTTCTTGCATGATAGTTGTTGTTGATGGTAGTAGTTGTGCCATGAATAGTGTTATGCTCGTGATGCTCGTCAGTATGCCATGCTCATATGGATAAATGCTTCACTGTTGTTATGCTTAAGATTTATGATGCATCCATGTTTATGCTGATATCATGTTCATGCATTGTAGTTGCATCATGTTATTTTCTTATGACTCAGCTTATTGCATTCAAGTTTAACCGGACTTAATTGAACTTGAACAAATGTTGGCTGAGTCATGGTGCCACCAAATCGAGCTGACAAGTGCAGCCACACTTTCCTTATGGGGGGGGGGTCCTAAATGGGTCTATTTTCATGCCACTCGCTGGTGCCTCCAACGAGGGAAGGTTATGCGTGGGCGCTACCTTGGCCGGGTAGGAGGGCATAAGCCTTGTGTGCCCATATTTGGTTTTGAGCTCATGTCCCCGTTTGGGACTGTTTATTTTTCCATGATGGTGGCCGAAGATGCCTTTGGTAGGCATGGGGCCACCCATGACTTAGCCCTGAGAGGGAGTTGGTCGGAGTGACCGGAAGAGTGTCATGGCAGTAGATTGGTTTTGTTGGAATGATGTTGGTCCACCCGAATGGGAGCGAGAGGCCATGTGTTCCGTGGTGTGGGTATAGTGTGCTAACCTCTGGAGAGTGTGTGTTAAATCTATCGAGCCGCGCCCACGGATAAGGGCCCAGTTCGTAGTCGGTCACACTATGGGTCAACAGTAATAATAATGATGAGCTTAATAACAACCCTGGTTCGTTGATGAAAGAAGTTGGTTGATCTTTATGTGATTGTGAGAGGATCATCGTGGTATTGAGGATACCGAGTTGGTGATTATTTGTGTTGTTATGCGAGAGGCACGGGTAAAGGTCAAGCTCCTTGTGGTCATGTATTGATTGCTACGGTATTGTTTATACCAAGCTTGATTTGATCCTGAGATGATTGTGTGATGTCCGAGGATGGTAAGTGATGCATGTGATGGTTACGAGGTAACCCGAGCAGAGTAAGTTGGTGCATGATAGTGATATAATGTTGCATGTTAGTATCATCATGTTTATATGTTCATGCCATGCTTATATTGTGTTAGTGGTATCATGTTGTTTATGCCATGTTGTTCTGATGACATCATGTTAATTTCTGCTTAACCGGTAATTGCCATGCTGTTTTTTGTCTTGAATGCTTCTGGCTATTGTGAGCTTGCAAGTACATTCAATGTACTGACTTGGCGTGTCATGCCAGTCTGCAGGTCAAGCCGGATTTGATTGCTTGTTATCCGTGGATTCCTTGTTTGCGATCTAGGATAAGTGTTCCAGCCAGAGTCCCTGTGGAGTGGAGTTCACCACCGTCGTCATTGTTCCGCTGCTAGAAGTTATTCCACTGCTTCATGTTGTTCTGCTGCTTGCATAGAACAACTGTGGCAGGCGTAGTGTCGTCGTGCTGATGTAGCTTTTGTACCCAATATAGATTGTAATAAAGAGTTGATTTGTTCGATGCTAAGCAGTGCCATATTCCAGAAGACTTCTCCTCGATCTCTGGACTGGAATACGGGGCGTTCCGGTTTCTCTGACCGGGGTGCCACAGGCTTGGTATCAGAGCAGATCTAATTGTAGGACGCCCTAGCCCATGCGAATGTTAGAATGCGGTAGTATAGATCCTAGTTGGTTTGTTGCACTTGTTTGATGCATTTGTTTGTTGCATAGCATGCATATAGACTCATTATCTTGTCACTAACGGTTTATCTTGTGAGTGTAGGTGGCATCGAATCGATCCACTACCTGCACCCTCTTTCTTAGCATGCCTGCTCTTCGGTGTTTGGCGTTATCTCTGTCCCAGCAGAGTGATGCCATGGTGCCAAGTGTTCCAGACACCATTTGCAAGAGTTATGCTCGGATATCGCGTCGATATCTATCCACCACCCACCCATATTGTTTCTGTGATAGACTTGTCTCTATCCCAACTCGTGCCTTCTATCTCGTCCCTTTGGCAACCCTTAATGATCTGCATTATCAGAAGAAGGGCAATGCCAGCAACCCCAGTCTTCCACCACTATCCTGCCGTGTCATTCCATTCTTTGGACTTGTACAGTTTCCTTTCGTACGCTTGATGATGCATGATGTGGTCGTGACCTCTGTGTTCTGACCCATGACCACCAAGTTCGTCCTCGCCTCCGTATCCATCCAGATCCAGCCGGTGCTTAGCCAGCGCTTGGTGTAGCCTTGGTTATGCCAACTCTTTCCACACACCAGCTCACTTTTGTGCACACTGCCACAACATATTAGACCGTAGTACCGGAGTTACAACGACATTTGTGCGCTTAGGTGTGCATGCATATTATTGTGTGAATAGCAGTAATATGCGATGATTGCTTGATATTATTATTAGTGTGCTTTTGTTTTTGTCGTTTCTTTTATTTCTTTCTTTGGGCCTTCGGTGTTACAAATTGCCCCTTATTAAAGTTGCTCGTCAACCGACACCGGACCCAAAGAGTCAGCAAGGAATGCATATATTTGGAAACTCAACTAAACAGAATGGAATTATCAGCAAACTGCAGTGAAATTTGGAATATCTTGTCTGAATGCAAAAGAAATCCTAGATGGACTGTCAATATCAAGTTGGCATTAGCGTTCACTCCTCACAGCAGTATGGATAATCAAGTTTGCCTTAGAGTGCACTCTTCATAGCAGAAATGATCAAATCAACAAGATAAGCTATGTGCAAGACTAACAAGATATTATCAGCCAAAGGTATGGTTCAGATATAAGGTTTGATTCTTCGTTGAGGATGATTTTGAAACAAGATATACCTGGAAGCAAGCAAGGATGCGCCATATACTCAGAAAGGAGGATAATCCAGCATAAGTCATCCAAGCTTCCTCAGTATGGCATGGGTACAAGATATTCCACTACGGATTGACAGCTTATGGCAGAGCATCCCAAGAATCAGATCCGCAATAGTTTGGCCAGAAGCAAGAATCAGTCAGAACACACGTCTGCCTCGGGAATCAGATTCTCATATATATGCGGTAAGCATACGACCAAGGCCTTGCAAGTCACTTGAACGCAAATTTGATAGGCACATGAGGATTGTTAAAAGAAGGAAGCCAGCTATACACCGCAGTGTGACAAAGGATTATGAAGATTGACGACAGCAATGAGCTCAGTGCGAGTACCTTTGAACCTGGAAGATGATACTGATGAGCCCTTGTCTCCTTTTCTCCAGTGACGGCACCCCGCCTGTGACCTGAGCTATTTTTAGCTATCCGGGGTGGATGCCGATTTTTATTTCTCTATTTAACAACTGTCAAGAGTTCTGAGCTGCTTTTCAGCTGTCTCGTACAACTGTTGAGTTTCTTTTCATGACAGTAGCCCTATAGCTACTTTTTGGCTATTTTAGGGAGCTGCCACTTTCTTCTTATCGACCCGGTCTAATGCTCTGAGCTGCTTTTCAGCCGTCTTGAGCCGTGGTTGAGTTATTTCAGTCATGTCCCAGATCTGAGTTGTAACGACCATTCTGGTGGCTACTGATTTATTTGCCGATTTCTTGCAAGGGTTCGGACGATCATTCTTCCTATGGTCGGGACTTGAGAGGTGATGAACCTGCCATTTAATAGGTCACCATGTCAGAACATGAGGATAAGAGTACACCTGTCAGAATATTGCACCCGACAAAAACTATGGTCACACAGAGAAACAATATGACCCCGCTCCTTCAGCCAAGGATCCAGACAAGAAAAACAGTAATGAAGGAGCAAGACCGGTGATGCAGGTATGAAAATTGTTGCAAGACCCACATGGTGCAGATACCCGGATAATTTGAGTCAGTATGGATCACAATGGATATTCACCTAAGGGGTCTGTCGGATTACGGGTTCCAAACCCTTGAGAGATTTGAACTCTAGGGTGCGTGCGTAGATCTCAACCTACCCAGCCTGCCTACTCCCGATCCTCCTAGCCTAGCGCGGCGAGCTCAAAGAGACAAAGAGACACGATAATTTATCCTGGTTCGGTCCACCTTGCGGTGTAATACCCTACTCCAGCATTTTGGTGGATTGCCTCGGAGGGCTGAGGATGAACTAGTACAGGGGATGAACTTGCCTCAGGAGGTGAGGTGTTCTTGAGCTCAAGAGAGTTGGTGGATCCGAACTAGTTCAGCTTGTCTTGCCTCTATGGTGGTGGCTAGTCCTATTTATAGTGGCCTTGGTCCTCTTCCCTAATATTGGCGGGAAGGGATCCCACAACGGCCGGATTTGAAAGGGGACAAGGAGTACAGCTTATCCTGACAAAAGTAGTGTTCTCCCGCAAAAATCCTCTGGTCGTGACGCTGTGGTGGGCTCGTCGATGACCTCCGTCCTGCCGTCCTGGCGGTCTTGGTCTTGTTGCACCAGAATGGAAACCTTTGGCTGCGGCCTGCCTCCTTTGCACCGAAGAGGAAACATGCGCTCTGCGCCCGCCTGGCGCCCGCCTGCCTTGGTTGTCATGGCTCACGTTAGCTGAGCCTCGTGAGGTATACCCTGCATAGAACTCTCCGCCCCTCGGGAGCCAGCCTGAGGAGGCCGATCCCCTTGGGGGTCTTGGGGTCGTCCACCTCGCGAGGCTTGGCCCTCGCAAGGGTCTTGAGTTGTTGATGCTGAAGCTAGGCCGTACCAGGCCGTTAATGGAGCCACGTGGTGGGCCGCAGGCAGGTAGGGCTGGTTACCCCCATATCCAAGACGCCGACAGTAGCCCCCGGGCCCAAGGCGCGCTCGGACTTGGCTTCCAAGCGAAGCTAAAGGGCAAGTGCGGAGCGCCGCAGGCCCTAACCACATGTGGCCTTGACGACAGATGGTGATTGATGGGACGTGGGCGACTCCGCTTCCCCATGCTGCCTCAGCAACTGTTCGACTTGATGGGACGATGCGGCATGCAGAAGATCATGATGGCACGAGGTCGTGGAGGCTGGCGGTTTGCCTCCCTTGGCTATAAATGCGAGGGAGGGGCAGAGCCCCTCGCCCATCTCTCCTTCGTCTTGCTCCCGCCTGCTTCTTCTCTTGTTCACCTCACTCCCATGGCGTCGCGGAGGTGGTTTTCAGCGGCCGAGAAGGGGAAGGCTTCCAAGGAGGGCCAGCCTCTCCGCCTCCCAAGAGAGGCCGCGTCCGTCCCTGCAAGCATCCCGCGGCTCCTGCGGCGGCCTGCAAGGGGCACGGGCACGCACCCCCCCCAGAGGCGGCATTGCTCTCGGCGCCCACGATGGCACCTCTTCTCGCGGCAGGGGCCACCGGCTTCGTAGCAGCCCCCATGACAAAGGGAGGCGTCCCGTGATCGTGCGCCCACCTCGGCCGTGCTTCTCCTTGCTGGACGTGCTCCCCAAATTCATGGTGTGGTCGGAGACCCCGGCCAGCACCTCGCTCCGACTTCCGCGTTTCTTCTCTGGCGAGCTTCCTTCTTCGAGGCTCGATGGCCTCTGGATGTAGGCTGACGGGTGCAGTAGCAGAGCTTCGTGGGTCGGGGCCGAGGTCGCCGCCTCCGGCAGCGTAGTCCTGACCCGCGGCTGGCACATGTTTGCTCGCGCGCGAGGCCTGGGCGGAAGGTGCACCCTTCACTTCAAGTATGACGGCCTGGCGACCCTCTATGTGAGCGTGTTCAGGGAGGAGGGCCACCGCGTGGGGTGCTGCCCGGAGGATGGCAATGATGACGAAGGTGGCGATGGTGAGCTTGGTCTTGGCGGCGCGTGCTCCTCGTCCCGCGACGGCAGCTCCTCCTCGAATGAGAGCTTGAGCAGTGGTGGCTACGACCGGCCCCCGTGCCGTCGTGCCCGGGTCGAGGACGTTGGTGGTTCATCCCGCCGCGGCGCTCCAGTGAAGCTGCAGAGGAGCCCGATGTGAGGCTGGGGGCCTGCAAACTTGGACCCAAGACCGACACCTTGAGGCGCTGCTTGAGGATGCGACGTTGGTGCCGGGTTCGTACGTCTTCGGGCCCTCTTTGTTTAGCCTTTCCTTTCTCCTGTAATTCGAAAAGAAGATGGTGTACCCCATGAGGGCATTCAATGAATTATGGCAGTTATGCCTTTTATGCTATGCTTTCTATGTTGATGATGTGTCGTGACGTTTGTGATCTGGGTAAGTTAGAATAGGAAAACTTAGCTTGGTATGTGCGTAGTAGTTTTCCGCCTCACGAAGACCTGGCCTCAGGTACATGAAAGTGCCCTCTTCCCGAGGAGCCGTGGGGTCTCAGGAGCTGCAATGGAGCCGCTGCAGGGCTACTTTCAGAGGAAAAGAAACAGCTGACGAGAGGCTCACTCCTTGTGCGAGCCCCCTGCCATAGATTAGCTTGGACTTGATGCACCGCGTCGCGCTGCCCAAGAGGCATGGATATGAGGGGTGCTGGTGCCTGTGAGCTTGATCGAGGGCTCCTCGCGAGGATGAGGCTGAAACACCCGGGTTCGGCGCGGTGCACGCGCGCAAGGGCAGGCCTGGGGCGCACCCAACTGCCTAGCCCCACGCGCGAGGCGCGCGAGAGGAAGTGACGGGCGACTGCCACCTCTCTCATGCCCTCAGTAAGAAAACAACTTGGGAAGAAAACAGATCGAGGGACTAGAGTTCGAAAATACCGAATCCATTGAAAGGTCATTAAAAACTGCAAGCAACTTCAGAAAGCAAATGAATAGCCGCGTCCGGCACCTAAACTAGTCTTCTCACCAGCACGGAGCTAAGTGCTGCCACTAAGACGTGGGAGGGAGCCCCCATGAGGCCCCAGGGCGACTCTCAGGAGACTCCGGGGCGTGTACAGCCCCACTCATTATCATGTGAGAGTGTCACGAGCGGAGACCTTCACAGGCCAGAGCCTTGCTTCACAGGCTGGAGCCTTTCTTCAGGGGTAGAACTTCTGGAGGTGCTGGATGTTCTAGGCGTTTTGGATGGGGACCTCGTCATGTGTCTCCAGGCGCGCGGGGCCAGGCCTGGAGACACAGGTAATCCTAAACGGGCCCTCCCACATGGGAGAGAGCTTGTGCAGCCCCTCCCTGGAGAGCACCTGCCTCAGGACGAGGTCGCCCACCTCTAATGTCCTGAAGTGGACGCTGCGGCGGTGGTACCGCTGCAGCGCCTGCTAGTACCTCACCGCCCGGAGCGAGGCTTGACGGCGGCGTTCCTCCCCCAGCACGAGATCCATACCCCGTGTGGCGTCCTGGCGTGGCTCGTCGAACGCTAGGACCCACGTGGAGCGATGCTTGACCTCGTGAGGGAGAACCACTTCTGCTCCATAGACGAGGAAGAATGGCGTCTCTCTCGTTGGCTTGGTCGCGGTGGTGCGGATGGACCACAGCACGGACTACAGCTCGTCGAGCCAGCCCCTGCCGTAAGCCTCAAGCTTCTTCTTGAGGGTCCTGGTCTTGAGGCCCCTCAGGACTTCTGCATTGGCCCACTTGGCCTGGCCATTGCTCCATGGGTGTTCCACTGAGGCATAGCATATCTGCGTTCTAAGGTTAGCACAATATGTTTTGAAAAGGTTACTGGTGAACTGCGAGCTGTTGTCGGTGATGATGCAGTTGGGGACCTCAAACCGGCTCAGGATTCCCTTCATGAACTTGATGACCAACCCAGCTGGAATAGTGCGCACGGCTTCTACCTCTGCCCACTTGGTGACCTTGTCGATGGCGATGTAGAGGTACTGGTAGCCCTACACCCGAGGGAACGGCCCCAAGATGTCCAGCCCCCAGACCGTGAATGGCCATGTGAGCGGGATTGTCTGGAGGCCCTGTGTGGGCCGGCGGATTTGCTTGGCATGAAACTAGCATGCTTCACAAGAGCGCACCAACTCTGCGGCGTCGTTGAGCGTGGTGGGCCAGTAGAAGCCACTGCGGAACACCTTGCCCACCAGAGTGCGTGACGAGGAATGATGCCCGCAGTCCCCACCATGTATGTCCGCTAGCAGCTCAAGCCCCTGTTCCCTAGAGATGCACCACAACGAAACGTCATTGGGCCTATTGCGATATAACTCACCATCCTAGATGCAGTACGCGGTGGCTTGACATGCCACGCGCTCGGCTTCCTCCTCCTTCTCCGGCAGGGTTCCGTGAAGCAGGTACGCCTTGAAATCTCCGGTCCAGCACCCCTCTTGAGGCTCGAGCACAAGCAGCAGGCGGGCCCCCGAGGGGTGGCCATAGGCTGGGGCACCCATCTCAGGTGCTTGGGGCAAGCCCTGCGGAGGCAATGTTGGAGTCGCGGTGGGGGGAGCCGCAGACGGCTTGAAGAGCCGCTTCTCAAACACCCCTGGCTCCTGAGGGAGCCTGCGGGAGGCTCTCTTGGTGATGTCATCCACCTCCTTGTTCGTTTCGCGCAGCACGTGCTGCAGCTCCACTCCCATGAATCGTTTCTCCATCTTGCGCACCTCTTCTACGTACGCCTCCATATGCTCGTCCTTGGGCGTGTACTCCTTGTTGGAGAAGTTGACATGGAGCTGAGAGTCGCCCTTGATGGTGAGGCGCTTCACCCCCAGCGCTGCCGCGGCCCTGAGCCCGGCGAGCAAGCCTTCGAACTCTGCAATGTTGTTGGAGACCTTCTCGCCCTGCTAGAAGCAGAGCTGCACCGCGTAGTAGAGCTTGTCCTTGGTGGGTGAGACGAGGACGACCCCTGCCCCCGCGCCTTGTCGCACGAAGGCTCCGTCAAAGTACATGATCCACCCATCTGGTTCCTCATCTCTTCGCAAGAGGGAGCGGTCCTCGCTTACTCCGCGGTCGGGAGTGCCAATCCACTCGGCCACAAAGTCCGTGAGGGCCACACCCTTAATGACTCTGGTGGTCCTGAACTTGAGATTGAACGCCTGAAGCTCGATGTTCCATTCGGCAACTCCAGCGGCATTCGGGCTCCAGAGCACCCTCTCCAGCGGGTATGCTGAAACAACCTTGATGGGGTGGCCTTGAAAGTAGTGGCGTAGTTTTCGGGAGGCGACCAGGAGCGCGTGCAAGAGTTTCTGAGGCATGGGGTAGTGTGCAGGCCTCCCTCGATACCGTCTTGTGAAGTAGGCAGACAGGTGCTCGGCGAGGGGAGAATCAGTGAGTCTTGTTCTTCGTGAGGGCGTGGGCCTTCCATGGCTTCGCAAGGTCTGGCCTCGGGAACCTCGGTGACCGTGGGGTCGATCAAGGCCCCAGGAACATCGCCCTGAGGGTGCTGTGCCTTGCTCGATGGTTGTGCATCCTGCTGAGTTTTCTTGGACGGGCGTTCCTTCCTTAGTGCCACCAGGGCAGCGCTGGCTGAGTGAGGGGTGGCTGCCAGATAGAGCACCAAGTGATCAAGAGAACATGGTGCCACCATTACTGGCGGGCTGGTCAGATATCTCTTGAGGTCTTGAAAGGCTGCGTCTGCCTCCGGGGTCCACTCGAACGGCTCTTTGCTTTTCATTCACTTGAAGAATGGGAGGGCGCGCTCCACCAGCTTGGAAATGAAACGCCCAAGCGAGGTTATGCAGCCCGCCAGCTTCTGCATCTCCTTCAGGGTCTGTGGGGGGCTCATGTCCTCTACCACCTTGACCTTTTCTGGGTTGGCCTCGATCCCTCTATGTGACACCAAGAAGCCCAACAGCTTGCCAGAGGGAACTCCAAACATGCACTTCTCGGGATTAAGCCAAAGATCCACCTTGCGCAGGTTGGCAAATGTCTCCTCCAGATCTGCTATCAGGGTCCCGGCCTCCCGAGACTTCACCACTATATCATCAACATAGGCCTCTACGATCCTCCCGAGCTGCAAGCCTAGGGCGATATGCATCAGTCGCTGGAAGGTTGCCCCAGCATTACGCAGCCCGAAGGGCATGAAGGTGTAGCAGTACACCCCGCAGGGGGTCATGAACACCGTTTTCTCCACATCCTGCACGGCCATCTTGATCTGATGGTAGCCTGAGAAGGCATCCAAGAAGCACAACAGGTCGCATTCGGCAGTGGAGTGCATGCTCTGGTCAATGCGAGGGAGCAGGAAGGGATGTTGCAGACAAGCCTTGTTGAGGTTGGTGAAGTCGACACGCATGCGCTCCTTCCCTCCTTTCTTGGGGACGATGATGGGGTTCTCCAGCCACTCCGGGTATCATAACTCTTTGATGACCCCTGCGGCTTGTAGCTTGCGAGATTCCTGGACGATGAAGGCCTGCTTCTCAGTGGACTGGCGATGAGCCTTCTACTTCACTGGTCGCATGTTTGGGCATACCCTCAGGTGGTGCTCGATTATTCCCCTTGGGACCCCAGCCAGGTGTTTGGGCTCCCAAGCGAATACATCCTTGTTGGATCGCAGGAAGCTGACCAACGCCTCCTCTTGGTCCCGAGGGAGGCCAGCCCCTATGGTGAAGGTGGCGCTGGCCGCTCCATCCTCATAGACCAGCACCTGCTTTGTCTCGGCTCGGTCTTGGGAGAACAATTGCTTCTTCTTGGCCGACGCTGCTTCTGGGGCCTCCTGACCCCCTTTCTCGTCGGGCAGCGCAAACGCGGCCGTCCTGAGGGTGAGCTTGAGGGCCTGCAGCATGCCTCTGGTGTCCCCTGCCATCGTGAGGACACCGTTGCTGCCGGGCATCTTCATGAGGTTGCATGCAGGGTGGGTCGCAGCCATAAACTGAGACAAGGCCGGGTAACCAAGAATGGCATTATATGGCAGGTCGATCCTGGCGATGTCGAAGTCGATGAGCTCGGTGCGGTAGTTGTCGCGTGTCCCGAAGGTGACAGGGAGGCGGATCTTCCCCGGGGGCTGGTGGAGCCGCCGCCAACCCCGGAGAAAGGCTTGGAGGGGCGGAGCCGACTAGGCGGCACGTGTAGCAGGCCAAATGCCTCCAGGGAGAGCATGTTGAGGCTGGCTCCACCGTCGATGAGGGTTCTGGTGACCGCCACATTGCAGATGGTGGGGGTGCAAAGCATTGGGAGCGCGCCTGCTCCCGTCGTGGCTGAGGGATGATCCTCGAGGCCGAAGGTGAGGTCGGCCTTGGGCACCGCCCAGCCCGGGGGAGCCCCCGAGCCCGCCTGGGTGGCGCTTACTTCCCCGTAGAACTGCTTAATGTGGCGGTCGGAGGGTGGTGCCTGTGAGGCACCTAGGAGAGCTGCGACGATCGGGGGCAACGGTGCCGCATAGCGGGCGAGGAAGAGGTCGTGCAGCTCTTCCCAGGAAGCCACAGAGGACGCCGGCAGGTGGAGTAGCCAGGCGCGCGGTGTGCCTACAAGGTCCATGGGGAGCCAGTTGGCCTTTACCTTGTCGTCTCCGCCGACTGCCCAGACTGCCTCGTCGTGTGCTTGAAGAAATGCGGCCGGATCTGCCGCGCCGTCATAATGCGGTAGCATCTCCAGTCGGAACTTGGACGGACACTGCACCTGCCGCAGGGAGAGGGTGAAATAGCGCAGCCCAGGTGCTTCTTCGGGAGCGCGTGTCGGCTAGGTCACCGGAGGAGCGCCCGCCATTGGGGCAGACGGTGTAATTTGGCGGTCGGTTAGAAGATTCCGACGCACCCCTACTTGTCGCGCCAAATGTCGGATTATGGGTTCCGCAAACCCTTGAGAGGTTCGAACTCTGGGGTGCATGCGAAGATCTCAACCTACCCAGCCTACCTACTTGCGATCCTCCAAGCCTAGCGCGATGAGCTAAAAGAGACACGGCAGTTTATCCTAGTTCAGGCCACCTTGCGGTGTAATACCCTACTCCAGCGTTTTGGTGGATTGCCTCAAAGGGCTGAGGATGAACTAGTACAGGGGATGAACTTGCCTCAGGAGGTGAGGTGTTCTTGAGCTCAAGAGAGCTGGTGGATGCGAACTAGTTCAGCTTGTCTTTCCTCTATGGTGGTGGCTAGTCCTATTCATAGTGGCCTTGGTCCTCTTCCCAAATACTATCGGGAAGGGATCCCACAACAGCCGTATTTGAAAGGGGACAAGGAGTACAGCTTATCCTGACAAAAATAGTCTTCCCCTGCGAAAAGCCTCTGGTCATGACGCTGTGGTGGGCTCCTCGATGACCTCCGTCCTGCCGTCATGGCAGTCTTGGTCTTGTTGCACCAGAATGGAAACCTTTGGATGATTCCTTGGGGCTGCGTGCCTGCGGCATGCCTCCTTTGCATGAAGAGGAAACCTGCGCTCTGCGCTCGCCTGGCGCCCGCTTGGCCTTGGTCGTCATGGCTCACGTCAGCTGAGCCTCGTGAGGTATACCTTGCATAGAACTCTCCGCCCCTCGGGAGACAGCCTGAGGAGGCTGATCCCCTCGGGGGTCTTGGCGTCGTCCACCTCGCGAGGCTTGGCCCCTCGCGAGGGTCTTGAGTTGTTGATGCTGAAGCTGGGTCGTACCAGGGCGTCGATGGAGCCACGTGGTGGGCCGCAGGAAGGCAGGGCTGGATACCCCCATATCCAGGACGCCGACAGGGTCTGCTCAATTTTTGTAAGGATCTCATATCAAGGCAACCCGCTCAGTCAACAGTACATGCTCAGATTTGTCAGTATCCAATATCTGAGTTTTCCTAGTCAGACCAAAGGTCAATGCGACAACTTAACCTCAGTGACCATGGTAAAGCATCAAGCAGCCTACTATCCTCATGGGCATACCGACAGAATGAATAATCAGAAGGTGAAATAACCATCTCGAAGCATCAGAAAGGCAACTTGTCATGAACAAAATTCTTCTGCCAGCACCCACCATCAGTCAAGTCTGCGGATACTATCATGTAAGGCCGTACCCCTTCATACTGGCCACGACAAGCGACAGTCAAGTATTTGGTACAGATCTGATACTCAAGACAGTGGAGTCAGTCAAGATGACTCAGAAATGCCTGTGATAAGTCAGAATCTGTCAGGAGAACGGTTATGCCTCAACTCACTGTTTGGAACCCGAAGGATCTGCATTTAGTGGAGAAGCCCAATGCAAGGAGTCAGAGCTTGGGTGTTCATCGGGAAGATCTATTCACATGTCATGGAAGATTGTCAGTATAGCCACAGCCATCAGAAATCACCCCCGAATTTGTGAGATAGACATATATTTCGGCCAGGGTAATCTCAGATAAGTTAGCAGATATGAAAAGAAGTGGAGCCAGTATAAACATGAGTATGTGAGGTAAGATCTGTCAGAATGTGGATATAGTGAAGCAAACCACCTCAGAGACAGTCAGCCAGTCAAATAAAATTTAGTGGGAACAACAATAAACAAAAAAGGATACCCGAGTTGGAAACAGTTTCCTTAAGGTTAGATATATTCAGAATTTTTCCCTGAGCAACCAAATCTTGAGGATGAGATTTCTTTAAGGGGGTAAGAGTTGTAACAGCCTGATTTTTGGCCCTTTCTTTTTCTTTTGATTTTCAGAGGTTTTTGCCTGAGTTTTCTTTTTCCGTGGCTATGTGGTCTGGAAACTGAAGAAGATGAACTCTTCTTTGCTTCCAGAGTGGCTTGTCATACCGAAATCCTTCCCTATACCTTGTCATTTCCATCCTAGCCCAAATCCCAATATTCTTTTTATTGGGAATATTCCTTTTCTATTAAAGGAATTATCCTTTTTGCCCTAGGTTGTGAAGCAACCTATATTTCCCTCACTCCTAAAATTCCCAAATAATTCTCATAAATTGTTTGGGTCATATCCTCCTCAAATATGGCAAAATATTTCATTTGCCATGTTTATCATCATCCTCAAATAATACATTTCCTATTATGCCCTAAATGGCACATTGTGAAGCAAGTGCCATTTTCCTTTGACCAATTCACCTCAAACTCCTTGGACATCTTTTCCTATCCATATCATTGCCCCATGGCAAAATGCAACCTCATATGCCTAGTAATTATTATTTATGATTTTCCAAAGTTTCTGTCCAGAAAGAAACTTTGTGAAGGAGGTGCAAGCTAGGCATATCCAAATGAGTTGCAATTTTGCATGGCCCTTCATATCATCATATCATAGCCCTCCACCAAAGTTGAGCTCATGTCATGCCTCCATGTGAGCTCATCTTCGGTTATTTGATTCTGTCCAAAATTTCACTTTGTGAAGCAAGTGTATTTTATCTTGGTCCATTATGGCTGCATATTTTTCTAGGCCTTCTCTTATCAATATAACCTAGCTCCACCCAATTTGGGCATATTTCATCTAGCCATTTCCCTCTAGAAGTTTTGCAAGTTTCTGGTCAGTGGGCATGTTTGTGAAGGAAGTACCATTTTGGTTTATCCAAATGGTATGAAACATTTTGCAACATCTTCATATGATCAAATAGCCTTGCCCAAGTTGAGCTTAAGTTGATACCCCATGTGAGAGCATCATCATGATTTTGATTCTGGATCCTTTTAGTCAGTTGCAAAGCAACTACATTAATCTTTGATCCTTTTGCCTCCAAAACCCCCAGGATTCTTGTCTTTCCGTAGTCAAACACCCCAGACAACACCATTTGACCCAATCAAGTTCCTGTTGATCTGCAGTGCTCTGCCAAGTTTGATGCAACAAACTTCAGAGGAAGAATCCCATCGATCCAGTGCACCTCTTATTGAACTATCGCTTCCCCCCAGCCTCTTTGATGCATGGAATTGTCACCAGACATCTCACAGCAGCCGCTCTTGTCCTCATCGTGCTAGTACTAGTGGTGACCACCGTTTTACCATGCAATGAGCGTGTCCAAAGCGTCGTTTTGCTTGGGCACGGCTCGTAATCGTCGCGTTCGCTTGCGCGTGCATGTCTAGCATGTTCCTTGAGTCGCCGCCATCCCCTTGGACCCATCTCCTCCTCCAGAAGCCTCCTCGCTGGTGCTCGTCACCGTGCGCCCACGGGAGAACTGTAGCCGACTGGCTCTGTTCGCGCTGCGCCGGCTTCCTCCCCTTGTCCCCGAGCGATGCCTCGTCTCCGTGACCTCTGCGCCTGGTCCGCGTCCTCCTTCATTGCGTTCCTCGCCCCTCCCGTGATCGTTGCCGTTGCCAGAGAGTTGGCCGAACCTCCCGTGGCGGCACCCGAGCCGAACGGCCTTGCTCGGCTATATATAGCCACTCCCCTCACCTCTCGAGCGCTCCACCAGCTCCTCCACGCTCCTATAGCCCCGCACGTCCACTTCCCCAAGCTTCGAACTCCCTCTCTGCCCTACATGGCCGTCGTGCCCATTGCCGCCCTCGGCCTAAATTGGCCCTAAGCCGAGCCCCTCCCGTCAGTCCAACACCACCAGAGGCCTCCACACTTCCCCGCGAGCCGCCCCCTTTCCTTTCTTCTTTGCCGGAGCCCCTGTGATCACCATTCCCAAGTCCGGCCGCCATCTCCTATGTTCTCGGCCGCCGAACAGACACCCGCCGATCCACTCCTCCCCGATGCCCGTTCTCCCTCGGAATGGATGCGACACGTGTCACTGACCTTGCTAGTGCCATTCCCTCCTCCGGAGGCGGCCGGAGTCGTGAGTCTCATCTCCGGTGCCCCGCCTCTGTACGCCATCATTGCCCTCATCCGGTTCTTCCCGGGCGCACGCAGAACCCCTGGATGGATGCGGTCTTCCCTGGCGAGCTCACCGGTGTCTCCAGATCCGCGGGGGATGGCCAGAGTCGGCCAAGCGAGTGATACATCTCTGCCGTATCTATAATTTTTTATTGTTCCATGCCAATATTCTACAACTTTCATATACTGTTGGCAACTTTTTATATTATTTTTGGGACTAACATATTGATCTAGTGCCCAGTGCCAGTTCATATTTGTTGCATGTTTAATGTTTCGCAGAAAACCCATATCAAACGGTGTCCAAACGGGATAAAAACGGACGGAGAATATTTTTGGAATATTTGTGATATTCGGGAAAAAGAATCAATGCGAGACGGTGCCAGAGGGGGCACGAGGCAGGGGGCGCGCCCCTGACCCTTGTGGGCACCCCATAAGGCGGTTGCTTCTCTTCTTTTGCCGCAAGAAAGCTAATTTTCGGGAGAAAAATCGTAGCAAAGGATTCAATCCAATCGGAGTTACGGATCTCCGGATATATAAGAACCGGTGAAAGGGCAGAATACCAGAACGCAGAAACAAAGAGATACAGATAGACAGATCCATCTCGGAGGGGCTCTCGCCCCTCCCACGCCATGGAGACCATGAACCAGAGGGGAAACCCTTCTCCCATCTAGGGAGAAGGTCAAGGAAGAAGATGAAGAAGGGGGGCTCTCTCCCCTCTCTCCTGGTGGCGCCGGAACGATGTCGGGGCCATCATAATCACCGTAATCTACACCAACACCTCCGTCATCTTCACCAACATCTCCATCACCTTCCCCCATCTATCTACAGCAGTCCATTCTCCCGCAACCCGCTGTACCCTCTACTTGAACATGGTGCTTTATGCTTCATATTATTATCCAATGATGTGTTGCCATCCTATGATGTCTGAGTAGATTTTCATTGTCCTATCGGTAATTGGTGAATTGCTATGATTGGTTTAATTTGCTTGTGGTTATGTTGTTGTTCTTTGGTGCCCATCATCTGAGCGCGCGCGTGGATCACACCATATGTTAGTTTTATGTTGATAGGACTATGTATTGGAGGGCAAGAGTGACAGAAGCTTCAACCTAGCATAGAAATTGATGCATACGGGATTGAAGGGTGACCAATATATCTTAATACTATGGTTGGGTTTTAGCTTAATGAACGTTAGTAGTTTAGGATGCTTGCTAATAGTTCCAATCATAAGTGCATAGAATTCCAAGTCAGGGATGACATGCTAGCAGTGGCCTCTCCCACATAAAACTTGCTATCGCTCTAGTAAAGTAGTCAATCGCTTAGGGACAATTTTGCAACTCCTACCACCACTTTTCCTCACTCGCTATACTAACTTCATTGCTTCTTTATCTAAACATCCCCTAGTTTTTATTTACGTGCTCTTTATATTCTTGCAAACCTATTCAACAACACCTACAAAGTCCTTCTAGTTTCATACTTGTTTTAGGTAAGGCGAACGTTAAGCGTGTGTAGAGTTGTATCGATGGTCGATAGAACTTGAGGGAATATTTGTTCTACTTTTAGCTTCTCGTTGGGTTCGACACTCTTACTTACCGAAGGAGGCTACAATTGATCCCCTATACTTGTGGGTTATCAAGACCTTTTTCTGGCACCGTTGCCGGGGAGTCATAGCGTGGGGTTAATATTCTCGTGTGTGCTTGTTTGCTTTATCACTAAGTAATTTTTATTTGCTGCTCTAAGTTTTTATCTATCTTTAGTTATGGATATGGAACACGAAATACCACAAAAATTAGGTGTACTTGCTACTCATGGAGATGGGGAACCTCCTAAAACCCTCGATGCTCATTATGTGAAAGATATTATGTACTACTTTGATAATCCTAAGAAAACCCCAGTCAATTATGTTATGGGAGACACGTTGGATCAACATGAATACTTTAGGGATTATCGCTTGACACAAAAAGGGAAACTATTATGGGATCAAATTTATATGTTGCATTGGTATGTTCGGCAACTATGCTTGAGATATGTTTATACTTGTTGCTCTAGGATGAAGGCTCCACACCTTCCCTTTTCATGTAAATTTAATGATGATAAAACCTTGGCTTATTATGCTAATGGTATCTATGATTACTATGATGTGGAACAAATAGAAGAATTCGTTGCTTTTGTGGGTGCTTATGGCATTGAATCTTTGTTTAAAGAGTGTGAAAATCTTGATGATGATGTTTACAGACCTAAAATTTTTGCTATACTTAAATATTGTTTTGAGAATTATGAATACAATTTTGATATTGATGCATTTATTGAGAAAGTCTCCGCTGTCCAAGAAGAGACTAATATTTTGCAGGAGTCTATGGAAGAAGGAATTGATGAAACTGTGATATCATTGGATGAAAAAGTTGAGGAGGAGAGCGAATAACAAAAGGAGGAAGAGCGGATTGATCACCCGTGCCCACCTTCTAATGAGAGTAACTCTTCAACTCATACATTGTTTAATTCCCCTTCATGCTTACCGAAGGATGATTGCTATGATGATTGTTATGATCCCGTTGATTCTCTAGAAATACCCCTTTTTGATGATGTTTGCTATGCTTGTGGCCAAGATGCCAATATGAATTATGCTTATGGAGATGAACTTGCTATAGTTCCTTATGTTAAACATGAAATTGTTTCTATTGCACCCACGCATGATAGTCCTATTATCTTTTTGAATTCTCCAAACCACACTATATCGGAGAAGTTTGTGCTTATTAAGGATTATGTTGATGGGTTGCATTTTACCGTTGCACATGATGATATTGACAGATATAATATGCATGTGCTTGCTGCTCCTACTTGCAATTATTATGAGAGATGAACTATATCTCCACCTCTCTATGTTTCCCACACAATAAAATTGCAAGAAACTGTTTATACTATGCATTGGTCTTTACTATGTGTGCATGAATTGTTCTTTTATGACATGTTGATGCATAGGAAGAGAGTTAGATTTCGTCATTGCATGATTTATGTTACTTTGTGCTCAGTACTAAATCACAAATCATTGTTAATTAAAATTGGCTTTGATATACCTTGGGATCCGGGTGGATCCATTACTTGAGCACTATATGCCTAGCTTAATGGTTTTAAAGAAAGAGCTTCCAAGGAGACAACCCGGAAGTTTTAGATAGTCATTTATTTGTGTTGTGTGCTTTCATAAAGTTTAAAAACAAAAAATTAAAGAGGGGAACCCAAAACTTTTTCAAAAAGAAAAGAGAAAGTGAGAAAGACGAGCATTGTTAAAGTGGGGAGCTAGCCTTGAACTTTGTTCATGCTCACGAAAACTTTGTGAATCTTGATTACAGAAACTTTTCAACAAAAACAATTATCCCCGTGTACAATTCCATTGTATTATAAAAATAATGTGCCAAGGTTTGCCTTTAGGATGTTTACAATGCTTGTTGGTTTGTGCGGTGCAGGACATAAACTTTGGCTGTAGTGCGCAATTTTACGTTTTTTTACTGGAACGTCAAACGGTTCTAAAACTTTTTGCACTGTCTTGCTATACAAATTGTTATTTTTTCCTAATTTTGGTAGCATTTTTGGGGTACCAGCAGTATGGTGAATGTTCAGTTGCTACAGACTGTTTTGTTTTTGACAGATTCTGTTTTTGATGCATAGTTTACTTGTTTTGATGAAGCTATCAATTCCTATCAGTGGATTAAGACATGGAAAATTTATATTACCGTAGCTACAATGCAAAAACAAAATATGAATTGGTTTGCAACAGTACCTAGAGTAGTGATTTGCTTTATTATGCTAATGGATCTTACCGAGTTTTCTTTTTTAGTTTTGTGTGGATGAAGTGTTTGATCGAGGAGGTCTCGATATGAGGAAAAGGAGGAGAGGCAAGAGCTTGAGCTTGGGATGCCCAAGGCACCCCAAGTAAATATTCAAGGAGACTCAATCGTCTAAGATTGGGGATGCCCCGGAAGGCATCCTCTCTTTCTTCAACAAGTATTGGTATGTTTTCGGATTCGTTTCATTCATGCGATATGTGCAAGTCTTGGAGCGTCTTTTGCATTTAGTTTTCACTTTTCTTTTATGCACCATGCTGGTATGAGGTAGTCCATGGTTGATTTATAGAATGCTCATTCCACTTCACTTAAATCTTTTGAGTATGGCTTTATAGAATGCTTTATGTGCTTCACTTATATCATTTGAAGTTTAGATTGCATGTTTCTCTTCACATAGAAAACCGCCATTTGTAGAATGCTCTTTTGCTTCACTTAAATTTGTTAGAGCGTGGGCATATCTTTTGTAGAAAGAATTAAACTCTCTTGCTTCACTTATATATTTTTACAGAGATGACAGGAAATGGTCATTCACATGGTTAGTCATAAAATCCTACATAAAACTTGTAGATCACTGAATATGATATGTTTGATTCCTTGCAATAGTTTTGCGATGTAAAGGTGGTGATATTAGAATTATGCTAGTGAGTGATTGTGGATTAGTTGAAATACTTGTGTTACGGTTTGTGATTCCCGAAGCATGCATGTATCGTGAACCGTTATGTGATGAAGTCGGAGCATGATTTATTTTTTGATTGTCATCCTTTGTGTGGAGGTCGGGATCGCGCGAAGGTTAACTCCTACAAACCCTTCCCCTAGGAGCATGAGTGTAGTACTTTCTTTCGATGGCTAATAAATTTTTGCAATAAGTATGTGAGTTCTTTATGACTAATGTTTAGTCCATGGATTATATGCACTCTCACCCTTCCATCATTGAGGTAGCATTCCACATCAAAAATTCTGTTTTTGACCTCAGTAGATTGGATCACTGATTATCCAATGACTGAAGTGCTGCCCCTTGCCAGAACAGCCTCTGATCATGTCCCTTGTCTAGTATCCATCAAGACATCCATACCAAAATCAAACCTGTTTAGGTTTGAAAACTATTGGCTGGAACTACAGGGCTTTATGGAGTGTGTGCAATCATCTTGGCTTGTAAATTCTAGAAAGTCACACATTACTGCTCAGATTGCTGATAAGTTTAAACATCTGCGAATGTGTCTTAAGAGATGGCAAATGAGTGTTTCCAAGCTAAAACTGCTAATTACCAAGTGTAATCATGTGATCTTTCTTTTTGATGAGTTGGTGGAATGGAGACCCCTGTTTAGGCAGGAGTTCAATTTCAGGAAAATTGTGAAGGTCCATTTGGAAAAGCTTCTTCACTTGCACTGTATGTACTGGAAGAAGAGATGCACTATCAGGTATATTAAGGTTGGGGGTGAAAATACCAAGTTTTTTCATGCCATGGCCACTGAGAGGCACAGGAGAAACTCAATTGCTAGTCTCAAGTTACCTGATGGCTCTGTGGTCTCTGACCTTGAGCAAATGGCTGGCATTATTTGGAGCTGTTTTAAAAACAGAATGGGCACCTCAAGAGGGATTATCATGGGATTTGATCTTCCATCTCTTTTAGCACCAGTTGAGGGCCTGGATGTGCTTACTGAGCCATTTGGAAAAGAGGAAATGGATGAGGTGGTCAAGCACATGCCTGTTGACAAAGCACACGGACTGATGGTTTTAATGGTGCATTCTTCAAGAAGTGTTGGCACATCATTTGGTGATTTCTATGATTTGGCTAATGCTTTTCATGAGGGACAGCAGTCTTGGAAAACATCAATAGCTCTTTCATTACTCGATACCCAAGAAACTGTCACCGAGGAAGTAGGAGATTATAGGCCCATTTCTCTCACAAGCATGGGTGCAAGTTTCTCTCTAAGATGGCTGCCAATAGATTTCAGAAGATAATTATGAAATGCATTCACAAGAACCAATATGGTTTCATTAAAAGCAGAACAATTCAAGACTGTATTGGTTGGACCTTTGAGTATCTGCATCAATGCCATCAGTCTAAGAGGCCCATTGTCATCCTCAAATTGGATTTTGAGAAGGCTTTTGACTCTGTTGAGCATGAAGCTATCTTCCAAATTCTCAAACACAAAGGCTTTAATGAAAAGTGGATTTTATGGATGAAGCAGCTCCTTGCCACTGGTACCTCTTCTGTCCTTCTAAATGGTGTGCCTGGAAGGAAGTTTGTTTGCAAAAAAGGAGTCAGACAGGGGGATCCTGTTTCTCCTCTTTTATTTGTGATAGCTGCTGATCTTTTACAAACAGTCATTAATGATATGTTCAGCAAGGGAATTCTAAGTCTACCTATACCTTGCCATGATCAAGACTACCCTATCATTCAATATCTTGATGATACCTTGATCATCCTCCTGGCGACAAAAGACAACTTGTAGCTTTGAAGGAGATGTTGTTGGTGTTCTCGCAGTCCACAGGTCTTGATGTCAACTATCATAAATCCTTTATCATTCCTATTAATGTTGACCATGCAGTCATGAATGAGCTAGCTTCTGCTTTTGGATGCCAAATTGGAAAGATGCCTTTTACTTACCTTGGTTTGCCTGTGGGTACTACAAGGCCCAAGATGGTTGACTTTATGCCTCTGGTGGACTGTATGGAGAGAAGAATGACTGCCAGTTCTTCTTTCCTTAATCAAGGTGAGAGATTACAGTTCCTTAACTCTGCTTTGTCATCCATGCCAATCTTCTTTATGGGCAGCCTGGCTGTACTCTTTGGAATCCTAAGCGACTAGAAAGGATTCAAAGGCGGTGTCTGTGGAGAAAAAATAGGGATGAGCCTGCTCCATCTCTTGCTGCACGATTTGATCTGCAGACCAAAAAGTAAGGGTGGTCTTGGTATTTTGAATTTGGGTGTTCAAAATGTGGCTTTGCTACTTAAGCATGCTAGCAATTTTCTCAACAAGAAGGATCTACCTTGGGTGTCCCTAATTTGGGATTCATACTATCATGATGGCATACCCCAAGGAACAAGCGCTTGTGGCTCCTTTTGGTGGAAGGATATTTGTAAAGTTTTGCGAATTTTAGGGAATGCTCACAGGGTGCAAGTCAATGCAGGAGACCTTTGCTCTTTTTGGTGCGATAAGCTGGAATCTTGGCTCAAGTTTCCACCTTGCAGTCTAGATTCCCTAGACTTTTCTCTTTTGCCAAGGATCCCTGGATTTCGGTTAAGGACATCTTCAATTCAGTTGATTTATATCAGCATTTTCACCTACCTTTATCTGCCCAAGCTTTTGATGAATTGAATTTGATAAGAAATATGATGATCTCCCATACCAGAATTGGCAACAGTAAGGATGTATGGTTATGGCAGGGTTCCACCAAGGGCTACTGCCGGGGGAGTCTGCCCGCCGCGGACACCTATGGGGCCGGGGCCCCTTGTCTGTCTTGATGCAGGGCGGAGGAGGCCTGAGAGCAGATCGAGGCGAACGCTGGGCGGATTTTACCCAGCCGGAGCTCTCGGAGATAAAACTCCTACTGCTGCTTTGTGTTCTATATCTGTTCCTGCTCTAGAGCGCAGGTGAGTTGTAGTGTCGAATGAGTCGAACCAGCCGAACCCCCTCCACGTTGTGCATGGGCCTCCTTTTATAGTGCAAGGGGTCACCGACAGGTGTCAACGTAGGAGAAAGGGGTAAAAGCGTAAAAGAGGTGGTGGTTGGAACAGTGCGGGAATAGTGAAGCTACAGTGCATGAACAGTGGTTTCTACCTACTTTGACAGTGGGGGACAAGGGCATTTAATGCCCGTCGCCGTCGACCCCAAAAGCTCCCGCCCTTGCGTCTCCGTCTGCCACGGCGATGGATCCATCACCGTGAAGCTCCACCGTGTCCCCCAGGCTGCACAGCCATCCGCCACGCGTTCCTGGAAAGGCCCCAGGGCGACGCGTGGGCTGATGAGCTGGGCGCGGCACACTGGCGCTACTCTCGGCAAGTACCTTGCGGGTCTTGATCTTGCGGACCGGGGAGCTTGCGGGCTCTGTAACTTGTCGCTCCCGGGCCCTTGCCGGGCGCATATAGCGCCGGCGTGTCTTCTATGATGTAATCTTCTAGTCTTCGGCGAGCTCCTCTCGCCGGGCCTTGCGTGAGTGATGTAACCTTGAGCACAGAGCGGCCTTCCGGCAAGCTCCGCTGCCGGGGTCTCGATCTTCTGTCTTGTATACTTTGTCTTTGAATGGCTCGACATGGGTAGGAAGGTATCCGGCAAGCACGTGGTAAACCCTGCGCGGAGGCTGCAACTGCCGTGCACAAGTTGAAGTCTTGAGGTACCCCTACCTTAGCTCACCGACAGAGCCCGGGCTGGGCCACACACGGTGCCGGCGTTGTTGGGCCAGGCCCAAAAGCGATCTGCAGGCACCACGTGGCCTGGCGCGCCGAATCCACTTCCGCCTCTGCATCCCCCCCCGTAGCAGCGCGCGTCGATTGCGGCGTCGTGGGATGGGGCGTGCCCACGTTCTTTAATGGGAAGAAGCGGGCGCCCCCTTCCCCATAAAAAGCGAGAGGAGCGCGAGGCGGTTCCCTCGCCGCTTTCATTGCATCTTCTTCCTCCTCCAGAGATCCCCTTTGCGCTCCGCCTCCGCATCTCCTCCGCCGTCTCTCGCGTTTGCGGCGCCGTCGGACTCTTCGTCCTCCTTCCCTCGCCGCCTCCGCCATGGCCCCGAAGGCCGGGAAGGGAAGGCGGAAAGACCAAGAAGGAGAAATCTGGCGGTGGCGGCTTGCCTTGCTGCTTGAGCGAATGTCGTCTTCCGCCCGGCTCGGCGTCGCGGAACTCTGGAACAAGTATTACATGTTCGGGCCAAGAAGACCAATCGCATCCTCGGACGAGCTCATCCGGCCGCCACCAAGGACAACTACCCGGCGGGTACTACTTCTTCGCAGCCTTCTTCCACTGCGGTCTTTGCCCCCCTTTTTCGATTTCTTACGTGACATTATGAACACATCGGCTTCCACCTTCTTGACTTCACCCCAGCGCCATCCTCACAATGGCGGTTTTACGCTACATGTCGAAAACTTCATTGGGATACACCCAAGCGTGGCGTTGTTTAGGCACTTCTTCACTCCTAGGCGGGCGGCAACCCCTCTCCGGAGGAATTTCTTGGGTTTTAAATGCGCACAAGAAGGCGTCTTACTTGCGGGGAGCTCCGCGGCAAGTGGGAAGAAATGGCGTCTTGAGTGGTGCTGGAGTCGTTGAAGGCGAGCGCAGCACTTCACCGCGCGCGCACAACTCCTATCGTCGCGGCGGGGCTGAAGCGATCTGGATCCGGACGGCGTCAAGCTCAGCGTCGCCCTCGTCCGGATTCTTCGTCTTCGAGCAACAAAGCTGTCCGTTGCGGAAATAGCGCAGATTTCCTCCGCCGCCGCGCCCCCCCTCCAAGATAGGAAAAGGCCGGCTGGGGTATGGCGGCGCGGGGATATAATGAGGCTGCGCCCGGGCTGAACTTCAACTTCACGGCCTGGACTTGAGAGGGATGGTCCGGGAACTCTTTAAATATGACCCGGCCCATCCAGAGTGGTTCAGACCTCCCCGGGGAGTGGTGCCCCTCTGCAACAGCACAGCTCGGGATCGTCTTCTCGCCATGATGCCCGCGTGCGATTCGCACGGCGTGGAGCGCACATGGATTCCGCCCAAGCCAATAGACGTCCTCAGCTTCTTCGACAACCTTGAGGAGGTGGCGAAGAACAAGGACAGACCGAGGGGCTGACACGGGACACCACGGACCGGAGATAGCGTACATAGCTTCTCGGGCTGAAGAGGCAGCTGCAGCCGCGGCGGCGGGAGAGTTCGGCTACGCCCGAGGAGGCGAAGGCTGCGAAGCGTCCTCCCAAGCGGAGGCGGAGATCTGCGGTGCTGCAACTTCCTCCCGCAGCGCTCGCCGAGTCCCCCCCTCGAGGCACTCCGGGATCCACAGCATCGCGGCCGAGGCAGCGGCAAGGGTGGCGCTGCGGAGGGAGGCGGAGGCGCCGCAGAAGCGAATCGCGCCGGAGTTGCGGAGCGCCCGAGGAAAGGAGATCTTTGGGCCAGCCAGCCAGCGAGGAGGAGGAGGAGGAGGACGCCGAGGCCGCCCGAAGGCGCCGGCGGGTCCACGGATCTCTGCGCCGCGACCTCTCCTCGTCGTCGGAGACCTCCGCCCGGGCAAGCCCTAAGCGTTCTCCAGAAGCGCCTCCGCAAGCGGCGGCGGAGCGAGGCGGAGGCCTCCGGCAACAACCAGCGCAAACTTCCGGGAAACCAAGCTGTGCCGAGGACCGCCAAGCGCCCGAGGAATCTTCGCCCCTGCTCCTCGTGCCGGCAGCGCCCAGGTGGAGTATGACTTCTCCGCCTTGGCGAAAACGCAGCGAGGAGGAACAGGAGTAAGTATCCGAGATCTTCATCTTCTCAAATTCGCCTTGATCTTTGTTGATGCCAATCTTGTTTCTTGCGTTGATTTCAGGACCTTGACCCAGCGCGAAGAGGTCAAGGTGCCCGTGGTCAATCGCAGACGACTTCGCCCCACGCGGCGACCGGGGCGTCTTGGGAGCCGAGCTTGCGGACCGAGCACCGTTCGAGCAGCAGCCCAGCGCAGCCCCAGCGTAAGTCTGGTTACGCACTTCGCTCGCCGGCGCGTTTGAAGATTTTGGTCTTGTACTAATGCCTTGATGTTTTGTCTTGACTTGTGCGAGGTGGACCCACAGCGGGGCGCCGGAGGTCGCCCAGAAACCGCGAGCCCGCCGTCCCGCCAAGGCCGATCTCCCGGCAAGGAGAGCACTCCGCCATGGCGGGTGCTCCGCCAAGCGATACCCGCCAAGAGCGAGCAGCCAGCGGCGGCAACTCCGCCAAGCGAGCCCCTGGCGAGGAGCCCGCCCGCGGCGTCCGCCAAGGTAGGTTCTGCAGCTTTGTCTCCTTGGCGTTGTCTTTTTTGGATATTTGCTTGAACTTCTTTTGCTTTTCTTTTCTTCTAGATCCTCCTCCCCGGCAGATGGAGATGGAAATCGTCATTGTTGAGGAGGAGGGCAGCAAAAAGCGGCGGCGGCGGCATACTGTCGCCGAGACACGGCGGGAGCCGCCGGGCCAAATGTGCCCTGCGAACCGCTCATTTGCGGGCCAGCGGCGGGGAGGGGGCGGCGACCGCACCGCCAGCCCGGGCGGCGGGAGCATCAAATGTTCGCCCGATCGCCGACCCTTCCGCCGGGAAGAACAGCCGGCTACTACTTGAAAGCCCCAACGGCGTCTTCATCCAGTGCCGTGGGGCTCTTCGTCATGACTCCAGCGGGCGAGGCTTTGATGGGGAGGTCCTCGCCTCCATGGGCTTGAAGATCGTCGAGGGCCGGCGGGGCAGCGGGCGAGAGGAGAAGCTGCTTCACCAGCTCCTGGCCCTTTACCGGGCGAGGCGGTAACTTCGCTTCGGGAGGCCCTCGTCGCCAAAGCCGCCGAAGAGATGGAGAAGCGTCTTGGCGGAGCTCAGCGCCGCCAACCAGGCTGCTCTCCGCGAGTGGCGGAGGCGCAAGTGACTTCGCCGGGGAGTATGAAGAGTGGTTCTTTGGAGAAGGCCGAGGCGAAGAGCGAGGCGGCTCGCCGGGAGGAGCTGTCGGCGAGAGGAGAGCTCATCCAGCGGAAGGTCAACCTCGACTCCCGAGGAAGACCTTGTCGCTCGGGAGCGAGCCCTTGGCGGGGAACTGAAGGCGAAACCGCCCGTGGCTGCCGCGGAGACCGCCAAGGAGGAGCTTGCCGCCAAGGTCGCGCATAGCTGGAGGAGTTCTTGAAAGCGGCGTGGAGAAAGTCGCCGCGCTCAACACGGAGCGCGAGAAGGACGCCCACACCAACTCGGAACTCCAGGTGTGTCTTTCCAAGAAGGGCGACGAGTTGAAGGCCGCCAAGGACTCCATCGAGGATCTTGAGCTGCAAGTCTCTGCGCTGAGGGACTCGCTCGGCGCCGCCCGGGATCGGGAGACCAAGTTGAAGGAGGAGCTCCGCGAGGAACGAGCTTTGATGGACAGCGCCAACAAAGCAGCCGAGCAATTCCACCGTACTGTCGAGTTATGGACCGAGGACTTGGTGTCTTGTGCGTCCGACATCGACCGAGGAGCTCTTGGCGGCTGAAGCTGGAGCATCTCATCTACTCCCGGATCAAATCTCGCTCACGGCGCCAAGCTCAGCCTCTTCTTGAGGGGATCGCGCCGCCCTTGCAAATCTGCGGAAGAAGATCCTGCGCCTTCGCCGAGAGACTTCGCCCGGCTGTGCCGGGGAACCATGGGCGTGTCTTGGCGAAGATCGTATACCGCAATCCCGGCATAAACCTCACCAATGTTCTTCGCGGCTTGCGGCCGGCGCGAACATGGAGGCTCGAAGGAGCAGGTCGCCCACATCATTGCTAAGGTGAACAAGATCCCGGGGTGGAGGCGACCGCGTAGACTAGGCCTCCTTTCTCTTTATCTCTTTTTGTTGCTGCATAGGGTGTTATGAACTTATTAGCCATCGCGACAAGTTATTCCTTGCAAGATATTATCTTTATTTTGATCAATAGATGCAGATGTTATCTCCTTGTTCGGATCCTCAACTTTGTATGCTTCAACCCTCGCTTCTAGGAAACTTGCGGCAAGGGGTCCTTGCATGCGCCAGTGTTGAACTTCGAAGCAGCCTGCTGGCCAAGGTCTTACCGGCAAGCAACCTTGCATGACTAGTCGCAGCGCACTTGGCTTGCTGGCGGACTCGAAAAGCGAAACAAAGGCGCGACACTTGTGCAGCTCACTTAAATCGTTGGCGTGCTCGAAAGCAAGATAAGGGTGCGGCTATCCACGGGTAGGTTCCTCCGAGCACAGGTTTTCCACACAAAGTGTGATCGTTCAAGGAAGGCAACTTAAAATTTAAAGTTTTGGACTGCTCAAATTCCAATAACTTAGCTTTCATGATTCGTGCATTCTCCGGCAAGCTTCTCTTTCTTGAACGGCACTTGGTTCATCCTCCATTTCCTTCCCCCCCGGCAAACTTGTGCGCGAGGAACGTTCCTTCGCTTAAGATGCAAGAAAGAGAAGAAGGAAACAAGTATATGGCCTTCGTGCTATTGCTTACGGATATGTGTGTCGCACAAGAGATGCCAAATAACACATGCAAATAGCAAAGAAAAGCACAGGAAAGGCAACTAGCGCAAAACACAGAAACTTTCTTGATGCAGAAGTCTGCGCCCGGCTTTGTACAAGGGTTACATGCAACAGCGGCAAGGCCTGTACAAAAGGTGGTTGCGGGCGGATCACGGCAACCGCGCCTTATGGGTGAAACTTGCGAAGATGCTCTATGTTCGAGTTGCTCACGGTAAGCCTTCTTCGGTCTCGGCGGACGGCGCCGGGCCTCGTGACTTGTCTCACCCGATAAGGGCCTTCCCGCCGGTGTCAACTTGTTGGAATTCTTGGCGGACTGAACACGCCCGAAGAACAAGGTCGCCTTCCTCGAGACTCTGGCTTTGACCTTGCGGCTATGGTAGCGGCGCAAGGCTGCTGGTATCGAGCAGCTCGTCTGACAACACAGAGCGTCCCTCCTCAAGGAGCAATGCATCATCTTGCCGCGATTGCTCTTGCTCGAGCTCATCATAGCGAGCACTCGAGGAGATCCGTATCTGAGTTCCGTGGGGAGAACTGCCTCTGCTCCATAGACTAGAGCAAAAGGTGTCTGTCCGGTGGCTCGATTTGGTGTCGTTCGATTGACCAAAGAGCGCGGTAGCTCCTCTATCAATTTCTTCCGCACTTGCGCGGCTGTCGAAAGTTCTTGTCTTGAGTCGCGCAGCACTTGCGTGGCCCTCTCCGCTTGACCGTTGCTCCTCGGGTGAGCAAGCGAGCGAAAGCAGACCTTGGAGCCAAGGTCTTGGGCGTCTTGCATGAAGGTGCGACTAGTGAATTGTGTACCGTTATCGGTGATAATCTGTTAGGGATCGAAGCGGCACACAATGGACTGAAAGAACTTGACCGCTGATTGTCTTGTCACCTTTCTCACTGGCTCCACTTCGGCCACTTTGTGAACTTGTCGATCGCTACGTACAAGTACTCAAAGCCCCGACAACCGCGAGGAAGGGGCGAGGATATCAAGCCCCGGACCGAGAAGGGCGAGGACAAAGGATTGTTTGGAGAGCTTGAGCTGGTGATTAATCGCTTTGCATGGGCGGCACGCTTCACACTTGGTTACTAGTGCGATTGCATCTTGGAGGCTTCTTGCCAAAGAACCCTTGCGGAAAGCTTTCGACAAGCGCCCTTCGCCAATGTGGTGGCCACATATGCCTCCGTGTATTTCGCCAGCAACTTCATCCATCTTCCACGGAGATGCACTTGATCGACACCATTGAGCCTTCTTACATGCAGCTCGTTATCCACGAACTGGTACATACTTGACCGTCTGGTTATCTTTTCCATTTCTTACGGGTGCGTCGGAAGTTCTCGGTTTGCAAAAAGCAGACGATCTGCTACACCCATGCGGAGCTTGTGGCTCAGCGGCAGGACTAAAGGCATGAGGACGCTGCGGGAACCTCGGCTTCTCGGCAGAACCTCAGCTCTGCGGGCTGAAATTCCCGGCAAGCTCGCCGGGCGAGGCTTGTCGGGAACACTTGCTTCAACTGTGCAGATCCGAGGATCTGCGAGGAACAAACCGTTCCTCGGCGTTCAGTCGTTGATCTTGGGGACCTTGGCGGCGGCCTCGGGGAGACCAGCCGGCAAGTAGTTGCGGAGAACAACTTTCTCTTCTTGGACTGCCCAATTGATGGCGTGACGGATGGTTGAGTCAGCTTGAGCAAGAAGGTCCCGGTTCCACAGTAACTTCATGAAGCACACTTTGAAAGGCCATCTGCGATTTCATTACGAGCTCTCGGGGCGTGCTCCATTTGCAAACCTTCAAAGCGCTCCTCAAGCTTTCTCACTTCATCGACATAAGCTTCCATCAAAGGGCTTTGATAGCTCTTGTTAACTTGCGGACCACCAGCGAGAATCTCCCGCACAATCAACTTCGATCCCAAGTTCGCCGCAATCCACGAGGCGGCGAGCAAACCTTCATATTCAGCGGTGTTGTTTGTCGCTTGCTCCCTTGGGAAGTGCATCTGGATAACATACTTGAGGTGCTCTCCGGTGGGCGCGATGAGTACCACGCCTTGGCACACGGCGCCTTGCAGCGAAGGCACCATCAAAGTACATTACCCATTCACTTGTTGCTTCTTATGCGGGTGTACTTGTCTCTTGGACTTCTTCATCGGGTGTTGGGGTCCATTCTGCTATAAATTCTGCCAAAGCTCGGCTCTGTATGGTTGAAGTACTTTCAAACTTGAGTCCAAAGCTCGACAGCTCGGTGCCCACTCAGCGATTCTGCTGTTGCTACGGGTTGTGCAATATCCTCTTGTGAAGCGAGTGATCCTTTGTTATCTCATGTGCACGGAAGTAATGGCGCAGCTTTCTCGAGGCCATGAGGAGGCGAAAAGCAATTTTGCACACGAGTATCTTGATCTAGCCCACTGGAGAGGAACTTACAAAATACCTTTGGCGCTGCACCATCTTCTTCCGCACCTCATCCTGTTCCTGCGCAGAGTTGTCCTTGTCGGGGCCAGAGCTTGTCGGAGCAGCCTCCTGCTTGTCGCTGGACTTGCTTGCCGGTGGTGCAACTTCCTCGTCGGACTCCCTCTCCGCTACTAACGCAGCACTAACCACCTGGTTGGTTGCCGCTAGGTACAGTAGCAACTTCTCCTGTGGTCTAGGTGCGACAAGTATTGGAGTGGAGGATAGGTACCGTTTCAAATCCTGCAGCGCTGCCTCCGCTTCCGGAGTCCATTTCATGGGACCTGCCTTCTTCAAGATTTTGAAGAAAGGTAGAGGCGCGTTCTGAGACTTTGAAATGAACCTCTTGAGGCAGCCACACAACCTGCAAGCCTTGACATCCTTGACTAAGCCGGGGCTTGATCGCTCAATGGCTTTAATCTTGTCGGGGTTGGCTTCAATCCCCTTTGTGACACAAAGAACCGAGAAGCTTGCGGAGGAACTCCAAAGGCGCACTTCTCGGGGTTCAACTTAAAATTGTATCTTCTTGCGGTTACGAAATGTCTCTTCAAATCTTGAATCAGCGTATCCTTGCTCTTGCTCTTCACCACGATATCATCCATGTAAGCCTCTACATTTACGTGGATCTGTGGCTCAAAAGCGATACACTACCCTTGCAAATGTTGATCCTGCATTCTTGATCCAAATGGCATGCGTCTGAAGCAATAAGTGCCACATGGAGTGATAAATGCGATCTTCTCTTCATCCTCTTTGGCCATAAAGATCTGGTGATAGCTTTGGTATGCATCAAGCGAGCAGCTCACATCCGGCGATGGAGTCAACAATCTGGTCAATGCGCGGCAAGGGAATGGATCCTTGGGACATGCTTTATTCACATCGGTGAAGTCTATACACAACCTCCATTTCCCATTGGCCTTGCGCCTGACGCAATGGGTTTGCTAACCACGTCGGATGGATCACCACCTCTAACTAGGCCTGCTGCCTCTAGCTTCTTGATTTCTTCGTTGATGAATTCTTGGCGCTCCACGGCTTGCTTCCTCACTTTTTGCTTGATGGGCGCGCGCGAGGGCAAGCGGCAAGCTTGTGCTCAATCACCTTCACAGGAACACGGGGATGTCGGATGGTTGCCATGCAAACACATCGACATTCGCCCGCGAGGAAAGCAATGGCGCTTTCCTATTCTTTGTCAGCGTGGCGCGATGGTGAGGGTATCACCGATGCCGTCCTCCTGGCGGGCACCTTCTTGGTTGCGGTGGGCGGCCATTCCCTTTTACTCTTGCGGTGGAGCTCGGCGGGGCGTCCTCGCCGCGGCGCAGCACTCACTCGAAGAGGTGCGGTTGCGGAGTGGGCCCCGAGCACTTGCGGACGTGGTCTTCGTCTTCTTCCCCGGGAGCTTCAGCGGCAAGTGTATTCTTGTCGGCGCAGCTGCCGCATCCGGTAGATCTTGTCGGCGCGAGATAAGCGCATCCTTCTTGTCGCCGTGGGCGGTGATGGCGCTTATCGGCCCGGCATCTTGAGTATGTTGTAAGCATAGTGGGAAGCTGCCATGAACTTGGCGAGGCGGGGCGGCGAGTATTCCATTGTATGTAGCGGAATATCGGCGGCGTCGAAAGTGATGCGTTCGATCCTGAAATTGAGCTCCCGCCAAAGGTCACCGGCGAGTGATCTTTCCTTGGGCTTACTCCGTCCGGGTTGATTCCTTGGAAAGAACCGGTCTCTTGAGCTTCGCCATCTGGAATTTGGAGTTTCTTGATCACGATGGAGGAGATCAAGTTCAGCCCGGCCCGTCGTCAACCAACATTTTGGTGACCTTGAGGTTGCGGATGGTGGGTGAGACCAGCATCGGCAAGCACCCGACCGCGGTGGTGCGGTCGGGGTGATCCTCAAGATCAAAAATGATGGGCGTCTGGACCATTTGAGAACTGCTTGCGACTCCATGGGCGGCTCTCTGCATTCACCTCACGCACCTTGCTTTAGGCGGCGGTGGGAGGTGTGCGGAAGGCGCCACCGTCGGCGCCTGAGGACCTCCGTGGCCTTACGGAACTCCTGCTCGCTGTTATCCTCATCCTCCATATCTTCATCGTCGTCTTCTTCATCCTTGTCGCGGCCCCGGGGAGGTCGATCACCTTGCCGCTGCTTGGCCTTGTCGCGGCGTCCTCCCCGGCCATTGAACGGCCGCTTCTTGCTCGGCTCTCCTCCGCCACCTTGGGCCTTCTCCTTGTCGCGCCTCTCATACTCAGCTTTTGCTGCTCAGCGAGGTACTCGGCGCTTGCGATTGGTGAGATCGTGGCCCTTAGTGCGGTGGATTTTGCGATATTGCTTGTCGGACCGCCACAGCAGTCGGCTGCCGCTTCTGAGGCAGGCTCCTTGCGGAGAAGCAACCCTGCGTTTGCTTGGCGGGAGCCTCCTTGCGGGCTTCTCGGCGGCAAGCACCTCTTTCTTGTTCTTCCTTGGTTGTTCCGCCGGGCTCTTGTTTGCGGGCGGTGTCGTCCTTCTCGCTTCCTCTGCGCCAGACATCCTCCCGAGAGTCTCCTCCCCTCTTCAGCAGCGTCTTGCCGCCGAGAGCATAGAGCTCGTGACATCCCGAATCTTAGTCATCGCCATCTCTTCACGCATCGCGATTCGCGCGTTCGGTGGAGCAGCGCTGATAACCGCGGTAGGGTGGACATCGAGGATGTTGTCTGCACACGGTGAGCGTTGGATATACTTGCGCGAGGATTCTCCTTCATACGGGCCAAAATGTGGAATCGCTCTCTGGCCGTGGGGTTTGTGGCCGCCCGGTGAAAGGCGCCAACAAACTGATGGCAAAATCTGCCCAGAAGAAATGGAGCCTTCCGGCAAGTGCATAAGCCAAAGCGAGCGTTCGGCTTAAGCCGCAGCGGGAAATGGTTCGCCGAGAATCTTCTCGTCGCGCCCGGCAGCTTTGCACGCGATGGTGTAGAACCGAGAATTCGAGGTGCGTCTTGCCGTCGTACTTCTCCGATGCGTCGGGCTTGAAATTCTTCATCTTGGAGCCCTTTGGGCGCGCGCGCGGCTTCGCGGGTGAGCGCAGGGCAGCTGCAGCGTCTGACAAGTCGCCCGGTTCACCGGCGGCGTCTGCGTCGGCAGTGTTCCCAGCTCTCGGTCTGATTGTCGCCGAGCTTCTCGGCGGCGCTCGTCGTGGTCGGCGTCTTCTTGTCGCCGGTCGTCGAGGACTGGCGTTGATCCGGCGAGTCGCGGATCCGGCGATGCCGTGGAGCCGTCGTCGGTGTTGTTCCCAGCGGGATGGCGTCTTTTGCTGCGGCGGGGAGTGCGAGGTTGCACCCGGCGGTCTTATCGCCGTTAGCGCCGTCTTCTCGGCTTGCAGCGGCAGCGAGTTGCGGCTCTTGTGAAGGGTCGTTGTTGGCGGCGACCGGGCTCTTGATGGTAGCCCTCGGTCTTGGCCTTGTCCGCCGCGGAGAAGTCGAGCGATTGCGCCCTTCGAGCACTTCTGCGGAGTGGAGGAGAGCGGGAAGCGGCGGTGCGAGGCGGGGTATGCTCGGACTCCTAACGGTGTTAGAAGGCGCGGTCTTGCCCGGCGCCTTCGCTTTGCTTGTGTCCGGGCGTTGGTCGGAGCATCCCGCGAGCCTCGGCGTGTCCTTGCCCGGCGGCGGATACCACCTCCCGTGGTATGGCGCTGCTGGGTTGTCGTCTTGCTGAGATGGGCGTGGATCCACGGAGACCGAAGCGCGGTCATCCGTCTGTCCTTGGATCTGGTGGCGCGCGAGTGTGTTCGCGGCGACCACCCTTCGGCAGCGTCTCCTCCGCCCACCGTTGGCTCCGGTGGCGGCGGATGAAACGCGGCCGAACTGCGACCTCGAAGCCTTCTTCTTGAGGGCCATGGCGTAGTTGTTGGCGAAGTTCTTGATGAAATTGGAGAGGTTGATGAAGAAGCGTGCCCGCGACGCCGGATCAGGTCCGCACAACCTCGGCGCCCCTACTGCGCGCCAAAGATGCGGGGAGTCGCCCGCCCGGGACACCTATGGGGCGGGGCCCCTTGTCTGTCTTGATGCGAGGCGGAGGAGGCACTGAGAGCGGATCGGCGAGCAGCGGCGGATTTTACCCAGCTTCGGAGCTCTCCGGAGAGATAAAACTCCTACTGCTGCTTTGTGTTCTATATCTGTTCCTGCTCTAGAGCGCAGGTGAGTTGTAGTGTCGAATGAGTCGAACCAGCCGAACCCCCTCCATGTTGTGCATGGGCCTCCTTTTATAGTGCAAGGGGTCACCGACAGGTGTCAACGTAGGAGAAAGGGGTAAAAGCGTAAAAGAGGTGGTGGTTGGAACAGTGCGGGAACAGTGAAGCTACAGTGCATGAACAGTGGTTTCTACCTACTTTGTGATGGGGGACAAGGGCATTTAATGCCGTCGCCGTCGACCCCAAAAGCTCCGCCCTTGCGTCTCCGTCGCCCGCGGCGATGGATCCATCACCGTGAAGTGCCACCGTGTCCCCGGGCTGCACAACCATCCGCCCGCGCGTTCTGGAAAGGCCCGAGGCGTGGCGTGGGCTGATGAGCTGGGCCAGCGAGCACCTGGCGCTTCTCTCCGGCAAGTACCTTGCGGGGTCTTGATCTTGCGGACCGGGAGCTTGCGGACTCTGTAACTTGTCGCTTCCGGGCCCTTGCCGGGCGCATATAAGCGCCGGCGTGTCTTCTATGATGTAATCTTCTAGTCTTCGGCGAGCTCCTCTCGCCGGGCCTTGCGTGAGTGATGTAACCTTGAGCACAGAATGGCCTTCCGGCAAGCTCCGCTGCCGGGGGTCTCGATCTTCATCTTGTATACTTTGTCTTTGAATGGCTCGACATGGGTAGGAAGGTATCCGGCGAGCACGTGGTAAACCTGCCGCGGGAAGCTGCAACTGCCCGTGCACAAGTTGGGGTACTGAGGTACCCCTACCTTAGTACACCGACAGCTACAAACCTAAGTTGTTCTATAATCATGTTTTTCAGACTGAAACATTCAACCATCTGCTCTGCTGGATCTGGAAATCTTCTTGCACTACTAAGATTAAGGTTTTTGCATGGATGCTCACCATGGACAGACTTAACACCAAGGATATGGTTGACAGAAGACACTGGCACATGGATGATGGTGTTTCTTGCAAGCTTTGCCCCCTGCATGTGCGAGAAACCAGAGACCATCTCTTCTTCAACTGCAATTTCGAGTGTCGAGTTTGGAACTATTTGCAGATTGATTGGTCCTCTGGAACCTCAATGTCGACCTTGTCATCCGAGCAAAGAGGAGTTTTGCTAAACCCTTTTTCACCGAAGTTGTTTTTATTACTGCTGGAATATTTGGATCATCGAGGAATGCAAAGGTGTTCGAGAGGAGAAAGGGCAAGTTTTAAGTAAATGGAAGGAGCTTTCGGGCATGACATTACTCGATGCGACATAGAATCAAGTCGGGTACAAGGATGAGCTACTCAAGTGGATTTCCTTCTTGCCCCTTAATTTTGCCCTTTGCTTTTTGTTGTTTTTTATTCGGTTACCTCTTGTAATCATGTTGTTGTAATCATTACACAGCTTCAATAAAGTTTTGATTCTTTGTGGGGTTTTACCCACGTTCACGATCAAAAAAAATTCTGTTTTTATCATTTACCTACTCGAGGATGAGCAGGAATTAAGCTTGGGGATGCTTGATACGTCTCTAACATATCTATAATTTTTTATTGTTCCATGCTATTATATTAGCCATTTTAGATGTTTATGGGCTTTACTTTACACTTTTATATCATTTTTGGGACTAACCTACTAACCGGAGGCCCAACCTGAATTGATGTTTTTTTGCCTATTTCAGTGTTTCGAAGAAAAGGAATATCAAACGGAGTCCAAATGGAATGAAACCTTCGGGAGCAATCTTTTTGGAACAAACGCAATCCAGGAGACTTGGAGTGGACGTCAAGAAGCAGCCGAGGTCGCCACAAGGGTGCAAGGTGCGCCCTAGGGGGGTGGGCGTGCCCCCACCCTCGTGGGCCCATCATGGCTCCCCTGACCGACCTCCTTCGCCTATATATACTCCCATACCCTGAAAACATCCAAGAGCACCACGAAACCCTATTTCCACCGCCGCAACCTTCTGTATCCGCGAGATCCCATCTTGGAGCCTTTTCCGGCACTCCGCTGGAGTGGGAATCGATCATGGAGGGCTTCTACATCGACACCATAGCCTCTCCGATGAGTTGTGAGTAGTTTACCACAGACCTTCGGGTCCATTGTTATTAGCTAGATGGCTTCTTCTCTCCCTTTGAATCTCAACACAAAGTTCTCCTTGATATTCTTGGATATCTATTCGATGTAACTCTTTTTGCGGTGTGTTTGTCGAGATCCGATGAATTGTGGGTTTATGATCAAGTTTATCTATGAGAAATATTTGAATCTCCTCTGAATTCTTTTATGTATGATTGGTTATCTTTGCAAGTCTCTTCGAACTATCAGTTTGGTTTGGCCTACTAGATTGATCTTTCTTGCAATGGGAGAAGTGCTTAGCTTTGGGTTCAATCTTGTGGTGTCCTTTCCCAGTGATAGCAGGATCAGCAAGGCACGTATTGTATTGTTGCCATCGAGGATAAAAAGATGGGGTTTAATTATATCATATTACTTGAATTTATCCCTCTACATCATGTCATCTTGCCTAATGCGTTACTCTGTTCTTATGAACTTAATACTCTAGATGCATGCTGGATAGCGGTCGATGTGTGGAGTAATAGTAGTAGATGTAGGCAGGTCGGTCTACTTGTTGCGGACGTGATGCCTATATACATGATCATGCCTAGGTAATCTCATAATTATGCACTTTTCTATCAATTGCTCGACCGTAATTTGTTCACCCACCGTAATAGTTATGCTATCTTGAGAGAAGCCATTAGTGAAACCTATGGCCCCCGGGTCTATCTTCCATCATATAAGTTTCCAATCTATCTTTGTTTTGCAATATTTACTTTCCAATCTATATCATAAAAATACCAAAAATATTTATCTTATCTTATTATCTCTATCAGATCTCACTTTTGCAAGTGGACGTACGTGAAGGGATTGACAACCCCTTTATCCCGTTGGTTGCGAGGTTCTTGTTTGTTTGTGTAGGTACGAGGGACTTGCATGGAGCCTCCTACTGGATTGATACCTTGGTTCTCAAAAACTGAGGGAAATACTTACGCTACTTTGCTGCATCACCCTTTCCTCTTCAAGAGAAAACCAACGCACTGCTCAAGAGGTAGCAATCCACGGAGCAACTTTTTGGAATTAATAAAAAATATTGGCGAAAGAATCAACGTCAGGGGGCCCACACCCTATCCACGAGGGTGGGGGGCGCCCCCCTAGGGCGCGTCCCCTGCCTCGTGGCCCCCCTGAAGCTCCACCGGCCTCAACTCCAACTCCATATATTCACATTCGGGGAGAAAAAAATCATAGAGAAGGATTCATCACGTTTTACGATATAAAGACGCCCCCAAGCCATAAACTCTCTCGAGAGGGCTGATCTAGAGTCCATTCGGGGCTCCGGAGAGGGGAATCCATCGCTGTCGTCATCATCAACCTTCCTCCATCACCAATTTCATGATGCTCACCGCCGTGCGTGAGTAATTCCATCGTAGGCTTGCTAGACGGTGATGGGTTGGATGAGATTTACAATGTAATCGAGTTAGTTTTTTTAGGGTTCGATCCCTAGTATCCATTATGTTCTGAGATTGATGTTGCTATGACTTTGCTATGCTTAATGCTTGTCACTAGGGCCCGAGTGCCATGATTTCAGATCTGAACCTATTATGTTTTCATGAATATATGTGAGTTCTTGATCCTATCTTGCAAGTCTATAGTCACCTACTATGTGTTATGATCCGACAACCCCGAAGTGACAATAATCGTGACCACTCTCAGTGATGACCGTAGTTTGAGGAGTTCATGTATTCACTAAGTGTTAATGCTTTGGTCCAGTACTCTATTAAAAGGAGGCCTTAATATCCCTTAGTTTCCAATAGGACCCCGCTGCCACCACTACTAGGGAAAAGCCTAGCAGCAGCGCGGGTTTTAGGCCTATCAGCAGCGCAGGTACCCGCGCTACCAATAAGGCGCTACAGCTAATAGTTAGTAATAGCGTGGGTTAAACCCGCGCTAAGTTAGTAGTAGCGTGTGCCACCCACGCTACTGCTATTTAGTACTCGCCCACTACTAACAAAATAGTAGCAGCGTGTCCATTCTACCAGCGCTACTAGTATCCTAAATACTAGTAGCACGCAGTCTTTCCCCACGCCACTACTAACTAATTTATAATTAAAAAAATTAAAATCCACCAATTCCATTTTATGCATACAGTTCCCAGTAAACACAACAATAGTGAGCACTGCTGGGCTCCTATTTCATGGTTAACCGGAAACCGAAGGAAATAAATCAGCCAAAAAACCTCATTATGCATTGCAACTCACAAATGACCACTTCAAAGAACATGCAAGTATCTATGTCATTAACAATTCCAAACATAAGTTTCTTTTTACTACAGTTGTTGTATGTACTATCACACAGTTCCTCATTCTGTTCTCACTCAATAATAAGAAAAATGAAAAGAAAAGATAGAGATAATCTGCGCAATTGCACTTCGGTCATGGATTCATCTGTAAGCTTCAACATCTCATTATCCGTGACACCACATAGCTATCTTCTACCTATGAATAAAAACAGACCTTGTCGAGAGAAGCAAATGTGAAACCTTATTACAACATGTATGCTAAGTCGCTACCCCATAGAGACAGCTAGAACAAATGTGGAAACTTTCCATGTTGCGAGTAAGTATATTAACTAGACAAAGTTAGATGACGGTGAAGCTTAAAGCTGCGATAAGAAATATTAGATATCACATTTTGAAAATCAACCTCGAAGTGGATACTCTAGTAGACACGCAAGAGCAGATATGGTAGTAACCAAAATCCTATAAAGATTCGAGGTTAAAGATTATAAATCCAATTTGTCATTAGCATAAAATATTAGTTCCATGAAGAAGTTTGTCAAGAGATATTTTCTAGTGTTTCTAAGATGTTGGTGAAACATAATGAAAGAAAACACGTTTCGCATTTTAATTAGGGGAGCTTTAGTTCTAAAATCTGGGCTGTGGATGAATGATCATATATACTATTAGAAAAATAGACCAAAATCCCTTGAGAACAAAAGCAGACCAAAAAATTAACTTCCTACTTACGATTGGCAAGAAAATCTTATATGAATGTGTTATAATAAATAATGATGACCATGAAGTCTTCTTCCATATAACAAAGGGTAGCGAAACCAAAAACCTGCAATTCAAGTACGACATGCGGTTAGTTAATTATTTGCATGTCAGCAGTTCTAACGTCTAGGTACAGATCTTCAAAGTAAAGATTGTGAACTCTATTAGACATGATTATATCAATTAGACCAAATAGAAAATAATTCAATATGTTGTATATCCATTAAGCGAAGTTCAATCTATCTTCGATTATTAGTGTTTCATTAGGTGATTAGTCCTTCTCTGACGCCGGTTAATAGGTGAGCCATGACTTTTCTGATAAAAATGCAAAGGAAATAACAAGTTAGTATTTTTCCAAATCTAATTATCGGCCACGTTGATCACACCTTACTAATTACGAGCCAATGCGAGTTGCTGCTCGGGCCAAGGACAACAGTTGTAACAAGACTCGAATTAGGATTGCCATGGTACCAAATATGATATTTATTTCATTAAATCAAATGGAGGAGGCTGCATATGCGAGAGAGCGGACCTGCTTGCCCAATCGATATAAGCGGCACATGGTGCCGTCAGACCACGCGGCACCTATGACCTTCGCTCGGGTTGATGATGATGTCTCGCTTGATACTCCTTGTCCGCTGAGGCGACACTCTGTCGCCGCTTCAGCCCACCAGTGACATTACGCTCAATGGCGGCCAAGGCATGCCTTGTGGATGTCGAGAAGCTCGAATCAGTTTGGACTGAGAAGAAAGCGAGCATGGCCATGTGATGTCTGGCTGAATCGAGTACATTGCCTAAGGAAATAAAATGGGCAAAAGGAGGAGCATACAATAAGCAAAAGTGCGAGAACAACATTCTTAATTAAATTTAACCTGGCAGAATACTTGGTTATCCAATTGCAAAATGGTTGCCTTTTAAACTATGGAACACAAAGAATCATCATTAGCCGTCGATGCAAATCAGCTTCTCTCCATAGAGAAGAAAGGCGTCTTAGGTCTCTTGGATGCATGAAGCACGTCGTATATGCTAATCTGATCGAGCATTTTTTTCAATTTAATCGCAAATGCCAACATCCCCACCCATAGATGTTTTGTTTGTGTACTGAATAGTACAATGTTTTCTTTTCAATTTAATGAGCAAAGTTTAAGGTCCATAGACTCCTTTGTATCTGTGGAACACGAAATTCTACATTAGTTGAACAAATTGACATTTCAACATTCCTAGAGGCATTATGCAAACACCTTGCGAAAGCGAGCTCGGGCGTGCACTCTTTGCATAGACTAGACTAATCGCAAGCAAGCAAAGAACTAATTCACAATTCACAGATGCCACATGCATTGCAGTTGGAGGCATAATGACTACTAACTGTGTTGACCAATTGCAGTTATACTACGTGAAACTTCTGGGAAAAATTGGACGGAACATGGTACAGGGAGGGGCTCACCTGAGGTGGAGGCACGGGGAAGCGCTCACCTGAGGTGGAGGCACGGGGAAGCGCTCACCTGAGGTGGAGGCCGTCTTAAACAGTCGCATGAGGCAGGCTGAAGCTTCGGCGGCGAATGACCTGCCGGGGCAAGGCGAGCGTGCCGCCGGAGCGAGAGCATCCGGGTCGGAGGAAGGAAAGCAGCAGCATCCTTGGCCCTGGCCTTGGTCGACCTCCCTTGACGGATGGATCTGATCCAGATGGTAGCGCCATGGACGGCTTGCCTTGCGGATCTGTCTCCTCCTTCTCCTCCTTGTGGTGGGAGGAGAGAGAGGGAGGGCGATTGCGGTGGATCCGGTGACGGAGATGAGGGAGAAGACGGTTGTGGCGGCGGCTAAAGAAGGGAGGATGGCGGAGGCGGCGGCGTTGGGTGGGAGGATGGCGGCGAGGTGGGAGGGAGAATGGATCGGTGGTGGGTGTGCGGTGGGAGGTCGCCGGGGTGGTGGGCGGCGGCGGCGTGGGATTGGAGGGAGACGAGGGTGAATCGGGATAAGAGGAGGGATCTGGATCGAGGGTTGGGTGTTATTTTTTCTGAGACAAACAGTGGTGGGTGGAGTGGGACGGTTGGTGGGGTGGATCGGGGGTGGGTGGTGTGGGAATATACTAGTAGCGTGGGCTAAAAACCAGCGCTACTGCTATCTCCCTTAGTAGTAGCGAGGGTTAAAAACCCGCGCTACTACTATGGCATGTCTCGGGGGGCACGGTAGAGACCGCTTAGTAGTAGCGAGGGTTTTAAACCCGCGCTACTGCTATCAACTTAGTAGTAGCGAGGTTTAAAAACCTGCGCTACTAGTAAATAGCGATAGCGAGGTTTTAACCTCGCCGCTAAGATTCTGTGTATAGGCTTTTCCCTAGTAGTGCACGGGAGGGTAGGACAAAAGATGTCATGCAAGTTCTTTTCCATAAGCACGTATGACTATATTCAGAATACATGCCTACATTACATTGATGAACTGGAGCTAGTTCTATGTCACCCTATGTTATAACTATTACATGAGGAATCGCATCCGATATAATTATCCATTACTGATCCAATGATTACGAGCTTTTCATATATTGCTCTTTGCTTAGTTACTTTACCGTTGCTGCTATTACAATTACTACAAAACTGCTACTATTACTTTTGCTACTCTTACCATTACTTCCATACTACTTTGCTACAAAATACTTTGCTGCAGATATTAAGTTATCCAGGTGTGGTTGAATTGACAACTCAATTGCTAATACTTGAGAATATTCTTTGGCTTCCCTTGTGTCGAATCAACAAATTTGGGTTGAATACTCTACCCTCGAAAACTGTTGCGATCCCCTATACTTCTGGGTTATCAATATTTGAGTTACGAGTTTGGTCTTCATTTGAAACAATGTGGAATAGTTTCATAACTTACGCCACCTGGAACACCACAACGAAATGGTGTGTCCGAACGTCGTAACCGTACTTTATTGGATATAGTGCGATCTATGATTTCTCTGACTGATTTACCGCTATCGTTTTGGGTTTATGCTTTAGAGACGGCTACATTCACTTTAAATAGGGCACCATCAAAATACATTGAGATGATGCCTTATGAACTATGGTTTGTCAAGAAACCAAAGTTGTCGTTTCTTAAAGTTTGGGGCTGTGATGCTTATGTGAAAAAGCTTCAACCTGATAAGCTCGAACCCAAATCGGAGAAGTGCGTCTTCATAGGACACCCAAAGGAAACTGTTGGGTACACCTTCTATCACAGATACGAAGGCAAAATCTTTGTTGCTAAGAATGGATCCTTTCTAGAGAAGGAGTTTCTCTCAAAAAAAATGAGTGGGAGGAAAGTAGAACTTGATGAGGTAACTGTACCTTCTCCCTTATTGGAAAGTAGTTCATCACAGAAATCAGTTCTAGTGATTCCGACACCAATTAGTGTGGAAGCTAATGATGATGATCATGAAACTTCAGATCAAGTTACTACCAAACCTCATAGGTGTTCCAAAGTGAGATCCGCACCAGAGTGGTATGGTAATCCTGTTCTGGAAGTCATGTTACTAGACCATGGTGAACCTACGAACTATGAGGAAGCGATGATGAGCCCAGATTCTGCGAAATGGCTGGAGGCCATGAAATCTAAGATGGGATCCATGTATGAGAACAAAGTGTGGACTTTGGTGGATTTGCTCGATGATCGTCAAGCCATAGAAAATAAATGGATCTTCAAGAAGAAGACTGGCGTTGATGGTAATATTACTGTCTACAAAGCTCGACTTGTTGTGAAAGGTTTTTGACAATTTCAAGGAGTTGACTACGATGAGACTTTTTCACCTGTAGCGATGCTTTTTGTCCGAATCATGTTAGCAATTGCCGCATTTTATGATTATGAAATTTGGCAGATGGATGTCAAAACTGCATTCCTGAATGGATTTCTAGAAGAAGAGTTGTATATGATGCAACTAGAAGGTTTTGTCGATCCAAAGGGTGCTAACAAAGTGTGGAAGCTCCAGCGATCCATTTATGGACTGGTGCAAGCCTCTCGGAGTTGGAATAAACACTTTGATAGTGTGATCAAAGCATATGGTTTTATACAGACTTTCGGACAAGCCTGTATTTACAAGAAAGTGAGTGGGAGCTCTGTAGCATTTCTAATATCATATGTGGATGACATATTGTTGATTGGAAATGATATAGAATTTCTGGATAGCATAAAGGGATACTTGAATAAGAGTTTTTCAATGAAAGGACTTGGTGAAGCTGCTTACATATTAGGGGCATCAAGATCTATAGAGATAGATCAAGAAGCTTAATTGGACTTTCACAAAGCACATACCTTGATAAAGTTTTGAAGAAGTTCAAAATGGCTCAGTCAAAGAAAGGGTTCTTGCTTGTGTTACAAGGTGTGAAGTTGAGTCAGACTCAATGCCCGACCACTGCAGAAGATAGAGAGAACATGGAAGTCATTCCCTATGCTTCTGTTGGGGAACATAGTAATTTCAAAAAAATTCCTACGCACACGCAAGATCATGGTGATGCATAGCAACGAGAGGGGAGAGTGTTGTCTACGTACCCTCGTAGACCGAAGCGAAGCGATCTAGCGTAGAGGAATTAGTCGTACGTTCTCCTCGCGATCCAACCGATCCCAGCGCCGTTACTCCGGCGCCTCCGAGTTCTTGACACACGTACAGCTCGGTGACGCTCCTCGGGCTCCGATCCAGCAAAGCTCCGGGGAGAGAGTTCCGTCAGCACGACGGCATGGTGACGATCTTGATGTTCTACCGACGAAGGGCTTCGCCTAAGCACCGCAACGATATGACCGAGGTGGATTATAGTGGAGGGGGGGCACCGCACACGGCTAAGGAATGATCTTAGGGATCAACTTGTGTGTTCTAGGGTGCCCCCCTGCCCCCGTATATAAAGGAGCAAGGGGGAGGGCCGGCCGGCCTAGGAGGCGCGCCAAGGGAGGGAGTCCTCCTCCTTGTGGGAGTAGGACTCCCCTTTCCTAGTCCAACTAGGAAGGAGGAAGGGGGAAGGAAGGAGAGGGAGAGGGAGAGGGAAAGGGGGGCCGCGCCCCCTCCTTGTCCTATTCGGACTCCCACAGGGGCGCCACCTCTGGTGCGGCCCTCTCTCCCCTCTCGGCCCAATAAGGCCCATTACTTCCCCGGGGGGTTCCGGTAACCCCTCCGGCACTCCGGTTTTCTCCGGAAACTTCCGGAACCTTTCCGGTGTCCGAATATAGCCGTCCAATATATCAATCTTTATGTCTCGACCATTTCGAGACTCCTCGTCATGTCCGTGATCACATCCGGGACTCCGAACTCCTTCGGTACATCAAAATACACAAACTCATAATATAACCGTCATCGAAACCTTAAGCGTGCGGACCCTACGGTTCGAGAACAATGTAGACATGACCGAGACACGTCTCCGGTCAATAACCAATAAGCGGGACCTGGATGCCCATATTGGCTCCTACATATTCTCGAAGATCTTTATCGGTCGGACCGCATAACAACATCGTTGTTCCCTTTGTCATCGGTATGTTACTTGCCCGAGATTCGATCGTCGGTATCCAATACCTAGTTCAATCTCGTTACCAGCAAGTCTCTTTACTCGTTCCGTAATACATCATCTCTAACTAACTCATTAGTTACAATGCTTGCAAGGCTTAAGTGATGTGCATTACCGAGAGGGCCAGAGATACCTCTCAGAGCATTGGGAGTGACAAATCCTAATCTCGAAATCGGCAACCCAACAAGTACCTTTGGAGACACCTGTAGAGCACCTTTATAATCACCCGATTCGTTGTGACGTTTGGTAGCACACAAAGTGTTCCTCCGATGGCAGGAGTTGCATAATCTCATAGTCATAGGAACATGTATAAGTCATGAAGGAAGCAATAGCAACATACTAAGCGATCGTGTGCTAAGCTAACGGAATGGGTCATGTCAATCAGATCATTCAACTAATGATGTGACCTTGTTAATCAAATAACAACTCCTTGTTCATGGTTAGGAAACATAACCATCTTTGATTAACAAGCTAGTCAAGTAGAGGCATACTAGTGACACTCTGTTTGTCTATATATTCACACATGTATTATGTTTCTGCTTAATACAATTCTAGCATGAATAATAAACATTTATCATGATATGAGGAAATATATAATAACTTTATTATTGCCTCTAGGGCTATTTCCTTCAGTCTCCCACTTGCACTAGAGTCAATAATCTAGATCACATCACCATGTGATTAACATCGATAGTTCACATCATCATGTGATTAACACCCATAGTTCACATCGCCATGTGACCAACACCCAAAGTGTTTACTAGATTCAGTAATCTAGTTCACATCGCTATGTGATTAACACCCAAAGAGTACTAAGGTGTGATCATGTTTTGCTTGTGAGAGAGTCTTAGTCAACGGGTGTTTCACATTCAGATCCGTTATGTATTTTGCAATTTTTCTATGTCTACAATGCTCGCAAGCTACTCTAGCTAATTGCTCCCACTTTCAATATGTATCTAGATCAAGACTTAGAGTCATCGGATCGGTGTCAAAACTTGCATTGGCGTAACCCTTCTGACGAACCTTTTGTCACTTCCATAATCGAAAACATATCCTTATTCCACTAAGGATAATTTTGACCGCTGTCCAATGATCTACTCCTAGATCACTATTGAACTCCTTGCTAAACTCGGTGCAGGGTATACAATAGATCTGGTACACAGCATGGCATACTTTATAGAACCTATGGCCAAGGCATAGGGAATGACTTTCATTCTCTTTCTATCTTCTGCCGTGGTCGGGTTTTGAGTCTTACTCAATTTCACACCTTGTAACACAGGCAAGAACTCTTTCTTTGACTGTTCCATTTTGAACTACTTCAAAATCTTGTCAAGGTATGTACTCATTGAAAAAACTTATCAAGCATCTTGATCTATCTCTATAGATCTTGATGCTCAATATATAAGCAGCTTCACCGAGGTCTTTCTTTGAAAAACTTCTTTCAAACACTCCTTTATGCTTTGCGAATAATTCTACATTGTTTCCGATCTACAATATGTCATTCACATATACTTATCGAAATGCTGTAGTGCTCCCACTCACTTTCTAGTAAATCAGGCTTCACCATAAGTGCATATAAAACTATATGCTTTGATCAACTCATCAAAGCGTATATTCCAACTCGAGATGCTTTCACCAGTCCATAGATGGATCATTGGAGCTTGCACACTTTGTTAGCTCCTTTGGATCGAAAAAACCTTCTGGTTGCATCATATACAACTCTTCCTCCAGAAAACCATTCAGGAATGCAGTTTTTACATCCATTTGCCAAATTTCATAAATTGTGGCAATTGCTAACATGATTCGGACAGACTTAAGCATCGCTACAGTTGAGAAAATCTCAATGTAGTCAACATCTTGAACTTTGTCGAAAACCTTTTTGCAACAAGTCGAGCTTTGTAGATAGTAACACTACTATCAGCGTCCGTCTTCCTCTTGAAGATCCATTTATTTTCTATGGTTTGCCGATCATCGGGCAAATCCATCAAAGTCCATACTTTGTTCTCATACATGGATCATATCTCAGATTTCATGGCCTCAAACCATTTTGCGGAATCTGGGCTCATCATCGCTTCCTCATAGTTCGTAGGTTTGTCATGGTCAAGCAACACGACCTCCGAACAGGATTCTTGTACCACTCAGTGCGAATCTCACTCTGTTTTACCTCGAGGTTCGGTAGTAACTTGATCTGAAGTTACATGATCATCATCATTAACTTCCTCACTAATTGGTATAGTAGTCACAAGAACAGATTTACGTGATGAACTACTTTCAATAAGGGAGCAGTACAGATTACCTCATCAAGTTCTACTTTCCTCCCACTCACTTCTTTCGAGAGAAACTCCTTCTCTAGAAAGGATCCATCTTAAGCAACGAATATCTTGCCTTCGGATCTGTGATAGAAGGTGTACCCAACAATTTCCTTTGGGTATTCTATGAAGGCGCACTTCTCCGATTTGGGTTTGAGCTTATCGGGATGAAACTTTTCACATAAGCATCGCAACTCCAAACTTTAAGAAACGACAACTTGGGTTTCTTGCTGAACCACAGTTCATATAGTGTCGTCTCAGCAGTTTAGATGGTGCCCAATTTAAAGTGAATGCAGCTGTCTCTAATGCATGATCCCAAAACGATATTGGTAAATCGGTAAGAAACATCATAGATTGCACTTTATCCAATAAAGTGCGGTTCACGATGTTTGGACACACCATAACATTGTGGTGTTCGGTGGCGTGAGCTGTGAAACTATTCCACATTGTTTTAATTGAAGACCAAACTCGTAACTTAAATATTTGTCCCATGATCAAATCGTAGAAACCTTATTTTCTTGTCACGATGATTTTCCACTTCACTCTGAAATTCTTTGAATCCTTTCAACTATTTCAGACTTATGTTTCATCAAGTAGATATACCCATATCTGCTCAAATCATCTGTGAAGGTCGAAAATAACGATACCGCCATGAGCCTTAACACTCATTGGATCGCATACATCGGATGTATTATTTCCAATAAGTCGGTTGCTCGCTCCTTTGTTCGGAGAACGGAGTCTTAGTCATCTTGCCCATGAGGCATGGTTCATAAGCATCAAGTGATTCATAATCAAGTGATTCCAAAATCCCATCAGCATGGAGTTTCTTCATGCGCTTTACACCAATATGACATAAGCGGCGATTACCACAAATAAGTTGCACTATCATTATTAACTTTGCATCTTTTGGTTTCAATATTATGAATATGTGTATCACTATGATCGAGATCCAATGAAACATTTTCATTGGGTGTGTAACCATATAAGGTTTTATTCATGTAAACAGAACAACAGTTTGTTCTCTTACTTAAATGAATAACCGTATTGCAATAAACACGATCAAATCATATTCATGCTCAACGCAAACACCAAATAACATTTATTTAGGTTCAACACTAATCCCGAAAGTATAGGGAGTGTGCGATGATGATCATATCAATCTTGAAACTACTTTCAACACACATCGTCACTTCACCCTTAACTAGTTTCATTTTGATTCGCAACTCCGTTTGAGTTACTACTCTTAGCAACCGAACCAGTACCAAATACCGAAGGGTTGCTATAAACACTAGTAAAGTACACATCAATAACATGTATATCAAATATACCTTTGTTCACTTTGCCATCCTTCTTATCCACCAAATATTGAGGGCATTTCCGCTTCGATGACCATTTCCTTTGCAGTGTAAGCACTCAGTTTCAGGCTTTGGAGCTTCTTCGCGGGAGTGACAACTTGCTTGTCTTTCCACTTGAAGTTCCCTTTCTATCCCTTTGCCCTTTTCTTGAAACTAGTGGTCTTGTCAATCATCAACACTTGATGCTCTTTCTTGATTTCTACATTCGTCGATGTCAACATCACGAAGAACTCGGGAATCATTTTCATCATCCCTTGCACACTATACTTCATCACGAAGTTCTACTAACTTGGTGATGGTGACTAGAGAATTCATCAATCACTATCTTATCCGGAAGATTAACTCCCACTTGATTCAGCGATTGTAGTACCCGGACAATCATGCACATGCTCACTAGTTGAGCGATTCTCCTCCATCTTTTAGCTATAGAACTTGTTGAAGACTTCATATCTCTCAACTCAGGTATTTGCTTGAAATATTAACTTCAACTCCTGGAACATCTCATATGGTCCATGACGTTCAAAACGTCTTTGAAGTCCCGATTCTAAGCTGTTAAGCATGGTGCACTTAAGTAGTCATCATATTGAGCTAGCCAAACGTTCATAACATTTGCATCTGCTCCTGCAATAGGTATGTCACCTAGCGGTGCATTAAGGACATAATTCTTCTGTGCAGCAATGAGGATAAACCTCCGATCACGGATCGAATCCGCATCATTGCTACTAACATTTTTCAACACAATTTTCTCTAGGAACATATCAAAAACAAACATATGAAAGCAACAACGCGAGCTATTGATCTACAACATAATTTGCAAAATACTACCAGGACTAAGTTCACGATAAATTTAAGTTCAATTAATCATATTACTTAAGAACTCCCACTTAGACAGACATCTCTCTAGTCATCTAAGTGATCACGTGATCAAATCAACTAAACCATAACCGATCATCACGTGAGATGGAGTAGTTTTCAATGGTGAACATCTTATGTTGATCATATCTACTATATGATTCACGCCGACCTTTCGGTCTCCGTGTTCCGAGGCCATATCTGCATATGCTAGGCTCGTCAAGTTTAACTGAGTATTCGCGTGTGCAAAACTGGCTTGCACCCGTTGTAGATGGACGTGAGAGCTTATCACACCGATCATCACGTGGTGTGCAGGCACGACGAACTTTGGCAGCGGTGCATACTCGGGAGAACACTACTTGATAATTTTAGTGAGAGATCATCTTAAAATGCTACCGTCAATCAAAGCAAGATAAGATGCATAAAGGATAAACATCACATGCAATCAATATAAGTGATATGATATGGCCATCATCATCTTGTGCTTGTGATCTCCATCTCCAAGCACCGTCGTGATCACCATCGTCACCGGTAGCGACACCTTGATCTCCATCGTAGCATCGTTGTCGTTTCGCCATCTATTGCTTCTCGACTATCGCTACCGCTTAGTGATAAAGTAAAGCAATTACAGGCGTTGCATTTCATACAATAAGCGACAACCATATGGCTCCAGCCGATTGCCGATAACCGGTTACAAAACATGATCATCTCATACAATAAAATATAGCATCACGTCTTGACCATATCACATCACAACATGCCTGCAAAAACAAGTTAGGCGTCCTCTACTTTGTTGTTGCAAATTTTACGTGGCTGCTACGGGCTTTAGCAAGAACCGTTCTTACCTCGCATCAAAACCACAATGATAGTTTGTCAAATAGACTCGTTTTAACCTTCACAAGGACGGGCGTAGCCACACTCGGTTCAACTAAAGTGAGAGAGATAGACACCCGCCATCACCTTTAAGCAACGAGTGCTCGTGGCGGTGAAACCAGTCTCGCGTAAGCGTCTGGCGTAATGTTGGTCGGGCCGCTTCATCTTACAATACCGCTGAACCAAAGTATGACATGCTGGTAGGCGGTATGACTTATATCGTCCACAACTCACTTGTGTTCTACTCGTGCATATAACATCAACGCATAAAACCTAGGCTCGATGCCACTTTGTTGGGGAACGTAGTAATTTCAAAAATTTCCTACGCACACGCAAGATCATGGTGATGCATAGCAGCGAGAGGGGAGTGTTGTCTCGTACCCTCGTGAGACCAAGCGGAAGCGATCACAACGTAGAGGAAGTAGTCGTACGTTCTCCTCGCGATCCAACCGATCCCAGCGCCGTTACTCCGGTGCCTCCGAGTTCTTGACACACGTACAGCTCGGTGGCGCTCCTCGGGCTCCGATCCAGCAAAGCTCGGGGAGAGTTCCGTCGGCCGCGATGGCGTGGTGGCGATCTTGATGTTCTACCGACGCAGGGCTTCGCCTAAGCACCGCAACGATATGACCGAGGTGGATTATAGTGGAGGGGGGCACCGCACACGGCTAAGGAACGATCTTAGGGATCAACTTGTGTGTTCTAGGGTGCCCCCTGCCCCCGTATATAAAGGAGCAAGGGGAAGGGCCGGCCAGCCTAGGAGGCGCGCCAGGGGGGGAGTCCTCCTCCTAGTGGGAGTAGGACTCCCCTTTCCTAGTCCAACTAGGAAGGAGGAAGGGGAAGGAAGGAGAGGAGAGGGAGAGGGGGGGGCCGCCCCCTCCTGTCCTATTCAGACTCCCACAGGGGCGCCACCTCCTGGTGCGGCCCTCTCTCCCCTCTCGGCCCAATAATGCCCATTACTTCCCGGGGTTCGGTAACCCCTCGGCACTCGATTTTCTCCGAAACTTCCGGAACCTTTCCGGTGTCCGAATATAGCCGTCAATATATCAATCTTTATGTCTCGACCATTTCGAGACTCCTCGTCATGTCCGTGATCACATCCGGATTCGAACTCCTTGGTACATCAAAATACACAAACTCATAATATAACCGTCATCGAAACCTTAAGCGTGCGGACCCTACGGTTCGAGAACAATGTAGACATGACCGAGACCGTCTCGGTCAATAACCAATAGCGGGACCTGGATGCCCATATTGGCTCCTACATATTCTCGAAGATCTTTATCGTTCGGACCGCATAACAACATACATTGTTCCCTTTGTCATCGGTATGTTACTTGCCCGAGATTCGATCGTCGGTATCCAATACCTAGTTCAATCTCGTTACCGGCAAGTCTCTTTACTCATTCCGTAATACATCATCTCGCAACTAACTCATTAGATACAATGCTTGCAAGTCTTAAGTGATGTGCATTACCGAGAGGGCCCAGAGATACCTCTCCGACATTCGGAGTGACAAATCCTAATCTCGAAATACGCCAACCCAACAAGTACCTTTGGAGACACCTGTAGAGCACCTTTATAATCACCCGATTCGTTGTGACGTTTGGTAGCACACAAAGTGTTCCTCCGTAAGCGGAGTTGCATAATCTCATAGTCATAGGAACATGTATAAGTCATGAAGGAAGCAATAGCAACATACTAAACGATCGTGTGCTAAGCTAACGGAATGGGTCATGTCAATCAGATCATTCAACTAATGATGTGACCTTGTTAATCAAATAACAACTCCTTGTTCATGGTTAGGAAACATAACCATCTTTGATTAACAAGCTAGTCAAGTAGAGGCATACTAGTGACACTCTGTTTGTCTATATATTCACACATGTATTATGTTTCTGCTTAATACAATTCTAGCATGAATAATAAACATTTATCATGATATGAGGAAATATATAATAACTTTATTATTTCCTCTAGGGCATATTTCCTTCAGCTTCAGCCATAGGTTCTATCATGTATGCAATGGTGTGTACCAGACTTGATGTGTGCCTTGCTATAAGTATAGGAGGGAGGTACCAAAGTAATCCCGGAGTGGAGCACTGGACAGCGGTCAAGAACATCCTGAAACACCTGAAAATGACTAAGCATATGTGATACGTCTCCAACGTATCTATAATTTTTGATTGTTCCATGCTATTATATTACTTGCTTTGTATGTTTAATGGGCTTTACTATACAATATTATGTTTTTTTGGGACTAACCTATTAACCCGAATCCCAGCTCAAATTGCTGCTTTTTGCCTATTTCAGTGTTTCCCAGAAAAGGAATATCAAACGGAGTCCAAACGAAATGAAACCTTCGGGAGAGTTATTTTTGGAACAAACGCAATCCAGGAGACTTGGAGTGGACGTCAAGAAAGAGACGAGGCGACCACGAGGTAGGAGGGCGCGCCCAGGGGGGTAGGCGCGCCCCCCACTCTCGTGGGCCTCGTGGATCCCCTGACCGACTTCCTTCGCCTATATATACTCATATACACTGAAAACATCCAGGAGCATCACAAAACCCTATTTCCACCGCCACAACCTTCTATACCCATGAGATCCCATTTGGGGACTTTTTCGGTGGTCCGTCGGAGGGGGAATCGATCAAGGAGGGCTTCTACATCAACACCATAGCCTCTCCGATGAAGTGTGAGTAGTTTACCACAGACCTTCGGGTCCATAGTTATTAGCTAGATGGCTTCTTCTCTCTCTTTGGATCTCAATACAAAGTTCTCCTTGATCTTCTTGAAGATTTATTCGATGTAACTCTTTTTGAGGTGTGTTTGTCCAGATCCGATGAATTGTGGGTTTATGATCAAGATTATCTATGAACAATATTTGAATCTCCTCTGAATTCTTTTATGTATGATTGGTTATCTTTGCAAGTCTCTTCGAATTATCAGTTTGGTTTGGCCTACTAGATTGATCTTTCTTGCAATGGGAGAAGTGCTTAGCTTTGGGTTCAATCTTGTGGTGTCCTTTCCCAGTGATAGCAGGGGCAGCAAGGCACGTATTGTATTGTTGCTATCGAGGATAAAAAGATGGGGTTTGATTATATCATATTACTTGAGTTTATCCCTCTACATCATGTCATCTTGCCTAATGCGTTACTCTGTTCTTATGAACTTAATACTCTAGATGCATGCTGGATAGCGGTCGATGTGTGGAGTAATAGTAGTAGATGCAGAATCGTTTCGGTCTGCTTGTCGCGGACGTGATGCCTATATACATGATCATGCCTAGATATTCTCATAACTATGCACTTTTCTATCAATTGCTCGACAGTAATTTGTTCACCCACCGTAATACTTATGCTATCTTGAGGGAAGCCACTAGTGAAACCTATGGCCCCCGGGTCTATTTTCCATCATATAAGTTTCCGATCTACTTTATTTTGCAATCCTTATTTTCCAATCTATATCACAAAAATACCAAAAATATTTATCTTATTATTATCTCTATTAGATCTCACTTTTGCAAGTGGCCGTGAAGGGATTGACAACCCCTTTATCGCGTTGGTTGCAAGGTTCTTATTTATTTGTGTAGGTACGAGGGATTTGCGTGTAGCCTCCTACTGGATTGATACCTTATTTCTCAAAAACTAAGGGAAATACTTATGCTACTTTGCTGCATCAGCCTTTCCTCTTCAAGGGAAAACCAACGCAGTGCTCAAGAGGTAGCAAGAAGGATTTCTGGCACCGTTGCCGGGGAGGTCTACGCACAAGTCAAGACATACCAAGTACCCATCACAAACTCTTATCCCTCACATTACATTATTTGCCATTTGCCTCTTGTTTTCCACTCCCCCACTTCACCCTTGCCGTTTTATTCGCCCTTTCTTTCCTATTCGCCTCTTTTTCGCTTGCTTCTTGTGTCGTCGTTCGTCGTCATGGCTAGCTCTTTCCTCCTTCCTTCGTCTCTTGATTTTGAAGTCCTTTACTTCAAACAAAGACAAGGAGAAAACTTAGAAGATGCTTGGTATAGGATGTTAGAATCCTATCGTAGTTTCAATATAGAAGGAGATTTCAAGATTTTACTTCGCAATTTTTATATTGGGCTAACCATATCCCATAGACAACTCCTCGATTTTGCTGCCAAAGGGAATTTTATTGAAATTGATCCTACTATTACTTATGAAATTATAGAGGGGATAGTAGGAGTACTTCCCCTACAAAAGGGACCACCCCTTACTCAAGAAGGAACCCAAATCTTAGAGAAATTATGTGAATTGCAAAAATCTATTGAACCTCTTACAAATGTTGGTGGGAATCTCAACCGCATGAATACTTTGATCACACTTGCAATAAGCGGTTGGATGCTTTAGATCTAAAGATATCCGAGCATGAAGGAAAATGCAAGGAACCTCCCGGATCCGAGCATAACTCCATTAAAAAGACAAATACCAAAGTTGGCAATACTTAGATCTATTCTCGCTTTTACGCCGATAGCGCTTGTTGGGAGGCAACCCAATTTTATTCTTGTTCTTTACTTTTTGCTCCTGTTTAGTAATAAATAATTCATCTAGCTTCTGGTTAGATGTAGTTTTATGTTTTAATTAGTGTTTGTGCCAAGTAGAACCTATAGGATAACTTACGGTGATAGTTAATTTGATCTTGCTGAAAAACAGAAACTTTTGCACGCACGAGAATAATTTTAATAAATCACAGAAACGTGATTTTCAGTTGATTCTTTCTGAAGTAGATTAACAGACAAATTTCCTAGGACTTCCAATTTTGGTAGGAGTTTTAGGGTTCCAGAAGTATTCGAAAGTTACAGATTACTACAGACTGTTCTGTTTTTAACAGATTCTATTTTTCGTGTGTTGTTTGCTTATTTTGATGAATCTATGGCTAGTATCGGGGGGTATGAACCATAGAGAAGTTGGAATACAGTAGGTTTAACACCAATATTAAAGAATGAGTTCATTACAGTACCTTAAAGTGGTGGTTTGCTTTCTTGCACTAACGGAGCTCATGAGATTTTCTATTGAGTTTTCTGTTGTGAAGTTTTCAAGTTTTGGGTAAAGATTTGATGGATTATGGAATAAGGAGTGGAAAGAGCCTAAGCTTGGGGATGCCCAAGGCAAGCCAAGGTAAAATTCAAGGATAACCAAAAGCTTAAGCTTGGGGATGCCCCGAAAGGCATCCCCTCTTTCGTCTTCGTCTATCAGTAACTTTATTTGAGGCTATATTTTTATTCACCACATGATATTGTCGGATTTCGGGATCCGGCAACCCTTGAGAGGTTCGAACTCTGGGGTGCGTGCGGAGATCTCAACCTGTCCAGCCTGCCTACTTGCGATCCTCCCTAGCCTAGCGCGCAGAACTCACATAGACACAAAGACACAGAGATTTATACTGGTTCGGGCCACCGTTGTGGTGTAATACACTACTCCAGTGTGGTGTGGTGGATTGCCTCGAGGAGCTATGTGTAACGCCCCAGATGTGATGCGCCAGGTGTCCTCCAGCTATTCGCCATAGTTGCCATGTCATTTGCTTGCGTGTTGCATTCTGCCATGTCATCATCTGCATTTCATCCGCATGTTTTTCAAAACTTGCATCCGTTCGGGTTTCGCCGTTTCTCTCTGTTGTCTGTTCTGAGCCCAACCACACTCGCACGCGCCCGTCGCCCCTCTCAGACCTTGTTTCATGAGCGGGAGAAAAACGTTCTCGGAATGGACCGAGATTTGCCGAGTGGCCTTGGGATATCACCGGTAGACCGCCCATCAAATTTCATTCCATTTGGAGGTCGTTTGTTGCCCAACGGTTAACCGAGTTGCCCGAAACCCCTTTCTCTTTGCAGCCCAGCCCCCCTTCACCACAGCCCATGAGCCCATGCAAACCCCCTCCATGCTCTCGGTCATTCGATCACGATTGTGTGGGCGAAAACCGCTCCTCATTTGGACTCTCCTAGCTCCCTCTACCTATATAAACACCCCTCCCCCGAATTTTCGGATCAAACCCTACCCTAACCCTAGCTTCTTCCTCCTCCCGCCACCGGACATGTCCACGCCGTCACCGGACATGTCCGTCCATCGCTGCCGGCCAATCCGGCGCTGACACGTCAGCTCCCCGCGTCCCGTCCGACCTCCCCACCGCCACAGCCCGCGCGGCCCAGATCGGGCCATACAGGCGATCGAGCCCGAGCTTCCCATGAGCCCGTCCGCTGGCGGCCCGCACCAGGAGCCACCCGTGCCCGAGCACTCAGCTCCGCGTCGGCGATCTCCTGCCTCGTTCGCCTCCTGCTGCGAGCCCCACGCCGGCGCGACATCACCGGGCCTCGCCGTGGCCGTCTCCGACGCCCAGCAGGCCGGCCCCCTCGTGCTCTCTCTCTCTCGTTACCCCTCTCTCCCTCTCACCTTCGATCTCTCTCTGGAACCTTGTAGGACCACCATGGCCGCCCCGATCTACGCACTCACGCCGCCCCAAGCCGCCCCATCGCCGGGAATGGGTTGCCTCGCGCCCGATCTACCCATTCACGGCCGTTCCGAGCCCCGCCGGAGTCCCTGCTCGCTGCCCGCTGCCATTCCTCTTCTTCAACCCCGACTTGGACCACCCCTGAGGGAGTCCTGGACTAGGGGGTGTCCGGACAGCCGGACTATCATTATCCGCCGGACTCCAAGACTACGAAGATACAAGATTGAAGACTCCGTCCGTGTCCGGATGGGACTTTCCTTGGCGTGGAAGGCAAGCTTGGCAATCTGGATATGTAGATCTCCTACCATTGTAACCGACTGTAATCCTAGTCTCCTCCGGTGTCTATATAAACCGGAGGGCTTTAGTCCGTGGGACAACATACATTACAACAATCATACCATAGGCTAGCTTCTAGGGTTTAGCCTCCTTGATCTCGTGGTAGATCCACTCTTGTACTACCCATATCATCAATATTAATCAAGCGGGGCGTGGGTTTTACCTCCATCGAGAGGGCCCAACCTAGGTAAAAACATCGTGTCCCTCGTCTCCTGTTACCATCCGCCTAGACACACAGTTCGGGACCCCCTACCGTGATCCGCCGGTTTGACACCGACATTGGTGCTTTCATTGAGAGTTCCTGCGTATCGTCACCGATAGGCTTGATGGCATCTTCAACCAACAACGCTGTCCAGGGTGAGACTTTTCTCCCGGACAGATCTTCAGATTCGGTGGCCGCCTTGCGGGCAATTCACTTGGCCATCCGGAGCAGATCGAAGCTATGCCCCTGGCCGTGAGTCGATTCGAAGCTTGAACTTCACGGCCGATGTCGCGGAGACTTGATCTTGACGGACTCGAGCCTGACCAAGCGCCGCCTTTGTGGCGATGGGCATGATCTAGCTCGCCACGAGCAGTGCCTTGGTGGCGCACACAGATCCGCTTGCCATTAGCGGAGCCGATCGCCCGGATCGAGGCCGATGGATAGACGCCGCCACAGGGGCTTCAACATCCACGGCGATGGAGCGAACACCGATCTTGTCCCTGCGAAACTTCGTGATTCCAAGGCGTCGGACTCCTCGCGGACTCGAACCTCCGCGCCCCTACCAATCGATCCGGATTGGGCGCGGTTATGGAATTCACCGCCGCGGACATCTTTCAATACTACGCCTTTTGGCGATATCCTGATTTCACTAAAGCATCTCTCATTATCGGAGAGTCTGGCGGACTATGGCGGGATGGTTGAAATGCAGACGATGGAGAAATTCAGAGCCCACCCACCACCCACTTTGTAGCCACCGCCGATGATCTATGCGACATGCTAGACTACGACTCCGGCGACATCGGCGCTATGGGCGGCGATGCGGAGATTTAACGAGAACCAGCGCCTACGAGGCACCGAAGACCACCTCGTCATACTATATATATATGGTGGACACCCCAAAAGACGGGGACGGCGAAGAAGCAGTGGAGGCAGACTCTCTAAAGAAGCAGCCCAAACGCCGACGTCAGCAGCGCCGCTCTAAATCCCGCCACAGAATGGAGATTCCGGCACAGGAGATAATAACACTCCAGAGAGTGCCGAAGACAATCCCCTCTGCAAGACTCAGCGCAGGAGGATGCTCAAGCCCTCACAAGAGGCGGCGCATTTAAGGTTGAGGATGATAACTATATGCCTCCCTCCGAAGACGAAGTAAGCCTCAACGATGATGAATTCGTCGTACCTGAGGATCCCGTCGAACAAGAGCGCTTCAAGCGCAGGCTTATTGCCACAGCAAACAGCGCTCTCTTGAGCTGCGTCGCTATATTGCTCAATACAGAGGCGCCGCACACCCTCTATGCTTCACTGACAAAGTAATGGATCATCAGATCCCCGAAGGGTTTTCCCCCACAAGTACGGACGGTGAATATGATATACGCGACCCACATACCCAAGAGGGAAAGGAAATGCGCACTAAGGGACGTCTATGCGATGGAGCCAGTCGCCCCAAAGTTCAATCCATGGTCCTCTTGTCCGATCACTTTCGATCGAAGAGACCATCCGACCAGCATAGCCATGGCGGATTCGCCGCATTGGTTTTAGACCCAATCGTCGATGGATTTCACCTCACGAGAGTCGATGGATGGCGGCGTGCTTTGAACCTACTTTATCGGGATACGGTCGTAAAATGGGCATAGACCCATCAAGGATTAAACCTACAAAGACAACCTTTAAAGGTGTCATACCAGGAGTGAAGCCAACTATGCAGGCTCGGTCACACCGAAGTGATCTTGGATCCCGGATAATTTCGGGCGAAGAGTTAATCTTCGACATAGTCCCGTTTTCAGGCGGCTATCACGCTCTGCTTTCGGACGAACGCGTTTGCAAAATTCAACACGGTGCCGCATTATGCATACCTAAAGCTCAAGATGCGGGCCCTCGTGGAGTCATTACGATCAATGGGAATACGGGCGCTCCTCGAGCGGAGGAACATACTGCGGCTCTCGCGGCAGAAGTACAGAGCAGCCTTTTAAGGCAATTCTCGAGTCCGGCCGTTAAAAGGCCGGATACAGCGAAACGCGCCTGGAGCAATGCCAATCAAGACCACCTGGTGCGATCAGAGCACGCGTAGCAATGTGGCCCCAACCCTCGCCCGCGCATGACCGCAAAAATAACCCTCCGCGTACATCATTACGCTTTGGAGATACCATGGGCGCAGGGAAAGGGGCACGATCACAATGGACCCAGAGTGCGGCTTGACCACACCAGGGGCTCGCAAGTGTGCCCCCCTTCTTTTCTTTTTCTTTTTCACTTTACTACTTTGTGTACATAGGACTCCGTTAAGCAGAAGCCCTGTCCGGTGGCGAACCTGCCGAACCCACGATGCAACAGTCAGGGACTAAAGGAGGCTGCGACGAACACCCAGGTGGTCTCAATCACGAACATTAAATTCGATTATATACACCAAGTCCGCAGCTCATCCCTGGAGGGGGACATGTTTATTTAGTCCAAATCCCTTGCTTACCGCACTATTTGTATCAGTCCGCTCTACTAGCAGACTTTCTTTCATAAATAATGCAGCACCTTGTTGATCGCAATTGCATTACCTTATATATATATATGCTCATTATATGACATCCTGCACCCGTATATTTTGGTACGGCCTAATACACCGGGGGTTTACGTTCCCCACTTTATGGTGTGATAAGTCCGAACACTTTCACAAGTGCGGCACCCCGAACTTACAACATTATATGAATCGGCTCCGAATCATGTCTTGGGTCAATAGTTGGGTTTGCCCGGCTCCCACGTTTTGGTGCCTTACATTCCGTTCACGTCGGCTAAGGTGGCACTGGGAGAACCACTGCGATTGCGCCCGGTTGAGCCGGCGGCGCCTCGATGGAAAGCTAAACTGGCGGCATGATAAGGCGAGAGATTGGTCGCTGTTCGAGAGGTTTTTGGGTCCTAAAGTCTCACGCCGCTTGACGAAGTTCGGACAATGTCCGCAGAAGGCGTGGATAGCGCCGGATTCGGTCTTCGAATACCGGGGCTTCGCCAAATTTAAAATTATAGAATTCTATGGCTAAGTGAGAGTGTTCAAGCATTATAAGTCCGGTTGCCTGTTACGTTGTGTTGGCGCCTCCTCGATGGACCCAACAATGGGAACAAGAGTGCTCAAGTTTATCGAACACCCCAAAGACTTTCATGGCGGGGGCCAAGCCAATGACTTGCCATCTCTCGATTTTATAAGCGGCCGCCTGAAGGTAATATTTTAAATTAAACAAGCGTTGCTCAAACGCGCACATGAACAAAGTTTCAAGCGCGGAGGATAATACATAGCAAATTCACTCAAAGATTACATTTCGGGGGCACTCATTCGCAATATTGCGGGCTCCCTTCAGGACAGCTTTATAATACATCTCGGGCGTGCGATACTCCTTGCCTGGCGGTGGTGGGTCCGTGAGAAGCTTCTCCGCATCCAACTTGCCCCATTGCACTTTTGTGCGGGCAAGGGCCCGGCGAGCGCCTTCAATACAAGTGGAGCACTTGATGACATCCACCCAGGGGCATGCATCCACCAGCCGCCGCACGAGGCCAAAGTAGCTCCTGGCATGGCCTGTCGAGCCATACCGGACTATAAGGCCCATCATGGCCTCTTCACTACCTTGTGGAGTTCGACCAGCTGCTTGGTTGGTCGCTTGGGGCACCGGTGTCCGGCCTCGGCATCTTGAGACCGAAGACTTTTTCCGTCGAGCTCCCTCCTCGCCATGATAGAATGCGGCGGCATCGGACGCCTCTGTGCAGATCTGCAAACGCCTCGAGAGCTCGAATGCGGGTAAGTATCGGGTATTTTACATTAACATGCTTGCTCTGCATGAAAAATGCCTTACCGCCGCTATTTTCTTTATATCTTCAACCTCTGAAGGGCCTTATGGGCCTCGGCCTTGGCGGACTTGGCACTTTTCGAGAGCCGAGGCAAGCTCGGACTCTCGATTCTTGGAGTCACGCTCCAAACTCTCATGCTTTTCCATGAGATCCTGGAGCTCTTGCCGCACTTCCGCCACTGTGCCTCTTTCTTTTATTGCTCGGCCACGTTCATGCGGCCTTTTCTGTTGACACAAGGACCCTTCCTTCAGGCTGCCACCTCGTTAGTGGCCCTGCAATACACATATTATCCTTGTTAATTTTATTGCAACCAAAATCCTTTTCCGTAAGGTACTTATTCAAAGTGGTGTTACTCACCTTCTTTTTCCTCGAGCTGCTTCTTCGCATGGCCGAGCTCTTGCTCGGACCGCTCGAGATCCTGCTTTAAAACATCGACCTCCGCCGTCAATGCGGCAGAGGCCAGCAGCGCAGCCTGCAAACCCATATTGACATATTTTTAGCAACCTGCAAGATATCTTGTTAGATCCTCGGTCCGGCTTTTCTTTCCGAACACCGAACTAAGCATCGAGACTCTACCGTCTATGCGGTATTACATTACATGATTTTAACTTCTTACCTCAAAGCCTGTTAAAAGGCTGCTGCAGGCTTCGGTTAGCCCGCATTTGGCGAGCTGAACCTTTTGAATCACTGCACTCATGATAGTGCGGTGTTCTTCCTCGATGGAAGCGCCTTTAAGCGCCTCCAGCAAGTTATCCGGCGCCTCCGATTGGACAGAGGCCGCCGGCGTCACGGTCTTGCCCTTCTTTCGAAGGGGTCGCTTGCCGGACTCTGGAACCACTGCGGGTTCCGATGTAGAGTCCGGTGCAAAGTCCGGGAGGCTGCCTGACGACGCCTCCGGAGCCTCCTCCTGATGGGTCCCTCTCTGGGATCCCACCTCGGCGTCCTCGTCGGCGCGTGGGGTAGAGGCCGTCGGGATCGAATTCACATCCGACGAGGCCAATGACCCGCTCGATGAGTCGGGGAGATCGTCGTCGGCCAGACTACGGGCAGAATGCGGCGTTAGAAGGATACTACGTGACATAAAAGATATTGCATATAAATGATCCGGATACTTACGATCTTGCCAGACGTCTGGCCCTTGGAGGCCACTCATCCTCGCCAACGCTGGTGTTGGCGAAACTGTCCGGGGGGATAGTTCTCCCCCTCTTGGACCCTTCGGCCTCCCCGATTGGGGAAGCCTTCCTCTTCTTCTCTCCCTCCTCCGGGAGAGAATACTCCTCCTCCTCGTCTTCGGGGGAGGAGTCTGCGTCGTCATCAGACGCCTGATTGCGAGAACTCTTCGACTCGCGCCACCTTCTTGGCCTTCTTCTCCGGCACCACGTGCGGTGCGGAACCAAGATAACCTGATGGCGGGCGTCCACTGGTCTTCGGCATGGGGCCGGGCTGATAAGCAGCTTGGCCTTCTCCATCCATTCTTGTCAAAGGCGGCAGAATGAAACCCCACTAGAGTCAATTTAATTATCACAAGTGTCCCGTAATGGGGTTGAATCACTTACCTCATCAGTTGGATACTGCGAGCTGAATCCGCGATCTTCCGTCGCGGATGCGGGGGCTTCGGCGCCCTTGAACAGCACCCTCCAGCGCCGTATATGTTGTATCGAAGAGCCGCTTAGCGCTGGTGCTGTTCGGATTGAACTCCACAAATTGAATGCCCGTTCTTCACATGGGAGAATCCGCGGATGGGCATGACTTGGACCACGTCGGCGAGCTGAGCTTATTGCTCACCATCTTACGGATGCGAGCTCGAGTCCGTCACCTCCACAGATTGCCCCACCGCAAGCCCTTCTCTTTCCGGAGGTGAGCTGCGTGGGGATGCCAGATCTAAACTTCGGGGCCGCCGCCCATGTGGGCTTGCGCGGCTCGGTGATGTAGAACCACCCGATTGCCACCCCTTGACGGAGTCCACAAAGGCCCTTCGAGCCAAGGGCGTTGGGCAATTTGCCCAACATGGCGCCTCCGCATTCGCTTGCGTGCCCTTCACAACCTTGCAGCGTTGAAGGTCTTGAGCCACAGCGAAGTGGGGCGGATGCGAGAGGAAGGCCTCGCACACGGCGATAAACGTCGAGATGTTGAGGATGAAGTTGGCGCCGGATCGTGGAAATCCAGGCCGTAGTAAAACATGAGCCCCGGGCGAATGGATGGGCGGAAAGCCCAGTCCGCGGAGGAAGTGGGGAGGAAGACGACCCTCTCATGAGGCCTGGGGTAGGGATGAGCTGCCCCTCGTCGGGCGGCCGATCTGCGATATCATTTGGAAAGATATCCGGCTGCGCAGCTTGGTGATGTCCTCCTCCTTAGCGGTGGAGGCTAACCATTGCCTCCCGCTCCGGACATATTCGGAGAAGGTCGAGGTGAGATGTGCGAGCTTAGGCGTTGGAGCTTGAGTCTTGGAGGATGGATAAGCAAAGGAGGAAGAAGGCGTAGGTGAGGAGGTGAATCCTTATCCCTTATATATAGGCGGACGAAAACTATGCGTCCCCCACCGGCCTGGTAAAACTCGCTTATCTCCCAAACGCCACCATCAATGGCGCGGTTGGGTTACCCACATCCGTATTGATGAGAATCCCGGAATAAGGGGAACACGATCTCTACTTCGACAAGACGTGCCAAGGAAACCGCTTCGCTAAACGTGCTGAGGTGGTATAGTAAAAAATGATTCAAACAAAGGCTTGGTGGCGGTGTGATGTCACGCCGCATAATACGTCAGCGGATTGAGCTAAGTGTACATTTTATTCTCTCTATGGTGGAATGTGGAAATTATTTTTGCAGAGCCGGACACTATCCTGGTGTTCATGATCTTGTCTGGATTATTCAAGGGAGGAACCCGCCTTGCAATGCCGAACATTACGCGCGCAGACTTATCGTCATTGAAGCCTGGTTCGAGGGCTCTTGAGGAGTCTGGACTAGGGGTGTCCGGACAGCGGACTATCATTATCCGCGGGACTCCAAGACTACGAAGATACAAGATTGAAGACTCCGTCCCGTGTCCGGATGGGACTTTCCTTGGCGTGGAAGGCAAGCTTGGCAATACGGATATGTAGATCTCCTACCATTGTAACCGACTCTGTGTAACCCTAGCCTCCTCCGGTGTCTATATAAACCGGAGGGCTTTAGTCCGTAGGACAACATACATTACAACAATCATACCATAGGCTAGCTTCTAGGGTTTAGCCTCCTTGATCTCGTGGTAGATCCACTCTTGTACTATCCATATCATCAATATTAATCAAGCAGGACGTAGGGTTTTACCTCCATCGAGAGGGCCCGAACCTAGGTAAAAACATCGTGTCCCTCGTCTCCTGTTACCATCCGCCTAGACGCACAGTTCAGGACCCCCTACCCGAGATCCGCCGGTTTTGACACCGACAACCCCCGTCGAGGTCCAGATTTTCTCCAAGTCCCAAAAGATATTTACATTCTAGTGACATGTTCATCATGCCATAACTTCATGCTTGTAACTCCGTTTTGTGCATATAATATATCAAAATGTTTATTGTGAGATGCTCTTCATTTTGTTCCGTTGTGCCATGCTTGTTTGAGTCCATCTTGATGACCTAATCATCATTGCAAGAGTGCTATATGATGTTTACTGTTGTCTGTTAACAGAACTTAGTGATTTGTCTTTTTCATTGCATTTTGTGTGTGCATCCTATGGGCTTGATGTCTACATGAGTTTTGAGCTACATCATGCCATCTTTATAGTGGCGCAATCCGTGTATTTTTGTGTGACTTGTGGTGAGTGCATCAAGCTTGTGTAGTAGGGTATTTGCTGTTACTGTTTTGCTAGGCTGAGTCTGTTATATCATGATGCTATGTAAACCTGCTGCTACAAGTCATTCTATGCATAATCTGGAGATGTTCACTAAGGATGTTTTGTTATAAATGTCATGCTCTTGCCATCCATGCCCTTGGTTGCATTTATAGCCTGCTGTAGATTGTTGTAATATTGCTCTCAAATTGCTAAATAATGTTGTTGTCAGCCTGTTAACATGAAGTTCAGTTTTGCCATGTGTCTGGCGAGTGATCCATGCAACCTATGAACTTGTTCTTGCCATGCTTAGCTCCATAAACATGTCTTCTTACTGTTGGTTACCTTTTCATGCCATGTGTTGCTCTGTGGTGAGTTGTACAAGCTCACCAACACGCCTACTTATTGTTGTTCCTGCCATGTACTGTTATTCTGAATCTGTCATATCATTTGCCATGTTTGCATGGATCCTACCATCTTTTCTGTTGATCTTTGGAATTAGTTAAATAAGGGAGTTTTGTTCTTTGTCTTTAGTATTAGCATGCCATGCCTTTGTTTGCCATGATAAGTTCACATAGCATGTTGTTTGATATCTCTAAACATTGCAACCTGATGTTATTTCTGCCATGCATTGATTTCTGCCCTCTGTGAAACTGTTATTATTTGCAATCTTGCCATGTCCTTTTGAGCATGTTATATTGTTTTCTGGAGATAGCTCAGTGTTCATGTTTTGTTGTGCTTTACCTGTACATCATGTACATGCCTTTTGTTTTCATGTTGAGGTGCTGTAGCATATTGTTTTGATGCTTTCTAGATGCCTAGTTGTTGTTTTGGACAGCTTGTCCTTTAAACTTGTTTCATGTGTATGTGTTGAACCGTTGCTCCGTTTTGAGTGTACTCTATATGAAACTTGCTTGATTTTGCATGTAGTTTCATCTTATCATGTTGCATCATGTTTTGGGAGTGTTTGCTTGATGTTTGTATGCATTTTGCATCAGTGCCATGGTTAACTTGTTTTGCTCATATCTTCTACCCGTAGCTCCGAACTAAATGAACCTTATATGTAACTTGACTAGAATTTCGTGTAGATCATCTTGGTGCATTTTAACTTGCTGTTTAACAACTTGAACTTAAGGTTTATTCAGATCTGGACCAATTTCGAAATTTGCATGTGAGGACTTACCGGATTTGTTATATGTTGTTTCCGGCTTCATTTAAACTTGCCTTGATGTGTTATTCGTGTATGCTTCATCTCTTGCCATGAGTAGCTTTAGGTAGCCTTTGTCATGCATCATGGTTGGTTGTGCATCATGCCATGTCTATGTGTTGTGTGTTTACCATGTGTTTGCTTCTTTCCGGTTGTGCTCCTTCTCGTTAGTTCTTGTTTCGTTGTGATCGTGAGGATTCATTCGTCTATGCTTGGTTCGTCTTCGTGGCTTCATCTTCTTCATGGAATCGTTCTTCTTCCTAGCAGGATTTCAGGCAAGATGACCGTCACCTTGGATCTCATTACTATCATTGCTATGCTAGTTGCTTCGTTCTATCGCTATGTTGTGCTACCTATCACTTGTTCTTCAAGCCCCCAATTTGCCATGTCAGCCTCTAACCTTTTTCACCCTTCCTAGCAAACCGTTGTTTGGCTATGTTACCGATTTGTACAGCCCCTCTTATAGCATTGTTAGTTGCAGGTGAATTTGAAGGTTGCTCCATGGTGGACAGGATTATGTTGGAATATCACAATATCTCTTACTTAATTAATGCATCTATATACTTGGTAAAGGATGGAAGGCTCGGCCTTATGCCTGGTGTTTTGTTCCACTCTTGCCGCCCTAGTTTCCGTCATACCGCTGTTATGTTCCTTGATTTTGCGTTCCTTACGCGGTTGGGTGATTTATAGGACCCCCTTGACAGTTTGCTTTGAATAAAACTCCTCCAACAAGGCCCAACATTGGTTTTACATTTGCCTAACAACCTACTAACTTTCCCTTGGGCAGGCCAACCCAAGGGTCATCTTTATTTTAAACCTCCCGGGCCAGTTCTTCTCTAAGTGTTGGTCCGAACCGAGCCGCCTACAGGGCCACTTCGGGGAAACTCGAAGTCTGGTTTTACTCGTAGCCTGTCTCATCCGGTGTGCCCTGAGAACGAGATATGTGCAGCTCCTATCGGGATTTGTCGGCATAGTCGGGTGGTCTTGCTGTTCTTGTTTTACCATTGTCGAAATGTCTTGTAGACCGGGATTCTAAGACTGATCAGGTCTTCCTGGGAGAAGGAATATCCTTCGTTGACCATGAGAGCTTGTGATGGGCTAAGTTGGGACACACCTGCAGGGTATAAACTTTCGAGAGCCGTGCCCGCGGTTATGTGGCAGATGGGAATTTGTTAATATCCGGTTGTAGAGAACTTGACACCAGATACGAATTAAAACGCATCAACCGCGTGTGTAGCCGTGATGGTCTCTTTTCGGCGGAGTCCGGGAAGTGAACACGGTGTTATGTTTGAACGTAAGTAGTTTCAGGATCACTTCTTGATCACTTCTAGCTTCTCGACCGTTTCGTTTGCTTCTCTTCTCGCTCTTATTTGCGTATGTTAGCCACCATATATGCTTAGTCGCTGCTGCAACCTCACCACTTATCCTTTCCTTACCCATTAAGCTTTGCTAGTCTTGATACCCATGGTTATGGGATTGCTGAGTCCTCATGGCTCACAGATTACTACAACAACAGTTGCAGGTACAGGTTATGCGATGATCATGACGCGAGAGCGATGCTTGCTTGTTTTGAGTTCTTCTTCTGCTTTGTCGTTCAGGGGATAGGTTCCTGGTCGGCAGCCTGGGCTAGCAGGGTGGATATCATTTGAGTTTCTGTTTGTGTTTCATGCGTAGTCGGCTGATGCTCCTATGTATGATGTTGTTGTATTCGTGTGGCTTTGTATGCCTGTTGTATGTATCCCCAACTATTATGTAATGGTACGATGTAATGATATCCACCTTGCAAAAGCGTCTCCAATATGCGCTTCTATCCTTGCTGGGACCTTCGAGTTCCGTTGGGTCTCCAATATGCGTCTCCAATATGTAATGGTACGATGTAATGGTAGGGTCGCATATTGGGTGTGACACTATGGATGAACTAGTACAAAGGATAAACAAGCCTCGGGAGGTGAGGTGTTCTTGAGTGATGTGATGCTTGGGGTGGAATGGATCTCTTCCCCCACTATGGTGGTGGCTAAGTCCTATATATAGTGGCCTTGGTCCACTTCCCAAATATGAGTGGGAAGGGATTCCACAACGGTGGGATTTGAAAGGGGACAAGTAGTACAGTCTATCCTAACAAAAGTAGTCTTCGCCTGTGAAAAGCCTCTGGTCGTGATGCTGCGGTGGGATCAGTGATGACCTCCGTCCTGTCGTCCTGGCGGTCTTGGTCTTGTTGCAACAGAATGGAAACCTTTGGCTAATTCCTCGGGAATCCGCGCCTGCGGCTTGCCCCGCTTGCACCGAAGAGGAAACCTGCGCTCTGCACCCTCCTGGCGCCCGCCTGACCTTGGTCGTCACGACTCACATCAGCTGACCCTCATGAGGTAGCTGCATAGATCTCTCCGCCCCTCAAGAGCCCTTCTGAGGAGGCCGACCCCTTCAGGGGTCTTCGCGTCGTCCGCCTCGCGAGGCTTGTCCCCTCATGATGGTCCTGTGGTGTTGATGTTGAAGTTGGGTCGTACCAGACCGTCGATGGGGCCACGTGGTGGGCCGCAGGCAGGCAGGACTGGATACCCCCAAGTCCAGGACGCCGACAGTAGCCCCCAAGGCCAAGGCACGCTCGGACTTGAATTCCAAGCGAAGCCAAAGGGCAAGGACGAAGCGCTATGGGCCCTATTAGCCGGCCGACCTGAAGACACGTGGCGGTTGATGGGATGTGGGTGTATCCACTTCCCCATGCTGCCTTGATATCCGGCAAACCCAGCAGCCGCCTGTGGTCAGCGCAACTCGCCCTTCGAGGTGTACCGTGCCCAGCTCTTGTTTCTTCCCCCCAATCTTGCCGATACGCCCATAGATTTGGTGCCAGCGCCTTGCTCTTTGTTGGTATCCGCCATGGCCCCCAAGCCAAGGAAGAAGAAGGTGAAGCCGCGCGTGCCGGCCGGTCCTCCGCCGGTCCTGGAGCCAGCCCTCGAGCAATCGACGGTAATCAATATGGAGGGGCTGGACAAGGTTCGCCATGTGCTCGCCGCCCATTCCAATGAGGGGGCAGGGGGGCGACGGTTGCTTGCCCTGCGTCTTGGCGAACCAGAGAGATGAGTGCCACTGAGATTCTCGTCCATCTTCATGCTCTTCTAGCTGGATTGATTCCTCCCTTCTCCCCTTTCTTCAATGCCGTGATGTCGCACTACCAGATCCATCTGCTTCATCTGGACCCTCGCTCTGTCATCCTCCTCGCCGTCTTCGCCTTCCTCTGCGAGGCCATGGTGGGCATTACTCCCTCCGTGGCCTTATTTCGGCATTTCTTCCTGCTCCAGCTAGTGGACGCTCGTCAGCGCTCTGGGTGCACGACCTTTGAGGACGTGGCTACGACTGCCGGCTCGGGGATCGACTTTGAGCTCTCATCTATCGCGAGAGGATTCCGGAAGCAGTGGATTCTAATGGACGCCCACGCATTCAGCCCCCTGCTCATGATTCATGGGTTGTCGGCTTCGCCAAGCTCCGTTTGGCGCCATGAGAAGCTCACTGACCGGCGTCTTGCTTTCGTCTGGAAGAGGTTGGCGAGACTTCAGGAGCTAAGGGTGACGATGCCAATGGTGGTGAAGGAATTCGTGAAGCAGCGCATTGCTCCTCTCCAGCGCCATGCTCATCCGATGTGGGACTTCACCGACGCTGAGGATCCGATGAGGTTGCAGAAGTCGTCGCTTGCTGCCGATACCTTGAGCGTGGTGCTCAAGCTCCTGACTGGCGAGCCCGAGCCTGCTGACCTCCTGGGCGGTGGCTGCCTTCTTTATCTGTGCTCAAACAAGGAGGCCTTCGTGGGGGCAGATCCCCTATTTGATGAGTGGGGGTTGCTTCCCGAGGGCATTGAGGGGCCCCACGACAATCCCTTCTTTGTGGCTCCTCTCCTGATCGCCCCTACCGCGTGCGCCCCAAGTGTGGAGGCAGAGGGGCGCGCGCCTCCGCCAGCTATCGAGAGCTCCTCCAGAGGCCCGACCTCATTAGAAACTCGTGAGCCTCAGGCCTCCAGGGTTCCGGAAGGGGCTGTTGCAGGGCCTGCGCTACACCAGGCTCCGAAGGCAGAAGCCTCTGACGCCCGGGACGATGGCTCCAGAGCTGCCGCTGGTGATGAGGAGCCCGCCAATGGCCCTGGAGCTATGAGTCAGGAAGCCACGCTGGGCGCCCCTGCCCTCGGGACCACTGCTCCGGATACCACGCCGGATGCTCCCTCTCCTGAGGATCGCCCATCAGGACCGGGTCAGCGCTGCCTATGCCTTGAGTCGCTCCTGAATAGGAAGAGGTCCCCGTGCCGCGACGATGGCACCCGTCGGCTGCTGAAGCCGAGGAGATGTGTGGCCGCCGACGAGTAAGTACCTTCGCTCCTGATCTCCAAGCTCACTGCGTTTTCTCATGGCTGGGGTTTTGCGGGATCTTCATGAAGAAAAAACCTCGGGAGGCGGACACTCCCAAGAGCTCCAGCCTTGATCTGGCGTGCAGCCCGGCGCCTGAGCTGCCAGGCGTGAGTCTGCTCTCTCGGCTTGGCGCCGAGAGTGTGCTGGAACCGAGCCCCATGTTCTCCCCCCACGACTCTGTCTGCGAGGTGAAGGGTGCACAGGTGATCCTCCCTCTTGTCCTTGCTGGCAGGGGGCTTCCTCCGGGCAGCCTTCGTATTCAAGCTGCGGGCCCCACCAGCCAACCCCCAGCCAGCGACTGGAGGAGCCCCCAGCGCCCCCCGAGCGACCTCCGGAGCCGGTGAAGATCTTGGCGACGAGCTAGCGCTTGCTCGCGGGCGCAACGTGGTGCATGCGCTTCAGATTCTTTGGTGAAGCGATGCGTGCGATGGTCCATCTTGGCGGGGAGCTCGCCAACGTTGACACCAGGCTTGAAGCAGAGAACCGCCGGTTGTAGTGTGAATGGCAGCGGCTGAAGGTGGCCATCAACCTTGGGAAGCTTCAGCGAGACGAAGCCGAAGCGTGCGCGGAGGCCTCGTTCGCGGCTTCTCGAGAAGCTTGCGCTCGCACCATGGAAGAGGCCAAGGCAGCCAACCACCGTTGCGAGGCGGATGAGGAGCGGGAGCAAGATCTTCTGTCTTAGAGTGCTGCCCTGCTGTGGAAAATAGAGGAGCATTGTGCCCTGCTGGCCTCCACACCAGGTGAGGTGGCCCTTGCTGAGGCGGAGCTCTTGAGGCGCCATGATGACTTGACGCTGGAGGTTCTGGATCATAGCTTGGCGCTGGAAAGGCTGGAGGTGAGGGAGCAACAGGCCGCCGTGGCTGAGGATGTTGTCGCTGCCCGAGAAGCTCAGGTCCAGGTGGAGGTGGAGGAGAAGGTGGTGAAGGCACGTGCTGAGCTAGCCGAGGGGCAATGCCTGGACCTGGAGCTGCTTAAGGCTGAGTTTGAGGGCTGGACCTCCGTCCTGAAGACCGAGCTGCAGGCGGTGAAGCAGCGGGAGGGCGCTGCCCGGGAGGCCCTGGCTTCCACCCTGGATTCTACTCGCACCGAGATATCCTCTCTTCGGAAGCAGGCCAAGGACACTCCCTCCCTCCTGGAGAAGGCTTTGAGTGAAAAGTGCTGCCGCCTGACGCTGTTGCGCGAACACGGCCTCATGCTCCAGGGCCTGCGCATCAGAGGCAACAATGCCTTGGGTGCCCTTTGCGATGAGAGCGCTCCTCACCCACACGAGAGCGACTATGCCAGCCATCTCCGCTTCTTCACTGATATTGTGACCCGCTTGGAGGACCAGGCCGCAAAAGCCCGCCAGCTCGTTAAGGAGAGGAGCCGGGGCCTCCTTGGGCGCGCGCTCTCACGCATCTCTAGCAACCTCCTGAACCTTGACTCCCACTTCGACTTCAGCACCGTGCTAGCCCCCGTACCTGCGGCCACCCAAGACAAGCTTGCCAAGTGGGTGGATGGTCATGTGGATGCTCTGGTGAAGGAGTTGACTCCTGAGGACGACACGGCCGTGCTCGCAGCCAAAGGAGCTGGCGCGGGTGGAGATGACGAGGAGGGTGGCAGCTTCAGCACAAGCAGCATGGATGGGAGTGGTGAAGAAGGCGCGTCCAGCTAGGCCTGTATTTCTTTTGCTTTAACCTGTATAACGAAAACTCAAACATATTCTTGTGAGCATTTTGGGAAGGGGGTGCCCCTCATGATGTGTGAGATTGTTAGACTTTTGAAGCGACATCCGGAGCAAGGCCCCGCAGGGCTGTTGGTCGCTGAGAAAGGTAGTTTTTTATGACTTATCTTGGGTTTTGGGGGCCTTGCACGGGGCCTGGCGTCGCGGCCGGGTCCCTTCTTCTGAGGTGAGCCTGTTGCGGGCTCGCGAGGCCCTGTGTCTCCCGAGGGGCCTGCTGGCCTGCTGGAGAGTGCCTCGTGAGGAGCCAACTGCCAGACCGTGGCAAGGTGGGCACGCGGGGCGACCGCACCTTTGAGCCCCCGAGGGCGTTCAGCCCCAGTGTGCATACCGTACCCAGCCCCTACCCACGAGGCATTCGAGGGCAGGGCGGCGGTCACGAGTTCCAAGAAAAGAACGCAAGAACTGAAGGCAAGAGAGCGACATGAACGAGAAAAAGAAAACTCCCCCATTTTATAAATGCACAGGGAACAAAGTGCTTCAAAAAAGACGACAAGCAAGTACAAAAAGGGAGGCAAAAAGCAGGCGGCCGTGTCCGGCGCCTAACTGGTCTTCAGTCTTCAGTATTCGGTCTTCTCACCAGCTCGGAGCTAAGTGCTTCCATTGGCTGGGCATAGTCATTGGGGATAGTGTTGATGGCCAGCGCGGAGCATGGTGCTTCCAGTAGGACGTGGGTGGGAGCCCCCATGAGGCCCCAGGGCGGGACTCAAGAGACTCTGGGGAGTGTACAATTCCACTCATTATTACGTGAGAGTGTCACGAGCGGAGACCTTCACAGGCCGAAGCCTTGCTTTATGTTGCCCGACGAGGACCCCGTCGTGCTCTACCCCTGACCACCGTTGGGGAGACCGGAAATAAGGACAAGACGAAGGGGCCAAGGGGACGCTAGCGGCATCATCGGCAACCGTAGGCCCCCTGCCGAGGGGAAGGGCTCGCCGGAGCCTTACCCGACAGGGAACCTACCTCTAGGCTGGATCCTGCTCTGCACAGCGCGAGGAGGGCCCTGCCGCTGGGCTTCCCCCGCGCTGCTCCCAACATCCTTTGTGCTCCTGAGGAGGGTCCGCCGTCCTGTGGATCCTGGTGGTCACCGCGTCTTGGTTTACCTGCGATCCATGGTCGGTGTAAGCGTGCCCCTGCGGCGTTAACTGTACCCAGAGGCTGCCGCTGTTGGGGGCATTGGCAGGGCTTGGTGGTGGTTCGAAGGAGAGCTCGGCCTCGTGTATGTCTAGAGCCTAGCCTGGCATGGGGGATCGACTGGGGCCCCATCCTAGTGCATGCCTTGGATCCATCATGACGAGAACGTAGGCTTCTGGGCTGTTCGGACCAGGGGCGCCGCCTGGCCGCCTAATGCTCCTGCTTCCTTCTGCCATCCTTTGGTCCTGCTGGCCAGGGGCCGACACTCTTGCGAGGCCCCTGGTGGTGTCGTCTGAAGCAGCCCAGCGCCGAGGGGGCATGTTCGGGGTGGTGCGGGCTGCTCCACGAGGCTGGTCGGCATCGAGAAGCTCTTCGTGGTCCCTGGGAGGGGGCGCACGGTTGTGTCGGGGATGAGCGCGCGCCCCCACCATAGCCTGCGACGTGGGAAGGGTGCAGAACGGTGCCGCCCCTCTGCATGTCGCATCAAGCAGTTCGGCGACCCGCTCTAGCAGGGCGTCACGGCCGCTCTCAAGTAGCCTACACCACAGGAGCTCGCGGGCCACGATGACCACCGCCCGCATGTTCGCTTGCTCCCTGCACGAGTGCGGAGCAGTTGCTGCAGCGTAGTTTGCAGATCGCGTGGTTGCGTGGCTGCGGCGCGGCGCCAGGGGAGAAGGCTGCACCGCGCACCCCCCGCGGCCGGTTGCCCCCGGCGGAACGCGGGCCGCGAGAAGGGTTCAGTGGAGGTCTTCTTCGCCAGTGGGTGCTGCCGAGGAGGTCTGGACGACCCAGTGCTCGATGTGGGCTCTCGGGGCGTCGGCCATGGAGGTGTCCGAGCAGTGGCGGATCAAACAACGGAAGAGAGAATCCGACGCACCCCTACCTGGCGCGCCAAATGTCGGATTTCGGGATCTGGCAACCCTTGAGAGGTTTGAACTCTGGGGTGCGTGCAAATATCTCAACCTGCCTAGCCTGCCTACTCACGATCCTCCCTAGCCTAGCGCGCAGAGCTCACAGAGACACAAAGACATAGAGATTTATACTGGTTCGGGTCACCGTTGTGGTGTAATACCCTACTCCAGTGTGGTGTGGTAGATTGCCTCGAGGGGCTATGGATGAACTAGTACAAAGGATGAACAAGCCTTAGGAGGTGAGGTGTTCTTGAGTGATGTGATGCTCGGGGTGGAATGGATCTCTCCCCCCACTATGGTGGTGCCTAAGTCCTATATATAGTGGCCTTGGTCCTCTTCCCAAATATGAGCGGGAAGGGATTCCACAATGGCGGGATTTGAAAGGAGACAAGTAGTACAGTCTATCCTGACAAAAGTAGTCTTCGCCTGCGAAAAGCCTCTGGTCGTGCCGCTGCGGTGGGCTCGGTGATGACCTCCGTCCTGTCGTCCTAGCGATCTTGGTCTTGTTGCACCAGAATGGAAACCTTTGGCTGATTTGTCGGGACTGCGCGCCTGCAGCTTGCCCCGCTTGCACCGAAGAGGAAACCTGCGCTCTGCACCCGCCTGGCGCCTGCCTGACCTTGGTCATCACGGCTCACTTCAGCTGAGCCTCATGAGGTAGCTGCATAGATCTCTCGTCCCCTCAGGAGCCCTCCTGAGGAGGCCGACCCCTTCAGGGGTCTTGGGGTCGTCCGCCTCGCAAGGCTTGGCCCCTCAAGAGGGTCCTGTTGTGTTGATGTCAAAGCTGGGCAGTACCAGGCCGTCGATGGAGCCACGTGGTGGGCCGCATGCAGGCAGGACTGGATACCCCCAAGTCCAGGACGTCGACAAATATGTGTTTTGCTTGGAGCGTCTTGTATGATATGAGTCTTTGCTTTTTAGTTTACCACAATCATCCTTGTTGTACACACCTTTTGGGAGACACACACATGAATCGGAATTTATTAGAATACTCTATGGGCTTCACTTATATCTTTTGAGCTATACAACTTTGCTCTAGTGCTTCACTTATATCTTTTTAGAGCACGGCAGTGGTTTTATTTTATATAAATTATCGATCTCTCATGCTTCACTTATATTATTTTGAGAGTCCTTTAGAACAGCAAGGTATTTGCTTTGGTTATAAAATTTGTCCTAATATGATGGGCATCCAAGTTGGGTATAATAAAAAATTCATATAGAGTGCATTGAATACTATGATAAAATTGATACTTGATAATTGTTTTTAGATATAAAGGTGGTAATGTTAGAGTCATGCTAGTTGGGTAATTATAAAATTGAGAAATACTTGTGTTAAATTTGGCAAGTCCCGTAGCATGCACGTATGGTGAACGTTGTGTGACAAATTTGAAGCATGGTGTGTTCTTTGATTGCCTTCCTTATGAGTGGAGGTTGGGATCGCGCGATGGTTAACTCCTACCAACCCTTCCCCTAGGAGCATGCGTAGTAGTACTTTGCTTTGAGGGCTAATAAACTTTTGCAATAAGTATATGAGTTCTTTATGACTAATGTGAGTCCATGGATTATACGCACTCTTACCCTTCCATCATTGCTAGCCTCTATGGTATTGTGCATTGCCCTTTCTCACCTTGAGAGTTGGTGCAAACTTCACCGGTGCATCCAAACCCCATGATATGATACGCTCTATCACACATAAACCTCCTTATATCCTCCTTAAAACAGCCACCATACCTACCTATTATGGCATTTCCATAGCCATTCCGAGATATATTGCCATGCAACTTTCCACCGTTCCGTTTATTATGACACGCTCCATCATTGTCATATTGCTTTTTCATGATCATGTAGTTGACATCGTATTGGTGGCAAAGCCACCTTCATAATTCTTTCATACATGTCGCTCTTGATTCATTGCATATCCCGGTACACCACCGGAGGCATTCACATAGAGTCATATTTTGTCCTAAGTATTGAGTTGTAATTCTTGAGTTGTAAATAAATAAAAGTGTGGTGATCTTAATTATTAGAGCATTGTCCCATGTGAGGAAAGGATGATGGAGACTATGATTTCCCCACAAGTCGGGATGAGACTCCAGACTTTACGAAAAATAAAAGAGGCCAAAGAAGCCCAAATAAAAAAGAGAGGCCAAAGAAGCCCACCAAAATAAAAAAAATGAGAAAAAAGAGAAAATAAAAAAATGAGAGAAAAAGAGAGAAGGGACAATGTTACTATCCTTTTTCCACACTTGTGCTTCAAAGTAGCACCATGATCTTCATGATAGAGAGTCTCCTGTGTTGTCACTTTCATATACTAGTTGGAATTTTTCATTATAGAACTTGTCTTGTATATTCCAATGATGGGCTTACCCAAAATGCCCTAGGTTTTCGTGAGCAAGCAAGTTGGATGCACACCCACTTAGTTTCTTTTGATAAGCTTTCATACATTTATAGCTCTAATTTCATCCGTTGCATGGCAATCCCTACTCCTCGCATTGACATCAATTGATGGGCATCTCCATAGCCCGTTGATTAGCCGCGCCAATGTGAGACTTTCTCCTTTTTGTCTTCTCACACAATCCCTATCATCATACTCTACTCCACCCATAGTGCTCTATCCATGGCTTACACTCATGTATTGTGTGAGGGATGAAAAAGCTGAAGCGCATTAAAAAGTATGAACCAATTGCTTGGCTGAAACCGGGGTTGTGCATGATGGGAGCATTTTGTGTGACGAAAATGAAGCATGGCCTAACTATATGATTTTGTAGGGATAAGCTTTCTTTGGCTATGTTATTTTGATAAGACATGATTACTTGTTAGTATGCTTGAAGTATTACTATTTTTATGTCAATATTAATTTTTATCTTGAATCATTTGGATCTGAACATTCATGCCACAATAAAGAAAATTACATTGAGAATTATGGTAGGTAGCATTCCACATCAAAATTCTGTTTTTATCATTTACCTACTCGAGGACGAGCAGGAATTAAGCTTGGGGATGCTTGATACGTCTCCAACATATCTATAATTTTTGATAGTTCCATGCTATTATATTACTTGTTTTGGATGTTTAATGGGCTTTACTATACAATTTTATATTATTTTTGGGACTAACCTATTAACCGGAGGCCAGCCCAAATTGCTATTTTTTGCCTATTTTAGTGTTTCGCAGAAAAGGAATATCAAACAGAGTCCAAACGGAATGAAACCTTCGGGAGAGTTATTTTTGGAACAAACGCAATCTAGGAGACTTCGAGTGGACGTCAAGAAAGAGACGAGGCGTCCACGAGGTAGGAGGGCGCGCCCAGGAGGGTAGGTGTGCCCCCACCCTCGTGGGCCCCTCGTGGCTCCCCTGGCCGACTTCCTTCGCCTATATATACTCATATACCCTGAAAACATCCAGGAGGACCATGAAACCCTATTTCCACCGCCGCAACGTTCTGTACCTGTGAGATCCCATCTTGGGGCCTTTTCCGACGCTCCGACGGAGGCGGAAACGATCACGAAGGGCTTCTACATCAACACCATAGCCTCTTCGATGAAGTGTGAGTAGTTTACCACAGACCTTCGGATCCATAGTTATTAGCTAGATGTCTTCTTCTCTCTCTTTGGATCTGAATACAAAGTTCTCCTTGATCTTCTTGGAGATCTATTCGATGTAACTCTTTTTGCGGTGTGTTTGTCGAGATCCGATGAATTGTGGGTTTATGATCAAGATTATCTATGAACAATATTTGAATCTCCTCTGAATTCTTTTAAGTATGATTGGTTATCTTTGCAAGTCTCTTCGAATTATCAGTTTGGTTTGTCCTACTAGATTGATCTTTCTTGCAATGGGAGAAGTGCTTAGCTTTGGGTTCAATCTTGCGGTGTCCTTTCCCAAAGGATGCGAGGGCAGCCAGGCACGTATTGTATTGTTGCCATCGAGGAAAAAAGATGGGGTTTATATCATATTGCTTGAGTTTATCCCTCTACATCATGTCATCTTGCCTAATGCGTTACTCTGTTCTTATGAACTTAATACTCCAGATGCATGATGGACAGTGGTCGATGCATGGAGTAATAGTAGTAGATGCAGAATCGTTTCTGTCTACTAGTCGCGGACGTGATGCCTATATACATGATCATGCCTAGATATTCTCATAACTATGCACTTTTCTATCAATTTCTCGACAGTAATTTGTTCACCCACCGTAATACTTATGCTATCTTGAGAGAAGCCACTAGTGAAACCTATGGCCCCCAGGTCTATTTTCCATCATATAAGTTTCCGATCTACTTTATTTTGCAATCTTTACTTTCCAATCTATATCATAAAAATACCAAAAATATTTTTCTTATTATTATCTCTATCAGATATCACTTTTGCAAGTGGTCGTGAAGGGATTGCCAACCCCTTTATCGTGTTGGTTGCAAGGTTCTTATTTGTTTGTGTAGGTACGAGGGATTTGCTTGTAGCCTCCTACTAGATTGATACCTTGGTTCTCAAAAACAGAGGGAAATACTTACGCTACTTTGCTGCATCACCCGTTCCTCTTCAAGGGAAAACCAACGTAAAGCTCAAGAGGTAGCAATATGTGTCCTGTTTATGGAGGTGACAAAGAGCTCGTCGTAAATGGTTACATCGATGCAAGTTTTGACACTGATCTGTATGACTCTAAGTCGCAATCCGGGTACGTATTTTTATTGAATGGAGGAGCTGTCAATTGGTGCACTTCCAAGCAGAGTGTCCTGGCGGGATCTACGTGTGAAGTGGAGTACATTGCTGCTTTGGAAGCAGCAAATGAAGGGGTCTGGATGAAGGAGTTCATATCCGATCTAGGTTTCGTACCTAGTGCATTGGGTCCAATGAAAATCTTTTTTGACAATACTGGTGCAATTGCCTTGGCAAAGGAATCCAGATTTCACAAGAGAACCAAGCACATCAAGAGACACTTCAATTCAACCAGCATCAAGTGTCGGAAGGGGACATAGAGATTTGCAAGATACATACGAATCTGAATGTTGCAGGCCCGTTGACTAAGCCTCTTCCACGAGCAAAACATGATCATCACCAAAACTCCATGGGTGTTAGAATCGTTACTTTGTAATCTAGATTATTGACTCTAGTGCAAGTGGGAGACTGAAGGAAATATGCCCTAGAGGCAATAATAAATTTATTATTTATTTCCTTAATTCATGATAAATGTTTATTATTCATGCTAGAGTTGTATTAACCAGAAACTTAGTACTGTGTGAATACATAGATAAAACATAGTGTCCCAAGTATGCCTCTACTTGACTAGCTCGTTAATCAAACATGGTTATGTTTCCTAACCATAGACATGTGTTTTCATTTGATGAACAAGATCACATCATTAGGAGAATGATGTGATAGACATGACCCATCTGTTAGCTTAGCATTATGATCGTTACAGTTTCATTATTACTGCTTTCTTCGTGACTTATACACGTTCCTCAGACTATGAGATTATGCAACTCCCGAATACCGGAGGAACACTTTGTGTGCTACCTAACGTCACAACGTAAATTGGTGATTATAAAGGTGCTCTACAGGTGTCTCCCAAGGTGTTTGTTGGGTTGGCATAGATCGAGATTAGGATTTGTCACTCCGTGTTTCGGAGAGGTATCTCTAGGCCCTCTCGCAAGCAATGTGACTAATGAGTTAGTTGCGGGATGAAGTATTATGGAACGAGTAAAGAGACTTGCCGGTAACAAGATTGAACTAGGTATGATGATACCGACGATCGAATCTCGGGCAAGTAACATACCGATGGCAAAGGGAACAACGTATGTTGTTATGCGATTTGACTGATAAAGATCTTCGTAGAATATGTAGGAGCCATTATGAGCATCCAGGTTCCGCTATTGGTTATTGACCGAAGATGTGTCTCGGTCATGTATACATAGTTCTTGAACCCATAGGGTCCGCACGCTTAACGTTCGATGACAATATGTATTACGAGTTATGTGTTTTTTATGACCGAAGTTTGTTCGGAGTCCCGGATGAGATCACGGACGTGATGAGGAGTCTCAAAATGGTCGAGACATAAAGATTGATTTACTGGACCATGTTATTCGGACACCGGAAGTGTTCCCAGAAGTTTCGGGTAAAATCGGAGTGGCGAAGGGGTTACCGGAACCCACCGGGGGAACTAATGGGCCACCATGGGACTTAGTGGAGAGAGAGGAGGGACGCAAGAGGGCTGGCCGCGCGCCCCCCTTGGGTCCAAATTGGACTAGGGGAAGGGGGCGGTGCCCCCATTTTCCTACTCCCTCTCCCTCTCCTTCCTTCCCCCTCTCTTCCTTGGAGGGGAATCCTACTAGGACTAGGAAGTCCTAGTAGAACTCCGCCTCTTTGGGCGCACCCCCAGGGGCCGGCTGGCCTCCCCGTCCCTCATTTATATACGGGTGTAGGGGGCACCCTAGAACACACAAGTTTCTCTTAAGCGTGTGCGGTGCCCCCCTCCACAGTTACACACCTCGATCATACCATCGTAGTGCTTAGGCGAAGCCTTGCCCCAGTAACATCATCATCACCGTCGCCACGCCGTCATGCTGATGAAACTCACCCTTGTCCTCAACTGGATCAAGAGCACGAGGGACGTCATTGAGATGAACGTGTGCTAAACGCGGAGGTGCCGTACGTTCGGTACTTGGATCGGTTGGATCACGAAGAAGTTCAACTACATCAACCGCGTTATTGAAACACTTCTGCTTTCGGGCTACGAGGGTATGAGGACACACTCTCCCCTCTCGTTGCTATGCATCTCCTAGATAGATCTTGCATGATCGTAGGATTTTTTTGAAATTACTGCGTTCCCCAACAACTATATCACCAATTGGGATTGTTAGAGATGTTGAAGTCTTGTGTGGGAAAATAAAATACCCTACTGATTTTCTAGTTCTTGGTTCCCCACAAGATGATTTTTGTCCCATTATATTTGGTAGACCTTTCTTGAACACTGTTAATGCTAAGATAGATTATGAGAAAGAAACTGTTACTCTAAGTTTTGGGATGTGTCTCATGAGTTTAATTTTTCCAAATTTCGTAGACAACCCTATGACAAAGAATTGCCTAGTAAACATGAAATTATTGGTCTTGCTTCTATTGCTCTGCCTCCTATTGATCCATTAAAACAATATCTGCCAGACCATGAAAATGGTATGCTTATGAATGAAAGGAATGAATTAGATGAAATATTCTTTAACCAAATGCCTGTTTTGAAACACAACTTGCCTGTTAAAGATTCTTGGGGATCCTCCTCCACCCAAGGGTGATCCCGTGTTTGAGCTTAAACAATTACATGATACTCTGAAATATGCTTATCTTGATGAAAAGAAGATATATCCTGTTATTATTATTGCTTCAGCCAGCTATACTACTGAAATCAGGATCTTTGTCGTCAGCCAGCTCTTTGCCATCAGTTGGCTGACGTCAAAGAATGTCTTTGCCATCAGCTTGAAGAAAACTGACGGCAAAGAACGAGCTGACGACAAAGGTCATGTTTGCCATCGTCTAGCTCGTTGCCGTCCGCTAGTAGACGGCATAGAAGCTTTGCCGTCAGCTAGCAGATGACAAAGAGTGTGGGTGGCCCACTAGCGAGGACCACCTAACGGACACTTTCTTTGCCGTCTGCTAACGGACGACAAAGAAAGTGGCCAAACTAACGTCCGTTAGCTAGGATCTTTGCCGTCTGCTAGCAGACGACAAAGAATCGTGCCCTAACAAAATGTCAATGACGCCCATTGACCCATCTCTCTGTCCCCCCTTTCTCTCCGTCCCGTGCCCGAGCCGCCGCCGCCCTGCGCCACCCGCCCCTATGCCGCCGCCGCCCAGGGCCACCCCGTCGTCGCGCCGCCCGGCGACCCCCTCCTCCTCGCACACCACCCCGCTCGATGTGCCGCCAAGCCCCGCCCCCGTTCCCGAGTCGCCGATGCCCCACGCGAGCCCCGTCACTGCCACGCCCCCCTCCTCCACCCCGGCGGCCCCGGCACCCCTCTCCTCCAGCACCGCAGCTGCCCCGCCGCTCCGGCGCCCCTCTCCGCCACCACCGCGGCCGCCCCGCCGCTCTGGCGCCCACTCCTACACTCGGCCGCCCCGACGCCCTCTTCTCCACCCCCGTGGCCGCCCCGCCTCTCCTTCTCTAGTGAGGAACAATGGGTTACTTTAGATTTTTGTTTTTGTTTTTGTTTTTTAAGTTTAGTTTAGGTTTACTTTAGGTTTGTTTTAGTTTAGGTTTACTTGTTGTCTTTGTTGATCTCCTGCTCTATTTAGTACTAGCCAAGTACTATCTTTTCTTCCTAAACCTTGCATTCGACACAAACAATCTGTGTATAAAGAAGACAAACCATCTTAACTTGGCAAAAAAATCTGTTGTACATTATTTCATTACTATAAGCTAATTTGCATCTTTTGTTACAAGTATTATGAGAAATTGGATTGGCAAATGAAAGCCAAAAACATCATAAGTATACCAGGGATGTTGAGGCATGCAATCTTTAACTAGTTGACCAGATGCTATGTGTTGATGTATTTAAAAAGGATTATCTAGAGCAACATGATGGAAGCGGAGAGAAGGGCAGAGAAGGGGTCACTAGTGCCAGGATGAGAGCATCAACATGGCCTCACTGAACTAGCGGTATTTTTGCTTGGAGGAAAAGCAAGGCCACATGCCATACTACAAAATGAGGCTGAAAGTGCAACTATCCCTAGGTGGTTTTGGTAATTCCTAACAACATATAGCTCATTGAGCTAATGCTATTTCAAGATAAATATTTCAGGAAAAGCTCAATGAATGGCATGGCATGGATGAGAAAAGTGGACCCCTCAAAATACTAAGGATAAAAGGATTGGATCAAGCTCAAAATTCAAGACTCTACATTTCATATTTTAGTGATCCAAGATCACATTGAGTCTATAGGAAAAGCCAATACTATCAAGGAGGGATGAGGTGTTGCTTAATGAGGTTCTTGCTCCATAGTGCTTAGCGATATGCTCCAAAACTCTCAACTACTTTCCCACATCCACATATGATCTAAACCAAAAGTCAAACTCGGCCCTACCGATTCTATCTATCCGACGCCACCGAGTTCAAATGTCATAGCCACTGCCACAAACCCTAGGCAAATTGGTCTCACCGATAGGGATCTCGGTCTCACCGAGATGGGATTGTAATCTCTCTGTTTCCCTTCGTAACGTTTCGGCACCACCGAGATGAGCGATCGGTCCCACCGAGATTGCAATGTAAACTCCCTGTTTCCTTTTTGTAACATTTCGGTCCCACCGAAATGAGCGAACCGGTCCCACTGAGTTTACCTGACCAACTGTCTGGTTAGCTTATTACCAAAATCGGTCCCACCGAGTTTGTTTAATCGTTCTCACTAAGATTACGTTATGCCCTAACCCTAACCATATCGGTCCTACCGAGTTGCATGTCGGCCCCACCGAAAATCCTAACGGTCACTAGATTTGTTGAATCGGTCTGACCGAGTTTCTCAATTCGGTCCCACCGAGTTTAGCAAGTTGTGTGTAACGGTTAGATTTTGTGTGGAGGCTATATATACCCCTCCACCTCCTCTTCATTCAGGGAGAGAGCCATCAGAACGAACCTACACTTTCAACTTGCTATTTTGGAGAGAGAACCACCTACTCATGTGTTGAGGCCAAGATATTCCATTCCTACCATATGAATCTTGATCTCTAGCCTTCCCCAAGTTGCTTTCCACTCAAATCTTCTTTCCACCAAATCCAAATCCTGTGAGAGAGAGTTGAGTGTTGGGGAGACTATCATTTGAAGCACAAGAGCAAGGAGTTCATCATCAACACACCATTTGTTACTTCTTGGAGAGTGGTGTCTCCTAGATTGGCTAGGTGTCACTTGGGAGCATCCGACAGGATTGTGGAGTTGAACCAAGGAGTTTGTAAGGGCAAGGAGATCGCCTACTTCGTGAAGATCTATCGCTAGTGAGGCAAGTCCTTCGTGTGCGACGGCCATGGTGGGATAGACAAGGTTGCTTCTTCTTGGACCCTTCGTGGGTGGAGCCCTCCGTGGACTCACGCAACCGTTACCCTTCGTGAGTTGAAGTCTCCATCAACGTGGATGTACGATAGCACCACTATCGGAACCACGACAAAACATCTGTGTCTCCAATTGCGTTTGAATCCTCCAAACCATTCCCTTTACATTCTTGCAAGTTGCATGCTTTACTTTCCGCTACTCATATACTCTTTGCATGCTTGCTTGAATTGTGTTAAGATTGCTTGACTTGTGCTAAGATAGCTAAAATCTGCCAAAGACTAAAATTGGGAAAAGGATAAGTTTTTATTTGGTCAAGTAGTCTAATCCCCCCTCTAGACATACTTTCGATCCTACAAGTGGCATCAGAGCTTTGGTCTCTATTTGCTTTGATTTCCGTAGCTTTTGGTAGTCATAGCATTGGTTTCACAACCTAGGAGAGTATGGCGTCTAGCGAGGGAAATTATCATCGTAGAGGTCCTTACTTTGATGGTACTAACTTTGCTAGTTGGAAGCCTAAGATGAAAATGCATATTCTTGGACATAACCCCGCCGTTTGGGCTATTGTGTGTATTGGCTTGCAAGGTGAATTCTTTGATGGGAGAGAACCGAACCGTGAAGCTAGCGCGGAAGAGTTGAAGATGCTGCAATACAACGCTGAAGCTTGTGATATCCTCTTCAACGGATTGTGCCCCAAAGAATTGAACAAAATCAGCCGTCTTGAGAATGCAAAGGAAATTTGGGATACTTTGATTGATATGCATGAAGGTATCGACTCCGTCAAGGAATCCAAGTTGGACGTGCTTCAAAGTCAACTTGACAAGTTCAAAATGAAGGATGGTGAAGGTGTCGCTGAAATGTACTCTAGGCTTGCTCTTATGCCAAATGAGATTGTCGGCTTAGGAAGTGAAGAGATGACCGACAAATTCATCATCAAGAAGATCCTAAGAGCTTTGGACGGAAAATATGATACCGTGTGCACATTGATCCAAATGATGCCCAATTACAAAGATCTCAAGCCAACGGAAGTCATTGGAAGAATTGTTGCTCATGAGATGTCACTCAAGGATAAGGAGGAACTTCACAACAAGTCAAGTGGTGCTTACAAAGCCTCATGTGAAGCCCCCACATCATCAAGTGAGAAACAAACCTTCAATGAAGAATTGAGCTTAATGGTGAAGAACTTCAACAATTTCTACAAGAGTAGAAGCAAAGGGAGAAGCTCCAAGTCAAGGTCCTACAATGACAAAAGATCTTCTAGTCGAGAGCGCAATTGCTACAATTGTGGAAGAACCGGACACTATTCCAATGAGTGTACGGCACCCTACAAAAGAAGAGAAGAATCACCCAAGAGGAGAAGTAGAAGAGAAGAATCACCACCAAGAGAGAGGAGGAGTAGAGATGATCGTTATGAACGAAGAACATCCCGGAGAAGCAAGGATTCGGAAAGGAAGGACAAGTCATCAAGGAGCTACACAAAACGAAGACATCAAGCTCATGTTGGTGAATGGGTATCCGGCTCTGACTCCAACAATCACTCCGAGAGAAGCTATCACTCCAACTCCGAATATACTCGAGATGAAGGTGTTTCCGGTCTAGCACTTGTGTCAACCAACTCCTACGACATATTTGATTCACCAAATGAAGGACTTGGAAGATGCTTCATGGCTAAAGGCCCAAAGAGAAAGGTGTTTACAAGAGCCTTGCCGGGAGTAAGCAATTTGAGGAAATTGTATGCAAGCAAGGAAGGCACCAGAAGAACCAAGGTGTTGGTTTTGAACGAAAGTTCAATGCCAATGGAATTGAGTGGGAAGAAGATCAATACCCCAAGACGAAGTTTGTTCCTCAACAAGAGAAGTATGATCCTACTTCCTTCAAAGGGACACATGCTCAAGATGATCTTCCTGTTGGGTAACGTAATAATTTCAAAATTTTCCTACGCACACGCAAGATCATGGTGATGTATAGCAACGAGAGGGGAGAGTGTTGTCTCACGCCCTCGTGAGACCAAGCGAAGCGATCATAACGTAGAGGAAGTAGTCGTCGTTCTCCTCGCGATCCGACCGATCTCGGCGCCGTTACTCCGGCGCCCCGAGTTCTTGACACACGTACAGCTCGATGGCGTCCCTCGTACTCGATCCAGCCGAGTGTCGAGGAGAGTTTCGTCAAGACGACGGCGTGGTGGCGATCTTGATGTTTCACCGGCGCAGGCTTCGCCTAAGCTTCGTGACGGTATAACCGAGGTGGAATATGGTGGAGGGGCACCGCTGCACGGCTAAGGAACGATCTAAAGATCAACTTGTGTGTTCCAAGGTGCCCCCTGCCCCGTATATAAAGGAGCAAGGGGGAGGGGCGGCCAAGGGGAGGCGCGCCAGGAGTCCTACTCCCTCAGGGAGTAGGATTCCCCAATCCTAGTTGGACTAGGATTCCGGAGGAAAGAGAGAGAGGGGCGGCCCTTCTCCTAGTCCTAGTAGGACTAGGGAAGGGGGAGGCGCCCACCTAGGGCTGGCCCTTCTCCTTTCCACTAAGGCCCATCGAGGCCCATTTACCTCCGGGGTTCCGTAACCTCCGGTACTCCGATAAATTCCGTTTTACCGGAACCATTCGAACTCCAAACATAGGCTTCCAATATATCAATCTTTATGTCTCGACCATTTGAGACTCCTCGTCATGTCCGTGATCACATCCGGACTCGAACTCCTTCGGTACATCAAAATACATAAACTCATAATAACCGCATCATCGAAACCTTAAGCGTGCGGACCCTACGGTTCGAGAACAATGTAGACATGACCTAGAACTATTCACGGTCAATAACCAACAGCGGGACCTGGATGCCCATATTGGTTCCTACATATTCTCGAAGATCTTTATCGGTCGACCCGCATAACAACATCGTTGTTCCTTTGTCATCGGTATGTTACTTGCCCGAGATTCGATCGTCGGTATCAATACCTAGTTCAATCTCGTTACCGCAAGTCTCTTTACTCGTTCCGTAATACATCATCTCACAACTAACTCATTAGTTGTAGTGCTTGCAAGGCTTAAGTGATGTGCATTACCGAGAGGGCCCAGAGATACCTCTCCGACAATCGGAGTGACAAAACCTAATCTCAAATCGCCAACCCAACATTTGCCTTTGGAGACACCTGTAGTACTCCTTTATAATCACCCGATTCGTTGTGACGTTTGGTAGCACCAAAGTGTTCCTCCGTAAACAGGAGTTGCATAATCTCATAGTTATAGGAACATGTATATGTCATGGATAAAAGCAGTAGCAACATACTAAGCGATCGTGTGCTAAGCTAAGGGAATGGGTCATGTCAATCAGATCATTCTACTAATGATGTGACCTCATTAATCAAATAACAACTCCTTGTTCATGGTTAGGAAACATAACCATCTTTGATTAACAAGCTAGTCTAGTAGAGGCATACTAGTGACATGTTGTTTTGTCTATGCATTCACACATGTATCATGTTTCCGGTTAATACAATTCTAGCATGAATGATAAACATTTATCATGAAATAAGGAAATAAATAATAACTTTATTATTGCCTCTAGGGCATATTTCCTTGATCTCCCACTTGCACTAGAGTCAATAATCTAGATTACATAGTAATGATTCTAACACCCATGGAGTCTTGGTGCTGATCATGTTTTGCTCGTGGAAGAGGCTTAGTCAACGGTCTGCAACATTCAGATCCGTATGTATCTTGCAAATCTCTATGTCTCCCGTCTGGACTAAGTCCGGATGGAATTGAAGCGTCTCTTGATGTGCTTGGTCCTCTTGTGAAATCTGGATTCCTTTGCTAAGGCAATTGCTCCATATTGTCACGAAGATTTTCATTGGACCCGATGCACTAGGTATGACACCTAGATCGGATATGAACTCCTTCATCCGCAGACTCCTTCATTAGCTGCTTCGAAGCTGCTATGTATTCCGCTTCACATGTAGATCCCGCCGACACTTTGTTTAGAACTGCACCAACCGACAGCTCCTCCGTTTAGTGTAAATCGTATCCGGTCTGCGATTTAGAATCGTCTGGATCGGTGTCAAAGCTTGCATCAACGTAACCGTTTACGATGAGCTCTTTGTCACCTCCATATCGAGAAACATATCCTTAGTCCTTTTCGGTATTTCAGGATGTTCTTGACCGCTGTCGATGATCCACTCTGGATTACTTTGGTACCTCCTGCTAGGCTTATAGCAAGGCACACATCAGGTCTGGTACACAGCATTGCATACATGATAGAGCCTATGGCTGAAGCATAGGAACATCTTTCATTTTCTCTCTATCTTCTGCGTGGTCGGGCATTGAGTCGACTCAACTTCACACCTTGTAATACGAGCAAGAACCCTTTCTTTGCTTGATCCATTTTGAACTTCTTCAAAATTTTGTCAAGGTATGTGCTTTGTGAAAGTCAATTAAGCGTCTTGATCTATCTCTATAGATCTTAATGCCCAATATGTAAGCAGCTTCACCGAGGTCTTTCATTGAAAAACTCTTATTCAAGTATCCCTTTATGCTATCCAGAAATTCTATATCATTTCCGATCAGCAATATGTCATCCACATATAATATCGAAATGCTCTGAGCTCCCACTCACTTTCTTGTAAATACAGCTTCTCCAAAAGTCTGTACAAACCCAAATGCTTTGATCACACTATCAAAGCGTTTATTCCAACTCGAGATGCTTGCACCAGTCCATAGATGGATCATTGGAGCTTGCACACTTTGTTAGCTCCTTTGGATCGATAAAACCTTCGGTTGCATCATATACAACTCTTCTTCCGTAAATCCATTCAGAATGCAGTCTTTACATCCATTTGCCAAATTTCATAATCATAAAATCGCGCAATTGCTAACATGATTCGGACGGACTTAAGCATCGCTTCGGGTGAGAAGGTCTCATCGTAGTCAATCCCTTGAACTTGTCGAAAACCTTTTGCGACAAGTCGAGCTTTATAAACGATAACATTACCGTCGTCGTCGGTCTTCTTCTTGAAGATCCACTTGTTTTCTATTGCTTGCCTACCCTCGGGCAAGTCAACCAAAGTCCACACTTTGTTTTCATACATGGATCCCATCTCAGATTTCATGGCCTCAAGCCATTTTGCGAATCTGGGCTCACCATCGCTTCTTCATAGTTCGTAGGTTCATCATGATCTAGTAGCATGACTTCGAACAGGATTACCGTACCACTCAGTGCGGATCTTACTCTGGTTGATCTACGCGGTTCTGTAGTAACTTGATCTGAAGTTTCATGATCAACATCATCAACTTCCTCACTACTTGGTGTAGATGTCTCAGAAACTAGTTTCTGCGACGAACTACTTTCAAGTAAGGGAGAGGGTATTATTACCTCATCAAGTTCCACTTTCCTCCCACTCACTTCTTTCGAGAGAAACTCCTTCTCTAGAAAGGATCCATTCTTAGCAACGAATGTCTTGCCTTCGGATCTGTGATAGAAGGTGTACCCAACTGTCTCCTTTGGGTATCCTATGAAGACACATTTCTCCGATTTGGGTTCGAGCTTATCAGGTTGAAGCTTTTTCACATAAGCATCGCATCCCCAAACTTTAAGAAACGACAACTTTGGTTTCTTGCCAAACCATAGTTCATAAGGTGTCGTCTCAGCAGGATTTCGACGGTGTTCTATTCAGTGTGAATGCGGCCGTCTCTAGAGCATAACCCCAAAACGATAGCGGTAAATCTGTAAGAGACATCATAGATCGTACCATATCTAGTAAAGTACGATTCTGACGTTCGGACACACCATTACGTTGTGGTGTTCGGGTGGCGTGAGTTGCGAAACTATTCGCATTGTTTCAAATGTAGACCAAACTCGTAACTCAAATATTCACCTCCACGATCGGATCGTAGAAACTTAATTTTCTTGTTACGATGATTTTCAACTTCACTCTGAAATTCTTTGAACTTTTCAAGCGTTTCAGACTTATGTTTCATTAAGTAGATATACCCATATCTGCTTAAGTCATCTGTGAAGGTGAGAAAATAACGATATCCGCCACGAGCCTCAACATTCATTGGACCACATACATCAGTATGTATGATTTCCAACAAATCTGTTGCTCTCTCCATAGTACCGAGAACGGTGTTCTAGTCATCTTGCCCATGAGGCACGGTTCGCAAGTGCCAAGTGATTCATAATCAAGTGACTCCAAAAGTCCATCGAGATGGAGTTTCTTCATGCGCTTTACACCGATATGACCTAAGCGGCGATGCCACAAATAAGTTGCACTATCATTATCAACTCTGCATCTTTTGGTTTCAACATTATGAATATGTGTATCACTACTATCGAGATTCATCAAAATAGACCATTCCTCAAGGGTGCATGACCATAAAAGATATTACTCATATAAATAGAACAACCATTATTCTCGATTTAAATGAATAACCGTCTCGCATCAAACAAGATCCAGATATAATGTTCATGCTCAACGCAGGCACCAATTATTTAGGTCTAAAACTAATCCCGAAGGTAGATGTAGAGGTAGCGTGCCGACCGCGATCACATCGACTTTGGAACCATTTCCCACGCGATCGTCACCTCGTCCTTTGCGGTGTTAAGCAATCCGTAGCCCCTGTTTGAGTTGCAAATATTAGCAATGAACCAAGATCAAATACCAGTGCTCTGCGAGCTCTAGTAAGGTACACATCAATAACATGTATATCACATATACCTTTGTTCACCTTGCCATCCTTCTTATCCGCCAAATACTTGGGGCAGTTCCGCTTCGGTGACCGATCGCTTGCGGTAGAAGCACTCGATTTCAGGTTTAGGGCCAGACTTGGGTTTCTTCTCTGAGCAACAACTTGCTTGCTGTTCTTCTTGAATTCCTTCTTCTTCCCTTTGCCTTTCTTCTTGAAACTAGTGGTCTTATTGACCATCAACACTTGATGCTCCTTCTTGATTTCTACCTCCAGCCTTTAGCATTGCGAAGAGCTCGGTATAGTCTTTACTAACCCTTGCATATTATAGTTCATCACGAAGCCTTTGTAGCTTGGTGGCGGTGATTGGAGAATTCATCAATGACACAATCATCCGGAGATTAACTCCCAATTGTGTCAAGTGATTGTAGTACCCGGACATCTTGAGTATATGCTCACTAACGTAACTGTTCTCCTCCATCTTGCAGCTATAGAACTTATTGGAGACTTCATATCTCTCAATCCGGGCATTACTTTGGAATATCAACTTCAACTCTGGAACATCTCATATGCTCCATGACGTTCAAAACGCGTCGTTGAAGTCCCGGTTCTAAGCCGTAAAGCATGGCACATCGAACTATAGAGTAGTCATCAGCTTTGCTCGCCAGACGTTCACAACATCTGGCGTTGCTCCAAAGAAGAGTTCGTCACCTAGCGGTGCATCCAGGGCGTAGCTCTTACGTGCAGCAATGAGGATGATCCTCAAATTCGGACCCGATCCGTGTAATTGCTACCATCATCTTTCAACTTTGCTTTCTCAAGGAACGCATTAAAATTCAACGAACAACAACAGACGAGCCATCTATCTACAATCAAACATAAACAAGCAAGATACTATCGGTACTAAGTTCATGATAAATTTAAGTTCAATTAATCATATTACTTAAGAACTCCCACTTAGAAAAACATCTCTCTAGTCATCTAAGTGATCACGTGATCCAAATCAACTAAACCATAACCGATCATCACGTGAAATGGAGTAGTTTTCAATGGTGAACATCTTATGTTGATCATATCTACTATATGATTCACGCTCGACCTTTCGGTCTCCGTGTTCGAGGCCATATCTGCATATGCTAGGCTCGTCAAGTATAACCCGAGTATTCTGCGTGTGCAAAACTGGCTTGCACCCGTTGTAGATGGACGTGAGCTTATCACACCGATCATCACGTGGTGTCCAGGCACGACGAACTTTGGCAGCGGTGCATACTGGGAGAACACTTCTTGATAATTTAGTGAGAGATCATCTTATAATGCTACCGTCAATCAAAGCAAGATAAGATGCATAAAAGGATAAACATCACATGCAAATCAATATAAGTGATATGATATGGTCATCATCATCTTGTGCTTCATGATCTCCATCTTGCAGCACCACCATGATCACCATCGTCACTAGCGCGACACCTTGATCTCCATCGCAGCATCGTTGTCGTCTCGCCAAACTTATGCTACTACGACTATCGCTACCGCTTAGTGATAAAGTAAAGCATTACAGGGCGATTGCATTGCATACAATAAGCGACAACCATATGGCTCCTGCCATTGCCGATAACCGGTTACAAAACATGATCATCTCATACAATAAAATATAGCATCACGTCTTGACCATATCACATCACAACATGCCCTGCAAAAACAAGTTAGGCGTCCTCTACTTTGTTGTTGCAAATTTTACGTGGCTGCTACGGGCTTAAGCAAGAACCAGTCTCACCTATGCATCAAAACCACAGCGATACTTCGTCAAATAGACTCCGTTTAACCTTCTCAAGGACCGGGCGTAGCCACACTCGGTTCAACTAAAGTGAGAGAGACAGCACCCACCAGTCACCTTTAAGCAACGATTGCTCGTGGCGGTGAAACCAGTCTCGCGTAAGCGTCTGGCGTAATGTCGGTCAGGCGCTTCATCTCACAATACCGCTGAACCAAAGTATGACATGCTGGTAGGTAGTATGACTTGTATCGCCCACAACTCACTTGTGTTCTACTCGTGCAAAACATCAAACCATAGAAAAACCTAGGCTCTGATACCACTGTTGGGGAACGTAGTAATTTCAAAATTTTCCTCGCACACGCAAGATCATGGTGATGTATAGCAACGAGAGGGAGAGTGTTGTCTACGTACCCTCGTAGACCCGGCGAAGCGATCATAACGTAGAGGAAGTAGTCGACGTTCTCCTCGCGATCCGACCGATCCGGCGCCGTTACTCCGACGCCCGAGTTCTTGACACACGTACAGCTCGATGGCGTCCTCGTACTCGATCCAGCCGAGTGTCGAGGAGAGTTTCGTCGACCTGACGGCGTGGTGACGATCTTGATGTTTCACCGGCGCGAGGCTTCGCCTAAGCTTGACGGTATAACCGAGGTGGAATATGGTGGAGGGGCACCGCTGCGGCTAAGGAACGATCTAAAGATCAACTTGTGTGTTCCAAGGTGCCCCCTGCCCCAGTATATAAAGGAGCAAGGGGGAGGGGCCAAGCCCAAGGGAGGCGCGCCAGGAGTCCTACTCCTCTGGGAGTAGGATTCCCCCAATCCTAGTTGGACTAGGATTCCCGAAGGGGGAAAGAGAGAGGGGGCGGCCCTTCTCCTAGTCCTAGTAGGACTAGGGAAGGGGGGGCGCGCCCACCTAGGGCTGGCCCTTCTCCTTTCCACTAAGGCCCATCGAGGCCCATTTACCTCCCGGGGTTCCGGTAACCTCCGGTACTCGAGAAATTCTCGTTTTACCGGAACCATTCGAACTCCAAACATAGGCTTCAATATATCAATCTTTATGTCTCGACCATTTGAGACTCCTCGTCATGTCCGTGATCACATCCGGGACTCGAACTCCTTGGTACATCAAAATACCTAAACTCATAATAACCATCATCGAAACCTTAAGCGTGCGGACCCTACGGTTCGAGAACAATGTAGACATGACCTAGAACTATTCACGGTCAATAACCAACAGCGGGACCTGGATGCCCATATTGGTTCCTACATATTCTCGAAGATCTTTATCGGTCGGACCGCATAACAACATCGTTGTTCCTTTGTCATCGGTATGTTACTTGCCCGAGATTCGATCGTCGGTATCAATACCTAGTTCAATCTCGTTACGCAAGTCTCTTTACTCGTTCCGTAATATATCATCTCACAACTAACTCATTAGTTGTAGTGCTTGCAAGGCTTAAGTGATGTGCATTACCGAGAGGGCCCAGAGATACCTCTCCGACAATCGGAGTGACAAAACCTAATCTCAAATCGCCAACCCAACATTTGCCTTTGGAGACACCTGTAGTACTCCTTTATAATCACCCGATTCGTTGTGACGTTTGGTAGCACCAAAGTGTTCCTCCGTAAACGGGAGTTGCATAATCTCATAGTTATAGGAACATGTATATGTCATGGATAAAAGCGGTAGTAACATACTAAGCGATCGTGTGCTAAGCTAAGGAATGGGTCATGTCAATCGATCATTCTACTAATGATGTGACCTCATTAATCAAATAACAACTCCTTGTTCATGGTTAGGAAACATAACCATCTTTGATTAACAAGCTAGTCTAGTAGAGGCATACTAGTGACATGTTGTTTTGTCTATGCATTCACACATGTATCATGTTTCCGGTTAATACAATTCTAGCATGAATGATAAACATTTATCATGAAATAAGGAAATAAATAATAACTTTATTATTGCCTCTAGGGCATATTTCCTTCACTTCCACCACAAGACCACAAGCAAAAAGGCAAGGATAAGCTTCAAGAGGAGATTGATGCATTTGAAGAAGCTCCTAAGGCCTTGGTCAAGTGGGTTCCCAAGACTACGTCAAGTTCTACTTCATCAAGTACGACTACAACTCCAAGGATTCCCATCAAGATGATGTGGATCCCGAAGAAGAAGAACTAGAGAGTTCTTGAGGGTGACTCCGCCAGCATATTTCACTCATATCATTTTGGCAACAGCAAGTGCAATCAACATCCACACCTTGCACTAGTTCAAGGAGTCACAAACCCTCTTATTGGTAAGACAAGGGACAAGGTAACCTAATGCTCTCATAGACATCATCTTGTGTGTGCACCACTCTATGTCTATGGATATCCTTGTTTATTCCTTGTGGGACTAACCCGTGTAGGTATTGAAAGTGCAACTCACTCCAATGGATTGCTCCAAATGATCTACATCAACATTGAGCATCCGCATCTTCAACACCTACATGAAGTCATCATCGACAAAACCCAAGGTTAGTTCATCCATCTTAGGGGGGATCTCACATCTAGGGGGAGCTTTAATCTAAGAATTGAGTCAAAGCAACTCTAAAGGTGTGAACTCATCAATGCATTATGTAAAAGTGGTAACCCCACTTGAGCTTAAACGATGAGTATGACCTATGATCAAATGTTCTCATTTGACTCCTAAGTCAATATACTCATATATAGATGACCTAGTCATCGCCAATTGCTTGATAGATGCTAGAATTGGTTGTGCATGCTTTGCCACATGTTTCATTTGCCATTTTATTGTGTGAGCATGTTGGTTGCATATTTTACTCATTCAAGGACATCTACTTGTTGTTTTGATTGATTGGTTTCTTTTTCCATTTGCCAAGTGGATGGACAAGAATGCCTAAGAACCTTCTCTAGCTATATATGATTTTCTTGTCTCAAACTCTATTCATGCCACATCACAAAATTTGATCAAGTCAGATTCGAACCACTCTGTGTGAGGAGCACTCGGAGCCCCCGATTCGTCATAGACTTAAACTTCCAAAACTTCTTTGTGCGTTTCGGTCTGACCGATTCTTCCATTTCGGTCATACCGAGATCACTAAGTCGATCTAGGTTTTCAATCTCGGTGCAACCGATTTGAACTTTTCGGTCACACCGAGTTGTTGTAACTGTCAGCAGTTATGCATCTCGGTGGCACCGAGTTGTTCCACTCAGTCGCACCGACAGGGTCGGGCTATATATACCCACGGGCAAAATTTTTGAAATTTTCTCCGAACTCTTTCGCCCGCGCTTAGCCCGCTCTGCCTCTAGGGTCTCCGGATCATCCTCCTCGTCGCCGGCTGCCTCCAGTCGCTGGTCTCTGCCGCCGTCAACGGAAATCATCCCCGATGTTGCCGCCGTAGCGATTTCATCGCCGAACTAGGGTATGGACTCGAACACTGTGCTATCCCTATCTGATTCCTAGCACATTGTGTTCGCCATGAATCTTGCCACGATTGAAACTATCCTATCTAGTCAAAACACTCCGTAGATTAGAGATGAATTGAAAATTTTGGGTTAGGTTTCCGCCGAAACCATCTCAGACCCACCGAGTTGTAGAAATCGGTTCCACCGATTCGGCTAAGGCCATTGCACATGTGATTCTCGGTCTGACCGAGAATTACAAATTGGTGTGACCGAGTTCAGGACTTTGTGAAACCCTAGCAGTCTCGGTGCCACCGAATTGTGACTCGGTCTGACCGAGTTCACTAGTTTAGGTTCCAAAAGCTGCTTCGGTATCACCGAGTTTACAAATCGGTAGATCCGAAATGCTTTCTGTGGAAAACTAAAACTAAGTTTTTGACTCATTTATTTTTGCAAAAACCTTTGTATTTTGTGATGCTCATCTACTCTATCTCATCTATATCTATTCACAGGGTCTGCTGTCAGTGTTTGCAATATGTCTGATCAGAGTGACAGCCAGAACAAGTTAGAGGAGCAGGTTCAAGTGAGTGAGGGCACTAGTCCCTCTAGCAGCTCTGATGAGGGTAGCAGGAGCACCCCAAGCAACTTACCCAAAGCTGCCACCAGGGCCAGAAAGAAGAGAACCTTAGAATCTGAGGATGAAGACTATGTGGCTGTTGAGGATGAGGCCACTTCCAAGAAGGTGCTCAAGAAGGAGTATGGCTCAGCTGCAGCCACTAAGCCTGGTATGAAGACCAAAGCACCTGCAAAGAGAACTCCCATGTCTAAAGCCAGAGCCTCCACTCAAGTACCTTTGGAATCTGAACCCAAAGAGGCATCTGCAAGAAGGATTCCCACTTCCAAACCTAGGAAGGTTGCCACTGGGGTGAGTCATATGATGAAGCTGTTGGCCAAGACAAGAAGAAAAAGAGAGTCAGAACCACCACTACCAAGGTTCTTGGAAATCCTTCTATGAGGAGAGACTCTGAAGAGGAAGAAGAGGAAGAGGTTGCTGCACAAGCACCCAAAGCACAAAAGCTTATGGGTGATGCTATCAGGTCAGGGGCTGCTTCATCAAAGCCCAAAGAAGCACCCAAGGCTGCCTCCAAGCCCAAGACTGCACCTAAGAGGAATACCAGGAACATATCTGCTGCTGAGAAGAACAAGGCCCCAGTGCCTGAAACTGTTTCTGAAGAAGAAGATGAGGAAGAGCATGTCTTAAGAAAATTGAAGCCAAAAATTCCAGATCATAATGATGCCCATCCTGTGGCTGAGAACATGAAGCTGAGAAAGGATGCAGGACTCGGTCAGTGGAGGTTGACTGATCCTTATGCAGTCAGGAGGAGAACTGTTGTTGACTACAGGTTCCATACAAAGGAACAACAGGATTTCTATGAGACAGTGTTGCTGGACAAGAAGCCAATAGTGTGTGACATGAGGTGGGTGGACTGGACCTACATGAAGGAGAATGAAGAACACTATCCTGTGTGTATGACAGCTTTAGTGCTTGTGGAGTAGCAGACTTTGTTGGGCAGAAGCTCACAAAGTGGAATGATGAGCTCATAATGCAATTCTACTCCACAGCACACTTCTATCCAGATGGCAGGATAGTATGGATGTCTGAAGGTACTAGGTACCAATCAATAATTGAAGAATGGGCTAATCTGATCAATGCACCTATGGAGAAACAGGATGACTTGGATGTCTATGCCAAGAAGAAAATGGATCACAACACTATGGCACATATGTACAAGGAGATCCCAGATGCTGCTGTTGAAACACACAAGTTTGGATCAGTACATTACCTTCTGTCAGGACCGCCAACCATCAACTGGATCCTCAGGCACACTCTATTGCCCAAGTCAGGTGATCACAACATGATCAGAGGCCATGCAATAAATCTGCTACACTTATTTGATGTGCCACAAAAGTTCAAGGTCATGAGTCTTATAGTTGAAACTATCAAGAGGACAACTGCTGACCAAAAGAGAAGTTGTGGGTATGCCCCACAGATCCAGAGTTGATTAACTCCAAGATGGGCACTGGAACATACTTGTTGGACAAGGATCACATGCCTATCTATCCATACTTTGAGGACAACCAAGTGGTTATGGATGAGGATGAACCATCTTCTGTGCATGCTCAAGCAAAGAAGGAGAAGGCAAGGATTGAGAAGGGGCTGGCCATCTTGACTCAAAACCAGGAGAGCCTGGAGAGGATCATGGAGCAGAAGTTATATGACTTGGATGTGAAGGTAACTGAGATCCAGTCTGTTGTTGAGCAACTTCCGGATGATATGCAGGAGAAGAAGGGCAAGACAACCACTGAGGCATTTGCCAGAGTGCCTAGAGCTCAGATATCGGCTGCAGTGCCAGTGACAGACACCAGAGCCACTTCATCTGCACCAGCAACAGCCCCAGTGCAACCAGCTCCAGCACCTACTCCTCCAGCTCCATCCACATCTACTGAAGTCTTTGTCCAAGGAGCCATCTCTACACCACCACCTGAAGATCAAGCCTGAGAGACGATTTAGTGCTATGCATTTTCTATGAACTTTTTGGTAACTTGTTGCCAAAGGGGGAGAAAAATGTATAGATCATAGGCTTCGAGAGAGAGCGTTGCTTTTTATTCTCTCTTGCTTTGGTGGTTGAACTTTATTTGCTTGTTTTGAGATACTTTATGTCTGTGTGATACTTGGATGATCATGTGTTTGATCATATGCTACATTAATGCTTGTTGGATTACATTATCCTTTTATCCCTATATGATCATTCACTTTGCTTGGTGATGGTTGCATATATTCAATTATTATCATTTTGAGCGCTCCACCAAGATTTATGTGACATGGAAGAGTAACCCATGAGCCTAACTCTTTGTGCATTTGCAGTCCAAAGCAAATCTTAAACTATGCACAAATTTAGGGGGAGCTCTTGCTTATCACATACTTCTCAAAGCGACAGTGTTTTTCAATCTTATAATCATTTGTCGAAGCTTTGATCTATATGTTGACATCAATTACCAAAAAGGGGGAGATTGAAAGTGCAACTATCCCTAGGTGGTTTTGGTAATTCCTAACAACATATAGCTCATTGAGCTAATGCTATTTCAAGATAAATATTTCAGGAAAAGCTCAATGAATGGCATGGCATGGATGAGAAAAGTGGACCCCTCAAAATACTAAGGATAAAAGGATTGGATCAAGCTCAAAGCTCAAGACTCTACATTTCATATTTTAGTGATCCAAGATCACATTGAGTCTATAGGAAAAGCCAATACTATCAAGGAGGGATGAGGTGTTTCTTAATGAGGTTCTTGCTCCATAGTGCTTAGTGATATGCTCCAAAACCCTCAACAACTTTCCCACATCCACATATGACCTAAACAAAAAGTCAAACTCGGCCCTACCAATTCTATCTATCCAGCGCCACCGAGTTCAGATGTCATAGCCACTGCCACAAACCCTAGGCAAATCGGTCTCACCGATAGGGATCTCGGTCTCACCGAGACGGGACTGTAATCTCTCTGTTTCCCTTCGTAACGTTTCGGCACCACTGAGATGAGCGATCGGTCTCATCGAGATTGCAATGTAAACTCCCTGTTTCCTTATTCGTAACATTTCGGTCACACCGAGTTTACCTGACCAACTCTCTGGTTAGCTTATTACCAAAATCGGTCCCACCGAGTTTGTGTAATCGGTCTCACCGAGATTACGTTATGCCCTAACCCTAACCATATCGGTCCTACCGAGTTTCATGTCGGTCCCACCGAAAATCCTAACGGTCACTAGATTTGCTGAATCGGTCTGACCGAGTTTCTCAATTCGGTCCCACCGAGTTTAGCAAGTTGTGTGTAACGGTTAGATTTTGTGTGGAGGCTATATATACCCCTCCACCTCCTCTTCATTCAGGGAGAGAGCCATCAGAACGAACCTACACTTCCAACTTGCTAATTCTGAGAGAGAACCACCTACTCATGTGTTGAGGCCAAGATATTCCATTCCTACCATATGAATCTTAATCTCTAGCCTTCCCCAAGTTGCTTTCCACTCAAATCTTCTTTCCACCAAATCCAAATCCTGTGAGAGAGAGTTGAGTGTTGGGGAGACTATCATTTGAAGCACAAGAGCAAGGAGTTCATCATCAACACACCATTTGTTACTTCTTGGAGAGTGGTGTCTCCTAGATTGGCTAGGTGTCACTTGGGAGCCTCCGACAAGATTGTGGAGTTGAACCAAGGAGTTTGTAAGGGCAAGGAGATCGCCTACTTCGTGAAGATCTACCGCTAGTGAGACAAGTCCTTCGTGGGCGTCGGCCATGGTGGGATGGACAAGGTTGCTTCTTCGTGGACCCTTCGTGGGTGGAGCCCTCCGTGGACTCGCGCAACCGTTACCCTTCGTGGGTTGGAGTCTCCATCAACGTGGATGTACGATAGCACCACCTATCGGAACCACGACAAAAACATCCGTGTCTCCAATTGTGTTTGAATCCTCCAAACCCTTCCCTTTACATTCTTGCAAGTTGCATGCTTTACTTTTCGCTGCTCATATACTCTTTGCATTCTTGCTTGAATTGTGTTAAGATTGCTTGACTTGTGCTAAGATAGCTAAATCTGCCAAAGACTAAAATTGGGAAAAGGATAAGTTTTTATTTGGTCAAGTAGTCTAATCCCCCCCTCTAGACATACTTTCGATCCTACAGAGGCCTACCACTCTGCATCATACTATAAAATTAGGTCAACATATAATATGTTGTATGATTATCTAGTAATAAATTATATGTATTCCAGGCATTGCAATATTGTGCCTAGAGAGTGAGTCTTGAAATTTTTGTGCAAGCAGAGATGACATCAATAAATGTGTTATCATGCAAATCCTATTAGGGTGTGGAGTGTAACATATACTAACTTGGTAACCAAGTTGCTACATGGCAACCAAGTGGCTATAATATGCATATGACCTGGCAAGTCAGTCGTACGTCCTAGCAACTACTAAAAGAAAAATATCATCCCTGAGATCTAGTTTTGAAGATCTTGTCATAATGAGCCAATCGTGAAATAAATCGTCAACCAGGTTAATGGTTTGAAAGCTATGTTTTCTTGAAAATTAAAAAACAATTCAGTTGTTGATGTCATGCTTACATATGTGATATATTGTTTTATTACATGCTTACATGCATGGTATCTTGATATCGCAGTCATGCATGCATAAGCGAGAGAATGAATTGGTGTCACATGTGAAGACTATATAATGTGACATCACATTGTAGTCTTGTCCTTTGTTATTTACAAGTGTCTCAAATAGTCTTGTAAAAATGAATCATTGTTACCATCTAGTGAAACATTATGTTGTACTTCTGCATTTCTTGTATGTAGGGCATATTAGATTTCATTAAGGGAAGGCTTTGGCTGAGAATTATTTTGTCAATATGTGGTTTATTTGGCATGAAATTGGTATCATTAGCTTTTGTTTTGTCGATACTTAGTACTTACTAATAAATGTGAGTTTTTATCCTATAAACCCCACAGTGATAAAATAATTCTTGGTCAAAGTCTTCTCTCACTGGAAGTTAATATATATGTCCTACATTTGAAGTACTCCAAAACAAAACAAAAAATCTCGATAAAACTAAGAAAATGTAGCTCAAATCTATTGGTGGTAAATGACAGTGAATATTGAGCTCGGTCGACTCATAAATAGTTGCGAGCTAGTTGATGAAAGTGCATTCATCCTCTAATGATATTTTGGTGATGACCACAATATTACTGCTAATGTACCTATGATCAATTTGTCTATGATGAATTTGAAACATGAGCATTACAAAGTTCCATATCTATGATCAATTTTTCTTGCTAGCAGATGCTTATTTCTTTAGGTTTTGTTTAGCTGATGCTCATGATACAGTTGAATTAGAGCCAAGTTGGATTAGAGCCAAGTTGGAGTAGATATGCATATGGTCCATTTATCAAATATGGTTCTAGCTAGCTGTGTTTATAGATATGGTTCTAGATACTAATTGGTCTCTTCTGCTGCTTATCAGAGATGGGGGGAGGCCGCCACCGTAGGCTGCGCTCTGCCACACCGGAGTACGACTTGGATGGTTTCGAGTTCTTCACAATCATACTTGAGAATTCCTCCAGGATCCAGGTATATAGAAGGAGAGATCTCCCCTTCACCCATCTCTTTATCATAACTCTGCTTTTTGCTACATCACTCCTTAACCCACGGTGTAGAGGCTGCCTGACAGTTTTATGAAGATGCTGGGCGGCCATCGGCCAAAGAATGTGAAGCTGCGACAGGCCGGCAGCGGGCTTTGCAGGCTGAGGGACGTGGAGGTGGTGATCAGGTATGGCAACAAGTACCTGTGTCGTGGCTGGGAGCAGTTCGTCTGTGCCATGACCTGCAGCACGGGTACTTCCTTGTCTTCAGGTACAACAGCGACGCCATGCTCACCATGAAGGTGTTCACCACGACTATGTGCCGCATGCGCTACCGGGACGATGACGAGGCCAGTACGCTCTGACTCTTCTTCCTCTACATTTGGCTTTGTCTCACGTCGATTATTAAAAAAACTTTGTTGCATTTGGTCAGGCAATGGGAGCAGTAGCAGCGGCTCTGGCTACAGCCAAAGCAGCAGCTACTCTGGCTACAACAAAAGCAGCATCGAGGATGAGGAGGAACAGAGTGGGGAAGAAGAGGAGCAGAGAGGGGATGACCTCGCGATGGTGGTGGCTGACGATGGACACGCGATGGTGGTGGCTGACGATGGCCTCACGATGGTGGTGACTGACGATGAGCTAGTGGTGGTGGTGCCTGAAGATGGTCTCGCGATGGCGGTGGTGCCTGACGATGACCACACGATGGTGGTTGCGCCGGCGATCCCATAGCTGGGGGACGACAGGACTACGCCAATTGTGGTAGAGGAGTACATCCCACTGCCTCGCCGCTCTAAGCGCATCAAGCTGATGAAGGAGAAGAAGAAGGAGGAGTGAAGATGTTAAGAAAAGCTAGTCTTCTTCTAATTTGCAGATATGTTGGGAACTTATTTTGGATATGTTGTTGGAAACCATTGTATGTTGGATATGTAGTTGGAAACTTGTAGTCCCTCCGTTCTGATTTACTCGCTGTGGTTTTAGTTCAAATTTGAACTAATACCAGGACGAGTAAATCGAACGGAGGGAGTATGTTGGAAACTTATTGTTGGTATGCTTGTTGAAATTATTTTGAAATATGTGTGTATATATGTGTATATATATGTGAAATCTTGTCAAATCGAATGAATTTAAGAAAAAATAGGGGTTATACAGCCACTTTGCTGTCCGCTGGTAGATGGCAAAGGTCTTAGCCGTCAGCCAGCAGACGGCAAAGCTAACATGTGGCAGCTACCTGTGCAACCTGGGGTGCACTAGGCTGGCCTATTTGGCAGCTTTTCCATCAGCTGGCTGACGGCAAAGACCTTTGCATCTTTGTCGTCTGCCAGCTCACGGCAAAGCACGCCGTTAACCCCTTAACGGGCCTAATCTGCCATGTGCGCCGTTGAGGCTCTTTGTCGTCTGCCAGCGGACGACAAAGGACTTTGCATCTTTGTCGTCTGCCAGCAGACGATAAAGAGGGCTTTGCCGTAGCTTATTCAGCCAGACTTGTTGCCATCTGCTGGCTGGCAACAAAGGCATTTGCCGTCCGGCAGGCATGCCTTTGCCGTCAGCCATGGCGGACGGCAAAGTGCCTGATTCCTGTAGTCCTTTCAGAGCATGAAGAAAAGAGATTGTTGAAAACTATTAGGAAGCACCGTGCCGCTATTGGATATACTCTTGATGATCTTAAGGTCATTAGTCCCACTCTATGTCAGCACAAAATTAATATGGAGCCTAATGCTAAACATGTTGTTGATCACCAACGTCGGTTAAATCCTAAGATGAAGGAAGTGGTAAGAAATGAAATATTAAAGCTTATGGAGGCATGTATAATTTATCCTATTGCTGATAGTAAATGTGTAAGTTCTGTTCATTGTGTCCCTAAAAAGGGAGGTGTTACTGTTATTCCTAATGATAAGAATGAATTGATTCCACAAATAATTGTTAGATGCTATAGAATGGTTATTGATTTTAGAAAGTTGAATAAAGCTACTAGGAAAGATCATTATCCTCTACCTTTTATTGATCAAATGCTATAAAGACTATCAAAACATACACACTTTTGCTTTCTAGATGGTTATTCCGGTTTTACTCAAATACCCGTGTCAAAAGAGGATAAAGAAAAAAACTACTTCTACTTGCCCTTTCGGTACCTTTGGTTATAGACGTATGCCTTTTCGTTTATGCAATGCTCCTGCTACCTTTCAAATATGTATGACTGCTATATTTTCTGACTTTTGTGAAAAGATTATTGAGGTTTTCATGGATGATTTTTTCCTTTATGGAACTTCTTTTGATGATTGGTTAAGCAACCTAGATCAAGTTTTGCAGAGATGTAAAGAAACTAATCTTGTCTTGAATTGGGAGAAGTGTCACTTTATGACTAGTGAAGGTATTGTCCTGGGGCATGAAATCTCCGAAAGAGGTATTTAAGTTGATAAAGCTGAAGTTGATGCTATTGAAAAAAATGTCGTGTCCTAAAGATATCAAAGGTATAAGAACTTTCCTTCGTCATGCTGGTTTCTATAGGAGATTAGTTAAAGACTTCTCTGAAATTTCTAGGCCTGTCACTAATCTCTTGCAAAAAGAAGTTCCATTTGTTTTTTATGAAGATTGCGTAGAAGCATTTGAAATACTTAAGAAAGCCTTGATTTCTACACCTATTGTTCAACCACCTGATTGGAACCCGCCCTTTAAAATTATGTGTGATGCTATTGATTATGCTATTGGTGTTGTTCTAGGACAAAGAGTTGATAAGAAATTAAATGTTATCCATTATGCCAGTAAAAGTCTAGACAGTGCTCAAAGAAATTATGCTACTACTGAAAACTAATTTTTAGCAGTTATCTTTGCTTGTGATAAGTTCAGACCTTATATTGTTGATTCCAAAGTAACTGTTCACACTAATTATGCTGCTATTCAATACCTTATGGAAAAGAATGCTGCTAAACCTAGACTTATTAGATGGGTTCTCTTGCTGCAAGAATTTGATTTGCATATTATTATTGATAGAAAGGGAGCTGAGAACCCCGTAGCAGACAACTTGTCTAGATTAGAAAATGTTCTTGATGACCCACTACCTATTGATGATAGTTTTCCTGATGAGCAACTAGCTGTCATAAATGATTCTCGTAATGCTCCTTGGTATGCTGATTATGCTAATTACATTGTTGCTAAATTCATACCACCTATTTTCACATACCAGCAAAAGAAAAAGGTTTTCTATGATCTAAGACATTATTTTTGGGATGAGCCACACCTTTATAAAGAAGGACTAGATGGTGTTAATAGATGTTGTGTACCTGAGCATGAACAGGAACAAATCCTACACAAGTGTCACTCTGAAGCTTATGGAGGACACCATGCTGGAGATAGAACTGCACACAAAGGTATTACAATCTGGTTTTTATTGGCCGACTCTCTTCAAAGATGCTCGTAAGTATGTCTTGTCTTGCGATGAATGTCAGAGAATTGGTAATATTAGTAGACGTTAGGAAATGCCTATGAATTATTCGCTTGTTATTGAACCATTTGATGTTTGGGGTTTTGATTATATGGGACCTTTTCCTTCCTCCAATGGGTATACACATATTTTGGTTCCTGTTGATTATGTTACTAAGTGGGTAGAAGCTATTCCAACTAGTAGTGCTGATTATAACACCTCCATTAAAATGCTTAAAGAAGTAAATTTCCTCAGGTTTGGAGTCCCTAGATATTTAATGACTGATGGGGGTTCACACTTTATTCATGGTGCTTTCCGTAAATTGCTTGCTAAGTATATGATGTTAACCATAGAATTGCATCCCCTTATCATCTTCAGTCTAGTGGTCAAGTAGAATTGAGTAACTGCGAAATTAAATTAATCTTGCAAAAGATAGTCAATAGATCTAGAAAAAATTGGTTTAAGAAACGTGATGATGCATTATGGTCTTAGAACTGCTTATAAAAACCCTATGGGCATGTCTCCATATAATGGTTTATGGAAAAACATGTCACTTACCTCTTGAACTAGAACATAAAGCTTATTGGGCAATTAAAGAGCTCAACTATGATTTCAAACTTGCCGGTGAAAAGAGGTTATTTGACATTAGCTTACTTGATGAATGGAGAACCCAAGCCTATGAGAATGCCAAGTTGTTTAAAGAAAAAGTTAAAAGATGGCACGACAAAAGGATACAAAAGCATGAAATTAATGTAGGGGATCTTGTCTTGCTATACAATTCTTGTTTCAGATTTTTTGCAGGAAAGCTTCTCTCTAAATGGGAAGGTCCTTATATTATGGAGGAGGTCTACCATTTTGGTGCCACCAAAATCAACAACGCCGAAGGCACCAACCCGAAGGTGGTAAACGGGCAAAGAATCAAACATTATATCTTAGGTACTCCCATAAATGTTGAGACCAATATTATTAATACCATAACACCGGAGGAGTACATAAGGGAGACCTACCAGAATGTTTCAGACTCCGAAAAGGAATAGGTATGTGGTACGGTAAGTAAACCGACTCCAAAACTTTTCCAATGGCAATTTTTACTCCGTTTTGGAATATTTAAAAAAATTAGGAAAATTAAAAGTAGTCCGAAAAGTGCACGAGGAGGCGACAAGCGTGGGGCGCGCCCTACCCCCCTAGGCACGCCTCCCTGGCTTGTTGCCACCTCGTGTGCCCTATGGACTTCGTTTTCTTGTGGAACACTTCTTTTGGTTGGTAAAAATTCATTATATAATCTCCCGAAGGTTTTGACCACCGTACCATGACAAAATCCTCTGTTGTTGTTTCGAGTTGTTTTTCTGATAGATCTAGATCGCCATGACGTCTCCAAGCGCCCCAAGGACAAGTTTTTCGAGAAGGTCATCAACCCTTACCTCGCGGAGGTGTTGCAACACCCTCAAACCATTGAGATGCGTGAGGGGGTGCTGCACATCCGCGATGTTGAAGGGCCAAAGAGGACTGGAAGCATGGAGAAAAAGCTCAAAGCAATGGAGCGGCAAGTCTTCAACTACCAAGGGATGGTGGAACGTGGACTCAACGCCAATCACTTGATGAACACAAAATTTATCCATGACCGCAAGTTGGATGCCAAGAACATCGGAGAGGCCATCTTCAAGCTTCATGAGAGAATCGAGCATCTCCAAGCCCAGATCTATGACCTGCAAAACCAAAACCGTGAGTATGAATACAGATTTAAGAGAATGAGTTTGGCTGTAGATTCGACGATACCGGAGACTCGTTCATATTTTTATGATGGTGAACCTATGCCTTGGAAGACGGAGGATATGATTCTTTCATCATTAACAACTCCATCATCACCACTTCCGAAGAAAGAGATCTAAATACATGGGTATGGGCACTCCCCTTGGCAATTGCCAAGCTTTGAGGTGGTGCCCTGGTATCGTATCACCATCACACCTTTACCTTTATCGTTTTTCTTAGTTCGATCCTTTTGGTTATATCTCGGTTTAGTAGAATAATGATTTAGTATGATCTAGCTTTGTGTTTTGCTCTATGTTCCCTCTATGTAATCGAGTCCAAGAGATATATAATAAAGATTTGTTTTGAGTTGTGGGCTTTGTTTTCTTGCTATGATCATGAGAAAAAGAAATAAATAATAAAAGAAATAAAATATTATATAATGATCTTATGGGAAGTGACGACTTCACATATAAGAAGTATGTCGCATGAAACTTGTTGTCAATTGATAAATATAGTTTTGGTCATTGTTGCAATTAATAGGAAGTGATAAAGAAAGAGAGGTCTCACATATAAATATACTATCTTGGACATCTTTTGTGGTTGTGAGCACTCATTAAAATATTATATGCTAAAAGGTTGATGTTGGACAAGGAAGACAACGTAATGGGTTATGTTGCGGTAATTGCCTTTGGCTCCTAGGTGCATATGCACCCATTGTCGAAATACACATTTTGAAAAGTTAAAAAATTCGGAACAAAAACCCTGCGTGTATATCCGGACATTTTATGTGTGTGCACAAAGTTTCAGTGAAAAACGACGTTTTTTGTGGCTTGTGTAAAAAAGACAATTTCTGATGCTTCATTCGAACTATTCACAAGGCATTTCTTTATCTTTTTTACACAAGCCACAAAAAACGTCGTTTTTCACCGAGACCTTGTGAACGCACATAAAATGCCCGGATATACACGTGAAATTTTTGTTCCGAATTTTTCAACTTTTCGAAATGTGTATTTCGACAATGGGTGCATATGCACCTAGGAGCCAAAACGCCGCTCTCGTTATGTTGCTTTATATCCGAATATAAGTTATATTATTATGGATCCTCCAACATGTTGAGCTTGCTTCTCACCCCTTGCTAGCCAAATCTTTCGCACCAAGTAGAGATAGTACTTGTGCATCCAAACATCCCTTAACCCACTTTTGCCATGAGAGTTCACTATACCTACATACGGATTGAGTAAGATCCTTTAAGTAAGTTGTCATCGGTGCAAGCAATAAAAATTGCTCTCCAAATATGTATGATCTATTAGTGTGAGGAAAATAAGCTTTATACGAACTTATGATATAGAAGAAATAAAAGCGACAGACTGCATAATAAAGTTCTTTATCACAAGCGGGAATATAAAGTGACATTCTTTTGCACTAAGATTTTGTGCATCCAACCATTAAAGTGCATGACTACCTCTGCTTCCCTCTGCGAAGGGCCTATCTTTTATTTACCCTCTACCTTAATAAAAGAGTCATGGTGATCACCACTTATTCCCTTTTTTACACTTTTTCTTTTTGGCAAGCACTTTATGTTGGGGGGACATCCAAATATACAGACGGTCTATTATGCTAATATTAGCAGAATAACTATTCTGCACACCACTTCGGCACTGCACGCTCAAGAGAAGCGCACTGCATCATTTTGACGACGAGCAATGCAATAGAGACTAGTGAACTTCGTGTCGAAAAAAACTGCACGCGGTATTTTTTCGGTACTATTTTCGCTCTAGTTTTTTAACCGTTTATCGGAATAAGGCGTGTAATATGCCGTTGAAAAGCTATGAATTAGGCGCAACTTCGACATGTTGAACACTTTTCGAGATTCCAAACGGTTTAAGAGCAGTTTTGAAAATGATGCGGCGGATGACGAGTGGCAGCGAGCGTTTTTTCGCGTTTTTTTCTAAACCATTTGTCGGAATGAAGCAAATGATACACTGTTGGATAGATATCGTCGAGGCGCATCTTTTACATATATAAATCTTTCTCTAATTCATTATGGTTTAAGAGCAGTTTCAAATTTACTAATTCGCGGAACTCTGTTTTTTTGAATTTTTTTCAATTTTCGGTACTGTTTTCGCTCTAGTTTTTGAACCGTTTATCCAAACGAGGCGTGTGATACGTCGTTGGAAAGCTACGAATGAGGCGCAACTTTCATATGTAGGAATGGTTTTGAGATTCCTTACGGTTTTAAGTTAATTTTGAAAATCGTGCGGCGGATGACGAGTGGCAGCGGCTGTTTTTTTGTGAAATTTTTGCAAACCGCTAGTCGGAATAATTCAAACGATACGCCGTTGGAAAGATATCGACGAGACGCAACTCTTTCATGTAGAACACTCTCTCTAATTCTTTACGGTTTAAGAGCAGTTTTAAATTTACTGAAACGGGGACACTCTGTTTTTCGCGACACCCAAATCGACGTGCGTACTTCATTCGACTGAAAACCGCACTGCATCGGACGAAATGCCGCACTGCATTAGATGGGTAAGAGAACTGCATGGTTTCCTTTTTGTGGGACGTAAATTTTTGAAGACGAGGAAGAAAACCGCACTGCTTTTAGACAGAAAAGCGCACTACATCAAAGAGCCAAGCGAACTTCATGATTTTCTTGTCGGGCGTAATTTTTCTTAGATGAGCTTTTGTGAGTTTTAATGCACTGCTTCGAACGGAAAACCGCACTGCATCAGAAAGTCAAGCGAACTTCATGATTTCTTTTTGTTGGACGTAAATTTTCTCAAACGAGTTTTTGTTTTCTTTTTTAAAACATTTTTTTATAAACGAGAGTGGACCGCAGAGACGAGTGCAAATGAACCTCGACATACATGGAAGTGAATCACATTACTATTTTTTGTTTCTCTAATTCTTTTCACACTTCCACACTTTGTGCAAGTGAACAACATCGGTCTCAAAAGTGAACCACATCCGAAACCAAACGCACTGCAGGTGTTGATTTTAGTCGAGTGAGTTTAGAAACACATGAAATAAATTGTACTTTATACAAAAGGGTAATGAGCTGCTACACACAAGTTTAGTGAGCTAATTTTTTGTCAACAAACAATTTTATTAAAGACACACATGCCCATTGTTGAGCACTGCACACACCCACATGCCGCACTGCACGCACATGCTGTAGACCGCCCGACCCGAGCTGTAAGAAATGGAAAAATGAGCGGACACCGGAAGCGCACTGCACTGGGCAACCGCACAAGATGATTGCACATCCAAAATCTGCAAAAACAAAAAGCAAAAAATGCCTTCTGTAAACTGCATAGGCGGCAACTCATGTCCCCGGGATGCCGTCGCCGTCGTTGACCTTCTTCGTGCCTTTTGACAAACACGCTAATTTTTGTGAAACGAACTGCAGCAAACACACCAATTTTGCACTGAGTTGACAAAAAAACACCTTGGGCAGCGAGCGGCCAAGATGGAACTCATCGACGTTGCGAGGAGAGGAGACTGGATCCGGCGGTGATGTGCGAGGTCAGAGGAGGGGTAGCGAACTGCAAGGTGGAGCGTAGGAACTGCTGCTCGCCTAGGATCCGCACCTGCCACAGCTTACGGATTAGGCTGCGGGGGTGGCGCTAGTGAACTGCTTCGGTTGTAGGGGAGTGGTGGCGGCGAGGATTCCTTCTCACCCCGATGCTCCTCGATCTGCGGGCGAGTCGAGCACCTCTGGTTGCTGGAAGGGCCACGGCAAGGGCCCCTCTGCCCTGGGGTCCTCGGCGTTGAGCCAGGGGAGGACCGGCTGGATCCAGGCGCGCGGGGAGGTAGCAAGGTCGCAGTGGTGTGGGTGTTGATGCGGCGACGCGCTGGATCTCGTGGTGGGTGGCCTGGGTGGGGCGGCGTCGGCCCTGCCTCATGTGCACGGCGGTGTGGGGGCAGCTCGGATCCAGCCGCTACGCAGATGAGAGCTGGGGTGGTGCAGCTTGTTCAGGGCCGCCGGATCCGGTCGATGTGCAGACTAGGGCGGGGACAGGGCTGCGCGGGAGGTAGGTGGTGGGGCTGGGCGGCAGAGGAGGTAGGTGGAGCACGGGTGCGAGACCGTGGCGGCGATGGATCTCAACTTGCCGGGGGGGAGGTGAGGTGGAGGAGGGGGACAGAGGAGAGGGCTGACCTCGTCGCTTGCCAGAAGAAGGAGGCGGCGGACGGCCCGGCCGTGCTTACAGGAGGCCGTCGGGGCACGAGGTCGGATTTCTCGCGCGGATCCTGCGCTCTAGGGTGCTAGGGCGGCGCGCTGGCAAGGGGGAGGAAGGGCGGTGGAGGCGCAGGGCCCCTGACGGCAGTTGAAGTGCAGGGCCCGAAGGAACAATGGAGGTTTGGGGGTGGAGCGCGGGATGAAGAAGGCAGGTTGGGGTGGGTGGGTGCGTAGGGGAGAGGAAGAAGGTGGGGGTGGGGTTGCGGTCTTTTTTTGCTGTGGTTCGGTTCGGGTGTTTTGCAGTGCCGAACTGTTAGCAGAATAAGGTGTTTTGGTGTGCAAAATAAGGTCTTAAGGGGTGTTATCATAATAGACCCACCCTATATATATATATATATATATATATATATATATATATGTATCCACTCGGATGTAGATATTCATAAGCTATTATTGTTGACATTACCCTCGAGGAAAAAGTTTAGGAGGCGAAAACATAAGTCCCTATATTTCTCTGTGTCCGACTGAAACTTTGATCTCATAAGTATCGCGTGAGTGTTAGCAATTGTGAAAACTAAATGATAGTTGAGTATGTGAACTTGCTGAAAAGCTCTTATATTGACTCTTTCTTACGTTATGATAAATTGCAATTGCTTCAATGACTGAGATAATAGTTTCTTAATTTCCATCAAAGTTCTTGTTTCATACTTTACCTTGTGAACGAATTGTTACTTTAACATAAGAAGTTATATGACAATATATGTTGCCATTCTAAAGATGATCACGATGCCTTCATGTTCGTATTTTATTTTATCGACACCTCCATCTCTAAACATGTGGGCATGATTATCGATTTCGGCTTTCGCTTGAGGACAAGCGAGGTCTAAGCTTGGGGGAGTTGATACGTCCATTTTGCATAATATTTTTATATTGATATTTATTGCATTATGGGATGTTATTACACATTATGGTACAATACTTATGCCTTTTCTCTCTTATTTTACAAGGTTTACATGAAGAAGGAGAATGCCGGCAGCTGGAATTATGGACCGGAAAGGTGCAAATCTGAGAGACCTATTCTGCATAACTCCAAAAGTCCTAAAACATTACGGAGAATTATTTTTGAATATATAAAAAATATTGGCTGAAGAAAATACCTGAGGGGACCCACCAGGTAGCCACAAGGGTGGGGCGCGCGCCCTACCCCCCTAGGCGCGCCTCCTGGCTTTTGGGCCCCCTGGCAGGCCTTCGGTGCCCCTCTTCTACTATATGGTGTCTTTTGACTTGGAAAAAACCAAGAGGAAGCTTTCAGGACGAAGTGCCGCCACCTCGAGGCGAAACTTGGGTAGAACCAATCTAGGGCTCCAGCGGAGTTGTTTTGTCGGGGAAACTCCCCCCCCCCCGGAGGGGGAAATCAAAGCCATCATCATCACCAATGATCATCTCAACGAGAGGGGGTCAATCTCCATCAACATCTTCACCAGCACCATCTCCTCCCAAACACTAGTTCATCTCTTGTATCTGATCTTTGTCTCAAAACCTCAGATTGGTACCTGTGGGTTGCTAGTAGTGTTGATTACTCCTTGTAGTTGATGCTAGTCGGTTTATTTGGTGGAACATCATATGTTAAGATCCTTAGTGATAATTATTACTCCTCTGATTATGAACATGAATATGCTTTGTGAGTAGTTGCGCTTGTTCCTGAGGACATGGGAGAAGTCTTGTTATAAGTAATCATGTGAATTTGGTATTTGTTCGATATTTTGATGAGATGTATGTTGTCTTTCCTCTAGTGGTGTTATATGAACGTCGACTACATGACACTTCACCATTGTTTGGGCCTAGGGGGAGGCATTGGGAAGTAATAAGTAGATGATGGGTTGCTAGAGTGACGGAAGCTTAAACCCTAGTTTATGCATTGCTTCATAAGGGGCTGATTTGGATCCATATGTTTCATGCTATGGTTAGATTTATCTTAATTCTTCTTTCGTAGTTGCGGATGCTTGCTATAGGGGTTAATCATAAGTGGGAAGCTTGTCCAAGTAAGGACAACACCCAAGCACCGGTCCACCCACATATCAAATTATCAAAGTAACGAACGGGGATCATATGAGCATGATGAAAACTAGCTTGACAATAATTCCCATGTGTCCTCAGGAGAGCTTTGCTTTATATAAGAATTCGTCCAGGCTTGTCCTTTGCTACAAAAAGGATTGGTCCACCTTGTTGCACCCTTGTTACACTTGTTACTTGTTACCCGTTATGAATTATCTTATTACAAAACTATCTGTTACCGATAATTTCAGTGCTTGCAGAGAATACCTTGCTAAAAACTGCTTGTCAGTTCCTTCTGCTCCTCATTGGGTTCAACACTCTTACTTATCGAAAGGACTACGATAGATCCCCTATACTTGTGGGTCATCAAATAATCCAAGTTCTGGACCAAATAAGTTTGTGAAGATTTGGAGGCTACCTCAGGTTTGAGCTCCTACTTTGTGTGGGAAACTCAAAAGAGAAGAAAGCGAGGCATTGTGTTGTTGGGGGTACTTGGAGTTCGCCACACCTCTCCAACGAAGAATAGAACTCCCACAATAGTATGAACTTGGGATAAATCCTTCGTCTCCGACTTGTGGTTACCTCTTCCTTCACCTTTATTTTTGTAAATTATTTCTAGCTCTGTTTACATATGTATTTTGTGTTGCTAGCTTTATCCTATCATATAGGTTGTATCACATACTTGCACATTTATAGATCTAACATCACCCACATTCCCCTAAATTTGAAAATAAAAGATAAACTTTGTATCCGGCTATTCACTCCCCCCCTTGAGTTGATGTCTTAGATCATTCAGTTAACAACATGTGTTGCAAACTAATAATTTATCGAGCAATCTCTTAGAAGCATTCAACTTAGTTATCGCCAAGTGTACATGTACATTTTAGACCCTTTCCCCTAATATGAACGTGCCTATTTGATAACCGTTTGATATTTGTTGCCATATCAATTGAGTTATGGACCGTTGATTTTCCCCATTAACTCCACCAGTGCTCTATATAATCCAAACATGAATCCCTAACCCTAGATACTCCCTGTCCCCGCACCCAACGCGCACGTCCTCCCCGCCGCCATGTTGTTGTTACCCTTGACGTTAGTACAACCACGCGAGATCTCCCCTCCTAAATTGTGGGATCTAAAATGAAGAGTTGCAATGACACCAGGCTTCAACTCATCCTTCCTTGCTTGCTCGTCGTCATTCTATTTGCTTCATCGTTAGGTTTGGATTCCTCGCCTCCCATAATAAAATTCACCACCTATTATCATTGCCACCACCAGGCTTTCCTCGTGACCCCTCTTGGTGTCTCTCTCTCTCTCTATCTCTCCTACCCACTGTTAAGCCATCAACACCCTTATTTTGAACCCTAGAAGCTATTGGATCTTAAATCAAACTTTTATTCTTGCCCTTGCAAAAAGCTCCGTCGAGATGAAGGCAAAGTTGTTCTGAAGAAAACGAAGGTATACAATCTTACAATACAAAATATATTTAGCAAAATGTTTAGATATTAGTTGTATAGTCATCCCATCAATTTGAGTTTGCGAATAAAGGTGCTCATATAATTTTCTTCCCTGGATTTTTTTGGATGAAAATTTATCGCTGCAACATCAAGACCAATCCCTTTTGTTTGGTATGATTCGAGAGATCACACATCTTTCACATCTCTATAGTTTAGTTGTGTTTCCTTTCTTCTTCCTTTTTCTGGTTGTAGTCACTTGCTTTTCCTACAAAACAAACTATTCATGTGTTCACTAGCTTTTACTGTCTATATGTATGTGTAGATCATATTATCACATCTACGTATAATAGTTGCTTTTCCTGCCTTCCTTCTTTCTCTTTGTTATAGTCACATTGACGAGGAAGAGTTGTCAGATTGAGAAGACATGATGTCAAGTGTCTACCACCACATAACCGTAGCCACTATGTAAGAGCTAACATATGTGTTCCTTTAGAAAATTGAAACTTCATTAACCCTAACCTTTGTAGCAACTAGGATGCGGGCAATCATATTATTATAAAACCAATAAATCGGGAAGAAAAGATGGAGTATATGAGTGAATAGAGCAAGAAATTGAAAAGGGCAAATGGGATGGGCCAAGTCCTTGTTGGAAATATGCCCTAGAGGCAATAATAAAAGTATTATTATATTTCAATGTTCATGATAATTGTCTTTTGTTCATGCTATAACTGTGTTATCCGGAAATCGTAATACACGTGTGAACACTTAGACCCCAATGTGTCCCTAGTGAGCCTCTAGTTGACTAGCCCGTTGTGATCAATAGATGGTCATGGTTTCCTGACTATGGAGATTGGATGTCGTTGATAACGGGATCACATCATTAGGAGAATGATGTGATGGACAAGACCCAATCATAAGCATAGCATAAAAGATCGTATAGTTCGTTTGCTAGAAGCTTTGCCAATGTCAAGTATCTCTTCCTTCGACCGTGAGATCGTGTAACTCCGGTTACCATAGGAGTGCCTTGGGTGTATCAAGCGTCACAACATAAGCGGGTGACTATAAAGGTGCATTACGGTATCTCCGAAAGTATCTGTTGGGTTGACACGGATCGAGGCGGGATTTGTCACTCCGTGTATGACGGAGAGGTATCTCTGGGCCCACTCGGTAATGCATCATCATAATGAGCTCAAAGTGACCAAGGTGTTGTACGGGATCATGCATTCTGATGCGAGTAAAGTGACTTGCGATAACGAGGCCGAGCGAGGTATTGGGATACCGACGATCGAGTCTCGGGCAAATAACGTACCGATTGACAAAGGAATTGCATACAAGGTTTGATCGAATCCTCGACATCGTGGTTCAACCGATGAAATCATCGAGGAGCATGTAGGAGCCAACATGGGTATCCAGATCCGCTGTTGGTTATTGCCCGAAAGTCGTCTCGGTCATGTCTGCGTGTCTCCGAACCCGTAGGGTCTACACATAAGGTTCGGTGGCGCTAGGGTAAGTAGGAAGACTAGTATGTGAATACGAATGTTGTTGAGTCTGGATGAGATCCGGGACGTCACGAGGAGTTCGGAAGGGTCCGGAGGTAAAGAATAATGTATAGGAAGTGGTGATTGGCCATCGGGAAAGTTTGAGGTCTCCGGTAAAATCACGGGACCACCGGAAGGGTCCCGGGGTCCACCGGTGGGGCCACCTATCCGGAGGGCCCCATGGGCCAAGGAGGAAGGAACCAGCCCACGGGGGCTGGTGCGCCCCTAGGCCCACCCCTGCGCCTAGGGTTGAAACCCTAGGGGTGGGCGTCCCACCGGCAGGGGCACTCCACCCCCTTGTCGCCGCCCCGGAGATTGGATCTCGAGGGCAGCCACCAGGGGCCTATATAAAGGGGGTGAGGAGGGGGCTGCTGTACCAACTCCCAAGGCGCAGCCCTCCCTCCCAACACATCTCCTCCTCCGTAAGAGCTCGTGAAGCCTGCCGAGTATCTTGCTTCTCCACCATCACCACGCCGTCGTCTTGCCGGTGGAGCTGTCTTCCTCAACCTCTCCTTCCTCCTTGCTGGATCAAGGCGGAGGAGACGTTGCTCGTCCCCGCACGTGTGTTGAGCAGCGGAGGTGCTGTCCGTTCAGCTCTTGGACATCGGTGATCTGAATCACGTTCGAGTACAACTCCATCATCACCTTGCAAGCTTCATACGCGATCTACAAGTGGTATGTAGATGCAATCTCTCTCCATTACTCGTTGCTTAGATGAACTCATAGATGGATCTTGGTGAAGCCGTGGGAAAAATTTTAATTTTACTAGCGTTCCCCAACAAAGGCATCATGAGCTAGGTCTATCGTAGTTCTCTAATGCACGAGTAGAACACAATTTGTTGTGGGCGTTGATCTTGTCATCTTACTTGCCTCTACTAGTCTTTTCTTGCTCAGCGGTATTGTGGGATGAAGCGGCCCGGACCAACCTTACACGTGCGCTTCGTGAGACCGGTTCCACCGGTGACATGCACTAGTTGCATAAGGTGGCTGGCGGTGTCTGTCTCTCCCACTTTAGTTGGAGCGGATTCGATGAACAAGGCCCTTATGAAGGGTAAATAGAAGTTGACAAAATCACGTTGTGGTGATTCGTAGGTAAGAAAACGTTCTTGCTAGAACCCAATCGCAGCCACGTAAAGATGCAACAACAATTAGAGGGCGTCTAACTTGTTTTTGCAGCGATTGATCATGTGATGTGATATGGCGAGAAGTTGTGATGAATGATGAATTGTGATGTATGAGATCATGTTCTTGTAATAGGATTCACGACTTGCATGTCGATGAGTATGACAACCGCGAGAGCCATAGGAGTTGTCTTTTTTTGTATGACCTGCGTGTCATTGAAGAGCGCCATGTAAACTACTTTACTTCATTGCTAAACGCGTTAGTCATAGAAGTAGAAGTAGTCGTTAGGCGTGACAACTTCATGAAGACACGATGATGGAGATCATGATGATGGAGATCATGGTGTCAAGCGGTGACAAGATGATCATGGAGCCGAAGATGGAGATCAATGGAGCTTTATGATATTGGCCATATCATGTCACAACTATATAATTGCATGTGATGTTTATTATGTTCATGCATCTTGTTTACTTAGGACGACGGTAGTAAATAAGATGATCCTTACAAAATTTCAAGAAGTGTTCTCCTTAAGCGTGCACCGTTGCTACAGTTCATCGCTTCTAAGCACCACGTGATGATCGGGTGTGATGGATTCTTACGTTCACATACAGCGGGTGTAAGACAGTTTTACACAAATGAAAACACTTAGGGTTAACTTGACGAGCCTAGCATGTGCGGACATGGCCTCGGAACACGGAGACCGAAAGGTCGAACACGAGTCGTATGGAAGATCGATCAACATGAAGATGTTCACCGACGATGACTAGTCCGTCTCACGTGATGATCGGACACGGGCTAGTCGACTCGGATCGTGTAACACTTAGATGACTAGAGGATGTCTAATCTAAGTGGGAGTTCATAATTTTGATTAGAACTTTATTATCATGAACTTAGTCTAAAACCTTTGCAAATATGTCTTGTAGATCAATGGCCAGCGCTAATGTCAACATGAATTTCAACGCGTTCCTAGAAAACCAAGCTGAAAGATGATGGCAGCAACTATACGGACTGGGTCCGGAACACGAGATCATCCTCATAGCTGCCAAGAAACAGTATGTCCTAGAAGCACCGTTAGGTGACCCACTGTTCTCCAGTACTGCAAGACGATTTGAGCGTCTGGCGACTCGTTCGATGATTACTCCCTCGTTCGGTGCGGCATGCTCTACAGCTTAGAACCGGGGCTCCAAAAGCGTTTTGAGCATCACGGAGCATATGAGATGTTGAAGAGCTGAAACTAGTTTTCCAAGCTCATGCCCGGTCGAGAGATATGATGTCTCGACAAGTTCTACAGCTTGTAAGATGGAGGAAAACAGTTACGTCGGTGAGCACATCACGAAGATGTGCAGGTTGCACAACCGTATGACCCAAATGAACATTAACCTCCCGATGAGGCGGTCATTGGAGAATCCTCGATCGCTTCCACCAAGCTACAAGAGCTTTGTGATGAACTACAACATGCGAGGGATGGTGAAGACCATTCTGAAGTGTACTCAATCTTTGAAGTCAGCAGAGGCTGAAATCAGAAAGAACATCAAGTGTTGATGGTCAATAAGACCACTAAGTTCAAGAAGGGCAAGGGAAGAAGAACTTCAAGAAGGGCGGCAAGGATGTTGCCGCGCCCGATAAACTTGTTGCGGGAAGAAGTCAAAGAATGGACCCAAGCACGAGGTAAGTGCTTTTATTGCAAGGGAAGGGTCCTTTGAAGCGGAACTGCCCCAAATACTTAGCGGATAAGAAGGCCGGCAACACCAAAGGTATATTTGATATACATGTGATTGATGTGTACCTTACCATTACTCGTAGTAACTCCCGGGTATTTGATACGGTGCCGTTGCTCATATTTGTAACTCACAGCAGGGCTGCGGAATAAGCGGAGGCTGGCGAAGGGCGAGGTGACGATGGCGTCGGGAATGGTTCGAGTCGATGTGATCGCCGTCGACACGCTGCCTCTACATTTACCTCTGGGATTAGTTTTGAACCTTAATAATTGTTATTTAGTGCCAAGTTTGAGCATGAACATTGTATCTGGATCTCGTTTGATCTGAGATGGCTACTCATTTAAGTCGAGAATAATGGTTGTTCGATTTATATGAGAGATATGTTTTATGGTCATGCTCCGATGGTCAATGGTTTATTCTTAATGAATCTCGGCGTAATATTACACATGTTCATAGTGTGGATGCCAAAAGATGTAAATTTGATAACGATAGTCCCACATACTTGTGTACTTGCCGCCTTGGTCACATTGGTGTCAAGCGCATGAAGAAGCTCCATCTTGATGGACTTTTAGAGTCTCTTGATTATGAATCGTTTGACACATGCGAACCATGCCTCTTAGGCAAAATGACCAAGACTCCGTTCTCGGAACAATGGGCGAGCAACCAACTTGTTGGAAATCATACATACCAATGTGTGCGGTCCAATGGCGTTGAGGCTCATGGAGGATATCGTTATGTTCTCACTCTCACCGATGACTTGAGTAGATATGGGTATGTCTACTTAATGAAACACAAGTCTGAGACCTTTGAAAAGTTCAAGGAATTTCAGAATGAGGTGGAGAATCAACGTGACCGAAAGATAAAGTTCCTCTGATCGGATCGTGGAGGAGAATACTTAAGTCACGAATTTGGCACACACTTAAAGAAATGTGGAATCGTTTCACAACTCACGCCGCTGGAACACCTCGGTAAACGGTGTGTCGAGCGTCGTGTCGCACTCTATTGGATATGGTGCGGTCTATGATGTCTCTTACCGATTTACATTGTCATTTTGGGGATCGCTCTAGAGACAGCTACATTCACTTTAAATAGGGCACCGTCTAAATCCGTTGAGGCGACACCGTATGAATTATGGTTTGGGAAGAAACCTAAGTATCGTTTCTAAAAGTTTGGGGATGCGATGCTTATGTCAAGAAACTTCAACTGAAAAGCTCGAACCCAAGTCGGAAAAATGCGTATTCATAGGATACCCTAAGGAAGCTGTTGGGTATACCTTCTACTTAAGATCCGAAGGCAAAGTCTTTGTTGCCAAGAGCGGATGCTTTCTAGAGAAAGAGTTTCTCTCGAAAGAAGTAAGTGGGAGGAAAGTAGAACTTCGATGAAGTACTACCTCTCGAGCAGGAAAGTGGTGCGGCAGAGAAACCGTTCTGTGATGCCCACACCAACGAAGAGGAAATCATTGATGATGATCAAGGTACTTGGATCAAGTTACTCTTGAACTTGAAGGTCCACGAGGACACGTTCCGCACTGAGTGGTACGGCAACCTGTCATGGAAATCATGTTGCTAGACAACAATGAACCTTGAACTATGAAGAAGCAATGGCGGGCCCGGATTCCAACAAATGGCTTGGAGCCATGAAATCCGAGATAGAATCCATGTATGAAAACAAAGTATGGACTTTGACAGACTTGCCGATGATCGGCGAGCGATAGAAAACAAATGGATTTTTAAGAAGAAGGCGGACGCGGATGGTAATGTTACCATCTATAAAGCTCGACTTGTCGCTAAGGGTTATCGACAAGTTCAAGGGATTGACTTCTGACGAGACATTCTCTCCGTGGCGAAGCTTAAGTCCGTCCGAATCATGTTAGCAATTGGCGCATACTATGATTATGAGATATGGCAGATGGGCGTCAAAGCGGCATTCCTTTATGGACATCTTAAGGAAGAGCTGTATATGATGCAGCGGAAGGTTTTGTCGATCCTCGAGCGCTAACAAAGTATGCAAGCTCCAATGATCCATTTATGGACTGGTGCAAGCATCTCGGAGTTGGAACATTAGCTTTGATGAGATGATCAAAGCGTTTGGGTTTAAGCGGACTTATGGAGAAGCTGCGTTTACAAGAAAGTGAGTGGGAGCTCAGTAGCATTTCTCCTACTATATGTAGATGACATACTCTTGATGGGAAATGATACAAAACTTCGGACAGCATAAAGGCCTACTTGAATAAGTGTTTTTCAATGAAGGACCTTGGAGAAGCTGCTTATATATTAGGCATCAAGATCTATAGGGATAGATCGAGGCGCCTCATAGGTCTTTCACAAAGCACATACCTTGATAAGATTTTGAAGAGGTTCAAAATGGATCAGTCAAGAAAGGGTTCTTGCCTATGTTACAAGGTGTGAAATTGAGCTCAGCTCGATCACCGACCACGGCAAAAGATAAAGAAGAGATGAGTGTCATCCCTATGCTTCAGCCATAGGATCTATTATGTATGCCATCTTGTGTACGGACCGATGTAAACCTTGCCGTAAGTTTGGTTGCAAGATACCAAAGTAATCCGGCAAAGAACACTGGACAGCGGTCAAGAATATCTGAAGTACCGAAAAGGACAAAGGACATGTTTCGTTTATGGAGGAGACGAAGATCTCGTCGTAAGGGTTCGTCGGCGCTAAGCCGACTCAGATCTGATGACTCTAAGTCACAAACCGGATCGTGTATATGTTGAATGGTGGAAGCGATGGTGGTGCGGCTGCAAGCGAAGCGTCGTGGCGGGATCTACGTGTGAAGCGGAGTACATGGCAGCCTCGGAGGCAGCGCATGAAGCGATTTGGGTGAAGGAGTTCATCACCGACCTAGGAGTCATACCCAATGCGTCGGGGCGATCAAACTCTTCTGTGACAACACCGAGCTATTGCCCTTGCCAAGGAGCCGGGTTTCACAAGAAGACCAGAGCACATCAAGCGTCGTTTCAACTCCATCCGTGAAAATGTTCAAGATGGAGACATAGAGATTTGCAAAGTGCACACGGATCTGAATGTCGCGGATCCGTTGACTAAACCTCTCTCGCGTACAAAACAGGATCAACACCAGAACTCTATGGGTGTTCGATTCATCACAATGTAACTAGATTAGTGACTCTAGTGCAAGTGGGAGACTGTTGGAAATATGCCCTAGAGGCAATAATAAAAGTATTATTATATTTCAATGTTCATGATAATTGTCTTTTGTTCATGCTATAGCTGTGTTATCCGGAAATCGTAATACACGTGTGAACACTTAGACCCCAATGTGTCCCTAGTGAGCCTCTAGTTGACTAGCCCGTTGTGATCAATAGATGGTCATGGTTTCCTGACTATGGAGATTGGATGTCGTTGATAACGGGATCACATCATTAGGAGAATGATGTGATGGACAAGACCCAATCATAAGCATAGCATAAAAGATCGTATAGTTCGTTTGCTAGAAGCTTTGCCAATGTCAAGTATCTCTTCCTTCGACCGTGAGATCGTGTAACTCCCGGTTACCATAGGAGTGCCTTGGGTGTATCAAACGTCACAACATAACTGGGTGACTATAAAGGTGCATTACAGGTATCTCCGAAAGTATCTGTTGGGTTGACACGGATCGAGACTGGGATTTGTCACTCCGTATGACGGAGAGGTATCTCTGGGCCCACTCGGTAATGCATCATCATAATGAGCTCAAAGTGACCAAGGTGTTGTACGGGATCATGCATTCTGATGCGAGTAAAGTGACTTGCGATAACGAGACCGAGCGAGGTATTGGGATACCGACGATCGAGTCTCGGGCAAATAACGTATCGATTGACAAAGGGAATTGCATACAAGGTTTGATCGAATCCTCGACATCGTGGTTCAACCGATGAAATCATCGAGGAGCATGTAGGAGCCAACATGGGTATCCAGATCCGCTGTTGGTTATTGCCCGAGAGTCGTCTCGGTCATGTCTGCGTGTCTCCCGAACCCGTAGGGTCTACACACTAAGGTTCGGTGGCGCTAGGGTAAGTAGGAAGACTAGTATGTGAATACGAATGTTGTTGAGTCCGGATGAGATCCGGGACGTCACGAGGAGTTCGGAAGGGTCCGGAGGTAAAGAATAATATATAGGAAGTGGTGATTCGGCCATCGGGAAAGTTTGGGGTCTCCGTGAAATCACGGACCACTGGAAGGGTCGGGGGTCCACCGGTGGGGCCACCTATCCGGAGGGCCCCATGGGCCAAAGGGGAAGGAACCAGCCCACAGGGGCTGGTGCGCCCCTAGGCCCACCCCTAGCCTAGGGTTGAAACCCTAGGGGTGGGGCGCCCACCGGCAGGGGCACTCCACCCCCTTGGCCGCCGCCCCCGGAGATCGGATCTCGAGGGCAGCCACCTGAGGGGCCTATATAAAGGGGTGAGGAGGGGGCTGCTGTACCAACTCCCAAGGCGCAGCCCTCCCTCCCAACACATCTCCTCCTCCGTAAGAGCTCGTGAAGCCTCGCCAGAATCTTGCTTCTCCACCATCACCACGCCGTCGTCTTTGCCGGTGGAGCTGTCTTCCTCAACCTCTCCTTCCTCCTTGCTGGATCAAGGCGGAGGAGACGTCGCTCGTCCGTCGTGTGTTGAACGCGGAGGTGCTGTCCGTTCAGCGCTTGGACATCGGTGATCTGAATCACGTTCGAGTACGACTCCATCATCACCTTGCAAGCTTCATACGCGATCTACAAGTGGTATGTAGATGCAATCTCTCTCCCATTACTCGTTGCTTAGATGAACTCATAGATGGATCTTGGTGAAGCCGTAGGAAAAATTTTAATTTTCTGCAACGTTCCCCAACAGTCCTAACATAATATCCATTTCTTGTAAGATCAGTGTTTTGCAATCAAAAGAAGACACCGAGGGGCTCACCGGCTTTATCAATGGTGAGATCGATAACCTGAGTTAGATCTTCAACTCTATCTTGATAAACCGTCCTTTGATCATTTTCACAAAAACAAATTATCAGAGATCAAAAACTATTTGGTGGATTTCCAATTTTTTTGCCTGCGAGGTAACATAGAAAACCTTTCATTAAGATATGAACGGACCACTACTTGAGCTACTAGAACATATCAATTCACCCATTCTTTTAGCATGAATCCTTGTTTAGATTTAGGTATTCCAATTTGTGGATTGATTTAGACAAAAGTTTGTGAAGATTTGGGGGCTACCTCGAGGTTTACCACTGGAGATTTGAGCTCCTACTTTGTGCGGGAATCTCAAAGGAGAAGGAGGCGAGACTTTGTGTTGTTTGTGGTACTTGGTGTTCGCCATGAATCTCTAGCGGAGATTATAACCCCCCAAGAGTGTGAACTTAGGATAAATCCTTCGTCTCTTACTTGTGGTTATCTCTGCCTCCACTTATGTAAATTATTGGTAGCTTTGTTTACTTGTGCATCTAGTGTACCTAGTGTTATCCTGTCATATAGGTTTGTATCACGTATTTGCACATGTACATAACTAACATCATCCACATTCACCAATTGCAAATAAAAGCTAAAATTTTGTAGTCGCCTACGCACCCCGCCAGTCAACATCTTAGATCCTTTAGCTAACAACATTTTTGCAAACTAATAATCCATCAAGCGACCTCCTAGAAGCATCATGTGAGTAATCGCCAGGTGTACTTGTACATTTTAGAATATTTCCCCTCAGATATGAAGACACATATTTGATTACCGTTGGTTCTTTGTTTCCACATATAAAATCGAGTCATGGACCGTTGATTTTTCCAATTCACTCCACAAATTCTCTATATAAGCAAACCATGAATCTCTAACCCTAGAGACTCCCTCTTCCCTCCCACAACGCTCGCGTCCTCCCCGTCGCCAAGTTTTTCTTACCATTTGCGTTAGTACAACCATGCAAGATATCCCCTCATAAATTGTGGCCTCTAAATCCAAGAGCGGCACCAACACCACACTTCACCTCGTCCTTCCTTGCCTGCTCACTGTCTATTTTTCACCATCATCATCTCGCTTGGTTCATCGATAGGTTTGTATTCGTTGCCTCCCAAGATAAAATTTCCCACCTATAGTCATTGCCACCATCGTGCTTTCCTCGTGGCCCCTCTTGGTGTCTCTCTCGCTACCTCTCCTATCCAACGCTAACCCATCAACACCCTTATTTTGACTCCTAGGATCTATTGAATCCTAAATCAAACTTAAAGCTCCCTGGAGAGACAAAGACAAAGTTGACATGAAAAAAATGAAGGTATAAACCCTTAAACGTACAAATATATTTAGCAATATGTGTAAATATTAGTCGTATTTCTTGGATAAAGATGTTCTTATAATTGTGTTTCCATGATTTGTTTGGATAAACATTTACCACAACAAGAACAACATCATGATTAATCCCTTTTGTTTGGTAACATTCGAGAGATCACACATTTTTCACATCTCCGTAGGATTGTTTTATTTCCTCCTTCTTATAATCGCTTGTTTTTCCCGCAAAACAAAATATTCATGTGTTCAGTAGCTTTTACCATCTATATGTATGTGTAGTTATTGTTATCACATTTCTATAGTTGCATTCTCTTCCTTGCTTTCTTTTTGTAATATTCACGTTGACGTGGAAGAGTTGTTCAGTTGACGAGGCGTGATATCAAGTGTCGCCAACCGCATAACCCTAGCCACCAAGCTAAGATATGTGTTTCTTTAGCAAATGGGAACTTCATTACCCCCAACCTTTGTAGCAACTAGCATGCGTGCAATCGTATTATTAGAACATCATTAAACCAGGCAAAAAAGATCTAGTATACGAGTGGATAGAGTAAGAAATTGAAAAGGGCAAACATGTTTCACCAGTTCCTAACATAATATCTTTTTCTTGTAAGATCGATATTTTGCCAGTAAAAAGAAGACAACAAGCACCAACAATGGGCCCGACAACCTGAGTTAGATCTTCACATCTACCTTAGGCCATGTACAATGGTCCTACCTTAGGAGTACCACATAGGATAAACGTTGAGGTGGAGGAGAGAGAAACCATAAAAAAGACTTGTCTTCTCTTATTTACGAGATGATCTCTTAGCACCATATTTCTCACCACGTTTTTAGGATAACTAGTTATTGAAGATAAGACTAAGATATAACATGTTTTTATTCTCATATCCAAACTATATTCAAGGCTTAAAATAAAACTGCCTTATCAACCACGATACATGCCCTTAATAAAACCGTTCTTTGGTCATTTGCACATGTTTTTTTGTCAAAGATCAATAAGTATTTGGTGAACTTCCAATTTTTTAGGTGTGCGAGGTAACATAAAAAACCTTCGATTAAGATATGAACACACCCCTTACTTGAGCTAGGGCAACATCTCAATTCATCCATTCCTTTAGTATGGAAGCTTGATTCAGTTTTTTTAGCAAAGTCTAAGTAATTTATATTTTGCGTATAATGCCAATTTTCATAAGGTATATGTGTACCACTTTACTAGTATTGTTGATATACTCCATTATTTTTTAATCCCATTTATATGAATTGCGGTTCCTAACATACTCCGCATGAAACAACCATCTCATATGTTTCACACATATGAAATGAATCCAAGTGTGAATTCTTCTAGTTTGATTTCGCAAATTGCTATTCCTAACATTTTTATCCACATGCCTCGTATGTTGCCCCCGTTCACCTAATTGTGATTCTTAACATTTTTACTCGCATGTAACAACTGCCTCATCTGTTGAATACATGGCTACATTATACCTGATTGCGATTCCTACCATTTTTACCCGCATGTAACAAGTGTCGCGTATGTTGCTACATATCAAATCAATCCAAGTGTGACACTCTTCTACTTTTGATTTGTTTCAAATTGTGTTTCCTACCATTTTTACCCGTATGCTTGCGAGGACTTCATATATATATATATGAGCCCCAACGTTACCATATGCTCCATTCTACCTTCCCATGGCCACGCTCTCGCCTGGGCAGCGGCAGCAGCCGGGCGTGGACCGCCTCAGTGCGCTGCCCGACGAACTCCTTGTGACCATCCTGGATGGCCTAGACACCCGCTCCGCGCTCGCCACCACCGTCCTAGCCAAGCGCTGGACGCACCTCCCCCGCCTCCTCAGCGCACTCGAGTTTAGGGTCACTGACATGTTCCCACCGCCGGTGTACCAACAGTCTCCCGTCTTCCTGGAGCAATACGCGCCGGCCGTCATGGCCAGGTACAACGACGCCATTGACAGATTCATGGAAGCGGCCCACGCCGACGGTAGCTATATTCCCCAGCCCGGCAGGAGGCTCCGGCTCGAGTTCTTCGACCCGGACGAACCCGCTTTCGTTGACCGCCTGATCGGCACAGCGGTCAGAAGCTGGGGCATGGAGGACCTGGAGGTCATAGTCAAGCCGGTGGCACACCATATCGCTTACTTCTTCCCTCAGCATTTCCTCGACGACGAGTCGGCACAATTCATCCGCAACCTCACTCTCGGAGGTTGCAGCCTCCTCCCGCCGCTGCACAGGTACGGCAAGCTCACTGCGCTCGTCCTTCAGGATATCGGCCCATCGGTGCCTGTGGCGGCCTACGCCGGCGTGTTTTCCAGGTGCCCGGGGCTGCGGTCCGTGCACCTCAGGCGCTGCCACCCCGAAACCGACAACAACATACCCAACATCATGGAGGTGGACGCGCCGGCGTCGGGGATCATTGAGCTCGTCGTCTACCACTGCTCGTTCCAGGCGATAAGGCTGCTCGCTCTCCCGGCGCTGGAGCGCCTGGAGTGCAGCGGCAGCCCCGTCAGTCTGGCATTCGGCATCATCCCGCGCCTGGCGCACGTAGTCCTCAGCCTAGGATTCTTCATCCTGGAAGGCGACCCCTGGGACGACCGGTACGACTATACGCTCGACGAGCTCCTGGTGGCGGTTAACCCTGCGGCCGTGACGGTCACGGACCTCGTCCTCCAGTTCACGGGTACCTACAGGTGGGTGGAGCCGTGGCTCGACGGCGTCACGCCGTTACCCGTCCTGCGCAGGCTGCTGATGGCGGACGTGCCTTCCAACTGGGACGTGTCGTGGGCGTACCTCCTCCTCGAGGCGGCGCCGTCGCTCGAAGTCCTCCACGTGAGCATCACCCCCTGCGCCGAGGACTCGCAGCGCGACGTCGACATCATGTGGCGTCCGTCCAAGTACCGTCACCGTCACCTCAAGGAGCTGGTGATCGTCGGGTTCGAGCTGACGCCGACGCAGGCGTGCCTTGTCAGGATCGTCATGAAGACGTGCAAGGCGCTGAGGCGCGTCGTGCTGATGAAGGGCGGCCGCATCGAGGACAGGGGACTCGGGGGCGGCTGGGAGGTGGTGGCGCCGCAGGACAACGGCTGGAGCGACGACGAGAAGGTGGCCGCGGAGAGGGCGATCAAGAAAGTCAGATACTTCAAGCTGTACGGTCATCTGTTCTTTGCATGAGTTTGAGAGTTCTTCCGCTTTGTAAGCGGCGATTTAGGTTCGAGACTTTTTTTCCGACTGTGAGTTCGGCTCGTCGTATGTTTTAATTTCAAGTTAATGTCGGATCTGTTTGTCGAACGGTTAAAGCATTTGTGGAACGGTTAAAGCAAATGATTTCCATTCATTCCGTCTCTTTCCACTGCAAATTATTGCGTTGATTGATTTACTGAATAATGTATGTGTCAGCGATCAAGTGAAGCGCCAAGACGCAGTTCAAAAGGAAGGCCGGCCCAAGAGGCAGCCTCGCCTACCCGCTCGGCTGGCTGGGCCGGAGTGGGCCTAAACCAGGCTACTTATACCCGAAGCCAGGATGGATTCGGTGGCGATTGGCACAACGGTTAGTGAGTGCGTGTGTGGCGTGAGCTCCTGCGCGAGCCGAGTAGCATCTTCCTCCTTCCTCCTTCCCCTTGTAATTCGAATTCCATGTCCATGGTTGAATATATCGAACCCTAGCCCTCACAATTTGGTATCAGAGCCGTTCTAGCCCTGGATATTCCAGCCCACCACCGCCACACCAGATTCGCCACTCGCCGCCGCGCCGAGGCCATGGAGAAAATTTCGCCGGAGACCAAAGGCGATTCTGAGCTCGCCGGGCGATTCGGCGCCGCCCTCTCCGAAGCTTCGGCGGGCGCAACAAGGAGATGACCACGGCCTTCGCCAAGCTCGACAGCAAGCTGGACCAGCTTTCGGGCCGCATCGACGACGTCAAGCTCGCGATCGGCGTCGACCTCGACGAGCTACGCGGTGAGATCGGGGGAGACCGGAGCACCACGGCGTGCCCCACCGCCCCGTCGTCTCCGCGAGGAGCGGCACCGCCGACCAGGACCGCGCCTCCGAGCAGTGGATCAGGGGGATCTGAAAATTTCCACGGCGAAGCAGATCACCGGGGAGCAGTTCCGAAGTACGTACCACCACCAGCACGAGGTACGCAGCCAGAACCCAACCCCTCGAGGCAGATTGTTCAAGCTCCTGAGGCACTGCGCCCGTTCCAATCTGAAGTTGTTGGGTTTGGTCCTCGAATTGAGTTGCCGCGTTTTGATGGCTCAAATCCCAAGCTGTGGCAGTCGCGCTGTGAGGATTATTTCAAGTTATGGAACACTCCGCAGCATCAGTGGGTGTCGTTTATACGCTCAATTTGAAGGCTGTGGCGAGTTGGTTAGAGTCGGTTCAGCGCCGTGCTCCCCATGTCAATTGGCCTGAATTTTGCAACCTGCTACAATCCAGGTTTGGCAGGAACAAACACCAGAACCTGTTGCGTCAGATGTTCAACATTAGGCAGACTAGTTCAGTCGAGGAATATGTGGAGCGATTTTCAGAACTGTATGATCAGTTGACTGCCTATGAGACTAATCCAAACACAGTGCACTACGTTACCAGATTCATGGAAGGATTAGTTCCTTCAGTTTGCTTGTTGGTAGGGATTCAGCAACCTGAGGATTTGGATTCAGCATATGCTCTGGCCTTGTTGTCTGAAGAACTGGGTGAAACTACTGCTTACTCTGGCAGTGCAAACCAAGGAAGTAAACGCCCGACCTACTCTAGCTCTCGATCGTAAGTGAACAAAGTTCTGGATGATAAGAAAATCATTGAGCCAGCTCGTGCTCCTCCATCTGAAGATCGATGGGCTGCTCTGCGTGCTTATAGGAAATCCAAGGGTCTGTGTTTCATCTGTGGAGAACGATGGGCCCGTGATCATCGCTGCAAGCAGGAAATTCAGTTGCACGTGGTGCAGGAGATGCTAGACTATGTTCAGAACATGCCCTCTGATATGAGTGACTCCGAAGAGTCAGCTGTTGGTGAGGTCAATGCTATCTGTCTTTCTGCAGCTGCTTTAGGAGATAATTCAGATCCAGCAGTGTCAACCATGAAACTGAAGGTGTATCTGCAGGGACAACCCTTAATTTTTCTGGTTGATTCGGGCAGTACTCATTCATTCATTGACTGCACAATTGCAACTACTGTTCAGGGCATTTCTTCATTGCCAGTTTATATGGTTAAAGTGGCTAATGGAAGTTTGGTTCCCTGCTCTCAACAGTTGCTGAATGGTAAGTGGTCATGTGCTGGTCATGAGTTTGTCAGTAACTTCAGGGTTTTTCCCTTGGGATCTTATCATGAAATATTGGGTTTAGATTGGCTAGCTGCTAACAGTCCTATGCAAATAGATTGGGCTGCTCATTGGTTAGCCTTTCAGCACTCAGGGCACCAAATTACTTTGTTGGGTCAGGATGCTGTTCCCAAGGTTTATGCTCTGCTAGAACTATCAGCACTGTTGGTAACTGAAAATACAGCAGTATCTAAGATGCCCTCTGAAATTCAAGAACTGTTGGATAAGTATGCTCCTGTGTTTGAAGCTCCATCTGGTCTCCCTCCAAGAAGAAAGTATGATCATAAGATCCCCTTAGTTCCTGGAGCTCAACCTGTGTCCAGCAGACCTTATAGGCTGCCTCCTGCTATGAAAGATGAAATGGAAAATCATGTAAAAGAGATGTTAGATGCTGGAATTATTAGACCTAGCACCAGTGCTTTCTCTTCTCCAGTAATTCTAGTGCAAAAGAAAGATAAAACTTGGAGGCCTGTATATGATTATAGGAAGCTAAATGCTATTACAGTAAAAAGCAAATATCCAGTCCCTGTTATTGATGAGCTCCTGGATGAGTTAGCTGGAGCCTGTTGGTTCACCAAACTGGACCTTCGAGCAGGTTATCACCAGATCAGGCTGGCCCCTGGGGAAGAACATAAAACAGCATTTCAGACTCATTTTGGCCATTTTGAGTTTCTGGTGTTGTCCTTTGGACTTACTGGAGGACCTAATACATTCAATTTTGCACTAAATGAAACACTGTCTCCATGTGTCAGAAAGTTTGTGCTACTTTTCTTTGATGATATCCTCATATTCAGTGCTTCTTATGCACTACACTTACAGCATTTGGAAGAAGTGCTGAAATTACTTTTGCAGCATCAATGGCAAGTGAAGTTATCTAAATGTGCTTTTGCACAAAAGCAAGTGGCCTATTTGGGGCATGTAATCAGTGGACAAGGGGTAACTACTGATCCTTCCAAAATTTCCATCATTCAGAACTGGCCAGCACCTGTGTCTGCTAAAGAAGTGTGAGAGGATTTTTGGGCCTGGCTGGATATTACAGGAAATTTATAGCACACTATGGTATGCTCAGCAAGCCTCTTACTAATCTTCTGAAGAAGGGAGTTCCATTCCTGTGGACACACAATGAGCAGCAAGCTTTTATGCTTCTTAAGCAAGCTCTAACATCAGCTCCAGTACTAGCCTTACCTGATTTCTCTAAGAAATTTGTGGTAGAAACAGATGCCTGTGATGTTGGGATTGGAGCAGTGCTTATGCAGGAAGGCCATCCACTTGCTTATGTCAGCAAAGCTCTTGGACCCAGGAATCAGACACTTTCAGTTTATGAGAAGGAGTATTTAGCCATTCTTCTAGCAGTGGAGCACTGGCGTCAGTACTTGCAGTTATCTGAGTTTATCATCAGAACTGACCAAAGGAGTTTAGCCTGTCTGTCAAAGCAACGTTTGCATACCAGGTGGCAGCAGAAAGCACTCACCAAATTGCTTGGGCTGCAATATTCCATTGAATATAAGAAAGGAGTTGAAAATAGTGCTGCTGATGCACTATCGGTGACTGCAACACCGGGGACATTCGCGAATCTGCGGAGATTTCTTACGCCCAACCTACTTGGTTGATGTATCTTGAAAAGCTATGAGCAAGACCCATTTGCTTTGGATCTTTTGCAACAACTGTCCACATCACCTAAATCTGACAGTAAGTTTACTCTCAAAGCTGGTATACTTAGACAGGGCAAGTGTGTTTGGTTGGTCTGTGACTCAACATTGCACAGCAAGATATGTGCTGCCTTTCATGACAGTCCAGTGGGAGGGCATTCTGGATTCCCAGTCACTTACAAGTGCATCCGACAGTTGTTTCGATGGAAAGGGATGCGAGGGTTCATAAAAACCTATGTTGAATCGCTCGATATGCCGCAAGAGCCAAACTGAGAGAATTCCTTCACCTGGCCTTCTACAACCTCTACCAATACCAGCCTTACCTTGGGAGATGGTTACTATGGACTTTGTCGAAGGATTACCTCCATCAGGTCGTTACAACTGTTTGCTAGTGGTTATTGACAAGCTCTCCAAATATGGGCACTTTATTCCCTTGCATCACCCGTTCTCTGCTGAAACTGTTGCTGAAGCCTTCATGAACTCTGTCTATAAATTGCATGATATGCCCTGTTCGATAGTTTCAGATCGTGACCGCATTTTCACAAGCAAGTTTTGGAGTGAGCTATTCCAAAAAACTAGCGTCCAGCTTCGCATGAGTTCTGCTCGGCACCCACAGTCAGATGGCCAGACAGAGCGCGTGAATCAACATGTGGAATGTTTTTTGCGATGTTTTGTCAGTGGGCACCCGTCGCGCTGGGCTAAGTGGATTCCAGTTTGTGAATTTTGGTATAACACGAACTGGCATTCGGCTACTGGGAAAACACCGTTTGAAGTCATTTATGGGCATGCGCCGCGTCATTTTGGGCTTTCTGCTAAGAGTGCAATTCAGTCTGACGATTTGCAACAGTGGCTCAATGATCGTCTGGTGGTCATGGAGTCGGTCAAGCAACATTTGCTTCGTGCCCAGCAGCGTATGAAACACCAAGCTAATAAGCACCGCTCAGATCACGTGTTTGCAGTTGGAGATTAGGTCGTTCTCAAGCTTCAACCATACTTGCAGTCATCTGTGGCACCACGAGCGAATCACAAACTGGCATTCAAGTTTTATGGCCCTTTTGAGGTTTTGGAACGCATTGGCGAAGTGGCTTATCGCCTGCGTCTCCCTCCTACCAGCAAAGTGCATCCTGTTTTCCATGTTTCACTTCTCAAAAAAGTGATCGCCCCTCACCACCAAGTGCTCTCGCAGCTTCCTTCTCCTGATGATCAGTTTCAGGTGCCAGAGCAAGTGCTGCAACAGAGAGTGGTTTGCCGGGGTTCTGATTCGATCCTCCAAGTCTTGATCAAATGGAGCTCGTCGCCACTAGATATGGCTACATGGGAAGATAAGATCACTCTCCAGCAAAAGTTTCCCAGGGCGCCGGCTTGGGGACAAGCCGGGTTTAACAGGGGAGGGATTGTCAGCGATCAAGTGAAGCGCCAAGACGCAGTTCAAAAGGAAGGCCGGCCCAAGAGGCAGCCTCGCCTACCCGCTCGGCTGGCTGGGCCGGAGTGGGCCTAAACCAGGTTACTTATTGAAAGTGCAACTAATCCCCGGGTGGTTTTGGTAATTAATAACAACATATATATCATTGAACTAATAACTTCTTGAGTATCATTTCAGAAAGTTCAGTGATATGGGTATGGCAATGACTGAAGATGTGGACCCCTCAAAATGCTAAGGAAAGCATTGGCAAAAGCTCAAGACTCTATTTTTGGTTTAGTGATCCAAGATCACATTGAGTCTATAGGAAAGCCAATACTATTAAAAGGGGATGAGGTTATGATAATGATCTGGTTGCTCAAAGTGCTTAGTGATCTATCTCCCAAACTATCGCAATCTTTCATTCCAACATATACTCATAAGTAATCTCGGTCCCACCGATTCCATAAACTCAGTCACACCGAGATGAACCACCTCACCACATAGCCAAACCCTAGTAATTTGGATTTTCCGATTCCAAACTCGGTCTCACGAAACTAGTGTTGTCAACCTTCAGAACCTACGTAATCAAATCGGTGTCACCGAGATGATAAAGTCGGTCCCACCGAGAATGGCAAACCCTAGTCTTTGGAAGAATCGGACTCACCGAGATTGTATTTTCGGTCCCACGAAAATCCCAACGTTCACAAGATTTGAACTTTCGGTCTCACCGAGTTGTCAACTTCGGTCCGACCGAGATTGGTCAAATGTGTGTAACGGTTGGATTTTGTGTGGAGGCTATAAATACCCTCCACCTCCTCTTCATTCGTGGAGAGAGCCATCGAAAGAACTACCACTCCTACCTTACATTTACGAGAAGAAAACTACCTACCCTTGTGTTGAGATCAAGTTGCTCCACTCCCACCATATGAAACTTGATTTCTAGCCTTCCCAAGTTGCTTTCCACTCAATTCTTTCTTCCACCACAGCCAAATCAGTGAGGAGAGTTGAGTGTTGGGGAGATTATCATTTGAAGCACAAGAGCAAGGAGTTCATCATCACCAACACCATCTATTACCTTTTGGAGGTGCTGCCTCCTAGATTGGTTAGGTGTCGCTTGGGAGCCTCCGTCAAGATGTGGAGTTGAACCAAGAAGTTTGTAAGGGCAAGGAGATCGCCTACTTCGTGAAGATCTACCCCGAGTAAGGCTAGTCCTCCGTGGGCGTATGCCATGATGGCATAGACAAGGTTGCTTCTTCATGGACCCTTCGTGGGTGGAGCCCTCCGTGGACTCTCGCAGCCGTTACCCTCCGTGGGTTGAAGTCTCCATCAACGTGGATTGACGATAGCACCACCTATCGGAACCACGAGAAAAATCTCCGTGTCTCCAAATTGCGTTTGCTCTTCTCCACCTCTATTTACTACATGTGCAATTTACTTTCCGCTGCCATAACTCTAGAATTGCATGTGTAGGGTGATACTTGACTTGATCATCATTGTGAACTTGCCAAAAACTTGTCTTAATCAAAAGGCTAAACTTTTAAATTGCCAAGTAGTCTAATCACCCCCCCCTCTAGACATACTTTCGATCCTACAAGTGGTATCAGAGCTTTGGTCTCCATTGGATTGGTTTCCATTGCATTGGACTCAATAAGCTTGGTTTCACAACCTAGGAGAGTATGGCGTCTAGTGAGGGTAATTTTCGTAGAGGTCCTTACTTTGATGGTTCAAATTTTGCTAGTTGGAAGCATAAAATGAAAATGCATATTCTTGGACATAACCCTGCCGCATGGGGCATTATTTGTGTTGGCTTGCAAGGTGAGTTCTTCGAGGAAGGAAAAGTTCCGGATCGCGAAGCTACAGCGGATGAATTGCGGATGTTGCAAAACAATGCTCAAGCTTGCGACATTCTCTTCAATGCTTTGTGTCCCGAGGAGTTCAACAAGATCAGCCGTCTTGAGAATGCAAAAGAGATTTGGGATACTTTGGTCGAAATGCACGAAGGTACCGAGTCCGTGAAGGAATCAAAGCTAGATGTTCTTCAAGGTCAACTTGACAAGTTCAAGATGAAGGAAGGTGAAGGAGTCGCTGAAATGTACTCCAGGCTTGCTCTCATCACAAATGAGATTGCCGGCTTAGGAAGCGAAGAAATGACCGACCGATTCATCATCAAGAAGATTCTCAGAGCTTTGGATGGAAAGTATGACACCGTGTGCACTTTGATCCAAATGATGCCAAACTACAAGAATCTCAAGCCTACCGAAGTCATTGGAAGGATTGTTGCTCATGAGGTGACACTTAAAGACAAGGAAGAGCTTCACATCAAGTCAAGTGGTGCTTACAAAGCTACATGTGAAGCTCCCACAACCTCAAGTGACAAGCTAGTTTCCAATGAAGAGATAAGTCTAATGGTGAAGAACAACAAATTCTACAAGAGTAGAAGCAAGGAAAGAAGCTCAAAGTCTAGATCATATGATGAAAAGAGATCTTCAAGTCGTGATCGAAACTGCTACGATTGTGGAAGACCTGGACACTACTCAAATGAGTGTTCGACTCCCCACAAGAGAAGAGAAGAATCTCCAAGAAGAAGAAGCTCAAGAGAAGAGTCACCTCGGAAAGAGAGAAGGAGTAGAGATGATCGTTATGAACGAAGATCCTCTCGGAGAAGCAAGGATTCGGAAAGGAAAGACAAGTCATCAAGGAGCTACACAAGAAGAAAACATCAAGCTCATGTTGGTGAATGGGTCTCCGACTCCGACAACCACTCCGAAAGAAGCTATCACTCCAACTCCGAATCTGATCAAGATGAAGGTGTTGCGGTCTTGCTCTCGTATCCTCCAACTTCAACTCCTATGACATATTTGATTCACCAAATGAGGGAATTGGAAGATGCTTCATGGCAAAAGGCCCCAAGGTATCACATCCTGAATTTATTGACTTTGATAGTGATGAGGATGACTTGCTTGGTGAAGATGAGCTTTTACATGATAAATCTAGTGAGCCTAGTAATGATGAACATGCTAGTAGTCTTTATAGTCGAGAAGAGTCGAATGACAATGCTATGAAGGAGATTGAGCGTCTAACTAAAGAACTAAACACTCTTAAGTTAGCTCATGAAGCAACTCAAGAAGATCATAGAGAGCTCCTAAGATCTCATGAGAAGCTACGCTTCGATAAGCTCAATCTAGAGCAAGAACATGAGTTTCTAAAAGCTATCAATGACGATCTTCGAAAGAAGAGTTCTTCATATCTTGCCAAACGACTTCTCTTGTCTAATTTCTTGCCACCTATTAAAACTAAGCATGACAAGCATATGAAAAATTCTTCATCTAGTAGTAACAATAATCATGCTAAATCAAATGTTGTTACTTCTAGTAATTCTCTTGATTCCACTAACAATGTTTCAAGCCAAGTTACACTTGAGCAAGAAAATAGTTTATTGAAAGGGATTATAGAGAAAGGTGTCTACAAGAGCCTTGCGGAAGCAAGAACTTTGAGGAAATTGTTACGCAAGCAAGGAAGGCACCGAAGAATCAAGGAATTGGTTTTGAGCGAAAGTTCAACACCGAGGGTGTTGAATGGGAAGAAGGTCAATATCCCACTCCAAAGTTTGTTTCTCAAAAGGAGAAGTATGATCCTACTTCTTCCAATGTGGAACAAGCTCAAGATGACCTTCCACCACAAGACCACAAGCTAAAAGGCAAGGACAAGCTTCAAGAGGAGATTGATGCATTTATTGAAGCACCCAAGGCCATGGTCAAGTGGGTTCCCAAGGAAACTTCAAGTTCTACTTGACAAGCTCAACTACTACCCCAAGGATTCCCATCAAGATGATGTGGATCCCAAGAAGAAGAACTAGAGAGTTCTTGAGGGTGACTCGCCAACATACTTCACTCACATTCATTTTGGCAAGAACTTGTGCAATCAACTTCCACATCTTGCACTAGTTCATGGAGTCACAAACCCTCTTGTTGGTAAGTCAAGGGACAAGGTAATCATTGCATTCGTGGACATCATCTATTGTGTACTTCAATCTATGTCCATGGATATCCTTGTTTGTTCCTTGTGGGACTAACCCATGTAGGTATTGAAAGTGCCGAATCCAAAGGATTGCTCCCAACTCTTGATGATCTTCATCAACATTGAGCATCCACATCTTCAACATCTACATGAAGTCTTCTCGACAACCCAAGGTTAGTTTGACCCTTCAAAGGGTTCTCACATCAAGGGGAGCTTTGCTCTAAAGAATTGAGCTAAAGCATCTTCAAATGATGTGAACACATTAATGCTTTATGTAAAAGTGGTAACCCCACTTGTGCTTAAGCGATGAGTATGACCTATGATCAAATGTTCTCATTTGACTCCTAAGTCAATATACTCATATATAGATGACCTAGTCATCGCCAAATTGTGTGCTAGTAGCTAGTGTTTTGTTTGTGCATGTTTGACACATATTTCATTTGCTATCTTATTGTGTGAGCATGTTGGATGCATGATTTTATCCATTCGAGGACATCCATTTGTGGCTTTGGTCTTTTTGGATATTTTCTTTTTGACCAAATGGATGGACAAGAATGCCTTAGTTCCTCCTAGCTATCTATGCTTTCTTGTCTCAAACTCTATTCATGCTTATATCACAAACTTTGGACAAGTCTTTTTCGGACGAGACCGAGTGAGGAGCACTCGAGCCACCGATCCGTCAAAAGCTTAAATTCCAAAACCTTCTAAGTATTTTCGGTCAAACCAACCCACTCAAATCGGACGGACCAAATCACTTGGATTGATCTAGGTTTTCACCTCGGTGAAACCGAGTTACAATTTCGGCGTGACGAAATGAGTAATCGCTTGCGATTAACCATCTCGGTGCCACCGAAGTTTTACAACTCGGTCCCACCGACAACGAAGGGTATATATACCGAGGGCAGCGCGTTGATTCTTTCTTCAAACGCCTCGCCCCAAACCCTTAGCTGCCGTCGCCGTGGTCTCCGGATCGTCTCCGTAAATGCCGCTTTGCGCCCTCGCTGGTCTCCGTCGCCGTCAGCGGTCAATCTCTCCGTGCCGTTGCCGCCGTGAAAACTCCACCAAGTTAGGGTGAGTTTGATCCTCTCGTGTTCAACCTCGATTCAATACACGATTGGTTTGCCCACTTCTTGCCACGTTTGAAATCTTCCTATCCAGCAGATTTGTTCTTAGAACGAAATTCGAGTAAAAGTTTTAGGGTTAGGTTTCCGCGAATACATCTCGGTGTGACCGATTCTACATTCTCGGACTGACCGATTTGGCCTCTGGCCATTACATCGCACTTTTCGGTCCAACCGAGTTGTGCAAATCGATCTGACGAAATGAGGATTTAGTGAAACCCTAGTGTTCTCGGCTAGACGAAACCCATTTCGGTCCAACCGAAAGTGGTGTGAATGGTTCTGTTTAGACACTTGGATTCACGAATTTTAGACTCGGTCGACGAAATGCATTCTGTGAAAACCTAAAACTGAAATTTGAACTTATTCTTTTGAAAATCTTACTGCAGTTTGTGATAACTCTTCTATTCGCCTATACCTAATCTATTCACAGGTTGTCACCATGTCGATGCAAGTGACAGCGAACAGTCTGAATCACCGCTTGAGATTCTAGAGGCGGGCACTAGTCCCGAAGCCAGCAGCTTTTCTGATGATGGTGAAAGGAGCACACCAAGTGGTTTGCCTCCTGCTGCCACCAGGGCCAGGAAGAAGAGGAATTCTGATGAAGAGGATTCTGATTTTATTGCCGAGGAAGAGATTTCTTCTAAGCCTAAGAAGAAAGTGGTTGCCAAAGACTATCAAGGGCAACAAACCAAGAAAGGCACCAGCAAAGTGAAGAAGTCCACAGTTGCTAAGAAGTTGAGCATGGAAGAAGAAACATCCAGCAAGGTAAAGAAAACTTCCAAGAGGAAGAGGATTGTACATGATGAAGCAGCTGATGAAGATTCTGATGAGGAAGCACCCCAGCCTCCTCAGAAGCCTAAGTTGATGGGAGATGCCATCAGGGCAGGAGCACCTACAAGGACTAAGCCATCAGCTCCAGCAAAGGCAGCTCAAGCCAAGCCTGCTGCCAAGCCAAAGAAAACAGTGAGAAACATTCCTGCTTCAGAGAAGAAGAAGGACAATGTGCCACCAGCTGAGTCAGAAGATGAGGCACATGTATTGCTGAAACTCGCATGAAACTGCCGATCCACAATGATGCTCATCCTCGAGCTGAAAACATGAAGGAAAGAAAAGACAAAGGTCTCAGGCTATGGAGGCAAGTTGATCCATATGCCACCAGGAGAAGGACAGCTATTGACTCAAGGTTCCACACCAGAGAGCAACAAGATTTCTATGAGATAGTGCTTATGGACAAGAAGCCCATTGTTCTTGACACTAGATATGTTGATCGGGAATATATTGACGATGAAAAGCACGAGACTACTTCCCACATGTGCATGAGAGCTTCACTTGCATGTGGTGTTGCTGAGTTCGTTGGTCGGTCGACAGCTTGGAATGATGAGATGATCATGCAATTCTATGCCACAGCTCATTTCTATCCAGATGGCAGAATTGTATGGATGACTGAAGGCCAGAGATTCTCTTCAACAGTTGAAGAGTGGGCAGCACTGCTGAATGCTCCAGTATCAAGAGATGATGATGTTGACGTCTATGGAATTCCCAAGAAAAATCATGAGTCTATGAAAAATATGTATAATGAGGTACCAGCCAAGGACGTAGAGATTTGGAAGCTCGGCTCAGTGTATCATCTTCAGGCAGGTCTCCCAACCACTAACACTATTCTGAGGCATACCTTGATGCCCAAGTCTGGAGATCATCGCATGATAAGAGGCTATTCTATCAACATGCTGCATATTCTAGATCAGAAGGCACCTTTCAAGGTGATGGACCTGATAGTTGAGACTATCAAGAGGACTGCAGCAGACCAGAAGAGGTCATGTGGGTTTGCCCCGCACATTCAGATGCTCATCAATGCCAAGTTTGGCACGGGCACCTACTTGTTGGATAGACCCCACTTGCCACTGCAGCCTAAACATGAGGATAATGAAGTTGTGATGACTGAGGATGATCCCACGTCTGTTGAAGGTCAAGCTAAGTCTGAAGCTGCCAAACAAGCCAAAGCTGAGAAGGAAGCAGCAGCAGTAGCAGCAAAACCCAAGAGCGTTGGAGAACAGCTTCTTGAAGCTACCCAGAGGATTGAACTACGCCTGGCCAGCATAGTGCAGTCTCAGGAGAGTCTTGAGAGGATAGTTGAAGACAAGTTCCATGCTCCGGATGTCAAGCTGACTGAAGTGCAAGTCACTGTCAACAAGCTTGAGGCAGATATCGAGGAAGCCAAGAGGGAGAAGGCAGAACTCATGAAGGAGATGGAAGGTGATTTAGTCCAGGATGACTATGAGCAGCCTGCTCAGGTTCCCACAAGACCCAGATCAGTTGCTATTCCAGTGACAGACACCAGGGCTACTGCATCAGCACCTCCCACAGCTCCATCAGTTCCAGCTCCAGCTCCAGTGTCCACTCCTCCAGCTCCACAGACTTCAGCAGAAGCCTTTGCAGATGCAGCTATCTCCACTCCATCAACCTGCACAGAGCCGCCAACAGAGTCCCTAGTGACGTTTAGCTCTATACCTTCGAACTTTTGGTAACTTGTTGCCAAAGGGGAAAATTGTATAGATCATAGGACTTCGAGAGAGAGTGCTCGCTTTTGCTTTTTCGTTTGCGGTTTTCTTTGAGATACTTTTGAGTTTTTCGAGACATTCCGTGTGTTTGATACTACGTTTGCTCTACTTTGATGAGTGCTTGATCATACTATGCCTTAATGTGTGCTTAATGCTTATCTTATGTTATTCATATCTTGTATGATCATTTACTCATGTCTTGGTGATTGGGTGCATGTTATTCATTCTTATCATTTTGTGCCCTCCACCAAGATGTATGTGACATGGAAGAGTGACCCATGATCCTAATCGATTGTGCATTTGCATTCAAACGCAAATCTTAAATAATGCACAAATTTAGGGGGAGCTCTTGCTTATCACATACTTCTCAAAGCGACGATATTATTCATTGATTATATCATTTGTCGAAGCTTTGATCTATATGTTGTCATCAATTACCAAAAAGGGGGAGATTGAAAGTGCAACTAATCCCCGGGTGGTTTTGGTAATTAATAACAACATATATATCATTGAACTAATAACTTCTTGAGTATCATTTCAAAAAGTTCAGTGATATGGGTATGGCAATGACTGAAGATGTGGACCCCTCAAAATGCTAAGGAAAGCATTGGCAAAAGCTCAAGACTCTATTTTTGGTTTAGTGATCCAAGATCACATTGAGTCTATAGGAAAGCCAATACTATTAAAAGGGGATGAGGTTATGATAATGATCTGGTTGCTCAAAGTGCTTAGTGATCTATCTCCCAAACTATCAGCAATCTTTCATTCCAACATATACTCATAAGTAATCTCGGTCCCACCGATTCCATAAACTCAGTCACACCGAGATGAACCACCTCAGCCACATAGCCAAACCCTAGTAATTTCGGATTTTCCGATTCCAAACTCGGTCTCACCGAAACTATGTTGTCAACCTTCTGTAACCTTCTGTAATCAAATCGGTGTCACCGAGATGATAAAGTCGGTCCCACCGAGAATGGCAAACCCTAGTCTTTGGAAGAATCGGACTCACCGAGATTGTATTTTCGGTCCCACCGAAAATCCCAACGTTCACAAGATTTGAACTTTCGGTCTCACCGAGTTGTCAACTTCGGTCTGACCGAGATTGGTCAAATGTGTGTAACGGTTGGATTTTGTGTGGAGGCTATAAATACCCTCCACCTCCTCTTCATTCGTGGAGAGAGCCATCGAAAGAACTACCACTCCTACCTTACATTTCGAGAAGAAAACTACCTACCCTTGTGTTGAGATCAAGTTGCTCCACTCCCACCATATGAAACTTGATTTCTAGCCTTCCCAAGTTGCTTTCCACTCAATTCTTTCTTCCACCACAGCCAAATCAGTGAGGAGAGTTGAGTGTTGGGGAGATTATCATTTGAAGCACAAGAGCAAGGAGTTCATCATCACCAACACCATCTATTACCTTTTGGAGGGTGGTGCCTCCTAGATTGGTTAGGTGTCGCTTGGGAGCCTCCGTCAAGATGTGGAGTTGAACTAAGAAGTTTGTAAGGGCAAGGAGATCGCCTACTTCGTGAAGATCTACCCCGTGTAAGGCTAGTCCTCCGTGGGCGTATGCCATGATGGCATAGACAAGGTTGCTTCTTCGTGGACCCTTCGTGGGTGGAGCCCTCCGTGGACTCTCGCAGCCGTTACCCTCCGTGGGTTGAAGTCTCCATCAACGTGGATTGACGATAGCACCACCTATCGGAACCACGAGAAAAATCTCCGTGTCTCCAAATTGCGTTTGCTCTTCTCCACCTCTATTTACTACATGTGCAATTTACTTTCCGCTGCCATAACTCTAGAATTGCATGTGTAGGGTGATACTTGACTTGATCATCATTGTGAACTTGCCAAAAACTTGTCTTAATCAAAAGGCTAAACTTTTAAATTGCCAAGTAGTCTAATCACCCCCCCTCTAGACATACTTTCGATCCTACACTTATACCCGAAGCCAGGATGGATTCGGTGGCGATTGGCACAACGGCTAGTGAGTGCGTGTGTGGCGTGAGCTCCTGCGTGAGCCGAGTAGCATCTTCCTCCTTCCTCCTTCCCCTTGTAATTCGAATTCCATGTCCATGATTGAATATATCGAACCCTAGCCCTCACAGTATGCATGCATATCTCTGAACTGAATATTATGTTTTTCTTTGTTTTTTTTCGAGAGTACGCCAATGGCGTACCTTATCTTTATAGAAGATAGAAAGACAATGTACAAGAGAGGCACGAATATGTTTTGCTTTGTGAGTGGAAGTATCTTGTAGCAACCTTGTTTCTGAATAAAATGCATAGGTTAGAAAATAAACTACTTTAAGATCATAAAGCAGGCAATTGCATGTTTAACTTATCGGCGACAGTAGTACTTTTACTGTATTTGCAACAACACATTCTGACCAGAGCAACGGGTTCAGAACCCTTGATCATGACAACTTCAAAACAAGCAAACACACTGCATATATTCTGTGAAGCCTGTGTGCAGATGCAGGTTAGGCCAATACACAAATACACATACCAAGAATTATACTGAGCACTCAATTCTTGGTAGTATGGAAATGATACGGTGTTTGCTCTGTAAATAAATGATAGGCCTGAACCCTGCAACTCTTGAAACAGAGAGAAAGAAACTGCAGCCTTAGTTTTCCGTAGAGAACTAGCTACTACTCCCTGCGTTCCTAAGTATTTGTCTTTTTAGAGATTTCAAATGGACTACCACATACGGATGTATATAGACATATTTTAGAGTGTAGATTCACTCATTTTGCTCCGTATGTAGTTACTTGTTGAAATCTCTAGAAAGACAAATATTTAGGAACGGAGGGAGTATATACATATGCAGCATTACAGTTTAGATGATCCAATAGAATTCAAGTTCAGATTCATGTTATTATACATAACAGGTTGTATCTATAAAAAATTCAAAAAAAAAGGTTGTAACTATAAGCCCCTGGTATACATTAGGCAATGTTCTGTAGAGATGCACGATTTGCCACGCGTGCACTCCCTGTCAGTGCCTAGATTAGTGTTGGATAGCTGAATAAGTTCACATGCAAATCTCTGAAAATAAAATAACTATACCTTACTTCTGATAGCAAAGAACTGATCTTTTGGTTTGTGAATTGGTGTTCTGATTACATGCTTCGCTGTGTAAAGTGTACAATAAAGAAAATACTAAACTGAACCATGCTAAGACTAGATCCTAAAGGGATGACCCTGCTGTACAGTTGATCAGTTGACCCTGGAGTAGTAAATATCTAAGCTTTATATTCAGATTTTAGGAAAAGAATTTTTTTTGACATCAGAGTACTCTTTATTGCAAGGTGATCACCATATTATCTTTTACAAGAGTATCAACAATCTCTATAGATGGATCTTCCATCCACCCCACACACACATTACTTCTAACTAGTTTTGCTAAATCATGGGCAGCACAATTAGTCTCTCTAGGAGCATGCTCAAAAATAATATACGGGAAATCACACGCAAGGTGATATACATCATCAAAAACTGCCACCGCTAGACCGAAAGAGCCACCTCCATTCTGCATTGTCTCTATCACTTCGACGTTGTCGGTGTTCAGGAAAATAACTCGAAACTACAGAGCTACCACCAGGTTTTGTAAAATGACCAAATCAGCATACTAGTGTCTCAGCCTTTTACTTCAATATTGTAGGACCATACTGAACCGAATAGTCAGGATTTAGTCCTAATGCTCTCACGCCAGAATCTCATCACTTAATTAACCATGCCTCCATGGGGAAATGTACCACAGGAAAAGGAAGGCAGAGCACAAAGTTTGCGTTGGCTAAATATAACCCACACAGCTACACAACCTGCCTTGCCTGTCTCTGGATAGCTAACCCCTTTTATACTTCGTATTGTTAGTTTTTTTCAAAAAGAGGGAATACCCCTCGGCCTCTGCATCGAGTGATGCACACAGCCATTTAGTAATTATTTAAAAGTTCATCATCTGGTCACAATAAGTGCCACACATGGCTGCCCCATGGGCAAATAATGAAGAAAAAATCCATTGGAAAATGAGCCTCAAGCATCAAAAATCCTACTAGTAGCCCGCCAACCAAATCGGTTGAACAAATCACGAGAGACCATCTCCCATCGGTTAGTGAACCAAAATTAGAACAAAGTATAAAGAAATTAGATAGAGCAATTATTATTCTTAAAAAAATTTGCATCTATGACACCCATGGAGGATGATGGTCCTAATGGTCTGTAAGTACCCTCATTACAAGGTTGTCGTGATGACCTTGCACCTGAGGAAACTCTTTTTGATGTTAGGCTGGCCTTCAAACACCAGGCGGACTGTACGGGGGGCCTTGTTAAGAAATCACGAAAGCCTACTAAAATAGTATGATATGTCTGTGATACGCCACAGCACACGTCATCGCTTCCAGAAAATGTTTGGCTAACGAGACGTATTTTCTGGAATAGCAGAGGTCTTGGGGACATGGCTGAGCATCGCTTTTAGCAGAAATTTGTTCGGAGCAAAATTTAGACTTTATTGCCTTGTTGGAGACTGGAAAACTAATTTTGCAGCCCCTTTTTTAAGTCACCTCATATGGTGGTCTTGATTTGTCGGGTATTGTCTTCCTCCTCACGACAGATCTGAGAGGATACTGTTGGGTGTCAACAGACGTCCTCTCTATGTCCAAGGGATTGATGATGGGGATTTCTGAGTTAAATTCCAAGTTCGTTCTAAGGATTATGGTTTCGAATGGGTACTTGTGTTAGTCTATGGGAATGCTCAAAGATACTCAAACCCGCCTTTTTAACAGAACTTGTTTGCATTTGTTCTTTGGATACTTTTGCTATGTTGGTAGGGGAGATTTCAATATTAATAGACGTCAAGAAGAGAAGCACAATGATAATTTTGATGCTAGGTGACCCTTTATTTTTAATGTTATTATTGAAAATCTCGACTTGTGGGAAATTGCTCTCTCGGGGCGTCAATTTACTTTGCCCAATAATCTTCCGGCAACCACATATGAGAAATTTAATAGAATTCTTACAAGTGTCCAGTGGGAACAATAGTTTCCCCTAGTTACTGTTCATGCACTGCATTTGGGAGTTTTTTTATCACACACCTCTCCTAATGGACTCGGGAGCAGCCTCTCATGTGGGCAATAAGTCGGTGTTTTCTTTCAAACTTTCATGGTTGCACAAACAAGGTTTTTTTGATTTAGTCACTGCAGACATGGCGAAGGAAAATTAAGGACGTGCTCACATCAAAAGATGGCAGAATAAGATCCGTCACTTGAGACAATTCCTAAAGGGTTGGGCAAAACATGAGTTTGGTGAGTATAAGCAAGAGAAAGATAGGCTCATCACACTAATTGATGCCTTAGATGTGAAGGCAGAGACCGCTCCCCTTAATCAAGCACCGTTAAGAGAGAGGCGGATGACTTCTTGCTAAGCTTATGCACGAGTAGGAAACTAAGGCCTCCTTTGTTTGGGCTACAGATTCCTAAGAATCACTTTGCTATGGATTCCTGAGAATCAGTTGTGGCTCTGGATTCCTAAGAATCAGAATATGGCTGTCGGTTTACCCTGTTGTTTCTCCGCTTTACGAGTTGTGGGTGTTGTGAAATGTCAGTAACTTCCTCAACGTTTATATGCAGATTAAAGCACAAATTATCTGTTTTGACTTGATAAAGTGAGAATTAGCAGAAAACACAATATATGGAATATATTTTTCTTGAAATGTCCTGATGATATGAATATATCATCCGAAATATGCATATGAAACATAAAATCCAAAAAAAGAATGAACCCTCATAGTCTTCCATACGAAATATATCATCCATATATGGACCAAGCATCATAGCTTACATACGTGCACATGTCATCCAAAATATGCACTAACCATCATAGTCTTACATATGTACACATATCAGCCAAAATATGCACCAATCATCATAGTCTCATCAAGTAGTATTTGAAACTATACTTGATCCGCCATCAATCCATTAGCAATCGCTTCATGAGTTGCTTTCATCGCCGCATAATCACCAACAACAATGTTGGAAACATGTCTTGTGGGTAGGGGTTGTAAATTCCCTGGCATGTAGTTCTCATCATGATCACATTTGTCAAACTCCAAGCCTCTCAAATTGCTTGATCTAATGCAATTACGAAGTGCCATGCATGCAATGATTATCCGAGGTTGCTTCTCAGGAGGGTAACTTGGCATTTTCATGCCATTTCATCAAGAGGGAAACTACAGTAAGATGAACGGTCAATAACATTGCATAGAGATGCATGTGCAAAGTTAAATGTTTCCTTTTTCCCATTCGCTGGGAGACCTTGGCGAAATTCTAGTGCATGGTACTTTTGCCCTTTGTACGGAGCTAAATATTCATCACAATTGGGATAGCCTGAGTCAACAAGAAGTACCTCCCTGCATAAAGTAATAGTTTTACACGAGGGATCAACAAGATAACTAAAACAATATTGGCATGCACATGTAAATTAAATGGATACCTATAGGTGGAGGTGGAAACCTATCTGCATAATTCACCAAAGTATCTCTGAATATCCTTGTGCGATGCAGGGAGAGCTTGAGCCGGTGGCGTAGGCAGGGGCTGGGGGCAGTGCACAAGCGGAGATTAGGGGAATTGGGGGATGGCGGTGCAGCGGATCTCGTGGCCAGACTTTGGCGGGGGCGGAGGGGCCTTGATCCACATGTCGTGGTGGCGAAGGGGCCAATGACGTGGTCGACGACAACGGCGGCGGAAACCTAGAGATCCCCGCTTCTCTCTTTCTGCTTCTATTCACTATGTGAGAATGAAGGAGAGGAGGCCCTGTTCAGTGGAACAAGTTTGGGTTGGGGTTGCGGTGGCATATCTACTGTAATAGCTGGGAGAAGTACACCTAGACTTGAAAGGGGGTAAGTGGCAGTTCGGGAATCAGCAAAATCATTTATTCCGACTTCCGAGCGTGTCCAATGCATTTTGCAGAATCGATTCTACGAAGTTGAGATAGGAATCTCACTGTTTGTTTGACAATCCAATTTTGGACATGCTAGAATCTGACAGTCACTATCTGTAGCCCAAACAAAGGCTACCTAAATGGATTCAAGCATGCCAAGGTGCGAGATGTCTAGAAGGGGGGGGACACCAAATATTTCCAACTCATCGCAAACGGTAAATATAAGAAGAAAAAAGAATTCCAGCTTGAGAAGGTTGATGGCACTATTGTTGGTGAAGACATACATTACTAATTTTTATAAGCTTATTTTTAGTTCACCTATCCCCGATTATGTCAAGCGTGTTGAGGATGTCAATAATGGCATCTCGTAGTTGTCGACAGAGGAGAATGCGATTTAACCACCCTTTTACTAATAAATGTGGGATGTTATCTCATAGAGGGAACACAATGAGGCGTGGGGCCAGATCAGTTCCCTGTCGAGTTCTATCAGCGGTTCTGGCTAGTTACAAAAGGTGACTTTATGTCTATGTTTGCTAGATTATATAATGGGGATTTGTCTTTGTATAAGTTAAATTTTGGTGTTATTACCCTTCTTAATAAGAAGAAAGAGGTTGTTAAGATTCAACAGTTTAATTATTTGTCTTCTAAATGTTAGTTTCAAAATATTCACCAAAGTGGCATCTAATTATGTTAAGGATATTGCTTATAAAGTGGCGCGATCGACGCAGACAGCGTCCATGCCAGGGCATCCGAGGGGTTTGTTGTCTTACATGAAACTATTCATGAGCTACACTCGAAAAAATTAATGGATTTATCTTTAAGGTGGATTTAAAAAAAAGCCTATGACAAACTTAAATGGCAACTCTTTCAACAATGTTTGCGCATAAAAGGCTTCCCAGCAAATTGGTGTCAATTGACTCATTTGTCACAGGGGCAGCATTGATGTCAAGGTAAATAGTGTCAATTGTCACTATTTCCAAACATGAAAGGGATTCTGATAGGGAGACCCTCGGTTGCCTATTCTTTTCATCATTGTTGCAGATCTTCGAGCGGTTCTCATTGGTCGAGCCAAGGAAGCGGATCATGTTGCAGGCTTAATTCATCATCTTAGTGATGACATTGGAAAGGCATAATAATAAGAAGCTTAGTATTTATTTATTCGAGCGTCTCGTCTCAAGATTAACATCCTAAAGAGTGAACTCTTTTGTATTGGAAAAGCCAAAGAAGAATACAATCAGTACAAACAATTGTTTGGTTTTGAGTCGGCTCTTTCCCTTTTAGATAAATTTAGTACTCCAATGCATTTCCTAGACTTTTTAGTAAGGAATGGAATGGCATTGATGATCGCTTTGAAAAAAGCTGGGTTGTTGGATTGGTAAGATTATGTCTTATGGAGCAAGGTTCACCCAAAATAATGGTGTTCTCAAAAGTTTACCTATGTTTATGTTATATTTCTTTGAAATATCTAAAGGGGTAAGGAAAATATTGGATTGCTATAGATCTAGGTTTTTCTGGCAGTCTGATGAACATAAACGTAAATACAACCTCATGCGGTGGGATGTGATCTGTCTCCCTAAAGACCAATGAGGTATAGGTGTGGAAGATCTTGAGATTGAAAGTAAGTGTCGGTTGAGTAGTTAGCTATACAAGATACTAACTGAGGAGGGGGTTTGGCAAAAATTACTTAGGAATAAGTACCTACATTCTAAGACCCTCCAAACCAACAGACTCACCTGTTTGGGAAGGCTTCATGGTGGTCAAATGACTTTTTCCATAAAGGGGAAATTGTGGTAGCTAGTGGCCTAACTACTAGGTTATGGGAAGATACAAGGCTATCAAATACTCCACTAGCCTAGAAATACCCACGGCTCTGTCATATTGTGCAGCAGAAAGATGTCTCTGTTGCCTATGTGATGGTCCAGATACCGTTGAATGTTGACTTATGAAGACCATTGATGGGGGAACAAATAGACCAATTGGTTAAATCTTGTTGAAAGGTTGATGGTGATTAACCTTTCAATGGAATCAGACACATTCCGTTGAAAGTTGACTACTTCTGGTGTCTTCACGGTTAAATCATATATTCAGACCTCATCAATGATGGGCAACCTTTCTAGCACAAATCTACTAAAAATCTTCATGTTGTATATAGATTGCAAGGTCATCCTGAAAAAAGATCTGAAAATGGGATTTCGCAAGGATGCACTAAGCGTTGCTTTTGTGGCAATGAGGAGTTGATTCAACATCTATTCCTCCAGTGCGCACTTGTGAATCTATTATGGAGATCTTTCCATATAGGTATTAGTCTACTTACGCCCTTGAGTAGTAGGAATATGTTCGGAAACTAGTTAACCAGGGTACATCCCGAGTTGTAGTCTTAAATTTGTGTGCGAATTTGTTCTTTACTTCGGGACATTTGCAACACTCGAAATGATTGTATTTTGAAAAGAACAATTGTTCGAACTATTTTGCAGGTTATGTTCAAGGCCATGATTTGGATTTATATGTGGTCATTACTACGCAAGGAGAAAGATCGACACCCACAGTCTTTGGGTGTTACCGATGGAAGATGGTCTCTCGAGATTTATTCAACCGATTTGGTAGGCGTCCTATTGATGCATAAGGCTTATTTCCCTATGTTTTCTTTTTTATTTTTCCCTTGGGCAGCCATGTGTGGTCGTAGTCTTGTAGTTTTGTTGAACTTTATTGTGTTCAGGTGATGAACTTTATAATCAATAAAAGGATGTGTGCATCACTCGATGGAGAGGCCAAGGACGTTTCCCCTCTTTTAGAAAAAATATATAATTAGAACGGCAACCTATCTCAAGCATCAACATGTTGTTCGTCATTGTAGCACATTTCTGATTAAACTCTAGATTAACCAAACTTACATATTAGATACATAGAGCTAATTTGGTTATATACTTTGCCAATTTTAAAATATATTCTTTCGGGGTTGCTTTGGTAGATCCATAGAATGTTGATTTACCAAAATATACTAGCATATAGTTGACTTGATTAGAATATCATAGGTAAGCAGTAATTTGTTTTGTACTTGTGAGATGTTCCATCATGTTTAGTAATCATTAAATGAATATCTTACAGGAATCTGCTATCAGAGCAAGTAATCCTTAGTGCTAAGTAAGTTTTGAAATGCTAAACATGATTCATGAATCAAATTTTATATCTACTCAATACCTTAACAAGTTATTTATCCAATATTTGTTTCCTGCCTGATGTAGATTAAAATAGCCCGCGATAGTTGCGCTATAGCTGCCCGGGATCCTCGCCACTATGCTATGGCTGCTGCCGCGAAATCCTCCATGTATGCCTCTAAATTTCTCAAAAATTAGCAAAACCCTCTAGAAATCATCTCACCCACCAGAAAAATTTCCGCTATTTGCCGCAATTGCCCGCTACCGCGGACGCTATAGCTGCTGGGAGACGACATCGTGAAATCGTTTCTCTCGCGATTTTTATCTATGGATGTAACACATATTGCAAGATAAATCATATAACTTAGACTAAACCGAGCTAATAGTTCATACTTCAATATTTGCGAGTGAAGTTATATACCATGCATGTGCACCATGTTATGTGCATTCATGTGTTTGTCCTCATTGGACGTCAGTTGCACTCTTCCAGTTTCAATTTGCTTTGGAGTTTCTATCGCTTAGTTGAATCATTGGTGTATTTTGTGTGATCGTTTGAGCATATCGGTCAAGTCCAACTCCTTGTTCATATCTGGTTGATTACTTTTATCAGTGAACTTACAATATACTATTATATGCTATCACATGCATCAAAGACGAATATATGTTCTAAATTAAATGACCTAATCGGTCGCTTTCCCTTAACACTATGATGGCTGGTAGTTGGAATCCTAGTTGGAGGCCGTGAAGCCATGGTTGGAGGTTGTGAAGCCATGGCAAACGAGTTCTACTACATTCGGATATCACCAAAAGATAATCTCTCCTCCTTCATTTCCTTGATATTTTTATCACCCCATGGTTTCCCTCTTCTCCTTCTCCGGTAGCGCTGCCGCCTGGAGTGGGGTAATCGGATCAACCATGCATATTGTAGTTGTAGGGGTGTAAATGCCTTAGAGACAAGTGACATTATGCCGCTAAGAAGAACTACACCAACACTCATGAGCTATGCCAGATGTAGCCTTTTGCATCTTCCGTCTGTCATCCTTGGTCGACAGCTGCCACCAGAGGGGAGTCAGATGACTACTTCACCGATATGCTCGTCTCGTCGCCCAATCTGGTAGTTCCTGGAGCTATACTCCCCTTCTCTCTTCACCATCGGGGTGGCGGATTTGGCTCTAGCCGTCACAAATCCTGAGCCTAAGGGATACAAGATGGCTTCAGTGCTGCCTCATCAAGGTCTTGTTCCGTTGGAGTTACATATCAATCAACGAAAGCCTTTAGCAAGCGTCAAGGGTGATTAGGCAGGAACACCGTCTTCTGGAGAATGTAGGCGGTGGGCATGCTACTATAGTTGCACGCATGCTATGAAGGTGCAGCTACACATAGATAGACATGCATGCAACTGTAATCCCGAGTGTGTGGCATGCATGCAATTGTAGTTGTGCGCAGGAGGCACGCGTGCAGTTGCACCCAAACAGACACGCCATGCAACTTGTTGCATGGAAAACCGACAAATGTGTAGTTGTGCGCAAACCGTGGAGGCGTATGCTTGCGCAGATGACCAAACATACATTTCATGTTATATATGAAAAAAATAACAATAAGAATAAATAATAATAATGAGGAAAGCGATGTAAAACGTGCACTAAATACACACAAAAATGTGCGAATTGCCGGTAGATCTGATGGTTTAGTAGTTGATGGAAAAATGGCAATCATGTTTCTTTTATGGGGCCTGCTATACATATGTCTTCTACATTTTTTGGATAAGTCAGATTTCTAGGCTCGAGCGCCGGAGTAAACCCCTAGATCCTATTCTCTGGATTGGACAGCAACTGCTTGCGACATCCTTGGCGTTTTGTCGGGACCCCGACTCATAAGTCGTGATCACCGAATGCACGTGTACAGTGATCCCAGAGATCAATGCTCACTGAACACACAGAAGCTGAATAACAAGAGTCTTACATCCATACATACCGTGTTACACAAGTAGGACCATTATGGTCAAGTCTTGAGTATAACATGGCAGCGGAAATCTTCGTCGATAACTTGGACCCATGCCATTTGCCTTAACCCTACATGCATTCTGACTGGGAAGCGTCCTAGCTCGCATGTTCGTCATCGAAGTATTCTTCATCATATCCTGTTCTTTCAAGCCTGGCCAATAAAATAACCAGTGGCAAGCCAATGAGTACTTTGAATGTACTCGCAAGCAACCCAAGAGTGATAACAAAATAATTATGCAAAGCTCTACTGCTTAATTGGCATTGTTGCGGAAAGCTAGTTTTTCTCATGCAAGTATGATCAACATTTATCAAGGACAGGAATGCGTCTGCAACAAGCATCAGGAGGTTACAGACATCAACATCGAGAAAGAGTTATGAACAACTCATGCTCAAGCTCATCGTGACTTCCTCACGAGTCACATCATCAATATCACCCAACGGTGTTGTTTATCAGAAACATATGGACGTAGTCTAAGCAGCACCGCCCAACTGTCCTTGACCGTGGACACGGCTATTCGAATAGTTTTACACTCTGCAGAGGTTGCACACTGTACCCACAAGATCTGGGGAACTTCCGTGTCATCCACGACCCGCGATACCTCAAGTACCCGGGGTAAGAACCCGATCACTACCTTTCCCTAGACGACACTAACATGGAGTCCACTCGATTGGTAGCAACCCCCGTGCCCAACATTTCACATAACATTTTCGTGGAGCCTTGCTCCCACATTTATCACATACCACTGGCACGGGGTACCAACGGCGTGTCCGGTGCCCCATAAAAATGGTCATGGCCGCCCTACCTGGCACGACCCCATCCCGAGAGAGAGCACCAACTCTCCCCCGTCACTAGTAATGAGGGCTCCAAGCTAGTATCGGCCTAGGTAATCAATAATGCCCTTTCCCATATAAGGGTAGAGTGGTTGCGCATGTAAGGTTGGGACAGTCGACAAATCTTAAATCTCATCCGTCTCTGTAAACAACACTTATATCAAGCCTCGGTACACTATTCTCCACCAAGTAGTGACCTAGTTCATCATCATCTCCCAGGGGCATTAGTGGCACCCACTGGGGTTGTTTGCAAGTATGTCAAACCACACTTGTTCCTTTCCATGCATAACCCTGACCCACTTTGCGTAGCAACTACTTTAGCATCCTATCTACTCCCACCGGCATAACCCTCATAAGAAGGTAGGGTCATGCACAATGCAAGTATCAATGAGGAAGTAACAGAGGCAACCAACCCACGTGGTTCACCATCTCATCATGATTCCGATGCAATAATAATAAAGAGCTATATGACATGGATAAAAAGGGTTTCATAGACATGGTCAAAGGGCTGCTTGCCTGTTTAAGAAAGTCTTCGAGGTCTTCAAATATCTCTGGTCCAACTCCGAGCATTGCGTCTACTTCGTCAACTATCGTTGAAAGCAACCATAATAAGCAACACATAACAAGGCAGGAAATAAAAGTGCTCTAAAAATATGAGTTGGACTTTTCTGGGATACCTCTAGTCATATGAGGGATGACCAAAGTGGTTTCATTAGGATTTGATCAATGGACATCTCTGAACATTTCAATGTGATGGAACCAAGGGATTAATGGGTTTGCAAGAAGTGTACAGAAACATTATTTTCAAAAATGAGCAGAGGCACCTATTTAACAAAGGATGATTTTAGAAGCATCTAGGAATTGGTTTCACTGGATTTGGAGTTCAATTGGATTTCCTATGAATTTACAAATTTGACAAACATGAAGAAATGGCTCATTTTTCTGTGGGGTACAGAAAGTATTAAGAAAAATGTTCATAAACTAAGTTATGAACTTAGAAGCATCCAGGAATTTGAATCATGGCATTTGGATAAATTTTGAGCTCTCTGTGATTTTCTAAAGTTCATCACGGAAATGGAAAATGGGGTTTTAATAAATATTTGTGAAGAAAAGGTCTCTGGAAAAATGTGCATGTTGCATCACCAGATAGATCATGATTTATAGAGTCACTAGAAATTGGAATCATCAAATTTGGGGTTGATTTGATTTATTTGTGGATTTTTGAAGTTGACTGGAAAAAAAGAAAAAGATAAAGGATTTACAGAAACGGGCTGGATCTGGCGGCGCGGCGCCAAGACCGGGCGAGGTTTAGCAGCAGGCGCCATCGGGCCGCCCACTGCTCGCTCGCGACGCTGCTGCAGGGCCACGTCGGAGGCATACTAGCGGGAGGGCGTCTTCGCCGCGGGGAAGCGGTGGCGAGGTGGGTACGCTTCCACTTAAACGGGAGGGGCCCGCTGGCGGGTCACTGACCTGCGGGGTCCACCCACAGGGTCGTCGCCCTCCTCCCGCCTGCGACAGAGGAGACAGAGGAGGCGGGACCGAGCGCTTGCCGGCGCCCGTTCCGGTGGCTCCGGCCATCTCCGACGACGCCCGTCACACCAACGTGCTCAGGTGAGCGTGGCGCATCCGTCGAGGTGCGCTACGATCTCTGGGGTAGACGGATGTGAGCACACTATCGGCCATGGCGGCAAAGCCGGCGGTGGTGTTTGAGCTCGATGGTACGGCCATGGGGAGAAGAGGAAATGGCGCGAGAAAGCTCCACGGCGGTGGTGGTGATGCTCGGGAGTGGTCGGGTGGAGGGGAGGGGCAAGGGATGGTCCGAATTTAAGCGGAGGCCGGCGGCACTGCTCCGGCCATGGAGGGAGCAGGAGGGCACGAGAGGAGAGGCAGGTTGGTCCAGAGGATGCTCAGGAGGGAGATAGGGCCAAAGGAGTCGAGAGGGGGCTCGAGGTGGCTTTAAATAGGAGGGGGCAAGGTGCACCGTGGCTCGTGCGCCGGCGAGCTCCTAGCCATTGCTGGAGGCCACGGGGGCGCACGTGGGCGTGTCTGGGGTGTTCGTGCGGTTGGTCCAGGGCGAGAGGAGGGGAGAGAAGGAGCGGGGAAGGGCCAGGATGCCGCGCGCGTGAGGCGCTCCATTGGCGCACTCGGGCGTCCTCTGTTCGCTAGCGCGGAGGCGCAGGGAGGGGGAGAGAGAAGGAGGCCGACCGCGTGGCGTGTTGCGGACGCCGAGGCGCATCAGCAGGCGCGCGGGGGAGGCCCGAGGTGGTCGTGTGGCTTGGGCAGAGAGCAGCTACAGTGCGTGGGAGCCTCAGAAGGCCTGAGCACGCTTTGGCATGCCATGGCATAAAAAGGGGAAAGTGGGCGCGGCCACTTGTGCCCAGCAGTGCTAGGGAGTAGTAAAGAAAGGGGAGGAAGCATTGGATGCCATGGAGGGCCACTGGAACGAGGAGGGTGGTGAGAAAGGAGAAGAATGCTGCTGTCCAGAAGGGTAAATGGGGATGTTTCACCCCTCAATCATTGAGCTGAGGCCAGGGAAGAGTTACTGGAGATAGGAGAAGACTAGGAGGAGATGTGGTAAAAATTTGAGCTCAAGGAGAAAAGTGCAAGTGGTCAAAATGGTGATTTTTGAAAAGTGGCAGAAGGTGTTTGATGCAAATTTGGGCAAGCAAATTAACTCCACTTGACATGAAGATTAACAGGATCAAGTGTCATATATAAATGGGGTTGATCACCAAGTTGGAGCTCATTTGGAGGAAGTTGCCAATGTAACTTTGGCAAACCCTAGAAATGAACAGAAATGGGTTTTCCAAGATTTAGTCATGAAAATATGTTCTCCTTGATGCACCACTTCGTGTAGTGTCATCATTTGAGGTTATGAACATTTCCACAAAAGTTGAGATAAAAAGGAGGAAGTTTCCAATGTAGAGTTGTCCAAATTTGGTTCTGGACAGAAAGGCTTTTGGGGCACTTTGATCAAGTTAACTTGTTCTCCAACTTATGCCACTTGGTCTAGATGAATAATTAGACCATTTGAGAATGTTCACAAGGTTTGAGAACATTTGGACATGTTTGGCAATGTAAAGTTGCTCAAACTTCAAAATGAACAGAAATGGTTTTGAGGGGATTTGATGATGTTATATTATTCTCCAAGTCATGAGACTTGTCAAGATCATCTAATATGTCATATGTGACATGCTAGAATTTTCTTGGAATTTGTGGAGAATATTTCCTTTGTAAATATTTCAAAATCTTGAAATATTCAGGAAGGGGTTTTGAGTGGTTTGACCAATATTTTGAACATTCCCATGTGTTGAAACTCTTTTATATGGACAATATATGCCCACTGAGTTTCCCTGATTTTTGTCAAATATTTGTAAAACAATAAAATAATTTTTCCCTATTAAAGACCATTTCTGGCCTTAAGAAAAAGCTTTTAAATAAAATAGGAAAATAACTTTTAAAATTATATTTTTGTGGTTTCTGGGTTTCCTATATCTAATAGGAGTCAAATATATTTTTGGAAAGATTTTTACTGCCCTTAATTAAGTACTTGCAGTGCAAACCTCAATTCAGGGGGTTTTGGAAAACTAATTTTAGAAAACACTTTTTGGCCAAATTATTTTTGTAATAAAATACTATATTGCACTACACACATGGCATGATCATTGGGCAGAAGTTTGGGGCAAGGGGATGAAGTATAAGAGTTGGAGGATCTATTTTATTTTTAGAGCACTTGCAAACAACAGACAAAAACCAATCAAGGCAAAGTCCAAAACACTCAAAAGTTTTTGTCAAACCACATTTTATCATGATATATTATCTTAAGTGTTGTGCCATGAAAATCAGGGTGTGACAGACCTACCCCCCTTACAAGAATCTCGTCCCCGAGATTCCCAAACTAGGCGCGGAAAGGAGTATGGAAACTTGGGTCTGGGGTAGTCTTCACGTCCTCATACTGCTTCTTCTTCCGTGTAGTGTTCCATTGAGCTTGAAGTACTTGATGGTGTGGCTTCGTGTATGACGCTCTTCTTGATCCATGTTGCTAATGGGTAGCTCGCGGTAGGTTAGATTGGGCTAAGGGTCGATGGCTCGGTGGTCCATGTCCTTGTAGAGACCGGGCTAGTTGGGGAGTTGGGAACGTCTCCGGAGTGGTGTCATGTGGAAAAACATTGTGCACAGTAGTTAACTCAGGTGGTAACTCCAGCTGGTAGTCGTCTACTCTTCATCTTGAAGTGATCTCGGAGGGGGTTGTTAAATCTTGGAGTGATCTTGAAGAAGGCCGATGAATCTTGGTGTAAGCTTCCTTGTCTTGGGAATGTTCGGTGCCTTTGAGAGGAGTGGCTTGCAGATATGCACGGTCTTCAACGCGGAAGCTCACTCCTTGACGACGGTGGTTGGTATAGTTCTTCCTCCTTGACATGGCGGTCTTCGGATGTTCCCTAACCAGCTGATCAACTCTTCTTTCGTCTTCATGTGGACATACATGTCCTCAAGTAAGGATGATGATTAACTTGCCCAAGTACTCTATGAAGTATTTGGGGTACGCAGAGTGGGCTGAGGCATTGGTGAGGGTCACGGTTGAGCATTGGCCAAGGTCTTATGGATCTAGAGCCAAAGCCCAAGGTCATGATCCAACCACGTTGTGGCTTGGTAGGGCTTAAGGGTTTCAGGTATTCCAGGGTGCGAGTGAATGTTTATCATCCCATCCTTGAGCACAGTTTTTGAGATGCCAATAGTTCTACCTAGTCCTTCAAACAGATAACCTTATACCCCGAAAGCATCGACTCTTGTAGGTCAGCTCCAATCATCACTGATGCTATTATTATCCTCATGACTCCCAAAGGGAGGTCTAATAAATCTATACATGTCACTATCCCAAACTCATATGTATGGCTACCCCTAAAAATCCATGGGTAGAGCATATAAGCTGCTAAGCTTGAATTTAATCACCACAATCCAAGTGCTCAGTCTATTGAACCAAGGTCCATGGTAAAGCATCCCTATCCTAAGGAAACACGTCATAAGCCACTTCAAGATCTTGTTTCCTTCCTATAAATCAACTCCAACAACCCATTAACTACACCAATCACTACGTGATCCAGTAGTTCTTCAAATCCAATCTCTATGGTGTTCCACACGATCTTCTAATACCCTATAATACACAAATACTGGAAAGGCTACCTTGCTATAGCCAATCCACCGATTTCCATTATCATGGCCAAGTAAACTCCAAGGTCAAGCTTATATAGAACCCTAAACAAACTCCGACAATTAGTCCAATCTCCTAGTTTATCGTCCACCGAGAAACATGGTATCATGATCGAGATCATCAGTCTAAATCCAATTTACTCTGAACCACGTAGACATGCTCAGCATCTATATTCAACTAGAATCACCTATTTAAATCCAAATCTCTTGTCCAACGAGAATTCCTACATGTTCCCCGAAGTCATTTATGTAATATCAACTGTCTCCTATCAATATCATCTGATCAACTCAAATCCTTGCACTTCCAGGAGTTTTCAGCTTGCGATCATAATTATCCTATAAATCCAATTTACTCAGGGTAATGAAAGCTATGCTAATCTATACTCATGATCCCACCAAGTTCATCTACCAACATCAAAACCTCATAATCCACCAAGTAGTCTCATATAATTCCTCAGGTCCTTGATATAAGCTCATCAAGTCATTTGTCCTCTATTCCTATATCCTCAAACTGGTCTTCCCTATGGCATCGTCAGTCCTGGTGCTATATTAGGATGATAATGTGCTTGTTCACTATGTCCACTAGTTCCATAATGAACCCAGTGTTGTGCGAGGTTTCCAGAGGCTTAACTGGTTCTCTTGCAATTCTGTGGGTTAAGCACAGGGTTAAGGACTGGGGTATCTCATGAAATCTCGAAGGGCCTAGGAATGGGTTTCTAGTCTGGAGGGTTAAACATAACTCTACGGGGTTTCACTTGGTCGAGGAGGCTGCAACAAAAGTCTTCATTGCTAGTTGGTTGCCGAAGCAGATTTCTTGGTGCATCTTGTCTTGCTGGTCTTCAGTTGAGGGAAGAGATACGAGAGGGAAAAGTAGCATAGAGGAGGTGGGATGCCTAAAGGGGGTTCTATAGTGCAGGTGCAAACAAACAAGTGCCAAAAAGGCCAAACACAAACAACAAAATAAGGCAGGTGATATAGTCGCGTACTTGTTGCCTAGGGCAAAAAGGGCGACTGATATAGAAAACACAACAAATAAAAACAAGCAACACACAATCATGGTTCTACCCGAACCATCATACGGACTCGACTGCGCATAGGGGGTACACGACTCATCCTACCCTAGGGGTTCTCGGACTCCATAGTCATGCCTTGTGCCTCGTGCAGTCTCCCGGGTTTCCTCAGGTGCTGCTACGTCTCTTGTAGTTGTTTGATGAAACGATCCCGGTTGAGCTTGAAGAGTCTTCAACAACTTCTTGCCTGTTGAAGTGATGGGGTGAAGGTGGCTCCTCGTAACTGGCATTGACTTGGTCTTCTATTGTCTTCTTAATCACGACGATCCCTTTTTGTCTTCTAAGCCGTCGATGGTACCAGGTAGGTAATCCTTTATGCAATGATATTATCAAGGCGTAATAGAGGTCCATCATGTCGGTTACGTTGATGACGACATCGACACCAAGAGCGAGGGATGAGGAGAACCGTTTTCCTGCTCGCTATGGTGAGGCGGACCAAATGGCTAGGTTCTCATCCATCGGTGGTTGCCGATACAACAACGGTAGTGACAGGGTTACTCTATTAGCATTGTATATCATTATCTTGCATATTCTATGCCCTGATCATCGTAGGCTAAGGTTGCATCATCTTGGGGCAGTGTCAAGGGTGTCACCATCTCCTGGGTCTTCAGGTCCTCATTCCTCGAGGATGTATCTTCTGTTGGTATCGTCTTGTTGTGATGTCGCCAATCTTGTATTCAGGAGATGTGGGTGAATGTCCGGCAAGGAATCTTCCTTCTAGATTATCCACGAGGATTACAAGGAATCCAGGGGTCAGGGGCATAAGGGTTCTAGCGACCAAAGGTTTGAAGGGGAAGAGATCAATAAGGAAAGTATACCTTAGTTTTTGAAAAACTAAGAAGGGAAGAGAAGTACAGATAGTTTTGAAAACTAGTAGTAGTTTTGGAAATAGTTTTACCCTAACTAACGACCATGCTAACTAAAGCTTCCTATAGTCAGGATGGCTCTGATACCAGCTCTGTCGGGACCCCGACTCATAAGTCGTGATCACCGAATGCACGTGTACAGTGATCCCAGAGATCAATGCTCACTGAACACACAGAAGCTGAATAACAAGAGTCTTACATCCATACATACCGTACTACACAAGTAGGACCATTATGGTCAAGTCTTGAGTATAACATGGCAGCGGAAATCTTTGTCAATAACTTGGACCCATGCCATCTGCCTTAACCCTACAGGCATTCTGACTGGGATGCGTCCTAGCTCGCATGTTCGTCATCGAAGTATTCTTCATCATATCCTGTTCTTTCAAACCTGGCCAATAAAATAACCAGTGGCAAGCCAATGAGTACTTTGAATGTACTCGCAAGCAACCCAAGAGTGATAACAAAATAATTATGCAAAGCTCTACTACTTAATTGACATTGTTGCGGAAAGCTAGTTTTTCTCATGCAAGTATGATCAACATTTATCAAGGACAGGAATGCGTCTGCAACAAGCATCAGGAGGTTATAGACATCAACATCGAGAAAGAGTTATGAACAACTCATGATCAAGCTTATCGTGACTTCCTCACGAGTCACATCATCAATATCACCCAACGGTGTTGTTTATCAGAAACATATGGACGTAGTCTAAGCAGCACCGCCCAACTGTCCTTGACCGTGGACACGGCTATTCGAATAGTTTTACACTCTGCAGAGGTTGCACACTGTACCCACAAGATCCGGGAACTTCCGTGTCATCCACGACCATGATACCTCAAGTACTGGGGTAAGCACCGATCACTACCTTTCCTAGACGACACTAACATGGAGTCCACTCGATTGGTAGCAACCCCGTGCCCAACATTTCACATAACATTTTGTGGAGCCTTGCTCCCACATTTATCACATACCACCGCACGGGTACCAACGGTGTGTCCGGTGCCCCATAAAATGGTCATGGCCGCCCTACAGCACGACCCGCCCCGAGAGAGAGCACCAACTCTCCCCGTCACTAGTAATGCGGGCTCCAAGCTAGTATCGACCTAGGTAATCAATAATGCCCTTTCCCATATAAGGGTAGAGTGGTTAAGCATGTAAGGTTGGGACAATGACAAATCTTAAATCTAATCCGTCTCTGTAAACAACACTTATATCAAGCCTCGGTACACTACTTCTCCACCAAGTAGTGACCTAGTTCATCATCATCTCCCAGGGGCATTAGTGGCACCCACTGGGGTTTTTTGCAAGTATGTCAAACCACACTTGTTCCTTTCCATGCATAACCCTGACCCACTTTGCGTAGCAACTACTTTAGCATCCTATCTACTCCCACTGGCGTAAGCCTCATAAGAAGGTAGGGTCATGCACAATGCAAGTATCAATGAGGAAGTAACAGAGGCAACCAACCCACGTGGTTCACCATCTCATCATGATTCCGATGCAATAATAATAAAGAGCTATATGACATGGATAAAAAGGGTTTCATAGACATGGTCAAAGGGCTGCTTGCCTGTTTAAGAAAGTCTTCGAGGTCTTCAAATATCTCTGGTCCAACTCCAAGCATTGCGTCTACTTCGTCAACTATCGTTGAAAGCAACCATAATAAGCAACACAACAAGGCAGGAAATAAAAGTGCTCTAAAAATATGAGTTGGACTTTTCTGGGATACCTCTGGTCATATGAGGGATGACCAAAGTGGTTTCATTAGGATTTGTTCAATGGACATCTCTGAACATTTCAATGTGATGGAACCAAGGGATTAATGGGTTTGCAAGAAGTGTACAGAAACATTATTTTCAAAAATGAGCAGAGGCACCTATTTAACAAAGGATGATTTTAGAAGCATCTAGGAATTGGTTTCACTGGATTTGGAGTTCAATTGGATTTCCTATGAATTTACAAAGTTGACAAACATGAAGAAATGGCTCATTATTCTGTGGGGTACAGAAAGTATTAAGAAAAATGTTCATAAACTAACTTATGAACTTAGAAGCATCCAGGAATTTGAATCATGGCATTTGGATAAATTTTGAGCTCTCTGTGATTTTCTAAAGTTCATCACAGAAATGGAAAATGGGGTTTTAATAAATATTTGTGAAGAAAAGGTCTCGGGAAAAATGTGCATGTTGCATCACCAGATAGATCATGATTTATAGAGTCACTAGAAATTGGAATCATCAAATTTGGGGTTGATTTGATTTATTTGTGGATTTTTGAAGTTGATCGGAAAAAAGAAAAGATAAAGGATTTACGTAAACGGGCTGGATCTGGCGGCGGCGCCAAGACTGGGCGAGGTTTAGCAGCAGGCGCCACCGGCCGCCCACTGCTCGCTCGCCGCGCTGCCAGGGCCACGCCGAGGCGCATTAGCGGAGGGCGTCTTCGCCACGGGGAAGCGGTGGCGAGGTGGGTACGCTTCCACTTAAACGGGAGGGCCCGCTGGCGGGTCACTGACCTGCGGGGTCCACCCGCAGGGTCGTCGCCCTCCTCCCGCCCGCGACAGAGGAGACAGAGGAGGCGGGACCGAGCGCTTGCCGGCGCCCGTTCCGGTGGCTCCGGCCATCTCCGGCGATGCCCGGCACACCGGCGTGCTCAGGAGAGCGTGGCTCATCCGTCGAGGTGCGCTACGATCTCTAGGGTAGACGGATGTGAGCACACTATCGGCCATGGCGGCAAAGCCGGTGGTGGTGTTTGAGCTCGATGGTACGACCATGGGGAGAAGAGGAAATGGCGCGAGAAAGCCCCACGGCGGTGGTGGTGATGCTCAGGAGTGGTCGGGTGGAGGGGAGGGGCAAGGGATGGTCCGAATTTAAGCGGAGGCCGGCGGCACTGCTCCGGCCATGGAGGGAGCAGGAGGGCACGAGAGGAGATGCAGGTTGGTCCAGAGGATGCTCAGGAGGGAGAGAGGGCCAAAGGAGTCGAGAGGGGGCTCGAGGTGGCTTTAAATAGGAGGGGGCGAGGTGCACCGTGGCTCGTGCGCCGGCGAGCTCCTAGCCGTTGCTGGAGGCCACGGGGGCGCGCGTGGGCGTGTCTGGGGTGTTCGTGCGGTTGGTCTAGGGCGAGAGGAGGGGAGAGAAGGAGCGGGGAAGGGCCAGGGTGCCGCACATGTGAGGTGCTCCATTGGCGCGCTCGGGCGTCCTCTGTTCACTAGCGCGGAGGCGCGGGGAGGGGGAGAGAGAAGGGGGCCGACCGCGTGGCGTGTTGCGGATGCTGAGGCGCATCGGCAGGCGCGCGGGGGAGGCCCGAGGTGGTCGGGTGGCTTGGGCAGAGAGCAGCTACAGTGCGTGGGAGCCTGTAGCGCGCTCTGGAGCACGCCTTTGGCATGCCATGGCATAAAAAGGGGAAAGTGGGCACGGCCACTTGTGTCCAGCAGTGCTAGGGAGTAGTAAAGAAAGGGGAGGAAGCATTGGATGCCATGGAGGGCCACTGGAACGAGGAGGGTGGTGAGAAAGGAGAAGAATGCTGCTGTCCAGAAGGGTAAATGGGGGTGTTTCACCCCTCAATCATTGAGCTGAGGCCAGGGAAGAGTTACTGGAGATAGGAGAAGACTAGGAGGAGATGTGGTAAAAATTTGAGCTCAAGGAGAAAAGTGCAAGTGGTCAAAATGGTGATTTTTGAAAAGTGACAAAAGGTGTTTGATGCAAATTTGGGCAAGCAAATTAACTCCACTTGACATGAAGATTAACAGGATCAAGTTTCATATATAAATGGGGTTGATCACCAAGTTGGAGCTCATTTGGAGGAAGTTGCCAATGTAACTTTGGCAAACCCTAGAAATGAACAGAAATGGGTTTTCCAAGATTTAGTCATGAAAATATGTTCTCCTTGATGCACCACTTGGTGAAGTGTCATCATTTGAGGTTATGAACATTTCCACAAAAGTTGAGATAAAAAGGAGGAAGTTTCCAATGTAGAGTTGTCCAAATTTGGTTCTGGACAGAAAGGCTTTTGGGGCACTTTGATCAAGTTAACTTGTTCTCCAATTTGTGCCACTTGGTATAGATGAATAATTAGACCATTTGAGAATGTTCACAAGGTTTGAGAACATTTGGACATGTTTGGCAATGTAAAGTTGCTCAAACTTCAAAATGGACAGAAATGGTTTTGAGGGGATTTGATGATGTTATATTGTTCTCCAAGTCATGAGACTTGGCAAGATCATCTAATATGTCATATGTGACATGCTAGAATGTTCTTGGAATTTTTGGAGAATATTTTATTTGTAAATATTTCAAAAGCTTGAAATATCCAGGAAGGGTTTTTGAGGGGTTTGACCAATATTTTGAACATGCCCATGTGTTGAAACTCTTTTATATGGACAATATATGCCCACTGAGTTTCCCTGATTTTTGTCAAATATTTTTAAAACAATAAAATAATTTTTCCCTATTAATGACCATTTCTGGCCTTAAGAAAAAGCTTTTAAATAAAATAGGAAAATAACTTCTAAAATTATATTTTGTGGTTTCGGGTTTCCTATATCTAATAGGAGTCAAATATATTTTTGAAAGATTTTTACTGCCCTTAATTAAGTACTTGCAGTGCAAACCTCAATTCAGGGGGTTTTGGAAAACTAATTTTAGAAAACACTTTTTGGCCAAATTATTTTTGTAACAAAATACTATATTGCACTACACACATGGCATGATCATTGGGCAGAAGTTTGGGGCAAGGGGATGAAGTATAAGAGTTGGAGGATCTATTTTATTTTTAGAGCACTTGCAAACAACAGACAAAAACCAATCAAGGCAAAGTCCAAAACACTCAAAAGTTTTTGTCAAACCACATTTTATCATGATATATTATCTTAAGTGTTGTGCCATGAAAATCAGGGTCTGACACGTTTGATTTTGAATTGCTGGTTCTCGGGCTTGGTGTGGATGCTCCTCAGGTCGTGGGCATCCCGGGTGCAATGTACGACATTGTCGGCTCATCCTTCATGTCTTCTTCCTTAGGTCTGGTCGTTTCCTGCAACCCATTTTCCGACTTTTCTAGGCGCTTATGGTGGGTGGTACGTTGATTCTGTCGGTTCTTGAATTGTAGCCAAGTATCGTAAGTGTCTCGCATTGGTCGTGGCGCGGCCTTAGTGCCTCGTGTCTCATCTCCTCACCTTTTCTGGTTGAAGTTCGAGTTAGGCTAGTTTAGGGTTGTGTTGCTTTCATTCTTGAAAAAAGGGTTGTGTTGCTTTTGCTTCGTTCTTCTTTGATGGAATGATATGCAATCTTTGCGTATTCACGAAATCATTTTCTAGGCTTGCATATTCAATCAGTGGGCTTCTGGTCACTGTTTCCAGGCACGGGTCCATGCATTCAATTAGTGGGAGTCAATCGATTTACTGTATTTTGTAGTATGCGATCGGAAGCTCGTGCCACTTTCATCACTGCACCAGCGCAACTTCAGGAGAAGGGGAGGCGGTGGAGGAAGGGGAGCTGTCGCCGAGCAGCAAGAGGAGGCAGAGGTCTGCGAGCCGTCGGTGAGCAGCGGGAGGAAGAATATGGAGGACACTGTGAAGAGGCCAGTGGGGCTCTCGTGTGGGGTGCGCCACCAGTGAGTGGTGTTCCCATGGGTGGAACCACCGGTCTGCGCCGGCTGCGAGACATGTACGACGAACCTCGAGAAATTAGATCTTAAGAGCAACTCCAACGAGGCTATCATATTATCAATCTTGGATGTTTTATATACACTTTCAAGGAATTATATATCATTTTTTGGGACTAACCTATTAATTTAGTGCCCGGCGTCAGTTGCTGTTTTTTGCTTGTTTTTGGTTTTGCAGAATAGCGGTACCAAACGAAGTCCAAATGCCATGAAACTTTTTGGAGATTTTTTCTATCAATAAGAGACCCTGGAAGCTTTGGGAGGGGACGAGAAGATGGAGCAGTGGCCCACGAGGCACCAGAGCGCGCCTGGTGGCTTGTGGGGCCCACGTGGGTCCGTTTGACCTAACTCTGCCTCTATAAATTCTCTACAAGTGAAACCAACAGGGGAGGCCATGGAATACTTTTGTCACCACCACAAGGTCCTATTCTTGACATATCCCATCTGGAGGCCTTTTCCGACACTCCGCCGGAGGGGGATTAGATCACGGAGGGGCTCTACATCATCTTTCCTGCCCTTCCGATGATGCGTGAGTAGTTTACCACATACCTTGGGTCCATAGTTAGTAGCTAGATGGCTTCTTCTCTCTACATGATCTTCAATACAATACAATGTTCTCCTCGAAGTTCTTGGAGATCTATTCAATGTAATCACGTTTTGTGGTGTATTTGTTGGGATCTGATGAATTTTGAGTTTATGATCAGATCTATCCATGAATATTATTTGAGTTTTCTCTGAACTCTTTTATGCATGATTAATATAGCTTCGTATTTCTCTCCCATCTTTTGATTTGGTTTCACCAACTAAATTGATTTTTCTTGCATTAGGAGAGGTGCTTTATAATGGGTTTGATCTTGCGGTGCTCAATCCCAGTCACAGAAGGGGACATGACACGTATGTATCGTTTCTATTAAGGGTAAAAGGATGGGGTTTATTCATAGTGAGTTTATCTTGTCTACATCATGTCATCTTGCTTAAGGTGTTACTCCGTTTTTCATGAACTTAATACACTAGATGCATGCTGGATGGCGGCCGATGTGTGGAGTAATAGTAGTAGATGCAGAATCGTTTCGGTCTAATTGTCTCGGATGTGATGCCTATATATGATCATTGCCTTGGATATCATCATAATTATTTACTTTCTATCAATTTCCCAACAGTAATTTGTTTACCCACCGTATGCTATTCTCAAGAGAAAAGCCTCTAGTGCCCCCAAGTCTATCTTTTATCATATATTAAAACCAAAAATACCTTGTTGCGTTTTCCTTTTATTTATTTTATTTCTTATTTTTGCCCGATCTATCTATCAAATACCATACAATTTAATCTTGCTCGTGACTGTCAAGTGATATACAACCCCTTGTTCGCGTTGGGTTGCAAGGATTTGTTATTTGTGTGGAGGTGCTGCTAATGAGTTGTTGCTTGGTTCTCCTAGTGGATTGATACCCTTGGTTATTTACTAAGGGAAATACTTATCTCTACTGTATTGCATCATCCTCTCCTCTTCGGGGAAATCCTAACGCAGTTCACAAGTAGCAATCGACCAGGCGAATGTGCGCGTCTGCTTTTCGATTTGGGTCAGGAAGTGCGTCCAACAGGAGGCATACCCATTTTGACCCACGTGGCCAAAATAAAGTTAGAAAAATATTATTAAACATAAGTGGTCATTTAACAGCTGGCCAAAGTCCTCTTAAACACTAACTAAACATTAAAAAAATGCCCGCACACTGCCCTAGTCGTCCGCCTTGCCCTTGTTGTCGTCGTTGCCGCCAGTGAGGTCAATGAAGATGGGAGGTGGTCCAGTCCAGTTATACGCAGCTTGATAGGCCACCAGGGCTGCCTCCTCCGGCGTTTGTTGCGGGGTGACATTGCGGCGAGGTAGGTGCGCTCCTCCTCCTCCTCCTTGCGCTCCCTTTGCATGCGCCACTCGCCGTCGGCACGCTCCTCCATCAGCATGCGCTGCCTCCAATGCTCGAGGTACGTGGCCTCCTGCACCGGCGTCTAATTCGTCTCCAACGTATCTACTTTTCCTAACACTTTTTCTCTTGTTTTGGACTCTAATTTTCATGATTTGAATGAAATGAACCCGGACTGACGCTATTTTCAGCAGAACTACCATGGTGTTGTTTTTGTGCAGAAATAAAAGTTCTTGGATTGGACGAAACTTTTTTGAGAATTATTTTGGAATAAATAAGAAATACTGGAACCAAGACTGCTACTTCTTGAGCTTGCGTTAGATTTTCCCTTGAAGAGGAAAGGGTGATGCAGCAAAGTAGAGATAAGTATTTCCCTCAGTTAGAGAACCAAGGTATCAATCCAGTAGGAGACAACACACAAATCACCAATACCTACACAAACAATCAAACAACTTGCACCCAACGCGATAAAGGGATTGTGAATCCCTTCACGGACACTTGCAAAAGTGAGATCTAATAGAGATAGATGAAACTAAACAAAAGATAAAGTAAATATTTTTGGTATTTTTGTTTTATAGATCGGAAGTAAAAGATTGCAAAATAGTAGATCGGAAACTTATGTGATGGAAGATAGACCCAGGGGCCATATGTTTCACTAGTGGCTTCTCTCAAGATAGAAAATAATACGATGGGTGAAAAAATTACTTTCGAGCAATTGATAGAAAACGCAAAGTTATGACGATATCTAAGGCAATGATTATGAAATATAGGCATCATGTTCGTGTCAAGTAGACCGACTCCTACGTGCATCTACTACTATTACTCCACACATCGTCCGACTCCTGCCCGTATCTAGAGTATTAAGTTCATGAAGAACAGAGTAACGCATTAAGTACGATGACATGATGTAGAGTAATAAACTCAAGCAAGATGATGTAAACCCCATCTTTTTATCCTCGATGGCAACAGTACAATATGTCCCTTGCTGCCCCTACTGTCACTGGGAAAGGACACCGCAAGATTGAACCCAAACCTAAGCACTTCTCCCATTGCAAGAAAAACCAATCTAGTTGGCCAACTAAACCGATAGTTCGAAGAGAATTACAAAGATATTATATCATGCATATAAGAATTCAGAGAAGATTCAAATTATATTCATAGATAAGTAAATCATAAATCCACAATTCATCGGATCTCGACAAACACATCGCAAAAGAAGATTACATCGGATAGATCTCTAAGAAAATCAAGGAGAACATGGTATTGAGAATCAAAGAGAGTGAAGAAGCCATCTAGCTACTAGCTATGGACCCGTAGGTCTAAAGTAAACTACTCACACTTCATCGGAAGGGCAATAGAGTTGATGTAGAAGTTCTCCATGATCAAATCCCCCTCCGGCAGGATGCCGGAAAAGGCCCCTAGATGGGATCTCACGATTACAGAAGGTTGCTATGGTGGAAAAGTGTATTCATGGATGCTTCTGGTGGTTTGGCGATATATGTGAATATATAGGACGAAGAAGTAGGTCATTGGAGTCACGGGGGACCACAAGGCATGGGGGCACGCCCTACCCCCTAGGCGTGCCCTCTAATGACCCACAAGTATAGGGGATCTATCATAGTCCTTTCGATAAGTAAGAGTGTCGAACCCAACGAGGAGCAGAAGGAAATGACAAGCGGTTTTCAGTAAGGTATTCTCTGCAAGCACTGAAATTGTAGGTAACAGATAGTTTTGTGATAAGATAATTTGTAATGGGTAACAAGCAATAAAGGTAAATAAAGTGCAGCAAGGTGGCCCAATCCATTTTGTAGCAAAGGACAAGCCTGGACAATTTCTTATAATGAGGAAAGTGCTCCCGAGGACACATGGGAATTATTGTCAAGCTAGTTTTCATCACGCTCATATGATTCACGTTCGGTACTTTAATAATTTGATATGTGGGTGGACCGGTGCTTGGGTACTGACCTTTCTTGGACAAGGATCCCACTTACGATTAACCCCTATTGCAAGCATCTGCAACTACAAAAGAAGTATTAAGGTAAACCTAACCATAGCATGAAACATATGGATCCAAATCAGCCCCTTACGAAGCAACGCATAAACTAGGGTTCAAGCTTCTGTCACTCTAGCAACCCATCATCTACTTATTACTTCCCAATGCCTTCCTCTAGGCCCAAATAATGGTGAAGTGTTATGTAGTCATGTGACGCCCCCGATTCAATCGTACACTAATCATGCATGCAAACGTGTACGATCAAGATCAGGGACTCACGGGAAGATATCACAACACAACTCTAAAAACATAAATAAGTCATACAAGCATCATAATACAAGCCAGGGGCCTCGAGGGCTCGAATACAAGTTCTCGATCATAGACGAGTCACGGAAGCAACAATATCTGAGTACGTACATAAGTTAAACAAGTTTGCCTTAAGAAGGCTAGCACAAACCGTGATACGATCGAAGAGGCGCAGGCCTCCCGCCTCGATCCTCCTAACTACTCCTCGGTCGCCGCCGCGGGCTGCACGTAGTAGTAGGCACCTCCAGAGTAGTAGTCGCTGCCGACGGTGGCGTCGCCCTGGTTCCAAAGATCTGGTTGCGACAACCGTAAAGAAAGGAAAGGGGGAAAAGGGGAGAAAGCAACCGTGAGTACTCATCCAAAGTACTCGCAAGCAAGGAGCTACACTACATATGCATGGGTATATGTGTAAAGGGCCATATCGGTGGACCGAATCGCAGAATGCCGTAATAAGAGGGGGATAGCTAATCCTGTTGAAGACTACGCTTCTGGCAGCCTCCGTCTTGCAGCATGTAGAAGAGAGTATATTGAAGTTCTCCAAGTAGCATCGCATAGCATAATCCTACCCGACGATCCTCTCCTCGTCGCCCTGTTAGAGAGCGATCACCGGGTTGTATCCGGCACTTGGAAGGGTGTGTTTTATTAAGTATACGGTTCTAGTTGTCATAAGGTCAAGGTACAACTCCGGTCGTCCTTTTACCGAGGGACACGCCTATTCGAATAGATTAACTTCCCTGCAGGGGTGCACCACATAACCCAACACGCTCGATCCCATTTGGTCGGACACACTTTCCTGGGTCATGCCCGACCTCGGAAGATCAACACGTCGCAGCCCCACCTAGGCACAACAGAGAGGTCAGCATGCCGGTCTAAATCCTATGCGCGCAGGGGTCTGGGCCCATCGCCCATTGCACACCTGCATGTTGCGTACGCGGCCGGTGAGCAGACCTAGCAACCTCCATTATAAAGGAAGTCGCGTTACGCAGTCCAACCCGGCGCGCGCCGCTCAGCCGTTGATGTCATGAAGGCTTCGGCTGATACCACGATGTCGAGTGCCCATATCTTTCCCGCGTAGTTGGTTAGTGCGTATAGGCCAGTGACCAGACTCAGATCAAATACCAAGATCTCGTTAAGCGTGTTATTATGAAGCAATCGCAAACGCCGACCAGGACCAGGCCCACCTGTCTCCCAAGTGGTCTCAACCTGCCCTGTCGCTCCGCCACAAAGATCCACACAGAGGGCCGTCGGGACAAAGGTCCTTTCAGCCCTCAATCCGTGAATCACTCGCTGGTACTCTTCGAGCGGACCCGACTTTAGTCACCATCTGTAGTATGTATATATGTATAGTATATAGCCGTGATCACCTCCGAAGTGATCACGGCCCGATAGTATAGCAAGGCAGACTGACAAGAATGTAGGGCCAATGATGATAAACTAGCATCCTATACTAAGCATTAGGATTGCAAGTAAGGTATCAACAGATGTAGCAACAGTGTCAGGCTATGCATCACAATAGGATCAACGGAAAGCAGTAACATGCTACACTACTCTAATACAAGCAGTATAGAGGAGAATAGGTGATATCTGGTGATCAAGGGGGGGCTTGCCTGGTTGCTCTGGCAAGAAGGAGGGGTCGTCAACTCCGTAGTCGAACTGGGCAGCAGCAGCGTCGGTCTCGTAGTCTACCGGAGAGAAGAGGGGGAAGAAACAATGAATACCATGCAAACAGATGCATATCGATGCATGACATGACAAGTAACGATGCTAGGTGTGCCCAATCGTGGTAGTAGGTGGTACCGACAAATGGGGGGAAACATCCGGGAAAGTATCCCTGGGGTTCCGCGTTCTCGGGCAGAGGTACCGGAGGGGGAAAGTTGCGTGTTCGGCATGCTACGGGTGTGTGGTGGACGAACGGGCTGTGTATTCGGATTCGTCTCGTCGTTCTGAGCAACTTTCATGTAGAAAGTATTTTCATCCGAGTTACGGTTAAAAGATATGATTTTCTAAAGATTTAAATCATTTTCTGATTTTATATATTCATTTAAATCCAACATTATCCAAAACAGTGAATGATGACGCAGGCATGACATCAGAGTGATGTCAGCAGGTCAACTAGTCGGTTGACCAGTCAAAACAGACAGGTGGGTCCAGTGGGACCCACATGTCATTGTTAGGACACTAACAGGGGGGTTTAACCTAACTAAATGGGTTAATTAGCGGGTGGGGCCTGGTAGTCAGTGAGAGGTTAGTGTTTAATTAACTAATTTAATTAATTAGCAAATTATCTATTTATTTTTATTTGTTCATTAAGGTGGGGCCCATAGGTCAGTGAGACAGGGGCGGCCCAACCAGCAGTTGACTCAGTCAACTGGTCAACAGGGGGGCCCTAGGCCCACCAGTCGGTGACCCAGGTGGTGGGACCCGAGGTGCCAGGTCAGCAGGGCCGGCTCTCGCTGTCGGCGACCAAAGGCACGGCGCAGACCCGCCAGAGTTCGCCGGAAATTTTGCACAGGGCACGGATCCGCGCGCGCCTGGGCTCGTTCGAACGAGCGCGCAGAGGCGCATCTAGTAAGGGTGGTGGCGACGCCGGAGACGCACCGGAGCGGCGACAGCGAGCAGAGAGGCGGCCGCCGGAGTTCGGTCGTCCACGGGTCCATGCGCTAAACAAACAGCGTGTGGCGTCTACGGTGTCTACACGATGCCGCGAATGCAACAGGGGCACGCACGGGACCAAAAGGTCACCGCGGCCATGCCGGTGACGAGTTCGCGCGGCAGTAGGTTCGGCCGTAGTGGTAGGGGGAGCTAGAGGGCGCGCGAGAGGGGACAGAGAGATGGGAGAGGAATAGGGGCTCACCGTGCTGCACGCAAGATGGCCCGTGGTAGTTTAGTAGCAGCAGGGGCGTCGCCGGAGATGAAGAAGAACGGCGGCGACCGGAGATGTGGAAGAAGGGGGGGCGTTGCAGCAGCGCCTCCGAGCTCCAGCTGTGGCCACCAGTCGACGAGGAGGATGACGGTGGTGACGACGGACACGCAGGCGCGGCGAGGCGATGGCTGTGGCCGCGCGATTCACGATGGCGGGTCCATGGTGGCGTTCGGACGTGGTGGGGAACGAGGGAGAGAGCGAGGTGGATCTGAGGGGAAGGCGCGGGGGCCGAGGGAAGAGTGGGGGGCAAGTGGGAGGAGAGACCGAGGGGGCGCGGCTTCGGCGTCCTTATCCACTCGTCGTCGCCGGCGAGAGGGTGCGGCGGGGACGCGCCCCTGTTCCGACCCGGGTCGGGGGAACAGGGAAGGGAGGCGGCAGGGGGAGACGGGCCGGTTTGGCCGGATGGGCCAGGTCGGCCGGCCAGGCTGGTTTAGCTAGGCCAGTTGGCCCAGGGGGTTTGGGGGGTTTTCCTTTCTCTTTCCTTCTTTCTTTTCCTTTTCTTTTTATCTTTGTTTTCTGTTCTATCTAATTTGGGCATTTAAGTATTTTATAAATTTGTGTCATCTACACCACAATTGCCTATACCATATCTGGCATTGTCCGAACATTTTTGTTTCAACTTTTGAAAACTTTATTTGTTGACATTAATTTGAATTTGAATTTTGAAACGGTTTTGAATTAACCCGAGATTAACTACAGTGACAGAGGTGACGTGGCACCATTAACGTGAGATTACTGTAGCATGATTATCCGGGCGTTACAAATCTCCTCCACTACAAGAAATCTCGTCCCGAGATTTAGGAGGTAGAAGAAAACAGTGTGGGGTGTTCTTCACGCAGACGATCCTCACGTTCCCAAGTGGCTTCATCTTAAGAATGGTGCGACCACTGAACTTTGAGGAACTTGATCGCCTTCTGACGCGTGCGGCGTTCAGCTTGGTCGAGAATGCGAACTCGATGCTCCTTATAGGAAAGGTCTGCTGCACCGAGCACTTCATGATCCATCGTCGAATTGGGTCCTTGAAGCAACGGCGAGCTGTGACACATGGAACACATCGTGAACTCGAGAAAGGTTCGCGAAGCTCCAGCTTGATATGCCCTTTTCCACACCTTTCCGTAATAGTGAATGGGCCAATATAGCGAGGAGCTAGCTTTCCTTGATCCCGGCGGTGAGCACCCTTCATTGGTGTAACGCGAAGATAGGCCTTTTTGCCAGGCTGATAGACCATGTCCTTATGTTTACGGTCATACTGACTCTTCTGACGCGACTGAGCAGTCTTGAGATTCTCGCGAATAATGCGGACTTGTTCTTCGGCATGTTGGATAATATCGGACCGAAGAGTAGACGTTCCCCAGTCTCTGACCAGTTCAGAGGGGTTTGGCACTTTCGTCCATATAACACTTCGAAGGGGGCATCTTCAGACTAGCTTGATAGCTATTATTATAAGAGAACTCAGCATACGGGAGAGATTCCTCCCATTTCTTGCCGAAGGAAATAACACAAGCTCGAAGCATGTCTTCGAGAAATTGGTTGACACGCTCAACTTGCCCTTGCGATCGAGGATGGAAAGCAAGGCTGAAAGACGATGAGTGCCCATAGCTTCTGGAAACTTGCCTGTAATCTTGAAGTGAATAAGCTGCCACGGTCCGAACGATTACCAATGGAATACCGTGAAGCGAGACAATTCTCGACATGTAGAGGTTTGCCACCGACTAGCAGTGATCGCTTCCTTGACAGCCAAAAATGTGCAACTTTAGAAAGCCGTCAATGACGACAAGAATAGCATCATTACCTTTCGTGATTTGGGGAATCCAAAGGACGAAGTCCATTTCAACATGGTCCCATTTCCATTCAGAATAGAGATAGGTTGCAGAGTTCCAAAGGCCTTTGATGCTCTGCTTTGATACGACGACAAACGTCACACTCAGCAACATAACGAGCAATATCTTGCTTCATATTAGACCACCAGAATCTCTGACAAATGTCTTGGTACATCTTGGTACTACCGGGATGAATAGACAAAGGTGTATCATGAGCTTCTTGCATAACCCTTGGAGTCAGATTCAGGTTTTCCCTCTTACTTAGTACCACTAGGCTACCTTTTGAAGAATAAGGTGCCGCGCCATCAACAAAGGAAGAATGAGGGCTTTCCTTCTGCGAGATAACGTTTAATCCGCTCGACTTCATCGTCACATTTCTATATCCATTTGATGGTGTCCACAAGATCTGGTCTAGCAACTATGGTATTGAGAGAACCCCGGGAAACAACGTGGAGGTTCATCTTGCGAAACTCCGGAGGAGGGGGAGCGAGTGCACCAGGAGGAACAATATGGAGGTTCAGCTTTCTGAATTCTTCAACAAGCAAGGGCTGAACTTTGTGAACCTGGAGGTGGTTGCAGTAAGACTTGCGGCTCAAGGCATCAGCCATCACATTAGCCTTGCCTGGGGTATATGAAATACCCAGGTTAAAATCTGCAATAATCTCCATCCATCTATGCTGACGGAGATTCAGATCTGGTTGAGTAAACAGATACTTCAGACTTTGGTGGTCGGTGAAGATCTCGCAACGATTACCGAGAAGGTAATGTCGCCACTGCTTTCAAAGGCATGGATAACAAAGAAGAAGCTCGAGGTCATGAACTGGATAGTTCTCTTCGTGAGGGCGCAATTGACGAGAGGCATAAGCAATCACCTTGCGCTCTTGCATTAGGACAGCGCCTAAGCCTTGACGTGAAGCATCACAATAAATGACGAAGTCCTTCTTAGTATCTGGAGGAGCAAGCACCGGGGCAGAAGTCAACTTCTCTTTGAGCGCCTGGAAACTTTCCTGACACTTTTCTGTCCACTAAAACTTGTCGCCCTTATGAAGCAGGTTAGTCAGAGGTCTAGCAATCTTGGAGAAGTTCTCGACTTAATCGATTTACAATAGTCAAGTAGTCCGAGAAAACTTCGACTTGCTTGACATTCTTCGGAGGAGTCCAATCGAGAATAGCCTGAACTCGTTCAGGGTTGACGGCAATACCATCCTTAGAGATGACATGCCCAAGATAGGTTACTTTAGGAAGCCAGAATTCACACTTGGAGAACTTGGCATAGAGTTGATGCTCTCTAAGGTTTTCTAGAACAAGACGAAGATGTTCAGCATGTTCTTCTTCATTCTTGGAATATACAAGGATATCATCCAGATAAACCACGACAAATTTGTCGAGGTATTCCATAAATATATAGTTCATCAGACGAGAGAAGGTGGCTGGAGAATTGGTTAATCCAAAAGACATGACGGTGTACTCGTATGAACCATAGCGAGTCACAAATGCGGTCTTCGGGATATCTTCTTCACGAACACGGATCTGGTGGTAACCCAACCTCAAGTCGAGTTTAGAGAACACTGACGAACCAGCCAGCTGATCATATAGATCATTGATCCGAGGAAGAGGATATTTGTTCTGAATGGTAGCTTGGTTAATAGGACGGTAGTCTTGGACCAATCGGTTTGTCCCATCCTTCTTCTTGACAAAGAGAGAAGGTGCTCCCCAAGGAGAGCAACTTGGGCGAATGAAACCACTTCGAAGAGATTTGTCGATTTCCTCCATAAGCTCAAGGAGTTCATGCGGTGGCATCTTGTAGGGTCACTTGGCTATAGGAGTGGTGCCTGGTTTCAAGTTGATGATGAATTTGACAGCTCTAGCAGGGGGAATCCCTGGGAGTTCTTCAGGAAAGACGTCGAGGAAGTCACGCACGACGGGAATGTTTTCAATGCCCTCGAGTGGTGTGGCATTCAATGCATTCAATGCATAGAGCCTTGCCTTGGCATTCTGAACCAGATGAGCATTGTAGCTTATTATTTCATCAGAAGGGTGTAGCAGATGGACGGTCTTGGTGGCGCAAACGATAGAAGCAGTATGCGCCTTTAACCAATCCATTCCCAGAATGAGGTCAATGTTAGACGACTTCAGGATAATGGGCGAGGCGCAAAATTCCAACCCTTCGATTTCCACAGGGACGTCGATGCCAACCATGGAGGTCTGACATTGTCCCGCGGGGGTTTTTACCACTACCGAAGTGTTCATCTACTCACATTTAACATCGTGCTTGTATGCAAAATCTTCTGACATGAATGAATGCGATGCACATGTATCAAATAAAACGGATGCTGGTACTGAATTTACGAGGAGTGTACCCATCAGAGTAGCAGGCTGGTCTTGGGCTTCGTTCAGATCAACGTGGTTGGCATGAACACGACCGTAAGACTTGGCATTGTTGTTGCGGGGCTGGTTGTTTCCACAGTCAGCTGCTAGAAGGGCCAGTTGATTCTGGTTCTGATTCTGATAGCAGTTCCTGGCAAGGTGACCTGGTTGACCACACTTGTAGCATGCACCATTATTGGGAGGGGAACAGTGCTCCGGGTGGTGGAGCTGGAAGCCTTGGCTGCCTAGATGGTGGAGGAGGCAGACGAGGTGCAACATAGGTCTGTCTTGGGGCAGGTGCATTTGGACAGTACATGCTGTTCGGGATCCATATCTTACGCTTCTGCGAGGGCGGGTCCGAAGATGAGCCCATGTCACGGTTGCGCCTCTGAGAGCTCTGGTGTTCCTGCAGACCAGTCTCGACATTGATGGCCTTATTCACCAAGGTGGCGAAATCGGCAAAGTCATGCACTAGAAGTGCGAGCTTGATGTCGCCTTGAAGGCCGCCACGAACTTCTCCCGCTCTGCGAGCATTAGTTGCAATGTCTTCTTCAAAGATAGCGGATAAGTCCGTAAACTCCCGCCGATAAGCTTCCACAGTTTTGTTGCCTGGGTGAGGTTATGGAACTCACGCTTCTTCCCGTCCATGATCCCCGAGGAATGAAGCGGCACGAAGGCAGCTTGAAAGTCCGCCAGTGATGATTGTCCCAATCGGCGAGTATGCCTGTGGCTGTCCCACCATTGAGCTGCGGGTCCCTTCAGAAAGAAGGAAGCAAAGGTGACATAGCGGGCAGGGGCTACCTCAGCAGACTCCATCTCATAGGTGATGTCACGGAGCCACTCATCAGCATCCAGCGGCCGAGTTGAGCTGCGGTACACGGTTGGGTTGAGGCGCATGAAATCCTGCAGAGTCACTTGGGCTGGCTGCTCGTTCATATTGGGACGAGGGAACTGAGCCATCATATTCTCCATGAACTGACGATTCATCTCGAGCTGTTGGACCATACCAGCCATGTACTCAGGCGGTGGTGGGGCATTGTCGCCACGACCACGACCAGCTGGTCTAACCATCCTGCTAATATATAACAGGGGTAGTTCAGCATTGAGAAATTTGCATAGACAAGAATCATTCATGATGAAACATGCATAATGAAAGGAGCACGACAGATACTACATAGTAGTCGGCATATCTTACAAAAGGGGTCGGACATAGAGTTCAGTACACAGAGTTCAGTACATAGACTAAGTCATCATAGGCGGCACGCAGGCTCGCGACGAATGCATCTAATACTAATAAGCAAGACTACATCAGTCCTGTGGAGGTATCAGGAGGTAGTCGAGTCCGACAAACCGTAGTGAGGCAACGGATAGTCCACGTCAGCGGCCTGGGGGCCGCGGATACTCTGGTGTAGAACCCGACGCTCAGGTGGCAGAAGAGGACCAAGTGCGGGAGAGTATCCTCCCACCTCTGGCCAATCGACACCGTCGGGCATCACGGTCCTGGCTGGGTAGATCGCAGAACGCGGTAGCTGTCTAGATAGAACAAAGGGGTGCAACAGCGCCAGAGCCCTGCAAAGGTGCTGACGAGTGGTGTACAACTCGTGGCGAAGAGCTCGGTTAGCTCGGTCCAACCCATCAACATGTAGAACCAGGCTCTGATGGTGGAAGGGCTCTCGAGTGACGTTGGAGTAGGCAGCAGTGTAGTATCCCTCCGCACCAACGTCGGATGCGATAGCAATGTGCCTGAAAGGGGAAGTGTCCAACGCCCGATACTCTCCACGAAGACGTGTCAGAGCAGCATAGGCAGCACCGTGAACTGCCATCTCGATGGTCACTCCAACACCATGAGCGGTGTCCAGCACTGTAGTGGAGTCATACTCCCGAGAGTAGAGGTGGACGATGGCACGGTATCGCTCCCGTTAAAGTCCCGGTACTCCTCAAAGACGGTGTACTCAGGGTGCCGCCGATAACCCGATAGGTCATCATCTCAGCTAGCACAAGAGTGATCCCGAGGCACCAATGGCCGCCGTGTGGCGCATTTACCTGCCTCGTGGGTTCCATCTGAAAACAAAGATGTTTCAATGGAGTCAAATGACAATGTGGGTACTATTCAAAATACTATCCTACGTAATAACTATGGCTTATCCAACTTTGGGGTGAACGTGGTAATGGGATCCTAATGTTAGAGTTAGTAAATTGCTTAACCCGAGTAGGAGAGAGTTCAGAGCCCCGAGTAAAGGTCGAGAAGTAAAAGATCCTAATACCACCCAATGGCGGCGTGAGGTCTGTAAGGCACACAACCAAGTTAGTAAAAGTTTTGTATTGACTAGACTCGACTTCGCCCAAGAAGTGTGGAAGGGGATTCTACAGCAATGGCTCGATACCAACTTGTGATGCCCCGATTCAATCAGACACTAATCATGCACGCAAACGTGTACGATCAAGATCGTGGACTCACGGAAGATATCACAACACAACTCTAAAAGCATAAATAAGTCATACAAGCATCATAATACAAGCCAGGGCCTCGAGGGCTCGAATACAAGTGCTCGATCATAGACGAAGTCACGGAAGCAACAATATCTGAGTACGACATAAGTTAAATAAGTTTGCCTTAAGAAGGCTAGCACAAACTGTGATACGATCGAAGAGGCACAGCCTCCCGCCTCGATCCTCCTAACTACTCCCGGTCGCCGCCGCGGGCTGCACGTAGTAGTAGGCACCTCCAGTAGTAGTCGCCGCCGATGGTGGCGCCTAGCCCTGGTTTCCAAGATCTGTTGCGACAACCGTAAAGAAGGGAAGGTGAAAAGGGGGAGAAAGCAACCGTGAGTACTCATCCAAAGTACTGCAAGCAAGGAGCTACACTACATATGCATGGGTATATGTGTAAAGGGCCATATCAAGGACTGAATTGCGTAATACCGTAATAAGAGGGGATAGCTATTCTGTCGAAGACTACGATCCGCAGCCTCCGCCTTGCAGCATGTAGAAGAGAGTAGATTGAAGTCCTCCAAGTAGCATCGCATAGCATAATCCTACCCGGCGATCCTCTCTCGTCATACTCGATAGAGAGCGATCACCGGTTGTATCCGCACTTGGAAGGGTGTGTTTTATTAAGTATCCGGTTCTAGTTGTCATAAGGTCAAGGTACAACACCGGTCGCCCTTTACCGAGGGACGCGGCTATTCAATAGATTAACTTCCCTACTGGGTGCACCACATAACCCAACACGCCGATCCCATTTGATCGACACACTTTCTGGGTCATGCCCGCCTCGAAGATCAACACGCCGCAGCCCCACCTAGGCACAACAGAGAGGTCAAGATGCCGGTCTAAACCTATGCGCGCAGGGGTCTGGGCCCATCGCCCATTGCACACCTGCATGTCGCGTACACGGCCGGTGAGCAGACCTAGCAACCTCCATTACAAAGGAAGTCGATTCGCAGTCCAACCCGGCTACCGCCACCACCGACGCCACGAAGGCTTCGCCGATACCACGACGCCGAAAGTGCCCATATCTTTCCCGCGTAGTTGGTTAGTGCATATAGGCCAGTGGCCAGACTCAGATCAAATACCAAGATCTCGTTAAACATGTTATTATGAAGCAATCGCGAATGCCGACCAGGACTAGGCCCACCTGTCTCCCAGGTGGTCTCAACCTGCCCTATCGCTCCGCCACAAAGATCCACAGAGAGGGCCGTCGGGACAAAGGTCCTTTCAGCCCCCAATCCGTGAATCACTCGCGGATACTGTTCGAGCGGACCCAACTTTAGTCACCATCTGTAGTATGTATATATGTATAGTATATACCCGTGATCACCTCCCAAGTGATCACGGCCCGATAGTATAGCAAGGCAGGCTAACAAGAATGTAGGGCCAATGATGATAAACTAGCATCCTATACTAAGCATTAGGATTGCAGGTAAGGTATCAACAGATGTAGCAATAGTGTCAGGCTATGCATCAGAATGGGATCAACGGAAAGCAGTAACATGCTACACTACTCTAATGCAAGCAGTATAGAGGATAATAGGCGATATCTGGTGATTAAGGGGGGGCTTGCCTTGTTGCTCTGGCAAGGAGGGGTCGTCAACTCCGTAGTCGAACTGGGCAGCAGCAGCGTCGGTCTCGTAGTCTACCGGAGAGAAGAGGGGGAAGAAACAATGAATACCATGCAAACAGATGCATATCGATGCATGACATGACAAGTAACGATGCTAGGTGTGCCCAATCGCGGTAGTTGGTGGTACCGACGAATGGGGGGAAACATCCGGGAAAGTATCCCCGGGGTTCCGCGTTCTCGGGCAGAGGTACCGGAGGGGGAAAGTTGCGTGTTCGGCATGCTACGGGCGTGTGGCGGACGAACAAGCTGCGTATTCGGATTCGTCTCGTTGTTCTGAGCAACTTTCATGTAAAAAGTATTTTCATCCGAGTTACGAATTAAAATATATGATTTTCTAAAGATTTAAATCATTTTCTGATTTTATTTATTCATTTAAATCCAACATTATCCAAAACAGTGAATGATGATGCAGGCATGACATCGGAGTGATGTCAGCAGGTCAACTGGTCGGTTGACCAGTCAAAGCAGACAGGTGGGTCCAGTGGGACCCACATGTCATTGTTAGGACACTAACAGGGGGGGTTTAACCTAACTAAATGGGTTAATTAGCGGGTGGGGCCCGGTAGAGGTTAGTGTTTAATTAACTAATTTAATTAATTAGCAAATTATCTATTTATTTTTATTTGTTCATTAAGGTGGGGCCCATAGGTCAGTGAGACAGGGGCGGCCCAGTCAGAAGTTGACTTAGTAAACTGGTCAACAGGGGGGCCCTCGGCCCACCAGTCGGTGACCCAGGTGGTGGGAGCCGAGGTGCCAGGTCAGCAGGGCCGGCTCTCGCTGTCGGCGACCAAAGGCACGGCATAGACCCGCCGCAGTTCGCCGGAAATTTTGCACAGGGCACGGATTCGCGCGCGCCTGGGCTCGTTCGAACGAGCGCGCAGAGGCGCATCTAGTAAGGGTGGTGGTGACGCCGGAGACGCACCGGAGCGGCGACAGCGAGCAGAGAGGCGGCCGCCGGAGTTCGGTCGTCGACAGGTTCAGAGTTACGATGTGCTAAACGAACAGGGTGTGGCGTCTACGAGGTCTACACGATGCCGCGAATGCAACGGGGGCACGCACGGGACCAAAAGGTCACCGCGGCCATGCCGGCGGTGAGTTCGCACGGCAGTAGGTTCGGCCGTAGTGGTAGGGGGAGCTAGAGGGCGCGCGAGAGGGGACAGAAAGATGGGATAGGAATAGGGGCTCACCGTGCGGCACGCAAGATGGCCCGTGGTAGTTTAGTAGCAGCAGGGGCGTCGCCGGAGATGAAGAAGAACGGCGGCGAGTGGAGATGTGGAAGAAGGGGGGGCGTTGCAGCAGCGCCTCCGAGCTCCAGCTGTGGCCACCAGTCGACGAGGAGGACGACGGTGGTGACGACGGACACGCAGGCGCGGCGAGGCGATGGCTATGGCCGCGCGATTCACGACGGCAGGTCCATGGTGGCGTTCGGACGTGGTGGGGAATGAGGGAGAGAGCGAGGTGGATCTGAGGGGGGAGGCGCGGGGGCCGAGGGAAGAGTGGGGGGTGAGTGGGAGGAGAGACCGAGGGGGCACGGCGTCGGCGTCCTTATCCACTCGTCGTCGCCGGCGAGAGGGTGCGGCGGGGACGCGCCCCTGTTCCGACCTGGGTCGGGGGAACAGGGAAGGGAGGCGGCAGGGGGAGACGGGCCGGTTCGGCCGGATGGGCCAGGTGGGCCGGCCAGGCTGGTTTAGCTAGGCCAGTTGGCCCAGGGGGTTTGGGGGGGTTTTCCTTTCTCTTTCCTTCTTTGTTTTCCTTTTCTTTTTATCTTTGTTTTCTGTTCTATTTAATTTGGGCATTTAAGTATTTTATAAATTTGTGTCATCTACACCACAATTGCCTATACCATATTTGGCATTGTCTGAACATTTATGTTTAAACTTTTGAAAACTTTATTTATTGTCATTAATTTGAATTTGAATTTTGAAACAGTTTTGAATTAACCCGAGATTAACTACAGTGATAGAGGTGACGTGGCACCATTAACGTGAGATTACTGTAGCATGATTATCCGAGCGTTACAAGTCGACATTCACATAACATCACTAGAGGGGAGACAACATACATCTCATCAAAATATCGAAGGAATACCAAATTCACATGACTACTAATAGCAAGACTTCACCCATTTCCTCAGGAACAAATGTAACTACTCACAAAGCATATTCATGTTCATGATCAGAGGGATATTAATATGCATTAAGGATCTGAACATATGATCTTCCACCAATTAAACCAATTAGCATCGACTACAAGGAGTAATCAACACTACTAGCAACCCACAGGTACCAATTTGTGGTTTTGATACAAGATTGGATACAAGAGATGAACTAGGGTTTTGAGAGGAGATGGTGCTGGTGAAGATGTCGATGGAGATTGACCCCCTCCCAATGAGAGGATTGTTGGTGATGATGATGGTGATGATTTCCCCCTCCCGGAGGGAAGTTTCCCCGGCAGAACAGCTCCGCCGGAGCCCTAGATTGGTTCCGCCAAGGTTCCGCCTCGTGGCGGTGAAGTTTCGTCCCGTAAGCTTGCTTATGATTTTTTTCAGGGTAAGAGGCTTCATATAGCAGAAGATGGGCACTGGAGGGCCACCAAGGGGCCAACGAGACAGGGGGTGCGGCCAGTAGGGGTGGGCGCGCCCCCCACCCTCGTGGCCAGGGTGTGGGCCCCCTCTGGTACTTTCTTTGCTCAATAATTCTTATTAATTCCAAAAATGACTTTTGTGGAGTTTTAGGACTTTTGGAGTTGTGCGGAATAGGTTTCCAATATTTGCTCCTTTTCTAGCCCAGAATTCCATCTGCCGGCATTCTCCCTCTTCATGCTAAACCTTGTAAAATAAGAGAGAATAGCCATAAGCACTGTGACCTAATGTGTAATAACAGTCCATAATGCAATAAATATCGATATAAAAGCATGATGCAAAATGGACGTATCAAGTATCCTGGGTATCTTCTGGTCCAACTCGTGGCCAACTCGTGGCTCTTCTGACTTGACATCCAAGTATCCTGGGTATCTTCTGGTCCAATAAAAATCATCGCAAAGGTTTTATTCCATTTGGTATTCCTTTTCTGAGAAGCTCAAAAACAAGGAAAAAACAGAAACTGGCACTGGGCTCTAGGTTAATAGCTTAGTCCCAAAAATAATATAAAATATCGTATTAATGCATGTAAAACATCCAAAACAGATAATATAATATCATGGAACAATCAAAAATTATAGATACTTTGGAGATGTATCAAGCATCCCCAAGCTTAATTCCTCCTCGACCTCGAGTAGGTAAATGATAAAAACAGAATTTTTGATGTGGAATGCTACCTAACATATTTATCCATGTAATTTTTCTTTATTATGGCATTAATGTTCAGATCCATAAGATTCAAAAAAAAGTTTAATATTGACATAAAGACAATAACACTTCAAGCATACTAACAAGGCAATTATGTCTTCTCAAAATAACATGGCAAAAGAAAGTTATCCCTTCAAAATCATATAGTCTGACTATGCTCCATCTTCATCACAAAAATATTCAAATCATGCACAACCCCGATGACAAGCCAAGCAATTGTTTCATACTTTTGATGTTCTCAAACTTTTTCAATCTTCACGCAATACATGAGCATGAGCCATGGATATAGCACTATAGGTGGAATAGAATGGTGGCTATGGAGAAGATAAAACGGAGAAGATAGTCTCACATCAACTAAGCCAAGAATTTTTTTCATACTTTTGATGTTCTCAAAAAATTTCAACTTTCACGCAATACATGAGCATGAGTCATGGACATAGCACTATAGGTGGAATAGATTATGGTGGTTGTGGAGAAGACAAAAAGAGGGAGATAGTATCACATCAACTAGGCGTATCAACTGGCTATGGAGATGCCCATCAATAGATATTAATGTGAGTGAGTAGGGATTGCCAGGCAATGGATGCACTAGAGTTATAAGTTTATGAAAGCTCAAAAACAAAAACTAAGTGGGTGTGCATCCAACTTGCTTGCTCATGAAGACCTAGGGCAATTTGAGGAAGCCCATCATTGGTATGTACAAGCCAAGTTCTATAATGAAAAATTCCCCACTAGTATATGAATGTGACAAGTGTGGAAAAAGGATAGTAACATTGCCCCTTCTCTCTTTTTCTCTCATTTTTTCTCTCTTTTTTTCTCTCACTCTTTTGATTCGTCAGGAGTATCATCCCGACTTGTGGGGGAATCATAGTCTCCATCATCCTTTCCTCACATGGGACAATGCTCTAATATTGAAGATCATCACATTTTTATTTACTTACAACTCAAGAATTACAACTCATACTTCGAACAAAATATGACTCTATATGAATGCCTCCGGCGGTGTACCGGGATGTGCAATGAATCAAGAGTGACATGTATGAAAGAATTATGAAAGGTGGCTTTGCCACAAATACGATGTCAACTACATGATCATGCAAAGCAATATGACAATGATGAATCGTGTCATAATTAATGGAACAGTGGAAAGTTGCATGGCAATATATCTCGGAATGGCTATGGAAATGCCATAATAGGTAGGTATGGTGGCTGTTTTGATGAAGGTATATGGTGGGTGTATGGTACCGGCGAAAGTTGTGCGGTACTAGAGAGGCTAGCAATGGTGGAGGGGTGAGAGTGCGTATAATCCATGGACTCAACATTAGTCATAAAGAACTCACATACTTATTGCAAAATCTATTAATCATGGAAACAAATTACTACACACATGCTCCTAGGGGGGTAGATTGGTAGGAAAATACCATCGTTCGTCCCTGACCGCCACTGATAAGGAAGACAATCAATAAATAAATCATGCTCCAACTTCATCACATAACGGTTCACCATACGTGCATGCTATGGGAATCACAAACTTTGACACAAGTATTTCTACAATCCACAATTACTCACTAGCATGACTCTAATATCACCATCTTTATATCTCAAAACAATCATAAGGAACCAAAATTCTCATAGTATTCAATGCCCTTTATACGAAAGTTTTTATTATATCCCTCTTGGATGTCTATCATATTAGGACTAAACTTATAACCAAAGCAAATCACCATGTTGTTTAAAAAGACTCTCAAAATAATATAAGGAAAGCATGAGATTTCAACAATTTCTATAAAATAAAACCACCTCCGTGCTCTAAAAAGATATAAGTGAAGCACTAGAGCGATATTGCCTAGCTCAAAAGATATAAGTGAAGCACATAGAGTATTCTAATAAATCACGAATCATGCGTGTCCCTCTCAAAAGGTGTGTACAGCAAGTATTATTGTGTCAAACTAAAAACAAAGACTCAAATCATACAAGACGCTTGAAGCAAAACACATATCATGTGGTGAATAAAAATATAGCCTCAAGTAAAGTTACCGATAGACAAAGACGAAAGAGGGGATGGCTTCCGGGGCATCCCCAAGCTTAGGCTCTTGGTTGTCCTTGAATATTACCTTGGGGTGCCTTGGGCATCCCCAATCTTAGGCTCTTGCCCCTCCTTATTCCATAGTCCATCAAATCCTTACCCAAAACTTGAAAACTTCACAACACAAAACTCAACAGAAAATCTCATAAGCTCCGTTAGTATAAGAAAATAAATCACCACTATTTGGTACTGTTGTGAACTCATTCTTTATTTATATTGGTGTAATATCTACTGTATTCCAACTTTTCCATGTTCATACCCCCCGATACTACCCATAGGTTCATTAAAATAAGCAAACAACACATAGAAAATAGAATCTGTCAAAAACAGAATAGTCTGTAGCAATTTGAAAACTTCGAATATTTTTGTAACTCGAAAAATTGTAAAAAATTAGGAAAACCTGGGAAAGTTGTGTACCAATCTTTTGCAACAAGAATCAGATGAAAATCACGATACTTTGAATTATGAAAATTGTTTTCCTGGGCACAAAAATTTCTGTTTTTAGCAAGATCAAAACAACTATCACCGTAAGCCATCCCAAAGGTCTTACTTGGCACAAACACTAATTAAAACAAAAAACCACATCTAACTAGAGGCTATATTAATTATTCAAAGCAAAACAGGATCAAAAAGCAAAAACAAAAAATAAAATTGGGTTGCCTCCCAACAAGCGCTATTGTTTAACGCCCTTAGCTAGGCATAAAAACACGAATAGATCTAGGTATTGTCATCTTTGGTATGCAACCCATAAGTAGTTCTCATAATAGATTTATATGGCAACTTAATTTTATTTCTAGGAAAGTATTCCATGCCTTTCCTTAACGGAAATTGAAATCTAATGTTTCCTTCTTTCATATCAATAATTGCACCAATCGTTCTAAGGAAAGGTCTACCAAGAATAATAGGACATGTAGGATTGCAATCTATATCAAGAACAATGAAATCTATGGGCACATAATTCCTATTTGGAACAATAAGAACATCATTAATCCTTGCCATAGGTTTCTTAATAGCGGAATCCGCAAGATGCAAATTTAAAAAACAATCATCAAATTCACGGAAACCTAACACATCACATAAAGTTTTTGGAATCGTGGAAACGCTAGCACCCAAATCACACAAAGCATGGCACCCAAATCACACAAAGCATGGAATAGTAGGTTCCCACTCATCATAAAGTTTTCTAGGGATAGAAACTTCCAATTCAAGCTTTTCTTCAAAAGATTTCATCATAGCATCAACAATATGTTTAGTAAAAGCATTGTTTTGATTATAAGCATGAGGAGAATTCAACATGGATTGCAACAAGGAAATACAATCTATCAAAGAACAATTATCATAATTAAATTCCTTGAAATCCAAAAGAGTGGGTTCATTACTACTTAAAGTTTTGACCTCTTCTCCCACTTTTATCAATTTTAGCATCAAGATCTAAAAACTCCGAATCAATGGGACGCCTTTTAACTAAAGTTGACTCATCTCCAGTCCCACTTTTACCAAGATTTATATTGGAAAACAAAGATTCAATAGGAGTCACATCAATCACTTTAAAATCTTCATCATTATTTTCATGGAAACTATAAGAACACACCTTTACAAACCAATCTCGTTTAGCATGCATCTTAGCAGTTCTTTCTTTGCACTCATCATGGAGATTCTCGTAGCCTTTCAAGATTTATTGATATCATGCTTGGGTGGAATAGATCTAATTTTCAAAGAATCAACATCAAGAGAAATTCTATCCACTTTCCTAGCCAAATCATCAATCTTAAGCAGCCAAAGCATTGAAACTCTTTTTCGAAATCATAAATTCTTTAAAACTATTTTCAAAATCAAAGGAAATATTATTATAATTTCCATAAGAGTTGTTGTAGGAATTACCATAATTATTAGAGGAATTACTAGGGAACGGCCTACGATTAAAATTACCTCTATACGTGTTATTACCAAAATTATTCCTACCAACAAAATTCACATCCATAGATTCATTATTATTCTCAATCAAAGTAGAAAAGGCATATCATTAGGATCAATAGAAGCACTCTTGCTAGCAAATAATTTCATAGGTTCATCCATCTTTCCACTCAAAACATTAATCTCTTCAATCGCATGCACTTTTTTACTAGTGGAAGATCTTTTGGTGTGTCATTGAGAATAATTAACCATAATATTATCTAGGAGTTTAGTAGCTTATCCTAAAGTAATTTCCATAAAAGTGCCTCCCGTGTCCGAATCTAAAATATTTCTTGAAGCAAAATTCAATCTGGCATAAATTGTTTGTATAATCATCCACAAAAACAAACCATGAGTAGGGAAATTTTGTATCATCAATTTCATCCTTTCCCAGTATTGTGCAACATGTTCATGGTCAAGTTTCTTAAAATTCATAATATTGTTCCTAAGGGAGATGATCTTGGCAGGAGGAAAATACTTGGAAATAAAAGCATCTTTACACTTATTCCATGAATCAATACTATTTTTAAGCAAAGATGAAAACCAAGTTTTAGCATGATCTCTTAGTGAAAACGGAAATAGCTTCAATTTAACAATAACCTTATCCACATCTTTCTTATTTTGCATATCGCACAACTCAACGAAACTATTTAGATGGGATGTGACATCTTCACTGGGAAGGCCGGAAAATTGATCTTTCATAATAAGATTTAGCAACGCAGCATTAATTTCATAAGATTCCGCAATAGTGGTGGGAGCAATCGGAGTACTAATAAAATCATTGTTATTAGTATTGGAAAAGTCACACAATTTGGTATTCTCTTGAGCCATCATAACAAAGCAAGCAATCCAACACATGAGCACACAAAAGGCCAATGAAGAAGATGAATGGAAGAAGAGCAAAGAAAAGGGAAAATCTTTTTGAAAATCATTTTAGAAGTGGGGGAGAGGAAAACGAGACGCAAATGGCAAATAATGTAATGCAAGAGATGAGAGTTTTACCACGGGTGCTTGGTATGTCTTGACTTGGCGTAGATCTCCCCGGCAACGGCGCCAAAAATTCTTCCTGATACTTCTTGAGCTTGCGTTGGTTTTTCCCTTGGAGAGGAAAGGGTGATGCAACAAAGTATAGCTAAGTATTTCCCTCAGTTAGAGAACCAAGGTATCAATCCAGTAGGAGACAACGTACAAATCACCAATACCTGCACAAACAATCAAACAACTTGCACCCAACGCGATAAAGGGGTTGTCAATCCCTTCATGGTCACTTGCAAAAGTGAGATCTAATAGAGATAGATGAAACTAAACAAAAGATAAAGTAAAAATTTTTGGTATTTTTTGTTTTATAGATCAAAAGTAAAAGATTGCAAAATAGTAGATCGGAAACTTATATGCTGGAAAATAGACCCTGAGGCCATAGGTTTCACTAGTGGCTTCTCTCAAGATAGCAAATACTACGACGGGTGAACAAATTACTGTCGAGCAATTGATAGAAAAGCGCAAAGTTATGACGATATCTAAGGCAATGATTATGAAATATAGGCATCACGTCCATGTCAAGTAGACCGACTCCTGCCTGCATCTACTACTATTACTCCACACATCGACTGACTGCTGCCCGCATCTAGAGTATTAAGTTCATGAAGAACAGAGTAACACATTAAGTAAGATGGCATGATGTAGAGGAATAAACTCAAGCAATATGATGTAAATCCCATCTTTTTATCCTCGATGGCAACAATACAATACGTGCCTTGTTGCACCTACTATCACTGGGAAAGGACACCGCAAGGTTGAACCCAAAGCTAAGCACTTCTCCCATTGCAAGAAAAACCAATCTAGTTGGCCAAACTAAACCGATGGTTCGAAGAGAATTACAAAGATATCAAATCATGCATATAAGAATTTAGAAAAGATTAAAATAATATTCATAGATAAGATGATCATAAATCCACAATTCATCGGATCTCAACAAACACACTGCAAAAGAAGATTACATCAGATAGATCTCCAAGAACATCGAGGAGAACATGGTATTGAGAATCAAAGAGAGAGAAGAAGCCATCTAGCTACTAGCTATGGACCCATATTTTTGAAGTAAACTACTCATGCTTCATCGGATGGGCAATAGAGTTGATGTAAAAGCCCTCCGTGATCGAATCCCCCTCCGGCAGGATGCTGGAAAAGGTCGCTAGATGGGATCTCATGGGTGCAGAAGGTTGCAGCAGTGGAGAAGTGTTTTCGTGGATGCTTCTGGTGGTTTGGGGATATACATGAATATATAGGACGAAGAAGTAGGTCGGTGGAGTCACGGGAGGCCCACAAGGCAGGGGGCGCGCCCTACCTCCCTGGACGCGCCCTCCCCCCTTGTGGCCACCTTGTGGCTCTTCTGACTTGATATCCAAGTCTCCTGGGTGTCTTCTGGTCCAAGAAAAACCAAGTACTTTTAATGCTTGATATAGCCTTTAGACATCCATATGAGTAGTTGCTATCAATCTTGTTAAGTTTTGTTGATATCATTTTGTGTCCCAAATTTTTTTAGAAATTTTTCCATAGGAAAATGGATTTCTTTCGAAGGAGTTCATCTAAGAAGAATGCCAAGGGAGTCACCAGTGAATCATCATATGGTGACATTAACACTCCATGGTGGACTGAGGTCCAGCCATGCGAATGTCCACACATTGCTTTCGTGGACGAAGCCGGATTCCACCAAGAGTTCGTGCAATTCATTGCAAATGCTGGATACAACGAGGTGCTATACAAATGGTTTTTAACCCCTTTCCGTGATGGCGTTTGGAACCATCGCCAAGTGAGTGTGTGCGATACGGGTGTCCTTCCCACACGACGCAGAAACCGTTGGGGATAGGGAGCCATGATGCAGAGGCCTGCCAAATGTAATCGTATGCGATGCATCACACACTAAATTCTTTCGCACGTGTGGGATCGGTAATTAAATGTTTCTAATGAAGTAGTAAAACCAAACGGTGTGTCGTAATGAACCGTTTGGGAAACAGTATATAAGGCACACGGGCCAATATATGAACTATGTGCGATATGTGCCCCATCGCACATGAGTTTTCTGCGGAACTCATGTGCCATGCAAGTCTCCATTTCACACGTTTCCTAACAATTACCGTGTGCGATAATGTTCTATCACAAACGGTTCAGGAGCCCCTTCGCACACATACAAGTGATGCAGACCATTTGTGATTTGTTGTGTATCACCAAGAGTTGCGGTAAGAGTGACGTGTGCTTGTCGTTTGGCATTACACACGTTTCCTAAAAATTTAGGACTGGGATTGTGTTTTACATTGGGCACGGTTTACTCCGATCTCTCGTGTGCGATACTCCGGAGCCCCTACGCACATGTAGTAGTGTTGCAAATCGTCTGCGATCTACTGTGTATCACCAACGGTTCTGCCATGATTTACATATGCTTTCCGATGTGGATCACACACACTCATTTAGTTGAACTGTGTGCGGAGCAATTGCCAAGTTAAAGAAAAAATATCCCATTTGAATCGGCATGCAAAAAGCAAATTTGCCATAGTATGCAATTGAATAAATAGTGTCCACAGGAAGAACATTCATGCGATTTTGCAACAATTGCAATTGAACAAATGGTAGCTAAATTCCAATGATTTGTTGACATATATATGAATTAGATAATTAATCATAGTGTACCAAAATACATAGACCTCATCAGATGGAAAACAATGGATCCATGCGTATATGTTTAGTGGCTAAGTCTTACTCAACGTTTCAGGAGAAGGCATGCTGAAATCTTCATTATCACCAGTGGGATTGATGTAGTGATTCAGGAAGAAGTCGGTGATAAATCTTCGAACCATCAGCAATTCACCAGCGGGGAGCGGTTCAGGGGTCCTCAGTTCTAAGATGAGCTGCAGTATTTTTAAGATCAGAATGTGCCATATGAGTGGAGTAGAAGATATTAATTAAGACGAACTTACTGGTACTAATTCATGAGCATCTTCACAACTATCAGCAGATTTGCAGATGGAGATCATGTGTCTACAAACATAGTATCCACAAAGGTTGGTCCCTACTTGTTGCTGAGGACCCAACAATTTTTTGTACAGAATTTGTCATGTACTTGTCTTGTTAGGAACAACCTAACCGGTGTTAGATTTTTTTTTCTTTGGACAGAAATACAAAGAGGTTTATTTAGAAGCTTGAACATTTGACTAGCGTAAGAAAACCTATTTGCGGACTACTGGATACATTTTCCGAAAATAACGGATTTTGGTGTGTTACCGGAGAAACGATCTCGTGGTGCAAAGGTACTTCCCTCTTGAGCAGTTTCCCTGGTTTAGTTTTCCACAATGCGAACACACTACAAATGAAGATGAATTTTGACAACATCAATTTTTGAATCGGATATGAATGCAAATTAATTTCAACATCATAGAATTCAATACCTATCCATGAATTGCTGAAGATGTGTCAGATCCAGAGCGTTTGCTGACTCTCTAAGAGAATCCATGTAGTAAACTATGTTCTTGTTTGGAACAATGAATACCAATATCCAGTGATTGCTACATATTAAGAAAGCCATGAACTTACAAATTATGTCAAAATCTGAGAGACAATCAATGTATGCGCGGTTGTTTATTTGAATTACCATTCATGATATGGCGAGAGAAATGATTCTGCATGGGACGTGTTTTGGAAGATACGGTCGACCGTGTTAATGGCCCACTCCCATTCATCCTTACCATGTAATGTTGTGCCATTTGCTAATGCAGGATCTATGAAATACACACTCTCCCTTTTTCTTCTCGGCGCGTTCAATCCCCTGAGAGGAATAAAATACAGTGAGATGTTTATCATTTACAGCCTTGTATGGAGAAGTTGATCGAAGTTTGTTAAGTACTTACAAAATCAGGCATCTAACAAGAGTGGCATCGAGCTCGTTGAAGTTGAAGAGAGATGTAAGTCCTCGAAATTCACATTGATGGAACCATCATCGTGTCGGAAATGATCTCTATTGTAGCAAACTGGCAAAACCTGATGACCTGGTAACATTTGATCCATGCAATATTTATGTAACTCGTGGCAACTGGAGCTGCAGTCATCAAAGTATTCGCCAACAAGAAATGGCCGTCCATGGACATAATTGTGTGCTTCAAGTACGTTTGCTTTATTTTTAGCAAGCTGCAAAGTTATTTCTTCATCATCCATGCTGTCAGAAATAATATTACTCCCTGATTCGAACAACTTTTTGTTAATTTGGTTCTAGGCGATGATTGCTTTAAGTAAGGGGCAATCATTCTCTTTCCTCTTCGCTCTCAAGGTGCGCTTTCTCACAGGTGTAGCCTTTTGCCCGCTTCTTTCTTGGTACTTGAAGCGCTTCTGGTCCAAGGTCTGGTTGGCTAAAAGGAAGACGGTAAAGCTTCGACAGACTGCTTAGCAGACGGTTTAACTATGCTAAACTGCTGAGCTGGCGGTGCTACTGTGACGGACTGCTGGCCCGTAGGAGTAGAGGCATCAGACTGTTGACCATGCGTTGAAGCTATGTCAGGTTTTCTGCACAGGTGGTGCCAACTTGTCGGTGTGCTGAGGAGGCTGTGCTAACGCATTGGTATGTTGATCACGTGGCTGCTGACCGGTGGACTGATGAGCAATTGATTCTGGACCTACAGACTGCTTAGCAGGCGATTCTGAAGCATCAGACTGCTTAGCAGTCCATTCCACCAGGTTGGTCTGCTGAGCATGTGATGCAACTAGGTCTCCCCCCGCTACTTCAGCAGCCGGCATCTGAACCATGGTGCGTCTTCAGCAGTTGTAGGCCTTGCCACTGGCTGCTCTGGGATGGATGATGACATGGCATGTACGACACAAAGTTGGGCGGGCTGATCATAGGTTGATGCATCAGTCGTGGATTACGAGTATTAGGTTCTTTGGGGGAAGCACGTGAGAGCTGTTATGGAAAGGAGAGCGTCACCAGTTGAGGGGCAACATTGGTTGCTCTTGGCGGGGCTTCAGGGATCTCATCCATGAAGTCTATTTCCTTTCGTGGCCACTGGCTGTGATGTAACAGTGTTTCTCCCAAGGTCCTTTGCTCATCAAAGTCTCCTAGGACATTCTTCAGGGCAAATTCGCTGAATCCAGGCTTTACTTTAGTCACGTAGCACTTCACACAGCCCGTCTTCAATGGCACATTGTCCAAAAAGAGGCCCTCTTCCAAGAAGGGTGGGCAAACCCAGGCTGTTGCACATTTTAATGTACCTTCATAATGTGTAAGCACGCCCTTCAGCCTGTCTTTCATTCCAGATAGATCAGATATAGCATCATCATGAGCAGTTGCAGTCTCAGTGTCGCTGGGGCCAGCTGATGCACAGCTACTCATGTGCGGTGTTGTCGCACAATAACCACCATCCTCCATGCCCGCCTCCCCTCCCATCTGCTGGCTATTTGTCAGTGTTAGAGTCTTCTGCATCATCATTAACTCCTCAATTTCCTTTCGAACAGTCGGATACATGTCCTTCCTCAACCTTTCATACAATTCATTCTGCTTCATTTCACTCCTCACTTTTTTCATGTTGAGCCTCTCTTCTTTGCTGAGTGTGAAAGCCCTCTTGTGCAGGACATTAACACCTATACCCCTTGCACGGCCAGGGGGCTCTCTTGTTTCCAGAACATCGGACAGAATTTCACATGGCCCCGAGTTCTTGTAGAACCTTCCAGGCATCTCGAAAGCCTTTAACATCATGTGATACAATTTTTCATCATGTGAGTTTTCAAAGTAATAAGTTCCATCATCATGCCTCCTTGCACGTGCCTGATGTCTACTTGAGGGAGTCCTGGACTAGGGGGTGTCCGGATAGTCGGACTATCATTATCCGCCGGACTCCAAGACTACGAAGATACAAGATTGAAGACTCCGGCCCGTGTCCGGATGGGACTTTCCTTGGCGTGGAAGGCAAGCTTGGCAATCTGGATATGTAGATCTCCTACCATTGTAACCGACTGTAACCCTAGCCTCCTCCGGTATCTATATAAACCCGAGGGCTTTAGTCCGTGAGGACAACATACATTACAACAATCATACCATAGGCTAGCTTCTAGGGTTTAGCCTCCTTGATCTCGTGGTAGATCCACTCTTGTACTACCCATATCATCAATATTAATCAAGCAGGGCGTAGGGTTTTACCTCCATCGAGAGGGCCCAACACAGGTAAAACATCGTGTCCTCGCCTCCTGTTACCATCCGCCTAGACGCACGTTCGGGACCCCTACCGAGATCCGCGGTTTTGACACCGACATTGGTGCTTTCATTGAGAGTTCCTCCGTGTCGCCACCGATAGGCTTGATGGCATCTTCAACCAACAACGCTGTCCGGGTGAGACTTTTCTCCCAGCATGATCTTCGATTCGGCGGCATCGCATCGGGCCAATTCACTTGGCCATCCGGAGCAGATCGAAGCTATGCCCTGGCCGCCGTCGATTCGAAGCTTGAACTTCACGGCCGATGTCCGCGGAGACTTGATCTTCGATGGACTCGAGCCACGAGCCGAGCGCCGCGACTGTGGACGATGGGCATGATCTAGCTCTCTGCCGAACAGTGCCTTGGTGGCGCTGCGGATCCGCTTCGCCATTATCCCGGAGCCGATCGCCAGACGAGGGCGGTGGATAGACGCCACAGGGGCTTCAACATCCACGACGATGGAGCCGAACACTGATCTTGTCCCCTGCGAAACTCGTGATTCCGAGGCGCCAGACTCCTCGCCGGACTCCGAACCTCCCGCGCCCCTACCAATCGATCCGGACTGGGCGCCGGTCATGGAATTCACCGCCGCAGACATCTTTCAATACTCGCCTTTTGGCGATATCCTGAATTCGCTAAAACATCTCTCGTTATGAAGAGAGTCCTGGCCGGACTATGGCCAGGATGGTTGGGGTACGGACGACGGAGAAATTCAAAGCCCACCCACCACCCACTTTGTAGCCACTGTCGATGATCTAACCGACATGCTAGACTACGACTCCGATGACATCGACGCTATGGACGACGATACCGGAGACGAACAGGAACCAGCGCCTACAGGGCACTGGAAGACTACCTCATCACATGACATATATATGGTGAACACCCCAAAGGAGAGCGATAACGAGGACCAACGGGCCGCGCAGAAGATGACCCCGCCGATAAACGACCAAAACGACAGCGTAGACGCCGCCCTAAGTCCCGCCTCGACGACAACAATGCTCCCAAGGAGCCCGCAATACGGCAGGGCTCACAAGTGGATGACGAACATGCAAATAAGCAACCGTCCGAACATGACGAGTCAGATAATCAGTCCAAGCCCGGCGAGAACAACAGTCCGGACGACCTTATGCCGGACACGCCGCCGGAGAGTAAGAACCTTCGGAAAAGACTCGTCAGTACTGCAAGAAGCCTGAAGAAGGAAAAACGGAGGCTCAAAACAGCGGAAGACACACTCGGAATGAGATGGGGCAAAGTGCTCAAAACCGCAGATAAGTACGGCAATGGCCACCAATCAAAGAGCTACCCGGCGCAAGCTGCTACTCGAATTGACGAGGAGGCCATAGAGCCTCCACCGCCCAAAAATAAAGGGCTGCCTGGTTGGATAGACGGCCGATAATGCACCAAATTCAGACAATGGCGCCACACATAAACCAACCAACGGTTGAAGGATAGATGGCCCAGCCAGTCCATCTACGGGCCAAAGGAGAAGGCCCCAAGAAGCAAGGCAACACGCCAAGTGTCCGATGATAGCGGCACACACAAATACAGGGCGCCAGACACCCACTATGTTTCACTGATGAGGTGCTTGGACCATGAATTCCCAAAGCAGGATTTAAACCCATAAACATAGAGGCCTACGATGGAACAACAGACCCTGGAGTCTGGATAGAAGACTATATACTACATATACACATGGCCAGAGGAGACGATCTCCACGCCATAAAATACCTACCCCTCAAGCTCAAAGGGCCAGCCCGTCATTGGCTTAAAAGTCTCCCAGAAAACACTGTTGGAAGTTGGGAAGAGCTCGAGGACGCGTTTAGAGCAAATTTTCAAGGGAGTTATGTCCGTCCTCCGGATGCAGATGATCTAAGTCATATAACTCAACAGCCCGGAGAGTCAGCGCAGAAATTCTGGGACAGGTTTCTTACCAAAAAGAACCAAATAGTCGACTGTCCGGACGCCGAAGCCTTAGCAGCTTTCAAGCACAATGTCCGAGACGAATGGCTTGCCAGGCACCTCGGTCAAGAGAAACCGAGGACAATGTCCACACTGACAAGCCTCATGACCCGCTTCTGTGCGGGAGAGGATAGCTGGCTAGCAAGATGCAGCACCAGCGACCCAAGTACATCCGAGATAAGAGATGGAAACGGAAAATCACGGCGCAGAAAAGAGCAGCGCCGGAATAAAGAGAAAAGCCCAAAGAGCACGGCAGTCAACGCCGGATTCAAAAGCTCGCGGCACAACAACAAAACACAGCCTCTAAAGGATGACAGCGATGAATTGTCCAGCTTAAACAAGATTTTGGGTCGGATATGTCAAATTCACAGTACCCCCGGAAGACCTGCAAATCACACCCACCGGGATTGTTGGGTTTTTAAACAGTCCGGCCGACTAAACGCCGAACACAAGGGGCTCGACGCGTCAAGCAAAGATGATAAACCCCACCAGCAGAGCATCGGAAAACAAAAGACTTTCCCACAAGGCGTCAAAGCAGTAAACTCACTTCATGTGATAATACGGAAAAATAGTGCGGCACTTTCTAACAAGAGCTCCGCGCGGTCCAACCCAGCAGACCGTAGAGATTGGATATCAAAACCAATCACTTTCGACCACCTGGACTATTCCAGAAGCGTTCGAAATGCGGGACGGACTCCCCTGATATTAAATCCCATAATAGACGGTCTACAATCTACTAACGTCTTAATGGACGGAGGCAGCGACTTAAACCTGCTGTATTCAAAAACAATCCGCAGGATGGGAATAAACCCTGCCAAAATCCGACACAGCCGCACTTCCTTCAAAGGAGTGACGCCAGGCCCTTGCGCCAAGTGCACAGGCTCCATATTACTAGAAGTCGGTTCGATCGCCGAACAATTTTCGACGAGAAAATTAATTTTCACATCGCCCCATTCAAAGTGAATATCAAGCACTCTTGGGACGAAGGCTTTTGTCCGCTTCAACGCCATACCGCATTACGCGCCTCTTACACTCAAGATGCCCGTCCGCGTGGCGCCATTTCAATCGAGGGTCACTTAAAGACCCCGGACTCGGATAGACAACCGCTTCAAAGAAAGTTAGGGGCTCCTAGCCGCATACCCCATCACAGGGGCACGCGACAGAATAAACCGCGGGTTCATACAAACCCCGCTTTACTTATTTATATTTCTTGTTTTACACATATTTTTTGCACGATTCGTTTTCGAACTAAACGTTCCTCTCTTTCTACAGATGAACAAAGTGCACACCCGTCCAGGATAAACGGCGAACGGAGACACAGCGCAGACGCAAGAGGGACCCGCTAGAGGATTCTTTTCAGATTAAGACCTGCGTAAACCTTTTTTACTGCTCTTGTTGTTATTCTCCTTGGTTTCTTCCCATAGCCAAAGCGAGCTCGACGCTTTGGCATCGGCCGCATCAGAAGACCATGCCCGTACCTGGACACTAGGGGCTTAGGGTATTGTTCTGCCCATTATTATAAAGACCGAACACCTTAGGGAGTGTTCAACGTCTCGAGTTAGGCATTATATGCATCAGCTCGAATCATGTCTTTGGTCAAATGTTGGGTTTGCCCGCCCCGTGTTTTGCTGCCTTACGTTCAGATCATCGGCTAACGCGGCACCGGGAGAACTATGCGATTGTGCCCCAGTTCGGCCGGGCGAGCACCTCAAGAGAGAAAGCCGAAAACCGATCATCATGATACAATGAGAGACTAGTCAACCACTCGATCGACTATCGAATGTTTAGAATTCCCGCTTTTCGAAGGACCGCTTCGGTCAGCACATACGCCCGACTTGAGAAATGCGATGCCACCAGGGGCTATATCGTAGCCCCACCCTCGAGCTCCACTGGCTAAGTGAAAGTGATAAAGCATTATAGTCCGGATTGCCTTGTTCGCTACGCTACCACCTCCTTAAAACAAGACCGAGACGTCAGATTAAGTGTGAAAACGTGCTATTTTTGCGAACACCCCCGCACCTTGTGCGTGGGGGCTGAAGCCGAAGACTGCCATCTTTCAAGTTATACAAAAGTATACATAAACGGCCGCACAGGAGAAGTTTTACTACTTGGACGCACAAGTATAAAAAGCAGTTATAACATAATCATCGATTTACAAGCTAATGCGTTCATTTGAACGTGACATTTTTCGAGCACTGCGACTCTATTACACGAGCGCCACGCATAACTTCCCCGAAATAGTGCTCGGCAGGGAGTCGACTTTCATCCGAACCCTGGGCGGCAACAGCGGTGGCGTCCATCTTTGGACAATGTGCCTTCACACGGGCAAGAGCCATCCGCGCGCCCTCGATGCAGGCCGACCGCTTCATCTCCTTTATATGCGGCACCGCTCCAAGGAATTGCTGAAGTAAGCCGAAGTAGCTCATCGCCTTGGACCTCTCTGGCCAGACATGGGCCACGATGTCAGTCATGGCAAGTCCGGACAATCTATTTAGCTCGGCCCATTCGGCCAACCGGTCTGTCAACGGAAGTGAGCGATCCGGACTGTGGAATTGAGACCAATATAGCTCTTCCGCCTTGTGATCCTTCCGCTCCGGAAATGCTTAACGGCATCGGCCGCACTAGCAGCTAAGTCCATATACGGATCCTCCGGACTCCACATCCGCCAAATTGAGCATACTTTCCATCCATAAACCGCGACGGCGTAAAAGGCTTGCCAGCCACGATATCTCCGGCCGGCGCAGTTCCTCCTTCATAGCCCGCATTGCGAAAGCAGCATCCTTGGCTTCGGCGGTGGCCTTCTTCAGGTCTTCCCGCTCCGATAAGCACTCCTTTTCAAGAGCCTCATTGCGGTCGGCAGCATCCTTTACTTTCATGGCCAATTCGGCCACCTATGCCCTGCTTAGGCAGTGCGCAGCCTTTTCGGCTTTCAACTCCTTGGCCGCCCTCGAGGCACCCGCGTCACTCCTTCGGGCTTGCTCCTTAGCTAGAGCAAGTTCGGCCCGAAGGCTCTCCACAGCAGCAGCACCGTCTGTACAAACAGCATATAATTTATCAGAGGAGGGCTTCGACCCCCTTCATAAAGCGACTGCGGAGAACTCATTTACCTTGCGACTCATCAAGTCGCCGGTTCACAAGTGCGATGTCCGCATCTGCCAAGTCAAGGTGCCGATTTAACTCGGCAAACCCACTAGTCCGGCTAGCCCTCGGACTATCCGCCACCTGCATAGGAACGGCGGCATTCATTATCGACGATGGATCCTCGGCATCTGTCGCTTCCGACAACCTACCGAGTCCTGTGGCTACTATCTATACAGGCGATTTTATATGCAAAACTGTTAAAAGACAAAGGTGCGCTATTCTCAATACCTCAAATCCCGCCAAAAAACTCATGGCGGCATTCACGCAATCCGCTCTCGGCGGACGAAATACTTCCAATCACCATACGCATCAACGCACGGTGATCTTCTCAAACGGACGCCTCTCAAGCAGATTCTTCGCCTCTCCGCCGGATACTAGTGGGTGCCGAACTCTCGCCCCTCCGACTCGGGGATACCCTCCGTGATTTACACTTCGGCTCGCCGCCTCATCTGGCGGCGCTGCAGACGGAGGCGATTACTCTCCATCATCTCCTAAGAAGGTCCTCAAGAAGAACTCATTTGAGAAGGCTGTAGATCCGAACTGCAATATAAATATTTCGTTACCCACGTAAACATGAATGAAGGTATTTCCTTACTAATTAACTCCTCTTTCATACTCACGGCTCACTGGAGGGCTGATCCTTTGGCGATGATTGTGCGTCCGGATTCTCTCGGACGACGGACCCCCGTGAAGATCTCTTCCCACGCTTAGGGCTTTGGCCTCCAGATCTTGGGCGGTCCTCTTCTCCCCCAAGAGAGGGGTTCTTGGTTCCCCCTTCTTGACCCTTTGGGCTAAATATTAGCTCCTCTATTTTCCCGTCGCCCCTTCGTGGGGCGACCTCCAACATTCTGACCAGCACGGGCTCCAGTGCGGTCTCTGGGAGGGGGGCCGGACACCTTATCAGCCTTGATCGCGCCACCCATTCCTGTAAAGAACAAGGGGTCAGGAGGCAAACTCTAGAAAGGCATATACATAGAATGTCCGGACTCTGAGCTATTTACTTGAGTATCCGGGCGATCGCGGCTTAGGCCTGCGTCCTCGGCTAAATCCGGACACGCCACCTGCGGTCCGAAGAACAACTTGTACATCTCCACGGGTGTCGCACTCATAAAGTGTTGGAGAATACAAGGTCCCTCCGGGTTGAACTCCCATAGACGGAGAGGACGGCATTTGCAGGGCAGAAGATGCCTGATTAGCATAACCTGCATCACCATGATCAAGTCGATCTCCCTCGCTTGGAGGTCTCAAATCCGGCCCTGCAGTGAGGGCACGTCTTCGGACGGCCCCCAATTGAGCCCTTGGTTGACCCACGACATCAATTGGCATGGAGGTCCCGGGCGGAATAAAGGCGGCGGCTTTTGCCTGCTGCCCTTCGAAGCGGTGATATAGAACCACTCTTGTTGCCACAGTCCGAGTTCCTCTTGGAAGGAACCCTCGGGCCACGGGGTATCGGCCTTTTTGCTTATGGCCGCCCCGCCGCACTCTGCTTGACGTCCCCCGATCATCTTCAGCTCCACCTTGAAGGTCTTCAGCCATAGGTCGAAGTGGGGAATGACGCGAAGGAAGGCTTCGCAGACGATAATGAATGCGAAGATGTGGAGGATGGACTCCGGGGTCAAGTCGTGAAAATCCAGCCCATAGTAGAACATGAGCCCTCTCACGAAGGGGTCCGTCGGGAAGCCTAAACCCCGACGGAGGTGGGATACGAAGACAACGAACTCACCGGGCTCGGGGGTGGGCACGGCCTGCCCTTGGGCGGGCAACCTGTGTGAAACCTCGTAGGCCAGGTACTTGGCCTCACGCAACTTCAATATGTCCTCCTCCGTGACAGAGGAGGGCATCCACCGGCCCTGGAGGTCGGAGCCGGACATGGTTGAGGATCCGAAGCGCTTGAACTTGAGGCTCTGGGTGTTGGAACTGGGAGCGAGGGAGAGATTCGATGCAAGATTGAAGAACAAGGACAGGCCTTGGTCCTCTTATAAAGAGGAAAAATACCAAGAGCCGTCTCCGTGACCGTTTGGGATTCACCTTCGATAGAGGAGGCGTGGCGACGGGAACGGTTGGGTTACCCACGCACGTATTGATGAGAATCCCGGGATAAGGGGAACACGATCTCTGCTTGACGTGCCAAGGAAACCGCTTCGCTAAACGTGCTGAGGTGGTATAGTAAAAAACGATGCAAACAAAGGCTTGGTGGCGGTGTGATGTCACGCCGCATGATACGTCAGCAGATTGAGCTAAGTGTACATTTTATTCTCTCTACGGTGGAATGTGGAAATTATTTTTGCAGAGCCGGACACTATCCTGGTGTTCATGATCTTCTCTGGATTATTCAAGGGAGGAACCCGCCTTGCAATTCTGAACATTATGCGCGCCGGAATTATCGTCATTGAAGCCCGGTTCGAGGCTACCGAGGAGTCTGGACTAGGGGTGTCCGGACAGCCGACTATCATTATCCGCCGGACTCCAAGACTACGAAGATACAAGATTGAAGACTCCGGCCCGTGTCCGGATGGGACTTTCCTTGGCGTGGAAGGCAAGCTTGGCAATACGGATATGTAGATCTCCTACCATTGTAATCGACTCTGTGTAACCCTAGCCTCCTCTGGTGTCTATATAAACCGGAGGGCTTTAGTCCGTAGGACAACATACATTACAACAATCATACCATAGGCTAGCTTCTAGGGTTTAGCCTCCTTGATCTCGTGGTAGATCCACTCTTGTACTACCCATATCATCAATATTAATCAAGCAGGACGTAGGGTTTTTCCTCCATCGAGAGGGCCCAAACCTGGGTAAAAACATCGTGTCCCTCGTCTCCTATTACCATCCGCCTAGACGCACAGTTCGGGACCCCCTACCCGAGATCCGCCGGTTTTGACACCGACACTACTACTCAACCTTCTCCTTGCGGCAGCGGAACTCCCGATCTTCTTTCTGTTCTGGAAGTTTGGGGATATATAAGAGGTGTTAGCGTCGGGAACATGTTAGGGGGTCCAGGAGGCAGCCACGAGGTAGGGGGTGTGCCCTCAACCCTCATGCTAGCCTCGGGACTCTTCTAGTCCATTTCTGGTGCTCCGTGGGCTTCTTCTGGTCCAAAAATAATCTCCGTAAATTTTCAGGTCAATTGGACTCCGTTTGATATTCCTTTTCTGCGATACTCAAAAACAAGGAAAAACAGAAACTGGCACTGGGCTCTAGGTTAATAGGTTAGTCCCAAAAATCAAATAAAATAGCATATAAATTCATATAAAACATCCAAGATGGATAATATAATAGCATGGAATAATCATAAATTATAGATATGTTGGAGATGTATCAAGCATCCCCAAGCTTAATTCCTGCTCGTCCTCGAGTAGGTAAATGATAAAAACAGAATTTTTGATGTGGAATGTTACCTAACATATTTATCAATGTAATCTTCTCTATTGTGGCCAGAATCTTCAGATCCGACAGATTCAACACAAAAGTTTAATATTGATATAAAAACAATAACACTTCAAGTATACTAACAAGGCAATTATGTCTTCTCAAAATAACATGGCCAAAGAAAGCTTATCCCTACAAAATCATATAGTCTAGCTATGCACCATCTTCATCACACAAAATACTCAAATCATGCACAACCTCGATGACAGGCCAAGCAATTGTTTCATACTTTTGATGTTTTCAAACTTTTTCAACTTTCACGCAATACATGAGCGTGAGCCATGGATATAGCACTATGGTGGAAGAGAATGGTAGTTGTGGAGAAGACAAAACGAGGGAGATAGTCTCACATCAACTAGGCGTATCAACGGGCTATGGAGATGCCCATCGGTAGATATCAATGTGAGTGAGTAGGGATTGCCATGCAACGGATGCGCTAGAGCTATAAGTTTATGAAAGCTCAAAAAGAAACTAAGTGGGTGTGCATCCAACTTGCTTACTCATGAAGACATAGGGCATTTGAGGAAGCCCGTCGTTGGAATATTCAAGCCAAGTTCTATAATGAAAAATTCCCACAAGTATATGAAAGTGACAAAATAGGAGACTCTCTATCATGAAGATCATGGTGCTACTTTGAAGCACAAGTGTGGAAAAAGGATAGTAACATTGCCCCTTCTCTCTTTTTCTCTAAATTTTTTTGATTGGCTTCTTTGGCCACTTTTTTTGAATTCCTCGCATGGGACAATGCTCTAATAATGATGCTCATCACACTTTTATTTACTTACAACTCAAGAATTACAACTCGATAAATAGAACAAAATATGACTCTATATGAATGCATCCGGCGGTGTACCGGGATGTGCAATGACTCAAGAGTGACATGTATGAAAGAATTATGAAAGGTGGCTTTGAAGGAAATATGCCATAGAGGCAATAATAAAGTTGTTATTTATATTTCCTTATATCATGGTAAATGTTTATTATTCATTCTAGAATTGTATTAACCGGAAACTCAGTACATTTGTGGATACATAGAAAAAACAGAGTGTCCCTAGTATGCCTCTACTTGACTAGCTCGTTAATCAAAGATGGTTATGTTTCCTAACCATAGACATGTGTTATCATTTGATGAACGGGATCACATCATTAGAGAATGATGTGATGGACATGACCCATCCGTTAGCTTAGCATAATGATTGTTAAGTTTTATTGCTATTGCTTTCTTCATGACTTATACATGTTCCTCTGACTATAAGATTATGCAACTCACGGATACCAGAGGAACACCTTGTGTGCTATCAAATGTCACAATGTAACTGGGTGATTATAAAGATGCTCTACAGGTGTCTCCAAAGGTGTTTGTTGGGTTGGCATAGATCGATATTAGGATTTGGCACTCCGTGTATCAGAAAGGTATCTCTGGGCCCCCTCGGTAATGCACATCACTATAAGCCTTGCAAGCAATGTGACTAATGAGTTAGTCACGGGATGATGCATTACGGAACAAGTAAAGAGACTTGCCTATAACAAGATTTAACTAGGTATGAAGATACCGATGATCAAATCTCGAGCAAGTAACATACCGATGTCAAAGGGAACAACGTATGTTGTTATGCGGTTTGACCAATAAAGATCTTCGCAGAATATGTAGGAACCAATATGAGAATATAGGTTCCGCTATTGGTTAGTGATCAGAGATGTGTCTCGATCATGTCTACATAGTTCTCAAACTCGTAGGGTCCGCACGCTTAACGTTTGATGATGATATGTATTATGAGTTATGTGTTTTGGTGACAGAAGTTTTGTTCGGAGTCCCGGATAAGATCATGGACATGATGAGGAGTCTCGAAATGGTTGAGAGGTAATGATTCATATACTGGAAGGTAGTATTCAGACATCAGAATGGTTTCGAGTGGTTCGGGTATTTTACCGGAGTACCGAGGGGTTACCCGAACCCCCCAGGGAAGTATTGTGCCTACATGGGCCTTAGTGGAGAGAGAGGAGGGCCACAAGGGGTGGCCGCGCGCACCCCCATGGAAATCCGAATTGGACTAGGGGAGGGGGCGCCGCCCCCCTTTCCCTCTCCCTCTCCCTCTCCTTCTTTTTCCCTCCGGTGGAAGAAAGGAAAGGGTGGGACGAATCCTACTAGGAGTGGAGTCCTAGTAGGATTCCCCCCCATGGCGCGCCCCTCCTAGCCGCCGGCCTCCTCCTCCCCTCCTTTATATACGGGGGTGGGGGGCACCCCAAAGGCACATCAATTGTTCTCTTAGCTAGGTGCGATGCCCCCCTCCACAGTTTACACCTCCGGTCATAGCGTCGTAGTGCTTAGGCGAAGCCCTGCACGGATAACATCACTATCACCATCACCACACCGTCGTGCTGACAAAAGTCTCCCTCGACCCTTTGCTGGATCAAGAGTTCAAGGGACGTCATCGAGCTGAACGTGTGCTGAACTCGGAGGTGTCGTACGTTTGTGTTGGGGAACGTAGTAATTCAAATTTTTCCTACGATCACGCAAGATCTATCTAGGAGATGCATAGCAACGAGACGGGAGAGTGTGTCCACGTACCCTCATAGACCAAAAGCGGAAGCGTTTAGTAACGTGGTTGATGTAGTCGAACGTCTTCACGATCCAACCAATCCAAGTACCGAATGTACGGCACCTTCGTGTTCAGCACACGTTCAACACGATGACGTCCCTCGAGCTCTTGATCCAGTTGAGGACGAGGGAGAGTTCCGACAGCACGATGGCATGACAACGGTGTTGATGATGTTACCAGCACAGGGCCTCGCCTAAGCACTACGGCGATATGGCCGAGGTGTTAAACTGTGGAGGGAGGCACCGCACACGGCTAAGAGAACAACTATTGTGTCTTTGGGGTGCCCCCGTATATAAAAGAGGGAGGAGGAGGAGGCCGGCCAAGGAGGGGCGTGCCTATAGGGGAGTCCAACTAGGATTCACAATCCTAGTTGGAGTCCCCTTCCTTTACAAGAGAGGGAGAGAGGGAAAGAAGTGGAGAGGGAGAAGGAAAGAGGGGGGCGCCGCCCCCTCCAAGTCCAATTCGGACCAGCCATGGGGGGCGGCCACCCTGCGGCCCTCCTCTTATTTTCCACTAAAGCCCATAAAGCCCATTAATCCCCCAGGGGGTTCCGGTAACCTCCTGGTACTCCGAAAAATGCTCAAACCATCCTGAAACCTTTCCGGTGTCCAAACATAACCTTGCAATATATCAATATTTATGTCTCGACCATTTCGAGACTCCTCTTCCATCCATGATCTCATCCGGGACTCCGAACAAACTTCGGTCAACAAAAACACATAACTCATAATACAAATCATCATCGAACATTAAGCGTGCGGACCCTACGGGTTCGAGAACTATGTAGACATGAATGAGACACATCTCTTATAAATAACCAATGGTGGAACCTGGATGCTCATATTGTCTCCTACATATTGTACGAATATCTTTATCGGTCAAACCGCATAACAACATACATTGTTCCCTTTGTCATCGGCATGTTACTTGCCCGAGATTCGATCGTCGGTATCATGATACCTAGTTGAATCTCGTTAGCGGCAAGTCTCTTTACTCGTTTCGTAATACTTCATCCCGCAACTAACTCATTAGTCACATTGCTTGCAAGGCTTATAGTGATGAGTAATACCGAGAGGGCCCAGAGATACCTCTGCGAAACACGGAGTGACAAATCCTAATCTTGATCTATGCCAACCCAACAAACACCTTCGGGGACACCTATAGAGCATCATTGTAATCACCCAATTACGTTGTGACTTTTGATAGCACACAAGGTCTTCCTCCGGTATTCGGGAGTTGCATAATCTCATAGTCTATGGAAAATGTATAAGTAATGAAGAAAGCAGTAGCAATGAAACTATAACGATCATGATGCTCAGTTAACGGATGGGTCTTGTCTAGCACATGATTCTCTAATGATGTGATCCCATTCATCAAATGATAACACATGTCTATGGTCAGGAAACATAACCATCTTTGATCAACGAGCTAGTCAATTAGAGGCATACTAGGGATACTTTGTTTTGTCTATGTATTCACACATGTACTAAGTTTCCGGTTAATACAATTCTAGAATGAATAATAAACATTTATCATGATATAAGGAAATATAAATAACAACTTTATTATTGCCTTTAGGGCATATTTCCTTCAGTTCAGCACTAGATCGGTTGGATCGGGAAGACGTTCGACTACGTCAACCACGTTAACCTAATGCTTCTGCTTTCGGTCTACGAGGGTACATGGACACACTCTCCCCCTCTCGTTGCTATGCATCTCCTAGATAGATCTTGCATGATCGTAGGAATTTTTTTCAAATTGCATGCTACGTTCCCCAACAGTGGTATCCGAGCCAGGTTTATGCGTAGATGATATGCACGAGTAGAACACAAAGAGTTGTGGGCGATAATATTCATACTTCTTACCACCAACATCTTACTTTGATTCGACGGTATTGTTGGATGAAGCGGCCCGGACCAACATTACATAACCACGTTCATGAGACCGGTTCTACCAAGGTGCTTTGCACACAGGTGGCTGGCGGGTGTCTATTTCTTCAACTTTAGTTGAATCGAGTTTGACTGCGGCCGGTCCTTGTTGAATGTTAAAACAACACACTAGACGAAAAATCGTTGTGGTTTTGATGCATAGGTAAGAACAGTTCTTGCTATAAGCCCGTAGCAGCCACGTAAAACTTGCAACAAGAAAGTAGAGGATGTCTAACTTGTTTTTGCATGGCATGTTGTGATGTGATATGGTCAAGACATGATGTGATATAAGTTATTGTATGAGATGATCATGTATTATAAAAGTTATCGGCAACTGGTAGGAGCCTTATGGTTGTCACTTTATTGTGTGAAATATATACAGTAGCCATGTAATTTCTTTACTTTATCACTAAGAGGTAGTGATAGTCGTAGAAGCAATAGTTGGCGAGACGACAATGATACTATGATGGAGATCAAGGTGTCAAGCCGGTGACAATGCAGATCATGATGGTGCTTTGGAGATGGAGATCAAAGGCACAAGATGATGATGGCCATATCATGTCACATATTTTGATTGCATGTGGATGTTTATCTTTTATGCATCTTATTTTGCTTAGTACGATGGTAACACTATAAGATGATCCCTAACTAAATTTCAAGGTATAAGTGTTCTTCCTGAGTATGCACCATTGCTACAGTTCATCGGGCCGAGACACCACGTGATGATCGGGTGTGATAAGCTCTACGTTCACATACAATAGGTGTAAGCCAGTTTTGCTCATGCAGAATACTCGGGTTAAACTTGACGAGCCTAGCATATGCAGATATGGCCTCGGAGCACTGAGACCGAAAGGTCGAACATGAATCATATAGTAGATATGATCAACATAGAGATGTTCACCATTGAAAACTACTCTATCTCACGTGATGATTGGACATGGTTTCGTTGATATGGATCACATGATCATTTAGATGACTAGAGGGATGTCTATCTAAGTAGGAGTTCTTTATTAATATGATTAACTGAACTTTAATTTATCATGAACGTAGTCCTGATAGTTTCTTGCATAACTATGTTGTTGTAGATCAATGGCCCGTGCTACCATTCCCTTGAATTTTAAATTTCCTGGAGAAAGCTAAGTTGAAAGATGGTGGTTGCAACTACACGGATTGGGTCCGTAACTTGAGGATTATCACTACAAAAAGAAAGACACATCCGTGACATTTTGGGCCAAATTTTTTTTTTCTGTCATACTTATGACACTTCTATGACGATAATTGTGACAAAACCCGGTATCATAATAGATGTGGTGGGCTCCTACTTCTATGACATAAAATCATGACGGAAAATGGGCTTTTCGTCCTGGGCGGGCCGGAGACGCAGCTGCATGACATTCTTTGGGCCGTCCATGACGGAAAAAACCATGGTAGAAGCGAGGGCGAGGAAAATATCAGGGAGTTCTCGGTTACGGTGGGTGGTCGGGGGCCGAGTGATGCGTGTTTCTCTCGTACCGTACACGTGTGGGTGCGAGGCGTTGGGCTCTAACTGAACCCGAGCGAGAGGTTGCCTAACCGAACCTGAGCGATTGCACTACAGGCTATGCGTTACTGAACCCGAGCGATCGAGTGATTCCTTCGCTACTGCTGTTAACTGAAGTCGGTCGATGCTGCCTCTGGATGAACAGTGAGCGTTGTTGGGGGGCTTTGGATAAACAGTTCCCGATGGGGGTGGATGAATAGGACCCCATGGTGTTGCCTCTGGATGAACAGGACCCCGATCGAACCAGTTGGGGCTGGATGAACAGGACCCCGTGGAGGGCTGAATGAACAGGACCCCTTGGAGGGCTGGTTGAACAGTAGCCGGTGGAGGGCTGGATGAACAATAGCCTGTGGAGGGGTGGTTGAACAGTACCCCGTGGAGAGGGCTGGTTGAACAGTAGCCGGCGGAGTAGCGCGCGGTGGAGGCTGGATGAACAGGAGCCCGTGGATGAACAGTCATAGGTGGAGGCTGGAGGAGGTCGATGGTGGATGAACAGTAGCCCGTGGAGGCTGGAGGAGGTCGATGGTGGAGATGAACAGTATCCCGTGGAGTCCTGTTTTGCGGTATGCCACACCCCTTCTGATGAACAGGACCCCCATTTCGACTGTAGTGCTCCAACACAAGTCTGTTTCCTCTGTTTTGCGGTACGCCACACCCCTACCGATCAACAAGACCCCATTTCGACCATAGGAGGTCCAACAAAAGTCCGTTTCCTCCGTTTGCGGTACACCAGACCCCTCCCGATGAACATGATCTCGTTTCGAACGTGGCCGGTCGAACACAAGGCTGTTTCCTCCGTCCTGCGGTACGCCAGGCCTTGTTTCCATCAGTTGTTCCATCCGAACCCTCCCGATGAACACGACGACGCATTCCGTTCTGACCCAACCGGTTGGCTCCCCATGAACACGACGACGACGCAGTTTCTCCATTCCAACCCAGCCATGTACAAGAGTCCTGGCCGTACGTATGCGTGAGTAAGCGTTCGAGACCCCGCCCGTATGTACGTATGTGGCCGTATTTACTTTCTTGCACCCTGGCCGTTGTATGTACGTGTATATGCTACATGCATGCCTCTACTACGACACGTGTGTGCCTCTACTACGACACGTGTGCGCCTCTACATCGACCAGTATGTATGTACATGTTCGCGACCAGAATGACAACCCTGCATATGCCTCGACTAGGTGGGTCCCGACTGTCAGGCACATCCTTGCGTGCGAAGATGTAGCTGGTGGGTCCCAACAGTCAGGGGGGCGAATCGTTTTTTTGCCCGGACGCACTTCCTTGCATGCGAAGATGTAGCTGGTGGGTCCCAGCAGTCAGGGGGAAACATATTTTCACAAAATACTGTGGCCCGTCCGGTGGGGCCCTGCTGTCAGGTGGAGGAATAATTATTTTGCGCGTAATAAGGAGCCAATTCCTTGGGGCTGCCGTGGACCCAGCTGTCAGCCTATCAACGTACAGTACTCTTCCGATGGAAGTCGTTCCTTGACCACGTTGACCACGCCGCGCCGAGAGCACCAAGGCGGTGGATGACGGCGAGGCCTAGGAAGGGGACGACGCGGAGCCGGGGAAGACGCAGCAATGGATGCCCACGCATAGACGAGTATGAGGGTTCACTGGTTCGGCTGCAGTGTGAGGCTGTCGTCACCGCAGAATAACATGGGGTGTGGGTGAGTTGAGGGATGGCCTGGCCAGCGGTGGGAGTAGTAGGGGGCGGTGAGGCTTCCGCGGCATCACAGCCGGCCATGGGAGGCAGGAGCACGCGGCATGACCGGCGCTAGTTTGGGTGGCTGGAGCAAGAAGACCAGAGGTTGAAGAAGCACTACGACCGTTGGATGGACATCGTATGGTCACTGGAGCTAGAATCTTTCATTTTGACTAAGTTGACAAAGCCCTCCGTCCCCGTCAACTTAGTTGGCCCACAAATCAGCCTCCCACTATGCTGGGTTCTAGCTAGCAGGGGGTATTCATTTTTTTGTGCGTAATAAGGAGGCACTTCCTTGCGTGCGAAGATATAGTTGGTGGGTCCGGCCTATCAATGGGGGGAACTTTTTTCACAAAATACAGAGAGGCCCTTCCGGTGGGTCCCAGTTGTTAGGTGGAGGAATCATTATTTTGCGCGTAATAAGGAGGCATTGCCGTGGGTGTTGCCATGGACCCAGCTGTCAGCCTCTCCACGCACAGTCTACTTCTGATGGAGTTGTTCGTTGACCACGTTGACCACTCCACGCCGAGCGCATCCAAGGTGGTGGACGATGGCGAGGCCTCGGACAGCAACGAGACGAAGATGGGAAGACACAGGAGTAGAGTCACAGACGAAGAGGTGTACGAGGGTTAACTGGTTCTAGTACGGTGTGGTTCGACAATCGGTGGAGAAGAACATGAGATGTGGAGGGGCGGATGGATGGCCTGGCCAACGGTGGAGTAGCGCTTCACAGCGAAGCGTGCTAAGCAGAGCTACTAGCAGCAGGAGGCGGGAGTAGGTGGTCTCGGCGGCACTAGAGGAAGAAGACGAGAGATTGAAGATGGATGCCGGTCGTTGGATGTAAATCCAACGGATAACGATGTCAGAATCATTTGTTGACTAAGTTGACAACGACTTGCGTTGGCTTCGACCTATTGGCCCACATTTCAGCCTCCAAAAATGTGGCACGTATTCAACCCATTTTTTCAGAATTTACAGTCTTTTTTTGCGGGGTAGAATTTACAGTCAATTGGATCTTTTTTTTTGAATTACAGTCCATTAGCTTGGCTGGGTGAACAAATAATGTAGTGTTTATGCGGCCCATTTACTTTTTCCTAAAAAATTACAGGTCATTTGCACTTCCTCAAAATACACGATTTTGCTGGGCTGATTCTAATTATAATGTTAGGTTGGGCCAGCAATGTTATCAAAAAATAAACAGGGGCTGAGCATTGTAATAAATATTTTTAAATAATAAGTGATTTATTATTACAGTGGTCCTTAAATCTTACCAAGCTTTTGTACACAATCACCAGGATTTTCGTTGCCAAAAAAATCCAGGATTTTATTGTTAAGAAATTATTTTTATAAGTTAATAAGATGTGGGATATTGTTTTCTTACATATGTAAGTATTTGTTAAATATATGATGACAATAATAATAATATATTATAACATATAAAATAATTTAAATATATATAATATAGTTAGAAGGGAAACATAAGTTGGACCTGGCGTTCCTATTCTTATATAGAAAAATAGAATAGACCTCTACGTTTTCTTTAATAAAATACATAAATTGGGCTGCCGATGTTTCAGGAAAAATAAAACCTCGGATGGGAGGTCCATAGGTCGGTCGATACATGACGGTCCTCAAGAAAATACATACCGGCATGTCGTGGGCTGCACATGTTAAAAAAGAAAGCCTAGACGGGGCAGCCCAAAACCCACCGATACTTGTCGCCCAAAGGATAATAAATGATACCGCCACTCCCCAAATCGCTTGGGAATTTATCTCCTATAGTAACTACGTTGAAGCACCTAAAATGTAACTATGTTGACAAACCCTTGGGCCCCAACGTCAGTATTGCATTAGGAGGAAGTATTTTTTCGATGAGTCACTTGCTTGCGTACGGCCATAGACCTGGTGGGTCCCGACTGTCCGCCTCTCCACATACAGTCCTTTCCAGATTCCTCTCATTTGTTCAGCATGTTCACAACGGCAGACAGCGGCGTCGCAGCGAGCGCACAAAGGCGCAGGAGGAGATCCAACCACCTAAGGAAGTGCCTTATTAGTAATGAAACTACTGAACTAGCCTAGTGGACAAGTGACACTACCCGACAGCTGTTCCACCCGGGTTCGATTCCACCTGTGCAGGGAAAATATCTCCAAATTTTTTGCCTCTGCCTTTATTGACATGTGGGTCCCCATTTTCATCTATGCACACCATGTACAACACTTGCCAAAACTTCGTCCCTCGTTTTCTCTGTTTTTCGCACACTTGACATTGTGTGGGCATTTTGAAAATAGCATATCTTTTTGACTATGCATCATATGAAGATGTGCTATGCATGAATGTTGATCAGCATGATGTTAACTGGCTGGTAGTTCCATTTTCGACCATGAATAAAACTTCCAACTAGATGTTAACACTATTTGAAAAGGCTGTGTTAATATAAATGCTCTGCCTCTGAAAGTTGCGCTTATCTCGAATCAACTTGCGCTTTCATCAAATCAAAACTTGCATTTTTTCTCTGAGAATCACATTGTCTGCACTTTTATACTCCTATGAAACTACATTTTTTAAGTGCTAAAAATAGATCCCTAGAATTCATAAAATACTTCATATGATCAATACTGCAAATCTGAAATTCAAAAGACATTCACACCTGAAAGTACTCTCAAAATACACAACACAAAACATAATTCACAACCTGCAAATACTGACAACCCGAAGCTCCTCCTGACAATTCACAACCTGCCCGACTATTGGGCTGGGGGGGTGGGCAGTCCCCTCTTATTCCTCGGCGGCATACAACTGCCCCGTGAGACGATGTGAACAGCGAGGGAGAGGATGGCGGGGAAGCGTCGTCGGGCCAACTGCTTTTCTCCCCTTGCAGTTGGGTTCGGTCGATGAAGACTCCACCGGCTCGCTCTGGCACGACACCCTCACGAACGGCACCCTGTAGATGCTCGATCCTTCAATCTCTGGTGGATGCTCCATCTGGGATCGATACTCCCACCACCGCTCCATCACGATCGGATTCGGTGAATCTGTTTGCTCCATGGCCCAGAGGAGTAGCTCTATGTACTCCCGCGCGACTCCCTCCGGGAGTATCACCGCCTTTTCGCTCTGTTGCAGATATTTGGCCTTGGATGTCTCCATCGCCGCTAGTTGGTCCTTGTTGTCAAACCATGACTGTATCTCCAACATCCTAGCTAGCTTCACAGGGTTGCCGTCTGCGATCCTCACCTATCGGTTGTACTCCTCCATCGATCTACTTGTCCACAGTACCTTCACTTGCCGGCGGTGGTTTTTGAATGGAAGAGGAGAGGAGCAGCGCTGGTTTTGGATTAGAACAGGAGAGGAGCGATGCTGGTTTTGGATTAGAACAGGAGAGGAGGGGCGGTGGTTTTGAAATGGAAGAGGAGAGGAGCGGCGCTGGATTTAGGAACAAGAGAGGAGCAACGGTGGTTTAATAGGAGAAGAGCGGAAGAGTGGCGCTGTTCTTGGAAGTATTTTTTTGTTTTGTGTATTTTGGGTCAAAGTTTGACCAGTACTGTATTTGACAAGCAAAATGTGAATGCATGTCACCAAAAATTGTATCGTTTGGTTCATATCTGAATGTACTTTCAAATTATATTATTTTTGCAACGTATGACATATATTATTTTTGCGAAAATCATGGTCAATTATGACCTAGAATAAAAGGGAGACTAGTTAATGTGGGGTCGCTTTCTTAATTGAAGGGTAAATTGTTTTTTATTTTGATCCAGTCACAGAGCGCCGGTCCTCTCGTCCAATCCTAAATCACTGCCGCATGCTCCTATCCCTCTTCTCCATTGCAAAACCACCTCCTCTCCTCTCCATCATCTCCATTCCAAAACCACCGTACGCCTCTCACTCTTCTCCATTGCAAAACCACCTCCTCTCCTCTCCATTATCTCCATTCCAAAACCACCGTCTCGCCTCTCCCTCCTCTTTATTGCAAGACCACCGTCTCTCCTCCCATCTTCCAAAGCTAGCACCGGACCACTCGTAAGGACATCTATGGAGAGGATGCAAGAATGAATCAGCAGATCGCCGACGGCGACCAGGCAAAGTTAGCCAGGTTGAAGGAGATCCTTACTTGGTTTGACAATGAGTTGGAGATTTCGAGGACGGTGAGGGCCATGTGGCAATGTATGCAAAACAGCGAAACGACGGTGATGAGGGTGGCGATGTACATGTACTCTTAGCGGCAGTCACGCCGCAGTCCTTTGAGTTCATCGAGTATCTCCTTTAGGCGATGGAGCAGATAGATCCGCCCGAGGCAAAAGTCAGGTGGAGGTGGTGGGCGTACGGGTCGAAGGTCGAGCACCCAGAGGATAACGAATCGATCGAGTATGGTGTGCCGTTCAAGAGGGTGCAGAGCCAGCCGGAGCCATAGGAGTATTCGTTTTCCCACCGCAATAGGAGGCCGGATGGCGTGATGTCGCTTCCCCGCCGTTCTCCACGGTTCCCTCGATGCTCGCCTTGTTTCAACGGCGGTGGTAGGGTTTAAGGTAAGCTTTGCACTAACCTAATCTTCCACCTGCTCATGCTTACAATCAGTGTGACAGCTAATGAAAATCATGCTTACAATGAGTCTCCGAGTACTACACCAATCACCCTAAAATATCTCTGGACCTTTGGGTCAAAGTTGTGACACTGTGTACAAATAAAGAAAAATAGATTGGTGCTTCTTTCAGAAAAGAGTACTCCCTAGAAAACTGCCAATATAAGCTACTAGTATTTGGTTAGAGGATTTGCTGCCGAGAAAGATCCATCCACAGAGAGTGGCACACATCCCACTCTCTTCACAGGGAGTACTATGCTCCATGGAGTGCGAGGTGTGCCAAGTAAAAATTACCAATATAAGCTACTAGTAAAAATTACCAACACCAACCATGCTCCATGCACGCATTATAAGTTACTAGTATTTGGTGGATGCCAATGCGTGCATGGAGCATGGTTGGTGTTGGTAATTTTTACTTGGCACACCTCGCACTCTGCATATATGCCGGTTCCATCTGTACATTTGTGCAGTTCCACAAAATGCAGCTGAATAACCCTGTTTGCACAGATGATGAAATAACGTGATTACATTATAGTGGCACTAGTTGATGAAACACACAAAATAAATAGAATAAAATATTGTGATAGTATCATAGTATGCCATGCTGCGAGGGCGAGATGGGCCCTGCGACGCCTCATACGGTACGCCTCATACTGGAAATCATCCCAAGTCTCCCCGATACACCTTCTACCAGTGTTGAACATCAGTGTACAATGGTAGTACAAGGAGGGGCCTTGAGACATTCAAATCTCTATTTTTGTGCAGATCAACGAAAATTATGCACCCCAGTTTGCAGAAATGCTTAAACATTAACAATGGGACTAGTTGATGAAACATACATTAACAAAGAGAAGCACTTTCTTTATCTACATTGGAAATGAAATGATAGAGAAGACACTCGCTCTATTCTAATCAGATTATTACTTCATTTTATCGGTGACACTAGGTTCGAGCAGTGGCAAACGAGGTGTACCGCGTCGTCAGAACGATGAAGGCCGGGTGCTTAGATCGATGTCAAGTCAAGCTTTCATCCCTATCTTCCCCGATGTTTCGTGGTAGCATTTGGGTTGAAATCCAAACTTGGTCGAGCTGGTGTTGCGCCCCCTACCGCCTAGCTTATGTGGCTAACTTGTCTCCTGCTAGTACTCGACCGTTCTAGTAGTAGTTGCATAACCGCCGTTTACACCGAGATGTTGTCGGATAATGGTTCTCTATGGTTGGGTTTTTTAATGAAATCGAGGAACCCCTCTTCGATATATAAAAAAACAGTGGCACTAGCGGTGCCAAAACATTGCCTCAAATTAATAGTGCCACTAGATTAAGGTGCAAAATAATAACATTACTACTTTATCATGGCAGTGCCAAAACAGTAGCACAAGAGCAGGATCAACATGCAGGATCTTTGGCAAACAGTCAAACCAAAAAGGAACATACCTCATGATGGGAACCATATCTGTAGTCAACGCCATCATAGAAGGGATGACACTAGTCACCAACATGGATGATTCAATTCATGGGACCTTTTGGTGCAGTTCACCTAAAATGAAGCAATGTCCCATGAGCTAGCAACTTCTTTTTTTTTAAGAATAGGGCTCCAGCAACAGTCCCATTTCCATCAGAAAACGAAACCCACGGAGCTTCTTCTTCATTAGTTGCAATAAAATTGAGCAACATCAAGGTTGGTTGTGAAGCTCCTGGAATTTTCAACTATAATTTGGATATCATTTGTGCAGTTCAACTAAGATCGAGCGTGAAATGTATATCTCTGTTTGCACAAAAAAGGTGGAAAGGAGGGTGACTAACAAGTGATGAAACATGCATCAAATGAAAAGAAGCATGTTCCTTATCTGAATGGTAATCCTACAAGGACAGTAGCAATTTCTAAAGCAGCAACATTGCTAGATATTAGTTTGGGCATTAGGTGACAACCGTTAAACACGACATTACTTTAATGGTGCCATTGCTTCATTTTACCAGCAACATTACATTAACAGCTACTACAAAGTCAGTATTTGGGCACGAGAGAGTGGGCAGACCAGGACAGTTGCATTTCTAACAAAAAGAAGCAACTCACCTTAATGGGAAATTTAGCAGGACATGGAAAAAAGTGCCATTGATTCATATTACTGGAGGCATTACATTGAAAACAACATTGGTTTAACGTGTCCTTACTTTTAACAAAGGCGATCGCTACATTTTGCCAAAGGGCATTACATAAGAGTGGCTCAGGGCAACAAACATCAGAACAGGATATCTGGGTTGGTCCCATTTTTGTTTGGTATAGCCACCTTATACAGTGTGAGGCTAGGAAATCTAGTGCTGGACTTACTATGTTGACTTGTCCCCCAGTCCCCACTTCCTTTCCTTTTTCAACCAATAGATCGGGTTTATATTGAGTTTGTGCTGCGTTTCCCTTTATTTCCCTATTAGACCTAGAGACCAGTTGGATAGCCAGTCTCTGCTACTTTTTGCCCCCATTATTTCCTCTTTTGACTAAGTCCTAGATTCAGGTAACAAATCTTACCCTAGCCCCCACCCCCTTTCTTCCTTGTTTGAACCAAGTAGTACTAGATTTGATTGCATGAACTAGTTTTACGTCTTAACAGTAAAAAGTTAGGTGGTTTTCGAATAGCCGATCGATCCTATCTATGAGGGGGCCTGATAAATAGTAAAAGGTACAAATGCAGCAACGTCAGGAGCTCGGGAAGTAGAGCAAGGCCGGTTTTGAAGGAAGTTATACCTGAGGGTCGCCGAGATGTCGCTAGGTGGGCGGCGGGAGGCCAGATCTAGCCACACTACGGTGGCGAGGAAGAAGGGGTCGGAGGCCCTCCCTCGCCAGCTGTGCTTGGGAGAGAACGGCAGGGCACGCTGATCGGGACGCGCCGGCAGTGGGTAAGTGCCGTCGCCAAGGACGACCGCATGAACGTTGCACCTTCTCACCTTCCCCGACGGAGAGGATCCGGCTGGATCTGTGACTAGAGCAGAGAGAGAGTGTGGCCACCGCTGTCGTGTTTAGATCTGGAGAGGACGAGACAGTGTGAAGAGAGCAACACTAGCAAGCAAGCGCGGAGGCTCCTGCCTATATAGTGGAGTAGTAGTAGTTTTCTTTTGTCTACCGGAGCCGGCTTGACCTCGTCAATGGTTGTCGAGAAGTCTTCATGCACGTGCCCCGGAGAAGCAGTTGTCATCATTTTGATCCGAAGCACCGGATTATAACATATAACACGAAAAAATGCCACATGACAAGAAATCATAACCTCACTGCCCAAAGGAGACAACTGAATCCCGACGGACAAACTAGACGAGGATCAAAGCTCAAATTAAAGATAAACTCGGAGAAAAGGGGTCCGTCGATAGATATCCTAATTAACATAGCTGGCTTGACCTAGATGGCAGCCGAGTAGTCTTCGCGCATGTGCCCCCAATGACTAGCCCAACTCAGTTGTCGTTGTTTACCCCTCGCAATGATCCGAAGCACATGACACCTAATTTTGCGAGATGACAAGAAACCTTTTTTTAGATTTCTCACCAGAACTACAGCCTTGTACAACACAGCCTGCACGATATGTAGATGATAGCCAATCCAAGCGTGTCTGCTGGAGTCTGGTCACATGCATGGACGAACTAATCTTCCGTGTCTTAGTGGGATCGTCCAGGCACCAACGTATGTACAACACTTCTCTATTACTATCGCTCGTCTCTCTCTTCTATTAACTCACCTTACTTGCGGGGCCGGGGAGTGTGCCTATGGTCGGTTCTCAATTGCAGTCCCACATGTGTGTGAAAACTCAATATGATGCACGTTCCATTCGCAGAGCGGCGTGCTAGACCGACCGACCATTTGGGGTGCGACGCGAACGCGATGGGCGTGTTGTATACTCCGTACATGTGTACCGCCGTTTTCTTGAGGCTTTGCTCCATGGCGCAATCCACATATACAAAATTAGTATACTGTACTATTTAAAAGTTGAGGACGGGGCTTTTCCTGCGTGGTAGGCGGGGCAGTTCCGCCTAGTCGGTTCGACAGAGACGCGGGAAGATGAGGGAGTAGGCTGCTGCAAACATAGGGCTGTGTGATTTGACAGTGAGTTACTTCTGGATAGGTGGGGCCCCGTGATTTGACTTGTCATTATCATTTTAACTGCGGTGCTACGACCGGCGTGAGTCTCCTGATTCCTGACCACCTCCATACAAGTGCCTCTCCCAATGATCCACCATGTAGAGGCTGGCTCTTGCATGAGAGCCCACTCCTCCACTTTTTCCTTGCCTCTTTCCTCCACAAATGCAAAAATGCCATGTAAAGCGGGATTATAGCCCACTATTGTACTCACTTGCTCCTAGAGGTGCTAAGTGTCGGTGTCAAAACCGGCGGATCTCGGGTAGGGGGTCCCGAACTGTGAGTCTAAGGCTAATGGTAACAGGAGGCAGGGGACACGATGTTTTACCCGGGTTCGAGCCCTCTCGATGGAGGTAATACCCTACTTCCTGCTTGATTGATCTTGATGATATGAGTATTACAAGAGTTGATCTACCACGAGATCTTAGAGGCTAAACCCTAGGAGCTAGCCTATAATTCTGATTGTTGTTGTCCTACAGACTAAACCCTCCGGTTTATATAGACACCAGAGGGGGCTAGGGTTACCCAGAGTCGGTTACAAAGAAGGAGATCTATCATCCGAATTTCCAAGCTTGTCTTCCACGCAAAGGAGAGTCCCATCCGGACACGGGACGAAGTCTTGAGTCTTGTATCTTTAAGGTCCAACAGTCTGGCCAAAGTATATAGTTTGGCTATCCGGACACCCCCTAATCCAGGACTCCCTCACTAAGCTTTCCACATAGGCATAAAGTCTGATGTGGCAAGTTAATTAAGAAGAGAGAGACTAGTTTGGTGACCCAAGGAAGAAACGGTGCTAAGCGCGTGTACCTAGATGAAAAGGCAATTTTGAGTCTATAGCTAATTAAATGAAGCAAACTTAGCAACAAAAAACTAAGCACCTATGCATTGGGGACTTGATTGCTATGCCAATTAATGCCCTTAGCACCTCATCTAAGCAACATTTCATTAGAAGAGGTCACTCCTTGGCAAATGCAATAAATTCTACGAAGAAAGAGATAGAGAGAAGTAAAAAAAACTCTTATAGCCAACCTTATAGCTAACCTTGTTGTAGTATGAGTGACTAAGTGATGACTATGTATGACATGCCAACATCAGATAGCCTAACGCACCGTGTTAAATCTCCAAGGGCGCGACCACGCGAGCGAGGCGACGATCATGGTAGGCGCGACCATGATACGAGCTACTGGTAGCCCTTGGATCTGAGATTGAACGGTCTCATGCTAAGTTGCTAAAAAAATTCAGAACAACCCTCCATGATAGGATATTCACCTATAGGTCTAGAATCACGCCATGCAACCATTCGATCTCAGATCCAAAGGCTCTCGGAAGCCCGTCTCATGGGAGAATGGAAAGCTTCGTATCACTTGTAATTTTCTGGATGCTTGACATGACATCGAAAGCCATTTAATTGGGTGTCGAGTAGACATGACATCTAATTGGGCCCCATAGTACTGTGCATGAATCCATTTATCCATCAAGCAAGCCACTACCCTACCGTTCGCATGCCCCGCTCAGCATTTTTACTATCGAAAAACAGTTGGCAGTTTGCTCCTACCCGTCCCCGGACGTCCTTTAACATTACGACAGTTCACTCCTAGTCATCCCGTCCTTTCACATTACGGCAGTTCCACTAATCCTAACCCTCCTCCCAAATCCATGGCATCCAAAATCTCCATGATCGGCGGTGAGTACAAGGTTAGAACCATCACCGGCGATGAGTTCGACGTCATCTACACCCGTTCTTCCGCGGCGGTGAAAGAATGCATTGCTCGATTCAGACGCATGTTCGAAAACTCAAATAATGAGTGGGTGGCTGGGCTAGATGTTGAGTACACCACAGTCCTAGGACAAGAGAAGGATCTAAAGGAGGAAGAGAAGAAGAAGCCCGCCGTGATCCAGGTTTGCATGGATGACTTATGCTTGGTCTACCACATATGCCATGCCGATGTTGAGTGCGAGGAATTTATGAACTTCCTCAAGGGCGGCCTAGTCAAATTCTCTATTGTAGACTTTACGAACGACAAAAGAGTCCTGGGTTGGATAGGCCTCGTTGTAGGCAACCCCTTTGACCTCCAGAAGAATCGGTTGTTGCCCTCCCGTAGTCAGCCTTCAATGTTGACCCTAGCAGGAGCCATGGTTCATCCTTCATACGATAAAATGGAGAAACCTCCGCACACGTTTCATCATCATGCATGGCAGTGGAATGTACTAAATATAGACCACATCCACTATGCTGCAATGGATGGCTACCTTTGTTTCAATATCTACAAGGGTTGGATGAAGAGCAAGAGCCAAGTGTGCGGTTCAAGCAAAGAAGTACCGGCCAAGAGGAAGAGGGACAAGGACGAAGTCAAGGACGTGGACGAGGACTCCGAGTAAGGTGGCAGTGTTGTTGCTCATGCTGGTTCTAATGCAGTGTCTACCGGATTAGTTGGTTAGTTTAATTTCAGGTGTGCTTAGTTTTATTTGAGGGGTGTGTCGCGCGCGATGGGTGGCGCGGCACCTATGGGGCCGCCGGGGAGGGCCCCTTCGTGTGTTCGGTACGAGGGCGGAGGGCGCACGGAGAGCAGATCGAGGCGATGCGCGCGGGCGAGAGGGGATTTTTACCCAGCTTCGGGCCGCGATGGTCGCGTAAAACCCTACTGCTGCTTTGTGTTGTATTGCGCTCGGGAGCCCGGAAGGTAGCCACACCGAGCGTGGGAGTTGCGAAAGAGTCGAACCCCCGCGAGAGTAGCGAATGATCAGAACCCCCTCTACGTTGTGCATGGGCCTCCTTTTATAGGGCAAGGGTCACCGGCAGTGTCAACGTGGGGTAGAGGGGTAAAATGTAAAGGGGTGGTAGCTGGAGCAGTCGGAACAAAGGCAGCCACAATGGATTCTACCTACTTTTGACAGAGGGGACAAGAGCATTAAATGCCGTCGCCGCCGCCCCAAAAGCTCCCCTTGCGTCTTCGTTTGCCACGGCGATGGAGCCACCACCGTGGAGTGCCACCGCACCCTCATGCAGCCTAGCCACCCGCCACGCGTCTCTGGAGAAGGTCAAGGCAACGCGGGCAAATGAGCTGGAGTGCGGCACGCGTCACAGCTCTCCGGCAAGTACCTTGCCGGGTCTTGATCTTGCCGGCCCGGAGCTTGTCGGGCTGGTAACTTGTCGTTCCCCGGGCCCTCGCCGGGACGCGTATAGCGCCGAGGCGTGTCTTCTGTGGCGTGATCTTCTAGCTTCCCCGGCGAGCTCCTCTCGCCAGGGACTTGCGTAAGCGATGTAGTCTTGAGCCTGGAACGGCCTTCCCGGCAAGCTCCTCTTGCCGGGGTCTTAACCTTCTGCCTTGTACACTTTGTTCTTGAATGGCTTGGTGTGGAGCGGAGATGGTCTCCGGCAAGCATTTGGTGGATCCAGCTACGGGAAGCTGTGACTGCCCGTGCACAAGTTGGGGTACTGAGGTACCCCCTACCTTAGTACACCGACAGGAGCCCCCGGGCCTGGGCCATACACGGTGCCGAGCGCTGTTGGGCCAGGCCCAAGACAGTGCACGGGCACATGCGGCCCACGGCGTGTCGAATCCGCTTCTGCATCTGCCGCCCTCTCGTGCAATAGCACGCGTCGATTGCGGCGTCGTGGGAGACGTGGGCGGCGCATGCAGCCTTTAAGGCATCCACCCCGTGATCGTGGCGCAGAGCGGGGTCGATTCACCCGTCGCTCCGGCTCCGCTTTTTCGCCACGCGGCCCTCATGCATGGGGATCGTGGGCGGCGAAGGTGGGAGGCCGAGCCGTCACGGGGCGGAGAGGGCGAGTCGGCCCCGCTCCTCTGGCCTCCTCGCTTTCTGATTGGCTGAGCGGGGCGGTTGAGCCCCCACCTCGCCACTTTAAAAGGGGCGGAAGGGGAGCACAATGGCCACACTCATCCACTTCTCTCTTCACCTTTATCTTCTGCTCTTCTTGCCGCCATGGAAGGAGGGAATCCCGGCCCTTCAACGGTGGCGGCGAGGGTCGCCTCTAGGCAGCGCACCACTCCCCATCCTGCTCCCGTGGCGGCGGAGCCGACCACGAGAGGGAGAGGGAGGGGGCGTGGCCGTGGACGAGGCCGAGGGCGTGGCCGAGGCGGTCGAGGGAGAGGCGGCCGAGGCGACGTGCCTCCTCCATCTCCCCCGGCGTCTCCTGACCACGGCGCGGTCCACACCGGAGATGACCCCTGGGAGTTCTTCATCAAGCTTCGCCGGGCGCCTCGTCGTCGCCTCCGGCTGCCGGTCCCGTTCGCGGATGCGATGGGTCCGGATCCACCCGACGTGATGGAGTTGCGCATGAGGGGCTGCGGGATCAGCGGCACTCGGGTGAGTGTCGTGTCCCCAGCCCCCGGCGTGATGTTCTTCGACCGAGGGTGGAAGACATTCGCCCGGATCCATAGCTTGACGGCGGGGTTCACCCTCCATTTCAAGTTATTGGATGGTGACCTCCTCGCCGTCAAGGTCTTCGGCGACTATGGAACCCGGGTGCGCTGCTGTGTGGACAGCTCCTCGGATAGCGAAGGCTCCTCCCCGAGCGAAAGTGACGAGGAGGAGAGCGACAGCGGCGACGAGGGGGATGGCGGGCCCGACTAGGCGTCGGACACCGCTGCCTCGCGGCCACCAGCAATCCCATCTTCGGGTTGCGGGCTCTGAACTCCCGGGGCCGCCTCCTTGACGGTGGCGAGAGAGCAGCAGAAGAGGAAGAGGGGGACGGCGGCAAGGCCGTTAAATCGGAGTACGAGGGCGAGGTGCCCTCGTGCCGATGTCCCACCACTCCGCCTTCAAGCTCGCCTCCGACGCCCGACTCCGCCAAACTCCCGGCGGCTCCGGGGTTCTCTTGGTGTCTTCGCGCCCGTGGCTCTCCATGCTGGCTTCAGGACTTGTCGCTGGCTCTCCGGGCATCGCGCTCCCCATGCCCGCCACCTTGCGCAGCTCTGCGCGCACGGCGTCCACCGCCACGCCTCCTAGGCGCCTTCGCCTCTTCCCGACAAGCTCCTCTTGCAGGGTCTCCTCTCCCGCAAGCTTATCTTGCCGGGGCTCCTGACCTACCTCCTGAACTCCCGAACAGAGAAACAGAGAGGATCACGGGCACCTTATCTTTTAACTTGTAAGCCCTCGGGCATTAGCTGCATTTAAGAACTTGTAATCCTCTCTATCATGTTTTTCATCCTCTATGGACTTGTACTAAACTGGATGTTTTTAATGAAAAGAGGGAAAGCTTGCGGACTGAGTCTTTTACTTGATCGCGTGCCTTGTGTGTTCTTACGCTATCGGGAGCTTGCCGGGCGAACACGCTTATCGATCATGGGACAGCCCACCGGGCGGTGTCGCTCCGCAAGCAACCTTGTCGGGCCGGGCTTCGGCTTAACTTGCTGAGCATGCTCGAAAGCAAGATAAGGGTGCAGCTGCACACTTGTGTTTGTTGAGCGGACTCGAAACAAACCAAGCACGCATCGGGCCACGACTCGCTCCTCCACGTCGGGTTTTTACAAGACACGCTTCGCTCAAAGACGCAGATCCGCATCTCCCGGTCCATGAGAGGATGCATGATGAGGATGAAAACTTATCTGAATCGCAGCCCCAAAGAACACTAGCTTGCCGGAGACGAATCTCGATGCTTGCAGCCCCAATGAGGCTGGCTCGCCAAGAAGAACCTTGGCACCCAGCCCCGGCGACCACGCTCGCCGGGCCCTGTGTGCCGTGTGATCTTTTGGTTCCTCCTTGTCGCTGCAATTGCGCCATAAAACAGCTGATGTAGATATGCAACTGCTCCAACGCACATGTATGCGTATATAAATCTTGACTACGCAATCGATGCCGAGCTTCGTCCTTTGTATGTTTGTACTCTCGCGCTTGGGGAGCTTGCCGGGCGAACACGCTTATCGATCATGGGACAGCCCGCTGGTGGCGTCGCTTCCGGCAAACAACCTTGTCGGGCCGCTTCGCGACGCTTAACTTGCTGAGCAGGCTCGAAAGCAAGATAAGGGTGCAGCAGCACACTTGTGTTTGTTGAGCGGACTCGGAAACAAAACAAGCACGCAACTGGACCACGACTTGGCTCCTCTCGCGCACAAGCCTCTCATACGAAGGACATCTCACGGCAAGGGCTTGCTATGCTACACCCTCTACTTTACGCCCTTTGTGCGTTTTCACCCTACGCTTTTAGGGAACTTGCCGGCGCTTAACGCGCTTGCTGGGTACGGGACATCAGCAGCCCGCTGGCTGGCGTCGCTTCCAGCAAGCAACCTTGCCGTGTCCAGCCGCGACGCGCTTATCCTGCCGAAAGGACTCGAACGAAACGAGGGCGCTGGCTGGTCGCGCTCACTCTTTACTCGCTGAGTGTGTTCGGCAAAGTAAGGTGCGGCTGTTCACAAGCAGCTTCTCAGCGCACAGAGTTCTCGTGCACAAACGATTTAACGCGAGAGGGATATAACGAATAAAAGCGGAACTAAGGAGTGCTCGCACGAAGGCTCGAGCGACTTAGCTTTTCTTTTTCTTGCTTCTTCGCGCTTGCTGGCGGAACTCAATGGCGCGTCCTCGACGACAGCGCAGCACTCCGGGGAGGTGCGTTTGCGGGGCGAGCACCAACGCTGCCTTTGCCGGGCTTATAGCGCCCGAGGAGCCGTGCTTGTCGGAGTGAGCGCGAGCCGCCCTCGCCGGACTTAGAGCTCGATGGTGCGTCCTCGGCGATAGCGTGGCGTTCCAAGGGGACACGCTTGCCGGCGCGGAGGGGAGCGGGAGTGAGCGGCGCAGGGAACAGGTCGTGCTCGGACTCCTAATAGCGATAAGAGGAGCAAGGCCCTGCTCCGGCACTTTCGCTTTACTCATGTCCGGACAGCAGTCCGGAGCGTCCCGCGAGCCTCCGGCCTATTCTTGCCCCAGCAGGCGGATACCACCTCTCGTGGCATGGCGCTGCTGGGATGGGCGTGGATCTGCGGAGACCGGCGCGCGGTCATCCGCTCCCGCCTCGATCCGATGGCACCGCGAGTGTCTCGCCGGTGTCCACCTTCCGCCGGCGTCTCCTCCGCCCACCGCCGGCTCCGGTGGCGGTGGCCGAGACGCAGACGGATCTGCGACCCTCGAAGCTCTCGTCTTCGGGGCCATGGCGCAGTTGTCGATGAAGCCGCTGACGAAACTGGAGAGGTTGATGAAGAAGGGAGCCGCGCGAACGCCGAATCGGGTCCGCACAACCTCGACGCCCCCTACCTGGCGCGCCAAAGATGTCGCGCGCGATGGGTGGCGCGGCACCTATGGGGCCGCCGGGAGGGCCCTTCGTGTTCGGATGAGGGCGAGGGCGCACGGAGAGCAGATCGAGGCGATGCGCGCGGGCGAGAGGGGATTTTTACCCAGCTTCGGGCCGCGATGGTCGCGTAAAACCCTACTGCTGCTTTGTGTTGTATTGCGCTCGGGAGCCCGGAAGGTAGCCACACCGAGCGTGGGAGTTGCGAAAGAGTCGAACCCCCGCGAGAGTAGCGAATGATCAGAACCCCCTCTACGTTGTGCATGGGCCTCCTTTTATAGGGCAAGGGGTCACCGACAGGTGTCAACGTAGGGTAGAGGGGTAAAAATGTAAAAGGGGTGGTAGCTGAAGCAGTCTTGAAACAGTCAGACTCAAATGGATTCTACCTACTTTTGACAGAGGGGGACAAGAGCATTAAATGCCCGTCGCCGTCGCCCCAAAAGCTCCCGCCCTTGCGTCTTCGTTTGCCACGGCGATGGAGCCACCACCGTGGAGTGCCACCGCACCCCTCATGCAGCCTAGCCACCCGCCACGCGTCTCTGGAGAAGGCTGAAGGCGACGCATGGGCAAATGAGCTGGAGTGCGGGCACGCGTCACAGCTCTCCCGGCAAGTACCTTGCCGGGGTCTTGATCTTGCCGGGCCCGGGAGCTTGTCGGGCTGGTAACTTGTCGTTCCCCGGGCCCTCGCCGGGACGCGTATAGCGCCGAGGCGTGTCTTCTGTGGCGTGATCTTCTAGCTTCCCCGGCGAGCTCCTCTCGCCAGGGACTTGCGTAAGCAATGTAGTCTTGAGCCTGGAACGGCCTTCCCGGCAAGCTCCTCTTGCCGGGGTCTTAACCTTCTGCCTTGTACACTTTGTTCTTGAATGGCTTGGTGTGGAGCGGAGATGGTCTCCGGCAAGCATTTGGTGGATCCAGCTACGGGAAGCTGTGACTGCCCGTGCACAAGTTGGGGTACTGAGGTACCCCCTACCTTAGTACACCGACAGGGTGTGTTGTGTTGATCCCCCAGCAGATTAGTTTTATTTGAGGGATGTGTTGTGCTAGACACCATTATTGTGACTCAAATCTCTTTTGCCATGTTATAATGACATAAATATCGATGGACCTACGTGCCAGCTCTCCTTCTATTTCACTATAGTAAAATAAATTGTGGGGCCTACTTGATCCCAACAGCGTTCTTATTTTCCTTTAAAATTATTCGCTTGGTTACTCCTGACAAGCGGGGCCACACTTATCATTGTGAGAATTGGCTTATTTTTATCATGTAACATGGTCAACAGGTTTGACGTGAAAATAACAATGTCTAATGGCCTTTTTGAGCAAACATATATCTTAATGATGGCATTTTTGAGATATCTAATTGCATTTTTGAGCAGGCATCTCACGGATCAATGGCATTTTTGAGTAGTTGTAACTTCTAATGGCAAAACTGAGTAGTGATACACAACTAGTGGCATAAACAATAAGAACCCAAGAATTAAATAGGTATGCTAATTTCTTTGTTTCTTTAATAGTACTATATGCATAATTTGGCGACGAGCGCTCTCTACATGTACCACATTTTTCTTTAGTTTCACCTTGTTAGTTTTGCTCCATGGCGCAATCCATCGATACTACTACAGTACAAAAGTATACATTTTTTAATAGGCTAGAGGGCGGGGTAGTCTAGCTTGGTCGTTTTCACGAGAGGTGAGGGCCTTTGTGCTTTGACGGCTCATTACTGCCAGAAGGCGGGGCCTTGTGATTTGACTGCTCGTATAAATGTGCCGACGACCTGAGGAGGAGCAAAGAACCATGCGGTATACTCACGTTATCCACTGGAGTAGTATATGACGGGGGAGCACGAAACACGGCAGCCAAGTGCCAAATGGCGATAAAAATGATCTAATTTGCTAGTCATCTCATTGTTAGCATTGTTCTATTCATGCCTCGTAGAGAACATGACACGTGCGGCGAAACACCTGAAGCAAAAGAAGAAACACAGGAGCAAAAGAAGAAGGAAGATTATCACCCCAAATGATCTAATTCGGCGCGGAGTCGTAACTGCTTGTTCATCGCCTCCACGACCTCCATCTCCTTGCGCGTCTCCTCCGCCAGCTTCTTCATTCTGTCCATGACGCGGGATTTCTCGATGCGAGCCTTCATCATCTGTTCCATGGCCGCATTACGTACCTTGACAATAGCCGGGTGCTCGATGCGGAGCTTCGCCAACTCCTACTTTTGTTCCATGATGAGGGCCTGCAACATCTTCATCGAGGAACTACTGTTCTCATGTAGCTTCTTCCAGCCGGCGTTCTTCTCCTTCAGCAGGTTGAGCTCGTGGTAGAGCTTCGCCTTGTCCTCCTGAAGTTGCAGGATTTCACCGGTCGCCTTCTTCTCCGAGGCAATGCTCTTCTTCAGCAGCATCACCAAGCTGGCGGTCAACTCCCCCTGCTTATTGAGATAAGCGGGCATGTCGTCGAGGCTTTCCTTCAGCAGCTTCACCAAGCCATGGATGAACTCCTTCTACTTATTGAGGTGCTTATTGAGTTGATAGGGCATGCCGTCGAGGGATAATAACTCCAGCGCCGCCAGCTCGGCATGTTCGCCTTCGCGGCTAGGGCGCTCCTGGGAGCCATCGCCTGCCCGTGAGAGATCTTTTGAGGTCTCTGCGTGGCGGCGAGCCCTCTCTTTTTTCCGCAACGTTGGTTGCCGCTCCCTTGTTACGATTAATTCTCGACCTAGAGCTCTGCACACCGGCCATGGCAAGGACGGACGAAGAAGAAGCACTTATGAGGAGAAAGGTAGAATAATTTCCAGTTAGGTAGTTCCCCTTTTTATAACCTAAGTACTAGCACTAGTACTAATACCTGCATAGTGGGAACATGTTCAGGCTTGGTACATACTAGTAGGTGTGAGCAGGCTTGCACTTAATTGTAGCACTAGTACTTTTGAATGTGATGGGAACAAGGTAAAGATTAATTGATGGTTTTTGGTTTCAAGGCCCGAAACGGCTCCCGATGAGTTTAGTGGAACATAAATTTCAAGTAGACTACACTGCTCAAATGCATAAATATTATGTTAGTGTCAAAATTGGCACAAAATACGAAGGAGACCAGTGGAAGTACTACTAGCACCCCATGATTTAACTACTCGCATGCGCGTAGTGGAGTAGTAATGTCTTTCCTCCACCCTCACGTCCACTCAATTTGCATGCGCTGTATTAATTGACCATCAATGAAGTGAAGGACTTTACACGCGTCAAATTATCACATGGCGTGGATCTTGGTACAAAATTGTGTCCGCCCGTGTACCCGCGTGTGCGTGCAAGGGAATGAGTGCGTGTGTGGCATGCGTGCACATCTTCACTTCATGCATGTACTGCCAGTGTGGCTCAGGGAGGACGAGTATATTCTTCTGGAACCAGCAGCACGTCACTATGATCAATCCACACAAGGAGGTCGCGACAACGCCTACACATCTGCCATGTGGCTTCATGAACTATAAGACAGACACTGTGTAGCGTGCCATTGGAATTCTAATTTACGTGTTTTGCACATACTCGAAGTACTAGTAAGGTACACGTGCATTGCACGCATCAGATTTTGCATCCAAATTATGAATAAATACCACACTATAGCATGTAAGCTCCGAGTCATATATGCCTGATGTAGACCTTCGTTTAATTCTCATAGTTCATCTCATTCAAAATCAATTAGTTTTTATAAAAAAGCTAGGGCCTCTTTGATTCGTAGGATTTCCAAAACGCAGGAATAGGAAAAACATGGGATTAGAGTGGAATGTCGTCTTGAATCCTACAGGATTGTACGAGTGTTCGATTGTGCATAGAAAAAACACAGAATTCTTTCAAAGAGGTTTGAGTGGATGGGATGTTTCCTATGAAATCTAGTGCAAATGAATCATACGGAAAAATTCCTATGGTTTACAATCCTACGACTCAAACAACCAAGATAGGAAAAATTCCTAAGATTAGAATCCTCCAAAATTCCTTTGATAATCCTTTGAATCAAAGAAGCCCTTAATCTGTTTTATGATTCATGGAATTGTGCACTGTAAAGCATAAAGTAAAAACAAATAATGGCAATTCAACTAGAAAAAAAGTTTTGGCAGTTATGATATGGAAGTTTCTAGAACAAAGGAGAACCATTGTTATTTTGAGGTTTGTGCATTATGCTTAAGTTTGACCACGGAGTCTGCTAGATTGTACATGTGGCAAAATCCGGTGGGGGGCTAGAAGATGGTGGGAGGGGCTGAGTGGAGGGAGACTATGAAGGTGTGCACAAGTGCGATATCAATATTTAGAGAGAGGGAGCGAGGACGTGCGCTATTGCGCGCAGTGGCGGAACCATGAAAAATAAATGAGCTAGGGGGCCAAGCATTGCTAATCCTTTACGAGGAGGGCCAATTCATCAACTTAAACCATTTTTACCAGCAATAGTCTAATGATCACATTCATATTAGCCTCGATATATAGTGATGTTAGGGGGGGGGGGCAGGGCCCTTGCTGCCCCCTTTCTTTGCCATTGTGCGCATGTCTGAGAGATGAAGCGGGAGGCATGGATGATGAGAGGGGGACGTTGGATATATAATTAATGTGGGTGTATTAGCTATATGTGTAATCCTATATAGAGAGGTATAGATTGATCGATGTGGACGTGGGAAAGAGGGTGAGACCTCACTAGATATATAGATTGATCGGTTTGTGTGGAAAACTATGAAAGACCTAGCTATACACACACACACACACACACACACAGAGGAACATCGATCGTTGCGCATGCACGTGAGATATAAAGAATGCCCGATATGATAGAGAGGGGGATCTGTGTGGGTGTGCCTTCATGGGAGACCGACCTGAACAAAAAGATTGCATGTGTGCGATGGATAATGCCGACTGGTAGTGTGTGTGCATGCATGCACGAGAGAAAGTTAGTGGTACAATTATAAAGAGAAGACGACTGTGTGGGTGTAAAAGACCAGGTGAGGTCATAATCAATGTAAAGTTGAATTCAAATATTTGAATAGGAGATCATGATGTTTGAAACCCATGCATGCATGAATATAATGGAGATATGTGTGGTGTGGTTTGGAAACGAGCATGTTGTAATGTATGCACATTGAACAAGGTCAGACTGATTTGAATTTGAGATACCGATGGAAGACATCGTTTTGCCACATTGCATCCATGCATGGACACACTATTCTAATTGGAGATGATGGGTGGCTTTCGCATCACATATCTATATCTATACCCCTATATATATATATTATATTTAATATTTTTTATATAGTGTGTGGATAACTTTAACTCTGAAAGATGGTCGTTGGATGAGGCCAATCCGATGGTGCAGAGATGGCAAATTTGAGCACTACTGGCCGTTGGATATCATCTAGATTCCACCAAATTTTGCCACATGTACAATCTAGAAGACTCCATGGTTGAACCTAAGCATAATGCACAAACCTCAAAACACAAGCACTTCTTCTTTGTTCTAGAATCTTCCGTATCAGAATTACCCAAATGATTTTCTACATGATTTGCCATTATTTGTTTTTTCTTTATGCCTTACAAAGCACAGTTCCATGAATCTTAAAATAGATTAGCTTTCTTATAAAAACTAGATGATTTGGAATGAAATGAACTATAATAATTAAACGAACATCTACATCATGCATATATGACTCAAAGCTTACATGCTATAATGTGGTATTTGTTCATAATTTGGTTGCCAAATCTCATGCGTGCAATGCACGTGTACCTTACTAGTCTAAATGGTGCTTGTGTGTGTTGTGCGTGTTAAACACATTGTACGTAGTATATCATACATGGTTAGATTCCGAACATCTAGCTAGAGCATACATGTACTATAATTTGAATTCAACACAAAATGGATACATATATTTGAATTTGAGATCGTATGTACATGTAGTTCGTATTTATATAGGAATTTACTTCTCCTATAATCATGTCATGTGTTGTGAAGATAATATTTAGATGTTTGTATAACTAACCCGAGTACAATCCCATTCAAACAGGGAAAATGTACTCAAATTTAGTCCATATGCTAGACAACACACATTGTTTTGAGGGAAGTGCAAATTGTTTTGGTACTGTACACGTTATGTTTGTTGTCCGTTAGTTTTTTTGTTGTATTTGAATGCATTTATAGTAATATAGTAAAACGGGACATGGCTCTCTCTAGTGATGAGGTGCAAATTGTCTTTTTTGGGGGTACGTTAAGCTTGTTCTCCCGAAATTTCAAGCCGCGCCTTGTGATGCCAAAATTTCAAGCTAGCGTCTCTGTCTATATATCATGCTGCGAAACTCCTGCCTCTTCAACCCGCACCTTGCTACCCCGAAATATTTAAGATATATCTTTGTCTCGTTGTGCTCCGACAACTCCCTCCATCTCAACCCGCACCTTGCTATTCCAAAATTACAACGCGCGCGAAAACTCCCACCTCCTGTGAAATCCCGACAAGCGAAATGCTCGTGATACCCCTCAACCGAAAGAACTGCCTCAAATCGGTGGGGGTACTTTCGTAACTTACCCCACATTTCGGACAAGCGCGTCCCTAAGCCATGGTTCCCCACTCCCATCCCATCCACCCACCCATTCGTACACCGAGGCCGCGAAAACCCGAGAAGCCCCACACCCTCCTCCGTCCGCCACCCAATCGGAGCCTCTTCCCCAACGACGTCGTCCGTAGCAACACCTCGACGTCCCTCATCCACCGTACCGGATGAGGATCTGTCATAGATCTCTTCGTCCCGCCGGTTCAGCAACCCCGTCCTCCACCTCCAAGGAGCTACCCCGACGTTCCCCTCGTCTTTCACGCCACCTCCATTCCCACACCGTCATCCTCACCTACACCACCTAAAGAGCAGCATCATCACCATTTCCTCGGATGAAGCTGCGGCCTAATCGACGCCACCAAAGAGGTTGTACACTAATCGCCACATTTTCTTCTTGATTCGATCTCACGGTGCTGCCGGCGCTCGGTCCCGAGCCGACACGGTGCGGCTCCATCCATGGCAGCGTCGCCGGCCACTTCCTCCACGGCGTCACTCCCTGGGCGGCAACGTCCACATCAGTAGGAGTTGCTGCTGCTTTAGCTCTCGCTCGCGCTGCTGCTCTGCTCTTGCTCTCGGTCCCCTGCCTGGTCTGCTCTTGTATTGCTCTTGCTCTTGCTCTTGCTCGCGCTGCTACTCTCGCTCTTGCTCTTGCTTGCGATGCTGCTCCGATTTAGCTACACTTCAGTCAACTGAATCGACTTTTGTGTCAGTCAATTTTCAGGGGGGGGGGCTCACTGGAGTTAAGGAAGAACCAGTCGCAGCGGGGAGGGGGCTCGCTGTAGAGGTACCCTAGTATCTATCTTAGGGTTCAAGGTGGGGGAGGTGGTCGCCAGTGATGGTGGGGCGATGGCATGGGGATCGCCGGAGAAAAAGCTCGGGACAGGGGGGCCTAGAGGGATGGCCGGGGCGGCGGCGGACCGGCAGTGGGGAGTATTTTCAGGGCGGGCGGGGCGGCACACCGCCGGCCGTGGACGACGGGGGGCAGCTGTTTGGCCGGTGGTGGCTGGCGGCTCAGGGGGGTGGAAGTTGAAGATGAACTGTAGGACCTTGATTTCGTATCCAACGGATGCAAAATCGACTGACCAGAGATGAAAAGTCAAGCGATTGACGTGTAGCCTCACCTCTAGTGTGTTCAGTTTCGACAATAAAATTCAGTTTCGACAACAAAATTTAGTTTCGACAGTTAAGTTCAGTTTCGACAGTTAAATTCAGTTTCGACAGTTAAGTTTAGAGATGAGCGGCTGATGTATTTTACATCTAGCATTTTGTGGTTATGTATTTTACGTCATCTATTGGAGATGCTATTAGAATCCCACTCAGGTTAATGTTGTCTCTCTTGTCCTGCTTCAGCCTCAGCATCGTACAACTCACCGGAGCTGCTCCAACGACGAAACCCTCCATCACAGCGGAGCGGTACCTTGGGCTCCATCTCCAGACGCCTAAGATCTTCTTCCCCTCCTCCGACATCCAAGTCAGCCGGAGCATCCTCGCTAGCCAACCCAATCACGCTGAGATCGACATGGCTTCGCCAAAGAGGTTGTACACTTGTTGCATCTCTTTTTTACTCTACATATTATATATATTGTCCACTGAGCACACGTAGTAACATGAAATATGATTATTTTATCCTACTATATGACAAGCAGTGAGATACCAGGCAACTTAGCTATCCGTGATGGACTCTCTTGAACGCCATCATTATTTATCTCTGCGTGTTTGAGCTGTGCATTTGTCGATGGGCCTGGGAGTTGAGCTAGTAGGGCAGTGGCCTGGGTCCAAAGTAATAGAAGTAGCACAAAAACATTTTTTAGTGTAGGCTTTTCCTTGCTCAAGCCTACCTACTAGAATTGTTAGTGCTTGAAAGGAAAACTGAATGAAAAACATAGGAATTGTAAAGTTTCCTATGGTACTACTTTTCATGAATTTGGTGCAAAGGAATGGAGCAAAGGAAAACTATAGGATTTGTTCCTTTAGTGTCTCCTTGAAAGAAAAAACGTAGGAATTTTAATTTCCATTTGTCCTCCTTTTCAAATTCCTATTCATGAAGCACAAGACTAATAGATAGTAGCATAATAGCATTATAACCGTACATTTTCTTGTGGTTTGACTTAATCTGACCATGCTTCTTTGCTTCCTATGATCTTCCAATTCTTATGAATCAAACACCCAGATTGGCAGAAATCCTGTGTTTTTAAATTCTCTGTTTTGCACGTGAATTTCTATCCTATTCCTGTCTATTTCCTATCCCTGCATTGTTAGAATCCTCAAATTCAAACAAGCCCTCACACAATTACTTCTGTTACAGATATGTGTCAAAGAAAACCTTGTGTGGTTTGTCCTGCTCCTACGGCGCTGTGCTCCACCCCAGCTCAGCTGCTCCAACGACGAAAGGGTTCACCACACCAGGGATCCACTCTCCAGACTGTCTTTCGCCGCATCAGATCTTCTTCCCTGCCGCCGGCAGCCACGACAACTACATTACCATCATCAACTGAGCAGATGACCTTGAGGACTACACGGGTCCGCAAGAGAGGTCGCACTGTTCCGTGTCTGCTTACGTTATGCATCGCTTAATATGATGGCATGCTACTTTATCGTCATGTTCACCTATTAGACTCCGAGTCAGGTCCAAAGTAATGCTGAAACTTGAGTTTTTAAATGGTTGTGGGGTACATATTGGGGCAGCAATCAGTACTATCTGTCTACTATCTAGTTAATCTCAGGTGTCTACTATGAGTTTCATGTTGGGTGCAAACAAACATTAAAGGAGCCATTATCTGTATTTTTTAACTAAAGCTATTATCTGCCTACCATCATTGGTTTTGGGTCTATCCATAGTTTGCTACCATCACTGTGGATTTGTGCATGCACTACTTACATAATCTCACTATGTTTTATTCCTATGCATGTCAGTTATTGTACACAATGGAACTGAACATGTAGAGCAAAAGAGACGAGCCTTGCATGGCAATAAAATTTCATGCAGACGTCGCTCCATGGTGGGCGCAAAGGCAGCCCCCCCTCCACCCATTTCGGATCATAATCAAGAGGAAGATAACTGTTTTGAGGGGGATTCAGAAGAAGAAGACCACTCCTATTTACCCCATGAGGTCTTCGCTCTAACTTGGCATGCTGATGTTGGTAATATCATGCATATGGTGCCTTGCATTGCTTACTGTATACATCAAAGATGTCATCTGCTTAGTTTAGACATGCATTGTGTCAATGCCATCTGTTTAGTTTCTTTATCGTATATGTGAATCATGCAATGCCATCTTGTTTAGCCAGGCATCATATATGGGAATTTTGCAATGCCACCCTGGTTAGCCAGTCATCTTATATGTGAATTATATCATGCCATCATTTTTTTTATTATGTGTTAAATTTGTCAAAAAATTTAGTACATTCAATTACTCTTCCTGTGCATCAGCCATTCGGCACGGTCATGGAAAAATCTAGAGTGGAAACAAGGTCTTCAGAGCAGACAATGCTATCTGACGAAGCACATGTCTTGCTGGTTACAGGTAGCTCCTAGAGGAGGAATCAGAGACAGATGACCAGTCCTATTTCCCCCCCGAGGTGCATGCTCTAACTTGGCAGGGTTATGTTGCTCATATTGTGCGTATGGTATCTTGCATTGCTATGTCATTTTCTTAGTTTAGACATGCTTTGTGTGAATGTCACCTGCTTAGTGTCGAATTACCATATATGTGAATTATGCAATGCCATCTTGTTGCAAGACATTATATATGTGAATTATGCAATGCTATCTTGTTGCAAGGCATTATATATGTGAATTATGCAATGCCATGTTGTTTAGCCAAGCGTCATATATGTGAATTATATCATGCCGTCCTTTTTTTGTATTTCTCGTTGTTTTTGTCGACAATGTTTGTATATTCAACTGCTCTTCCTGTGCATCAGCCATTTGAATTGGTGATGGAGAAATCTGGAGTGAAACAAGGTCTTCAGAGCAGACAATGCTACCTGCTGAAGAGATATCTTGCTGGTTACAGATAGCTCTTCAGAGGAGGATTCAGAGGCAGATGACTAGTCCTATTATCCCTCTGAGGTGTATGCTCAAACTTGGCAGGGTTATATTACTCATATCAAGCATATGTTGTATTGCAATGCTTAGTTTTTACATCATATACACAATATTGAATGCCATCTCCTTAGTTGACACATCATATATGCGATTGCCCTCTGCTCACTTTCTTAGTATATAATATATTTGAATTATATCATGCCATGATGTTTACATAGACAGCATGTATCTGAATTATGGCATGCCAACCCATTTTCTAAAGACATAATATAGTTATATCATCTCATCCTGTTTACATAGTCATCATATTTTGCATTATGTCATTCTATCCATGAATTATATCATGCCATCATGTTTCCATCGACGGCATGTTTGTGATTTATGGCATGCCAACCACTTTAATAGACACATCGTATAGTTATATCATGTCATCCTATTTACATAGTCATCATATTTTGAAGTATGTCATTCTATCATGTTTAGTTAGCCATCATACATGTGAAATTGTGTCATGCTATCCTGTTTAATTAGCCATCATATATGTGAAATTATGTCATGCTATTCTGTTTGGTTAGACAACATAAATGTGAATTATTTCATGCCCTGTATTCTTCCCTACTATCCATTACACATGTCTATCTTACAATGTCTGTACATTCAATTACTTTTCTTGTTTATCAGCCATTTCAATTGGAGGGGGTGATGGCAGTATCTATGGGAGTAAAAACATGGTCTTCAGAAAAGATCGTGCTACCTGTCGATGTAGATAGAACCACGGTTGTACTTGCCCAAGAACCAGCCCCACCACACATAACCCAGACTCACATAGATTGTACCCCAACCCAGTTGGACAGAGAACCAGCTACACCCCTTCTAACCCCAACCCCAACAGATAGTAACCCAGTTCCCATTGACACAACACCGTCTCCACCATAGAGCACCCAAACACGAGCAGTTAGTAAGGCAACTGCAGTGCCCAAAGCACGAGGACCAATACTCCAAACCCCAAGTCAACGCTTAAAGCAGAAGAAGAATTGTTCTCAGGTCAGGCTCCGTAGCTATGGTTCATACTACTTTGCGCTCTTGCATCACTGTATTTACTCATACCAACTAATTTTAAATTTGAAGGATGCAATTGAAACTCCAATGGTGCAACAGGTATGTTTTAAACCTGTTTCTTTAACATGTTTGCTATTGTAACTTGCTCTATGTTGATTTAAGTTTCAATTGAATAAACAGTTATGTTCTCATGCCATGCACATTACAAGTGTTGTTATTGCCATGTAGTTTCCCACACTTATATTCTATCTATGCTGCTTTGTCTTAAATAGATATGATTCAAACTGTATCTATCTTGATTTGGCAACATAAACTAGAATGATATAGACCATACAGTGACCATACTACATAGATTTATGTTTGTTTCATGTTGTTATCCTGTCCACCTTACTACTGAACCGGTTTACCAAAATGAGTTTCATATACTAATACTACATTGTAAACCTGTGATGTGTTTGTTTGTTTCTCTTTTAGAAAGCGGATACAATATTGGAGAAGAGTACCCCGTTATGCAATGGTAAAGGAAGTAATGAAGATAAGGTTCAGGATAGTGAGACATCCCTATTGGTCTCCAAGAAAGCTGATAAAAACTATATTGAAGACACTGAGACAACCCCAAAGTCCCGTCTTGATGTAGTGTTCGAGTTACTGGCTACTACTGCTGGCACTAGCTCTTCGAACTTGCTGCTTGAATCAGTTTAGCTTCTTGAGTCTCAACTTCAAGATGAAAGACATCGATCAGATGTTATGCGACAGGAAGCCGAAGGACTGAGGAAGTCCCTGCAGAATTCAGATGCATACTTTCTGGTGCAACAGCAAGTGCTGGAGGATTTAAGCGCCAAACAAGAGAAAGTTAATAAGCTTGCTAAGAATCTTGCCAGCATTATGGGTACCCAGGACAATGTTTCTTGAGCTCTTCTAAAGTGGTTTTAGTTCTGGACTTGTTTTGCTGTGATGTTTATATGCTGCTTTGTTCCCTATATTTGCACTGGTGGTGAACTTTGATGCCCAGTGGATGTAATATGTGTTATAGCCGTGATAGCCTAGCGTAAGTTGCTTGCTTATTTATTTCCTTATTGTCTTGTTTATTTGTTTGCTAGTAGTTAGTGTAGTTCTTTTTCAGCGGTTTGCTAGTGGCCACAATAACCTATTTTTTAAAACTAGGCCATAGTAACCATGGGCTACATATTTACTGTTGTTACCATGGGCCTCCTACGGGCCATAGAAACAATGGGCCTTCTAACGGCCGTAGAAACAATGGGCCTTCTATGGGGTGTAGAAACAATGGGCCTTATACGGGCCGTAGACACAATGGACTTTCTACGGGTCGTATCATCAATGAGCCTTCTACGAGTCGTATGATCGGTTGGCCAAACATGGGCCAATAACAGACCACATTACGGCTGTAAACGGGCTAGAGTTAGAATCATCCGTTCATGGGCCGACCATAACGGGTCGTCATTAATCGGCCGTATTTGATGACGCTATGAAAACGGCCCAACGTATTAACGAGCCACAAACGGGCTGATTGTAACCACGGGCTGAATTTGGCCCACAAGCAGAAAATGACAGTAACGGGCCGTAAGTAAACGAATGCTGGAAATGAGCCCAAGAATAAATGGGCCCTGAGAAGGCCGAAAGATGACATGGGCTGGAAACGGTCCAATAGAATAATGGGCCGTTAATGGGTATAAAGTGGTACGCTATTCATTACGGGCCAGTTTCACCACATGCCATTAATGGGTATGAAGTGATACACTATTCATTACGGGTCAGTTTCACCATGGGCCGTTAATGGGCCAAGAGTTACAAAGGGCCTTGTCGGTGTCAAAACCGGCGGATCTCGGGTAGGGGGTCCCGAACTGTGCGTCTAGGCGGATGGTAACAGGAGACGAGGGACACGATGTTTTTACCCAGGTTCGGGCCCTCTCGATGGAGGTAAAACCCACGCCCCGCTTGATTAATATTGATGATATGGGTAGTACAAGAGTGGATCTACCACGAGATCAAGGAGGCTAAACCCTAGAAGCTAGCCTATGGTATGATTGTTGTAATGTATGTTGTCCTACGGACTAAAGCCCTCCGGTTTATATAGACACCAGAGGAGGCTAGGGTTACACAGAGTCGGTTATAATGGTAGGAGATCTACATATCCGTATTGCCAAGCTTGCCTTCCACGCCAAGGAAAGTCCCATCCGGACACGGGACGGAGTCTTCAATCTTGTATCTTCGTAGTCTTGGAGTCCGGCGGATAATGATAGGTCGGCTGTCCGGACACCCCCTAGTCCAGGACTCCCTCAGTAGCCCCTGAACAAGGCTTCAATGACGATAAGTCCGGCGTGCATAATGTTCGGCAATGCAAGGTGGGTTCCTCCTTGAATAATCCAGAGAAGATCATGAACACCAGGATAGTGTCCGACTCTGCAAAAATAATTTCCACGTTCCACCACAGAGAGAATAAAATGTACACTTAGCTTAATCTGCTGACGTATTATGCGGCGTGACATCACACCGCCACCAAGCCTCTGTTTGAATCATTTTTTACTATACCACCTTAGCACGTTTATCGAAGCGGTTTCCTTGGCACGTCTTGTCGAAGCAGAAATCGTGTTCCCCTTATTCTGGGATTCTCATCAATACGTGCGTGGGTAACCCAACCGTTCCCGTCGCCACGCCTCCTCTATCGAAGGCGAATCCCAAACGGTCACGGAGACGACTCTTGGTATTTTTTTCCTCTTTATAAGTGTACCAAGGCTTGTCCTTGTTCTTCAATCTCGCATCGAATCTCTTCCTCGCTCCTAGTTCCAACACCCAGAGCCTCAGATTCGAGCGCTTCGGATCCTCAACCATGTCCAGCTCCGACCTCCAGGGTCGGTGGATGCCCTCCTCCGTCACAGAGGAGGACATATTGAAGTTACGTGAGGCCAAGTGCCGCCCTCGAGGTTTCGCCTGGGTTGCTGCCCAAGGGCAGGCCGTGCCCTCCCGAGCCCGTGAGTTCGTCTGTCTCAGATCCCACCTCCGTCGGGGTTTAGGCTTCCCGACGGACCCCTTCATGAGAGGGCTCATGTTCTACTATGGGCTGGATTTTCACGACGTGACCCCGGAGTCCATCCTCCACATCTCCGCATTCATTATCGTCTGCGAAGCCTTCCTCCGCATCACTCCCCACTTAGGCCTATGGCTGAAGACCTTCAAGGTGGAGCCGAAGATGATCGGGGGGTGTCAAGCGGAGTGCGGCGGGGCGGCCATAAGCAAAAAGGCCGATGCCCCATGGCCTGGGGGCTCCTTTCAAGAGGAACTCGGACTGTGGCAGCAGGAGTGGTTCTATATCACTGCTCCGAAGGGCACCAGTCAAAAGCCGCCGCCTTCATTCCGCCCGGGACCTCCACGCCAACTGATGTCGTGGGTCAACCAAGGGCTCAATTGGGGGCCGTCCGAAGACGTGCCCTCACTGCAGGGCCGGATTCGAGACCTCCAAGCAAGGGAGATCGACCTGATCGTGGTGATGCAGGTCATGCTAATCAGGCATCTTCTGCCCTGCAAACGCCGTCCTCTCCGTCTATGGGAGTTCAACCCAGAGGGGCCTCGGATTCTCCAACACTTTATGGGTGCGACACCCGTGGAGATGTACAAGTTCTTCTTCGGACCACAGGTGGCGTGTCCGGAATTAGCCGAGGACGTAGGCCTAAGCCGCAATCGCCCGGATACTCAGGTAAAAAGCTCAGAGTTCGGACATTCTGTTTATATGCCTTTCTAGAGTTCGCCTCCTAACCCGTTACTTTTCATAGGAATGGGTGGCGCGATCAAGGCTGATAAGGTGTCCGGCCCCCCTCCCAGAGACCGCACTGGAGCCCGTGCTGGTCAGAATGTTGAAGTCGCGCCCACGAAGAGGCGAAGGGAAAATAGAGGAGCTAATATTTACGCCCAAAGGCGACGAAGAGGGGGGAACTAAGAACCCTCCCTTCGGGGAGAAGAGGACCGCCTCCAAAGATCCGGAGGCCAAAGCCCCTAAGCGTGGGAAGAGATCTTCACCGGGGAGTCCGGCGTCCGGAGAGAATCCGGACGCACAATCATCGCGAAAGGATCAACCCTCCAGCGAGCCGTGAGTATGAAAGAGGGAGTTAATTAGTAAGGAAATACCTTCATTTGTGCTTCTGTGGGTAACCGAAATATTTATATTGCAGTTCGGATATGCAGCCTTCTCAGATGAGTTCATCTTCGGGGGACCTTCTTCCGGAGATGATGGAGAGCGAAACGCCTCCGTCTGCAGCGCCATCAGATAAGACAGGCGAGCCTGAAGTATCGTCACGGAGGGTATCCCCGAGTCCAGAGGGGCCAGAGAGCTCGGCACCCACTAGTATCCAGCCGGGAGAACTGAAGAATTTGCTTGAGAGGGTGTCCATTTCAGAAGATCACCGTGCGTTGATGCGTATGGTGATTGGAAGGATTTCGTCCGCCGAGAGCGGATTGCGTAATGCCGCCATGAGTTTGCTGGCGGGATTTGAGGTATGCGAGAATGACGCACCCCTTTGTCTTTTAACAGTTTTGCACATAAAAATGCGCCCTGTATAGATAGTAGCCCCTGGGACTCGGTAGGTTGTCGGAAACGACAGCGTGCCGAGGATCAAAATCGCCAGTAATGAATGCCGCCGTTCCTATGCAGGTGGCGGATAGTCCGAGGGCTAGCCGGACTAGTGGGTTTGCCGAGTTAAATCGGCAACTTGACTTGGCAGATGCGGACATCGCACTTGTCAACCGGCGACTTGACGAGTCGCAAGGTAAATGAGTTCTCCGCAGTCGCTTTATGAAGGGGGTCGAAGCCCTCCTCTGATAAATTATATGCTGTTTGTACAGACGGTGCTGCTGCTGTGGAGAGCCTTCGGGCCGAACTTGCTCTAGCTAAGGAGCGAGCCCGAAGGAGTGACGCGGCTGCCTCGAGGGCGGCCGAGGAGTTGAAAGCTGAAAGGGCTGCGCACTACCTAAGCAGGGCAGAGGTGGCTGAATTGGCCATGAAAGTAAAGGATGCTGCCGACCGCAATGAGGCTCTTGAAAAGGAGCACTTATCGGAGCGGGAAGACCTGAAGAAGGCCACCGCCGAAGCCAAGGATGCCCGCTCTGCAATGCGGGCTATGAAGGAGGAACTGCGCCAGGCCGGAGATATCGTGGCTGGCAAGCCTTTTCTGCTTCGTCGCCGGTTTATGGATGGAAAGTATGCTCAATTTGAGCGGCTGTGGAGTCCGGAGGATCCGTATATGGACTTAGCTGCTAGTGCGGCCGATGCCGTTAAGCATTTCATGAGCCAGAAGGATCACAAGACGGAAGAGCTATATTGGTCTCAATTCCACAGTCCGGATCGCTCACTTCCGTTGACAGACCGGTTGGCCGAATGGGCCGAGCTAAATAGATTGTCCGGACTTGCCATGATCGACATCGTGGCCCATGTCGGCGAGAGAGGTCCAAGGCGACGAGCTACTTCGCCTTCTGCAGCAATTCCTTGGGCGGTGCCGCATATAAAGGAGATGAAGCGGTCGGCTCGCATCGGGGCGCGGATGGCTCTTGCCCGTGTGAAGGCGCATTGTCCGGAGATGGATGCCATCGCTGTTTCCGCCCAGGGTTCATATGAAAGCCGGCTCCCCGCCGAGCACTATTTCGGGGAAGTTATGCGTGGCGCTCGTGTAATAGAGTCGCAGTGCTCGAAAAATGTTACGTTCAAATGAACGTATTAGCTTGTAAATCGATGATTATGTTATAACTGCTTTTTATACTTGTGCGTCCCAAGTAGTAAAACTTCTCTGTCTTGGCCGCCACGTATACTTTTGTATAACTTGAAAGATGGCAGTCTTCGGCTTCAGCCCCCACGCACAAGGTGCGGGGGTGTTCGCAAAAATAGCGCGTTTTCACACTTAATCCGACGTCTCGGTCCTGTTTTAAGGAGGTGGTAGCGTAGCGAACGAGGCAATCCGGACTATAATGCTTTATCACTTTTACTTAGCCAGTGGAGCTCGAGGGTGGGGCTACGATATAGCCCCTGGTGGCACCGCACTTCTCCGAAGTCGGAGCGCGTATGTGCCTGACCGGGAAACGGTCCTTCGTCAAAGCGGGGAATTCTAAACATTCCGATAGTCGATCGAGTGGTTGACCAGTCTCTTGTTGTATCATGACAGTCAGTTTTCGGCTTTCTCCACTGAGGTGCTCGCCTAGCCGAACTGGGGCAAAATCGCAGTAGTTCTCCTAGTGCCGCGTTAGCCGATGATACGGGACGTAAGGCAGCAAAACACAGGAGCCGGGCAAACCCAACATTTGACCAAAGACATGATTCGGAGCTGATGCATATAATGCCTAACTCGAGACGCCGAACACTCCCTAAGATGTTCGGTCTTTATAATAATGGGTAGATCGATGCCCTAAGCCCCTAGTGTCTAGGTACGGGCATGGTCTTCTGACGCGGCCGATGCCAAAGCGTCAGGCTCCGCGTTGGCTATAGGAAGAAACCAAGGGAGAATAACAACAAGAGACAGTAAAAAAGGTTTACGCAGGGTCTTAATCTGAAAAGAATCCTCACAACGGGTCCCTACTGCACGTCTGCGCCTGTGTCTCCGTTGCGCCGTTTATCCTGGACGGGTGTGCACGTTGTTCATCTGTAGAAAGAGAGGAACATTTAGTTCGAAAACAAATCGTGCGAAAAATATGTGTAAAACAAGAAATATAAATAATTAAAGCGGGATTTGTATGAACCCGCGGTTGTTTAGCTTGCGCAGCCCACAGTGAAGGGTATGCGGCTAGGGAGCCCTAGCTTTCTGAAGCCGGATTCGTCTATCCGAGCCCGGGTCTTTAAGTGACCCTCGCACTGAAATGACGCCACGCGGACCGGGCATCTTGAGTGTAAGAGACGCGTAATGCGGTATGGCGTTGAAGCGGACAAAAGCCTTTCGTCCCAAGAGTGCTTGATATTCACTTTCAAATGGGACGATGTGAAAAATTAATTTTTCTCGTCGAAAATTGTTCGGCAATCCGAACACGACTTCTAGTAATATGGAGCCTGTGCACTTGGTGTAAGGGCCTGGCGTCACTCCTTTGAAGGAAGTGCGGCTGTGTCGGATTTTGGCAGGGTTTATCCCCATCCTACGGATTGTTTTCCAATACAAGAGGTTTAAGTCGCTGCCTCCGTCCATTAGGACGTTAGTAAATTGTAATCCATCTATTATGGGATTCAATATCAGGGGAGTCCGTCCCGCGTTTCGAACGCTTCTGGAATAGTCCAGGTGGTCGAAAGTGATTGGTTTTGATATCCAATCTCTACGGTCTGCTAGGTTGGACCGCACGAAGCTCTTTTTAGAAAGTGCCGCACTATTTTTCTGTATTATCACATGAAGTGTGTTTACTGCTTTTACCCCTTGTGGGAAAGTCTTTTGTTTTCCGGTGCTCTGCTGGTGGGGTTTATCGTCTTCGCTTGACGTGTCGAGCCCCTTGTGTTCGGCGTTTAGTCGGCCGGACTGTTTCAAAACCCAACAACCCGGTGGGTGTGATTTGCAGGCGTTCCGGGGGTACTGTGGATGTCAGGACCCCGACTCAATGTCACATCGATCTAGCCTGTAACACATCATATCACTTTGCGGCCTCACGCACGGTAACCCAACGGGTGTCGCCTTACCTTGGCCCGGGACCGTTTGCGCCTTTTGGCACACGTATATGATAGTGTCGCTAGCATCCATATGAAAAGGAGCCCGGGCTGACATGGCTAGTCGTAAACCCAAAGTGGCACAGACTTACAGGACGAGCATCCATGACCCAAAGATCGAACGTGTCGGTCAACAGCAAGTAAGTTCCGGCTGTAGCGCTGGGCTAGCAGGACTCGTAAACCGGGCAGAAGCGGGCTAACAGACTCCGTACTCAATGCGTGACATTTCCCGGATGAACGGACGAGAACGAAGAAGGACACATGCCGCCAGCCTAAGTGTTCCGGAGCAGAGCAAGCTACCATGGCTCAAAGGAGACACTAGGAGACATTTTCCGGTAAGAGAGGCTACTAAAGATAAACAACTAGATAGTCAGATCCCACACATACCAAGCATTTCAATCATACACACAATATGCTCGATATGTGCAAATACAACAAGGCATCACAACATGACTCTACGACACAAGTACTTTATTTAAAGGCTCAGAGAGCCATTCATATCATACACACAAGTACGGGTCACACGACCCACATACAAGTCATACAAGCATACAAGCCAACAATGAAGTGTTTTGTCCGAGTACGCATAACTAGTAAAATAAAAGAGGCTTGGGTAAGCCTAGCTATACTACATGGTCCTTCTCTTGCTCAGATCACCACCGGCCTTAGTCTACTCATCGATGTCAACGCTCACGAAGAACCCGTCGGAGGGTTTGTGGCATCTTCTAAAAATGTAAATTAAAGCAACATGAGTACAAAGGTACTCAAAGAAGACTTACATCGACCCTACATACATGCACATTATCAAGAAGGGTTGGTGGGGTTATTGCAGCAAGCCAGCTTTGACTCATGGCTAAGCTATCCTCTGAGACACCAACTTGAAATAGTTTTGCGACTCGAGTCCACTACTCATCATTTCAATACACCACCGAGGATCCAACCCCGCCTTCCTACGGAGGAGCCATCCTCGGCACTCACGCTTATCTTGAGGCTTTTAGTAGTATCCATTTACTTGTCTATGAACTGTATAGGCAACCAAGTAGTCCTTTATCATGACGCGCTATTCAATAGATGATGTTAACCTGCAGGGTGTACTTCTTCATACACGCTCACCACTTATCGCCGTTTACACGACATGTACTCGGCAACCTTCAAGCGAAGCCCAACGTGGGTGTCGGCCACGACCTACCTAGACACCCAAGTCTCTAGTCCAGTTTATCGCCTATTTGGGTTCCATCTATGAGGAGTTCCGCCAAGTCTCGCCACAGCCCCAAACGATGTGAACAGGGTTCCCGGATACCAAACGGGCATCCGTACACACCGTGCCACGTACCTACCGCATCACAGCCCACCCCTACGGTCAGCGCTGTCCACGGCCTCCAAAGAGGCTACAAACACCGAAACTACTTGCAACTCCCAGACGAGAAGACTAGGGTGAATAAGAAGTCGAGAGGGTCCATTGGTTTCGGGCCCAATGCATGGTAGTAGCTGAATCTTAAATCACACATACAGATCTCAATTAAGGACGGCCTCAATGAAACAACCCACCATGTACTCCTACATGGCCCTTCATCGATACCTTTACCAAATCGTGTTCAACACCTTACTCTCATCCGACTCGATCATTTCACTCTAGCCATCACCCGATGAACCGCACTGACACGACTCTAAGCATAGCAGGCATAGCAAGGTAGGATCAACACAATCATATGGCTCAATCAACTCCTACACATGCTAGTGGGTTTCATCTAGTTATTGTGGCAATGACAGTCATGCAGAGGAAATGGGTTCAACTACCGCAGCACACAAAGCAGTTTGAATCGCGTTGTCTTAATGCAATGCGAGAGCAGGAGCAAGAACATGGGATTTTATCGATATGATCAAATGGTTGGTTGCTTGTTCGACGGGTCGTTACACGGTATTGTTCTTCGTCGGGGTTATCACGGTATTCCTCGGGGCGTAACTCGCCGCAGAGAACACCAATACACAAGCATTACCAAACAATATGCAACAATATGATGCATGCAATGAGACATGGCAAAATGAGTGCTTTGGGCTAATGCAACTAAGATCAGATGGGTTTGAACCAATTTGAACCAAAGATTCAAAATTCAAACTCATATATGATCATTTAAAGTGCTTAAACTTGTTCTGCCATAAACAGCAAGTTAGCTTCTGTAAACATGCATGAAACCTGTACAGATGGAAAGATTGGATTTTTCTGATCATTTTTCATATATAATTTGTATCATTTGGAGCTATGGTTGATTTTATATGAATTTTGAAGTTTGAAACATTTTCCGAATTTCCGTGTAAAATAATTCCAAGAATTTAAATATCACACAAGACCTTCGTCATGATGACGTCAGGGGTCAACGGGCTGGTCAGGTCAAACTGACCAGTGGGTCCCGCATGTCAGTGGGGTTAGTTTATTTAGAATTTAATTAAAACTAAACTAGGTTAATTAGCAGGGCTGGGCCCACATGTCATGGACCCAGGGGGGTCAACCTGGGCCCACCCGTGGTCAAAACCAGGGTCAAACCCACCGGCGTTTAGCCGCCGGCGAGCCCGACGCGGCGGCGGAAGTGGTTTTGGCCGTTCCGGCCACCAAATGGGGCGCGGAGGCCACCGGAGTGAAGCTGAGGACGAACCGCAGCTCTTGGCGGAGTCCGTTGGGCTCGGGGTGGCCGGAGTTGGCGCCGGCGGCGACTTTGGCGGCCACCGGAGCTCGGGTGAAAACGAACTCGTGTTGGGGTGTGCGGTGGGGTGCGTGGAGTGCTTGATTAGCTCCATCGCGACGTGGTGAACGCGTTGGACACGGTGAGAAGGCCGGAGTGTGGCCGGGAGCACGTCGGCGACGAGGTCTGCGACGGCGAGTGCACGTGAGCTTCGTGCGGTCGCTGTGGTGCACGGGAGCGAGAGGGAGAGGGTAGGGAAGGTAGCTGAGCTCACAGAGCTCACGTAGAGGCCACCGGCGTGGTCGGGGACGAGCTGCAGCGGCGGCGACGGCGAAGGGGATCTCCGGCGGTGGCGCTTCGGGCGAGCTTGGTGCGGCGGCTTCGGGGCACGCGAGCGCTCGGGGCTTGGCTAGCTCGAAGTAGTGGACGGCGGCGAGCTCTGGACACGGTGGCGCGGGCGTGGGGTTGACGGAGAACGTGGCTACGACGGTGGTCTTGGGCGGTGGCGTCGGCCATGGCGTGGGGGAGCGAGGGGACGAGCCGGAGAGGCACGGGTGTCTGGGGTGCGGAGAGCGAGGGGGTCGATCCCGACGTGGCAAGGCGAGGGAAACGGCGAGACGGCGAGCAGGTGCGTGGCACCCATGCGGTGCTCGCCGTCGAGCACCCTGGCTGCCTGCCTGGTCGGCAAGTAGCTCGCTGGCGCGGTGCTGGGCTGGGCCGGCCAGGTGGGCTGGCTAGTGGGCCGGGGCGCCAGGTAAGTTTGCTTTTATTTTCTGTTTTCTTTTTCTATTTTTCTGCAACTTTGTTGAGTTTTTTAAAATACCAGAAAGGTTCTAAAATTCACCAAACTACTCCTGGTCCATTGTTGGAATATTTCCAACATGAAACATTTTAGTTTGGAGATATTTGGACATTTGAAATATTTTATAAATTTAAAATGCCCAAATTCAAATAGCTATGATTTAATTCAAAGACCCTGGGATGACCTAGGAAATTGTGCATCACTTTTGGCAAAGCTTCTGGACCAAGACAAAAATGATGGGCATTTTAGAAGGGCATTTCAGGTTCATCGAAAATATTTTTAGTAAACCCTAGTTGTTTCAGAGGGGCTGGGGTTCCGCAATCCCATTTCAAGTTTCATTGAAAAAATAGACATGATGCAACACTCTAATGCATGAACTAGCTAGGTGTGACAACTCACCCCACTCAAAAGAATCTCGCCCCGAGATTTAGGTTCCTCCGAAAGAGGGCGGGTACTCAAGTCGAAGACGATCCTCCCTTTCCCAAGTAGCTTCCTTCTCGTAATGGTGCGACCATTGAACCTTGAGAAACTTGATATTATGCCGCCGAGTGGTACGCTCGGCTTGATCGAGAATACGAACGGGATATTCTCGATATGTGAGATTATCTTGAAGATCAAGCGTTTGTGGTCCACTCCACGGATAGGATCCGAGAAGCAACGCTGAGTTGAGAAACGGGAAGACGTCGTGGACTTTGGAGAGATGTGGAGGTAGTTCCAATTGGTAGGCAACTTCCCTCGCTTGGCAAGAATGCGAAAGGGTCCAATGTAGCGAGGAGCCAATTTGCCTTTGATACGAAACGATGGGTTCCTTCGAGGAGTAACCCAAGGTAAGCCTTCTCGTCAACCTCGTAAGTCATAGCCTTATGTTTTCGGTCATATTGACTCTTTTGACGAGATTGGGCTGTTTTCAACTTTTCACTAACGATGCGAACTTGTTTTTCGCTTCTGGATCATATCCGGCCAAAGAATTGTCTTTCCCGGTTTCGACCAGTTAAGAGGTGTTCACACCTTCGCCCATAGAGAACTTCAAAAGGTGCTTTGCCTAAGCTAGATTGATAGCTGTTGTTATAAGCAAATTCGCAAATGGAAGGCATTTCTCCCAATCCATTCCGAATGAGATAATGTAAGCTCAAGCATGTCTTCTAGGATTTGGTTGACACGCTCTACTTGACCACTTGATTGAGGGTGAAAAGCAGTGCTAAAGGAAAGATGGGTTCCCATAGCGTTTTGGAAACTTTCCCAAAATCGAGAGGTGAAAAGACTTCCTCGATCCGAAGTTAATTTCAATGGAACACCATGAAGAGACACTATTCGGGAGATGTACAAGTCTGCTAGCTGACTAGCGGTTATACTCTCACGAGCAGGTAAGAAATGAGCTACTTTGGAGAGGCGGTCGATAATCTATTAAAGATAGCATTATTCCTCTTTTGGTCCTGGGAAAACCAAGTGATGAAATCCATACTGATTTTATCCCATTTCCATTCGAGAATAGCTAAGGGTTGAAGGGTGCCAAGAGGCCGCTGATGCTCGCTTTTACACGACGACAAACATCGCAGCTTAGCAACGTATTGAGCAATGTCTCTCTTCATCCTAGTCCACCGTAACCTCCGGCGAGGTCCCGATACATTTTAGTGCTACCGGATGAATGGTGAGAGGAGATTCATGAGCTTCCTTAAGGATCAATCGCCGCAGGTTTCATACTTTAGGAACCACTAGGCGGCTTCCGAAGTATACGATTCCTTGATCATCAATGGAGAAACAATCCGCAACTCCTTTCTTGATGTTTCTTTTGATGCGGGAAATTCCCGGATCTACCTTTTGAGCTTTGATGATCTGATCCGAAAGGGAAGGTTTCGCCACCAAGGTGGAAAGGAACCCTCGAGGAACAATGTGAAGGTTGAGCTTCCGAAATTCCTCGTGGAGAAGTGGTTGATTTTGTTGCAACATCAGGTTGTTGCAATAAGATTTACGGCTTAGCGCATCAGCCATGACGTTGGCTTTTCCTGGGGTATAGGTTATCCCTAAATCGAAATCTGAGATCAACTCAACCCAACGTCTTTGCCTGAGATTCAAATCTGGTTGGGTGAATATATACTTCAAACTTTGGTGATCGGTGTAGATTTCGCAACGATTACCAAGAAGGTAATGTCGCCAGGTTTTGAGTGCATAGACTACAGCTGCAAGCTCTAGATCATGAGTAGGGTAGTTTTCCTCATGTGGGTGTAATTGCCGTGAGCCATAAGCAATTACGTGTCGATCTTGCATGAGAATACAGCCTAGTCCTTGTCGCGAAGCGTCGCAATAGATAACAAAGTCCTTAGAGAAATCTGGTGGTACCAGCACGGGAGCAGAAGTTAAACGTCTTTTCGCCTCGAAACTGTGCTCACATTGTGGAGTCCACTCGAACTTTTTATCTTTCTTGAGGAGTTCAGTTAGAGGTTTAGCAACTTTGGAGAAGTTCTCGACAAAGCGGCGACAATAGCTCGCTAAGCCAAGGAAACTCCGAACTTGCTTGACCGATTCAGGTGGAGTCCAATTAAGGACGGCTTGAACTCGCTCGGGGTTGACAGCAATACCTTTACCAGAAATTACATGTCCTAGATAGGTCACTTCTGGCAGCCAAAATTCGCATTTAGAAAACTTGGCATAAAGGCGATGCTCTCGAAGTTTCATCAACACTAGCCTTAGATGTTCGCATGTTCTTCCTCATTCTTGAATAGATGAGTATGTCATCGAGGTAAACCACTTACTAATTTATCCAAATATTCCATGAAGATTGAGTTCATTAACCGAGAAAGTGGTCATGGCGTTGGTTAGACCGAAGGACATGACGGTGTACTCAGATTGGCCATAACGAGTAACAAAAGCCGCTTTTAGGAATGTCCCTGCTTGGATTTTGATTTGATGGTAGCCTAACCTCAAATCCATCTTAGAGAAGACCGAGGATCCCGCGAGCTGATCATACGGATCGTTGATCCCGGGAGCGGATACTTGTTCTTAATTGTGACCAAGTTGACGGGTCGATAATCTACAACCATCCGATCCGTACCATCCTTCTTCTTGACGAAGAGGACGGGCAAGCCCAAGGAGATGAACTAGGACGGATGAAACCCTTTTGCAAGGCCTCATCGAGTTGTTTCTTAAGTTCGCTAGTTCTAGGGTGCCATCTTATAGGGTCTTCTAGAAATTGGGACAGTTCTCGAATGAGATCTATCACGAATTCAACATCTCCGCGGTGGAACACCGCAATTCTTCCGAAAGACATCCGGAAAGTCACGGACTACCGGACATCTTCGAGGTCCGCAATGGACCGGCATTAAGAGAATATAGTTGGCGCTTGATATTCGGGTCAAGACATTGACTATCTTTCCCGAGGGTGCGTAAGTTGAACAGTCCTAGAGAAACAATCAATCTTGGCATGATGGGCTGACATCCACCCATACCCAAGATGATATTTATATCCGAAGATTTGAGAGCTATCAACGATGCAAGGAAAACAAGTCTGTCGACCTGGATTTCATTTCCATGGCTTACTCTAGAAGTTTGCCATTTGGATCCCGGGGTTTGAATTACCATGGAGGTGGGCATATCACTGAATGCAGTGTTGTGCAAGCGAGCATAGCTTTCGGATATGAATGAATGAGATGCTCCAGTATCGAAAAGAACGGATGTCGGGTGGCAATTAACAAGAAGCGTACCGAGCACGATGTTGGGATCTTCTTGGGCCTCTTCAGCTGAGACACAATTAACATGGCCACGCAAGCGGTGGCCGCTTGGCATAGAACACCTTTCCCGCTGGCTTGCCACGGCCAACAGCTTTTGCGGGCTGGTTGGGGTTGGTCTGGGACAATCGCGCATGTAGTGGCCTGATTCCCCACACTTGAAGCACGCCACGGGCTGGCGCGTGAGGAGCGTTGTTGGTTGGCCCACCATAGGGCCTAGCTGGTGCATACCGCTGAATCGGGCGAGGCGCTCGAAGGATGGCCTCGGTGTGAATCTGGGTGGCGAGGCAAGATAGGCACCCACACACGGCGCTTCGTGGTCCAAAGACCGGATGAGGAACCCATATCACGACCATGCTTGCGTGTTGCTTCAAATCACCGACCAGTTTCAGCGCTGATGGCTTTGTTAACAAGCTTCGGAAAGAGGTGCACTCATGCGACGGAGATCTCGGCGGTTCGGGCTAAGTCCCTTGCGGAACCTTGCCTGCTTTCTTGGCGCGGAGACCTCTTCGCTTGCATATCGTGCGAGATTACCGAACTCTCTACTATAGGCGCCCACGGAGAGACGACCTTGGGTGAAACTGCAGAACTCCTCACGCTTATGATCCATGAGACCTCCGAATGTGATGTTCACGAAAGCCTCGCTGAATTCTGCCCAAGTAGTGACATGGCCAATCGGGCGATAGCCATATAATTCTCCCACCGTGATCGGGGCCTTCGAGATGATATGCAGCAAAGGTGACCTTGTCCGCCTCGGCTACCAAAGTCGTAACGCAGCTTGTGAGTAATGCCGCGGGTTGATCATCGCGTCGAGAGGCTCGACGGAGTGGTGAAAGGTAGGTGGGTGTAACTTGATGAAGTCACCGTATGACACCAAGTTGTTTCTCCGATGATGGGCTGTGTTTTGTTCGATACGCCCAAAGAAACGGTTGGTCTCCGCTTGTTTCTCTCGGCCTCCAAATAACTTCGCCGAGAAGGAGGGTGAGGCAGGTTTACTTCTCCAACTCCACTGCCATCAGCCTGCTCTGGCGGAGCAGGGTTGTTGCGGGTGTTAACCATCCTAGGAAAACAAGACAAGGATTTAGTCCAGGATGGCAAAATTCTAACATAGAAGTGTAGAATGTAATGGATAACTCGGAATACGAGATGATCATCCGTATGACATGGTAGATACAGAAACTGCTTCTTTATTCCATCGTCATACACACCATACAAGGTTTAGTACAAGACCAAACAAAGTACTACTACGGTGAAAGGAAGATTACATCTCATCGGAGGCACACCAAGCTCCTATACATTATTTTTGTTACACCTCCGGGATTAGTACACACTAAGTCATATTCCACGAGTCACGCAGACGGTGGAAATACAACCATTACAATACTAGTGGGACTACTACTAACTTAGACGCCTCCGTAGTAGTTCTCATAGAAGTCTCCTCCGAACACGGGAGTTCAACGTGATCGTCCGGGAACAGCGGTCCCGAGGAGCCTGTGGACCGTAAGGACAGGGTGAGGTCTTGACCTCTGAACGGTGGCAAGCGAGGACCACGAGGTGGGGTGATGCCCCCACATCACGCCATCCATCATGTCCGCAGAGCAGCCCCGACAGATACAAATCTCTCATATCCATATAACCAGCTTGAACAGCCGTGCAAAACGAGTCAAGGTAGCCCGGTGATCAAGCCGCGGGCGTTGAAGAGCTCCATCCTCAAGGCCCGACTCTCTCGGTCCTTGTCCTAGAGCAGCTCAGCGGTAGTACGGGTTAGGGAGTCCTCCCGATCGAATCAAGATAGATGGCTCGAAGATAACCAAACGCCCAGAAGTGAACTCGCATATACCGAATTCGGTGTTGCGGAGCAGCCCAGATCTGGCTCGATAATGGTCATCATAGAATACGCAGCATCTTGTACCGCCATATCAATAGTAACACCAAGCCCATAGGAGCTGTGAAGGGCCTCGTGGAACCAGGATAAGAGGGAAACACCACGACAAAGGTAAAGATATCGACTTTGATTAAAGTCTCGACATCGTTCTTCAATCGTGTACTCGGATACCAACGATATCCCGCTTGATCATAACCCTAACTAGCATGGCTGTATGACCGTCACCCCAATGCATCTGGTCGATTTAACCACTTGATTTTGCTCACGAGTGGCCATCTCGAAGCATAACCACAATGCAAAGACATTAGAATTTCCAACAGAATTTGACAAGATAACGATCAGAAATGCTCAAAGGATTGAGACATTTCACAAGGAATTGCATAACCACTCCACAATTTCATATCAAGGTTCTGGGTCCAATTAGTAACACAACAGGATAATAAGACTGAACCAGGCTTGTAACCATCAAACCTACAAGGTACTACTGATTAGTAACACGTGAGCCTAACAGAGAGAAGAGATCCTAATCCTTAACCCCGGTGGAAGAATGGACTAACTCAGATCAGAATGTCATGAGGTAAAGGAGTAAAAAGAGCCTTACGTATCATCCCACAATCAATTCCCTACATATAACTAAAGCATTTCTAGACTCAACATCGACCAGCTTTGGCTTGGAGAACCTACAGCAGTCCGCTCGATGCCAACGCTGTCAGACCCGACTCAATGTCACATCGATCTAGCCAGTAACACATCATATCACTTTGCGGCCTCACGCACGGTAACCCAACGGGTGTCGCCTTACCTTGGCCCGGACCGCTTATGCCTTTTGGCACACGATATGATAGTGTCGCTAGCATCCATATGAAAAGGAGCCCGGCCGACATGGCTAGTCGTAAACCCAAAGTGGCACAGACTTACAGGACAGCATCCATGACCCAAAGATCGAACGTGTCGGTCAACAGCAAGTAAGTTCCGGGCTGTAGCGCTGGGCTAGCAGACTCGTAAACCGGTCAGAAGGGCTAACAGACTCCGACTAATGCGTGACATTTCCCGAAGGGATGTATACAGAACGAAGAAGGACACATGCCGCCAGCCTAAGTGTTCCGGAGCAAAGAGCAAGCTACCATGGCTCAAAGGAGACACTAGGAGACATTTCCGTAAGAGAGGCTACTAAAGATAAACAACTAGATAGCCGATCCCACACATACCAAGCATTTCAATCATACACACAATATGCTCGATATGTGCAAATACAACAAGGCATCACAACATGACTCTACGACACAAGTATTTTATTTAAAGGCTCAGAGAGCCATTCATATCATACACACAAGTACGGGTCACACGACCCACATACAAGTCATACAAGCATACAAGCCAACAATGAAGTGTTTTGTCCGAGTACGCATAACTAGTAAAATAAAAGAGGCTTGGGTAAGCCTAGCTATACTACATGGTCCTTCTCTTGCACAGATCACCACCGGCCTTAGTCTACTCATCGATGTCAACGCTCACGAAGAACCCGCTTGAGGGGTTTGTGGCATCTTCTAAAAATGTAAATTAAAGCAACATGAGTACAAAGGTACTCAAAGAAGACTTACATCGACCCTACATACATGCACATTATCAAGAAGGGTTGGTGGGGTTATTGCAGCAAGCCAGCTTTGACTCATGGCTAAGCTATCCCACGAGACACCAACTTGAAATAGTTTTATGACTCGAGTCCACTACTCATCATTTCAATACACCACCGAGGATCCAACCCCGCCTTCCTACGGAGGAGCCATCCTCGCACTCACGCTTATCTTGAGGCTTTTAGTAGTATCCATTTACTTGTCTATGAACCGTATAGGCAACCAAGTAGTCCTTATCATGGACGCCGCTATTCAATAGATGATGTTAACCCCGCAGGGTGTACTTCTTCATACACGCTCACCACTTATCGCCATTTACACGACATGTACTCGCAACCTTCAAGCGGAAGCCCAACGTGGGTGTCGGCCATGACCTACCTAGACACCCAAGTCTCTAGTCCAGTTTATCGCCTATTTGGGTTCCATCTATGAGGAGTTCCGCCAAGTCTCGCCACAGCCCCAAACGATGTGAACAGGGTTCCCGGATACCAAACGGGCATCCGTACACCGTACCACGCACCTACCGTGATCACAGCCCACCCCTACGGTCAGCTGTCCACGGCCTCCAAGAGGCTACAAACACCGTAAACTACTTGCAACTCCCCGGACGTAAGACTAGGGTGAATAAGAAGTCGAGAGGGTCCATTGGTTTCGGGCCCAATGCATGGTAGTAGCTGAATCTTAAATCACACATACAGATCTCAAGCTTAAGGACGGCCTCAATGAAACAACCCACCATGTACTCCTACATGGCCCTTCATCGATACCTTTACCAAAACGTGTTCAACACCTTACTCTCGCATCGACTCGATCATTTCACTCTAGCCATCACCCGATGAACCGGACTCGACACGACTCTAAGCATAGCAGGCATAGCAAGGTAGGATCAACACAATCATAAGGCTCAATCAACTCCTACACATGCTAGTGGGTTTCATCTAGTTATCGTGGCAATGACAGTCATGCAGAGGAAATGGGTTCAACTACCGCAGCACACAGCAGCTTTGAATCGCGTTGTCTTAATACAATGAACGAGAGCAGGAGCAAGAACATGGGATTTTATCGATATGATCAAATGGTTGGTTGCTTGCTCGACGGGTCGCGTACGGGTATTGTTCTTCGTCGGGTTATCACGGTATTCTCGAAAGCGTAACCTGCCGCAGAGAACACCGATACACAAGCATTACCAAACAATATGCAACAATATGATGCATGCAATGAGACATGGCAAATGAGTGCTTTGGGCTAATGCAACTAAGATCAGATGGGTTTGAACCAATTTGAACCAAAGATTCAAAATTCAAACTCATATATGATCATTTAAAGTGCTTAAACTTGATCTGCCATAAACAGCAAGTTAGCTTCTGTAAACATGCATGAAACCTGTACAGATGGAAAGATTGGATTTTTCTGATCATTTTTCATATATAATTTGTATCATTTGGAGCTATGGTTGATTTTATATGAATTTTTGAAGTTTGAAACATTTTCTGGAATTTCCTGTGTAAAAATAATTCCAGTAATTTAAATATCACACAAGATCTTTGCGTCATGATGACGTCGGGGTCAACGGGCTGGTCAGTCAAACTGACCAGTGGGTCCCGTGATGTCGCTGGGGGTTAGTTTATTTAGAATTTAATTAAAACTAAACTAGGTTAATTAGCGTGGTCGGGCCACATGTCATGGACCCGTGGGGTCAACTCGGCCCACCCGTGGTCAAAACCAGGTCAAACCCACGGCGCTTAGCCGCCGCAAGCGACGCGGGCGGCGAAGTGGTTTTGGCTGCCCGCCACCAAATGGGCGCGGAGGCCACCGGAGTGCAATGAGGACGAACCGCAGCTCTTGGCGGAGTCCGCGGGCTCGGTGGGCGGAGTTGGCGCCGCGGCGATTTTATGCCACCGAGCTCGGGTGAAAACGAACTCGTCGGCTGGGTGTGCGGTGGGGTGCGTGGAGTGCTTGATTAGCTCCATCGCGACGTGGTGAACGCGTTGGACACGGTGAGAAGGCCGGAGGTGGCCGGAGCACGCCGGCGACGAGGTTCGCGACGGCGAGTGCACGTGAGCTTCGTGGCGGTCGCTGTGGTGCACGGAGCGAGAGGGAGAGGGTAGGGAAGGTAGCTGAGCTCACAGAGCTCACGAGAGGCCACCGGCGTGGTCGGGGACGAGCTGCAGCGGCGGCGACGACGGCGATCTCCGCGCGGGCGCCGGGCGAAGCTTGGTGCGGCGGCTGGGCACGCGAAGCGCCGGGGCTCGGCTAGCTCGAAGTAGTGGACGGCGGCGGAGCTCCGGACACGGTGGCGCGGGCGGGGTTGACGGAGAACGCGCTACGACGGTGGTGCGGCGGTGGTGGCGCCGGCCATGGCGTGGGGAGCGAGGGGACGAGCCGGAGAGGTACGGGGTGTCTGGGGTGCGGAGAGCGAGGGGGTCGATCCCCGACGTGGCAAGGCGAGGGAAACGGCGAGATGGCGAGCAGGTGCGTGGCACCCATGCGGTGCTCGCTGCCGAAAGCACTGGCTGCCTGCTCGGTCGGCAAGCAGCTGGCATTGGCGCCGTGCTCTGGGCTGGGCTGGCTGTGTGGGCTGGCTAGTGGGCCGGGCGCCTGGTAAGTTTGCTTCTATTTTCTGTTTTCTTTTTCTATTTTTCTGCAACTTTGTTGAGTTTTTAAAATACCGTAAAGGTTCTAAAATTCACCAAACTACTCCTGGTCCATTGTTGGAATATTTCCAACATGAAACATTTTAGTTTGAGATATTTGGACATTTGAAATATTTTATAAATTTAAAATGCCCAAATTCAAATAGCTATGATTTAATTCAAAGACCTCGGATGACCTAGGAAATTGTGCATCACTTTTGGCAAAGCTTCTGGACCAAGACAAAAATGATGGGCATTTTAGAAGGGCATTTCAGGTTCATCGAAAATATTTTTAGTAAACCCTAGTTGTTTCAGAGGGGTCGGGGTTCCGCAATCCCATTTCAGGTTTCTGTTGAAAAAAATAGACATGATGCAACACTCTAATGCATGAACTAGCTAGGGTGTGACAGTGGATTTGACATATCCGACCCAAAATCTTGTTTAAGTTGGACAATTGTCATTGCCATCCTTTAGAGGCTGTGTTTTGTTGTTTGGGTCATGAGCTTTTGAATCCGGCGTTGATTGCCGTGCTTTTTGGGCTTTTCTCTTTATTCCGCATCGCTTTTTTCTGCGGCCGTGATTTTCCGCTTCCATCTCTTATCTCGGATGTACTTGGGTCATTGGTGTCAGATCTTGCTAGCCAGCTATCCTCTCCCGCACGTAAGCGGGTCATGAGGCTTGTTAGTGCGGACATTGTCCTCGGTTTCTCTTGACCGAGGTGCTCGGCGAGCCATTCGCCTTGGACATTGTGCTTGAAAGCCGCTAAGGCTTCGGCGTCCGGACAATGACTATTTGGTTCTTTTGGTAAGAAACCTGTTCCGCACTTCATGCTACCGACTCTCCGGCTGTTGAGTTATATGACTTAGATCATCTCAGATCCGGAGGACGGACATAAGTCCCTTGAAAATTTGCTTCTAAACGCTCCCCGAGCTCTTCCCAACTTCCAACAAGAGTTTTCGGGAGGCTTTTAAGCCAATGACGGGCTGGCCCTTTGAGCTTGAGGGGTAGGTATTTTATGGCGTGAGATCGCCTCCTCCGCCATGTGTATATGTAGTATATAATCTTCAATCCAGACTCCAGGGTCTGTTGTTCCATCGTAGGCCTCTATGTTTATGGGTTTAAATCCTGCTGGGAATTCATGGTCCAGTGTCGGTGTACTAAAGTAGGGGGGGCACCTTAGTACCCCGAACTTGTGCACGGGCAACAGAAGACTTCCTCAAGCGAGGCTCGCCTGTCGTCCGGCAAGGCTCCCCACCACTCCTTATCACTGCCATTCAAGAACAAAGTGCCAGCCAAGAATACGAAGGCCCCGGCAAGAGGAGCTTGCCGGGAGGGCTAACCATGGCATCACCAGAAAACTTGCCGCGGCGCCCCGCGCGCCCCGGCAAGATCCAGTGGCCGGCAAGCTTGCCGGCACAACAAAAGGACCGCGGCAAGGCACTTGCCACGGCATGGCTGCCACCCAACTCCAGCGCATCCAGTGACGCGTCATCACCAGGCCATCCTAAGAGCGCGTGGCGAGATACTGCGCAACCATGCAGAGCGAGGTGGCAAACGGAGCTGACAGAGGCGCCATCATGGCACCCGGAGGCTCACTTAACGGTCACTCCACCTGCACTGTTGGGCGACCGGACGGGCATTTAATGCCCTTGTCCCCTGCCGTCAGAGTTAGGTAGGGGCATTGTTGTGCATCGCTGTACCAACCTGCGCTTTACGCTTTCTACCCCTCTTCCCACGCTGCCACCGTGGGTACCCCTTCAGACTATAAAAGGAGGCCCGCGCGCGTAGAAGGGGTTCGGTCCATTCGACACCCACAGCTCCCCTTTTGCTCGCACGCCGAGCTAGATCAAATAACAACACAGAGCAGCAGAGGGGTGTTATCTCTCGGAGAGCCCCGGCCGGGTAAAGATTGCCCGCCTCCCAGCGCGGCGCCGGACCTCGATCTGCTCTGCGCGCGGCCCTCGCTCCCCTGCCGAACCAGAAGGGGCCCCCAAGTGCCCCATAGGTGCCGAAGGCGCCAGCGAGCCCCCCGACATCTTTGGCGCGCCAGGTAGGGGGCGTCGAGGTCGTGAGCATCTGATCCGGTCTCCACACGCACTACATCAGCGTTAACGTCAACATGCCACCGAAGAAAAAGCCCTCGGAGGTGGCCGCTCCGTCTACATCGATTCCACCACCACCGCCAGAGCAAGCAGGCGGTGAGGTGGACGCCGGCGGAGGAGCGGGTGCCGCCGGTGGGTCTCGTGTCGTCACCAGATCCAGGAACAAGGCCCCGCAAGCATCGGCGACGGTGCAGACGCCGCGCCCTTCCCAAGAGGTTCAAGGTCAACAACGCCCCGGTGCTCCAAGCACCGTGCTTGCGTTGGAACAAGGCCAAGCCGGTGGGTCGTGGGACGCTCGCGGTCAGCATGCACGACCGCATGCTGGAGCGAGTGAAGTACGGTCGCCTGGACGGGGTGCTGCTCCTCCCAACCCGATTGGGAGTCGAGCACGTCTCGCTCCTCGCGCCGCCCGTCACCACCGCTGCCCAAGATCGAGAGGAAGCGCCGCCCGAGCTCACTGCTTAGACTTCCCTCCGCCACACAAGATCGACGATCGGAGGATGGCCATACATAGCTCGTCGGCCGCTTAATGGCGACAAGCCCCGGCGATCAACGCGCGAGGGCCCGACAAGACGCCCGGCGCAGACGGCGCCGACAGACCGCTGGGGTACCGCCTGCACTCCCAGCCCCACAGCTAAGATCGCCACCGCCGACCAACCTTGACGCCGACTCCACTGCGTCGCCGGACCCGCGAACTCGCCGGGATCAGCGCCACGCTCTCCAAGAACGGCAACACGAAGACGCCAGACTTTGACGAAGCGCCGGAGAGAAGCGCGACGTCAATCGACCAGCGCCGGGCTCATTGTCGACGCCAAGACGCACCCGGAGAACCAGCGACGGCCATATGCGGCAGGTTGCCCTCGCTCACCCGCGAGCTGCGGCAAGTCCAAAGGCCCAAAACTAAAAACTTCAAGCCAGATGTGCCCGAGAAGTACGATGGCAGGATACACCTGCCGGAGTTCCTCAAGATCTACACCATCGCGTGCAGGCTGCGGAGGGCGCGACAAGAAGATCTCGCCAACTACTTCCCGCCGGTACTCAAGCCCAACGCCGATCTTGGCTCATGCACTTGCCGGACGGCTCCATCTCTTCATGGGCGGACTGTGTCATCAGTTTGTCGGCGCTTTCACGGGCGGCCACAAGCCTCATGGCCAGAAAGTGACCTCCACTTGCTCGCCCGTATGAGGGGAGCCCCGCGCAAGTATATACAAAGATTCAGCCAAGTGCAGCGCAACATTCGGACGCCCACCCTGCCAAGGTGATCAGCGCGTTTCATCGAACGCGCGAATCGCAGGATGAGGGAGGAGATGGCGATGATAAAGATCAGAGATGTCAGCGAGCTCACGCCTCGCCGACAAGTGTGCACGGGCTGAAGAGGGAGGAAAATCCCGGAGAGGTTGCCGAGTAGAAGGATCTGACAGCGAGGACGCTGTCCCGGCAAGAAGGAACCGGAGGTGGAACAATAGGAAGAGGAAAGCTAAGGATGTGCTAGCTGTTGAGCATTCCGGCAACGGAGGCGGCTCCGACAAAGTCAAGACCGACGACTCGGCGAGGCTGTAGCGACGCCGACAAGCGTGACGGCCCAAAGATGCGTTATTGCAAGATCCACCGCACCAAAGGCCATGACCTCCAAACCTGCAAAAAAGTAGAGCAGATGGCGGAGCTGCAGAAAGCTGAGTACGAGCGCCGCGATAAGGAGAGAGCCTAGGGAGGTGGCGGAGGATCCGGCAAGAAGCTTCCCGCCCGGGGAGGAAACCGCGGCAAGGCCAAGACGCGGCAAGGAGACAGGCCTCCCCGTGGCCGCGACAAGGACGAGGAGGAAGATGAAGATGATGAGATGGAGGAAGATGAGACTGAGGATCAAGAGTTTCAGAAGGCGACAGAGGTATTGTGCATCGACGGCGGCGCCTCCCTGCACACCTCGCACCGCCAACTCAAACAAAGGTGCGAAGTGAATGCAGCGAGCTGTCCGTCGAGGCGCCAGAGGCCTCGAAGTGGTCCAAGACGCCTCGCCTTCGACGTTGAGGATCACCCGACCGCATCATCGCGGTCGGGTGCTTATCGCTGTTGGTCTCACCAACGATCCGCAACCTCAAGGTCACGAAGATGTTGGTTGACGGCGGGGCCGGCCTGAACTTGATTTCTTCCGCAGTGCTCAAGAAGCTCCAGATTCCCGACAGCGAGCTTGAAGAGACTGGCACCTTCCAAGGAATAAAGCCGGGAAGGAGCCAGCCTAAGGGGAAGATCACATTGCCGGTGACGTTCGGCAGCGAGCTGAACTTCAGGACTGAGAGGGTCACATTCGACGTGGCTGATATTCCTTTGCCCTACAATGGGATACTCGGCCGACCCGCACTCGCCAAGTTCATGGCGGCCTCTCACCATGCATACAATGTGCTCAAAATGCCTGGCCCGATGAGCGTCATTTCTATCCAAGGCGACAAGAAGGATGCGCTCATCTGCGCTGACAAGATATACCGGGAAGCGGCTGCTGCGGCGAAGCGAGCCACTTGCCGCCGAAGCTCCCGGGAAGAAGAAGACCAAGTCCGCAAGGACAGCTCGTGCTCACTCCGCAAGCGATCTCCCGGAGCGCTGGCGCTGCCGCCGAGGACGCGCCATCGAGCTCCACCGCAGTGCAAAAGGCGAAGGTAGCTTCACCAGAGACCAAGAAGGTGGCCGCCAAGGAAGACGGCACTGGTGGTACCTTCACCATCAGTGCCACACTTGACCCTAAATAGGAAAGCGCGCTCGTTGCTTTCCTGCGGCGAATGTTGATGTGTTTGCATGGCAACCATCCGACATCCCCGGCGTTCCCAGGGAAGTAATCGAGCACCACCTTGCCGCCTCGCCCTCACGCACGCCCGTCAAACAAAAAGTCGAAAAGCAAGCGGTAGAGCGGCAAGAGTTCATAGCGAAGAAATCAGAAGTTGGAAGCAAAGGACTGCTCGGTGGAGTACTCCATCCGACGTGGCTAGCCAACCCAATGGTCGTACGCAAGGCGAATGGGAAGTGGAGGCTTTGCATTGACTTCACTGATGTTAACAAAGCTTGTCCCAAGGATCCATTTCCCTTGCCGCGCATTGACCAGATCATTGACTCCACGGCGGGATGCGATCTGCTTTCATTCCTTGATGCATACTCAGGATATCATCAAGTCTTCATGGCTGAAGAGGATGAAGAAAGACCGCATTCATTACTCCATGTGGCACGATCGCTTCGCACGGATGCCTTTCGGACTAAAGAATGCTGGCTCAACATTTGCGAGAGTAGTCAGTCATGCTTTTGAGCCACAACTGCACAGAAATGTGGAAGCTTACATGGATGACATAGTGGTCAAAAGCAAGGACAAAGAGACTTTGATCCAAGACTTGGACAAGACTTCCACAAATCTGCGCAAGATCAATCTCAAGTTGAATCCCGAGAAGTGTGTGTTTGGAGTTCCTTCCGGCAAGCTTCTCGGATTCTTTGTATCTCAGAGAGGGATTGAAGCCAATCCTGACAAAATCAAAGCAATTGAGCAGATCGAAGCACCGACCCGAGTCAAGGACGTGCGCAGACTTGCCGGCTGTGTTGCTGCTCTCAGTAGGTTTATCTCTAAGTCTGCTGAGCGTGCCCTGCCATTTTTCAAAATCTTGAAAAAGGCAGGTCCAATGAAATGGACCCTGGAAGCGGAGGCCGCACTGCAGGACTTGAAGAAATACCTATCCTCCACTCCAACACATGTCGCACCTAAGCCACAAGAGAAGTTGCCGCTATATCTAGCGGCAACCAATCGTGGTTAGTGCTGCGTTGGTTGCGGAGAGGGAGGCAGATGATGAGTCAAGAATCATGCAAGCGAGTCCAGCGACAACAAGGGGCTTCCCGACAAGTTCTCGCTCCGCAAGGATGGATCTGCGCTGCCGAAGAAAAACAGAAGAGGATGGTGCAGCGCCAGTTTACTTTGTCGGCCCTCCCGCAGGGGCTAGATCAAGGTACTCGTGTGCGGTTGCTTTTCGCCTACTCATGGCCTCGAGGAAGCTGCGCCATTACTTTCAAGCACATGAGATCACAAGAGTCACCGATTTCCGCTGAAGAGGATATTGCAAAATCCGGAAGCAACGGGTAGGATCGTCGAGTGGGCACTGGAATTGTCAAGCTTTGGCCTCAAGTTTGAAAGTACTTCAACTATTCAGAGCCGAGCATTGGCAGAATTCATAGCAGAATGGACGCCAACACCCAACGAAGAAACCCCAGGCAGGAGCATCCCCGTCGAGGAAGCTAGCAAAGAATGGATCATGTACTTTGATGGTGCCTTCTCGCTGCAAGGCGCCGGTGCGGGCGTACTACTCGTCGCACCCACCGGAGAGCACCTCAAGTACGTGGTCCAAATGCACTTCCCCAAGGAGCAAGCAACAAACAATACTGCAGAGTATGAAGGCTTGCTTGCCGGACTCAGGATAGCAGCAGAGCTTGGGATCAAGAAGCTTATTGTCAGAGGTGACTCGCAGCTTGTCATCCGTCAAGTTAACAAAGATTATCAGAGTCCATTGATGGAAGCATACATCGATGAAGTGAGGAAGTTAGAAGAGCATTTCGACGGCCTACAAATGGAACACGTTTCAAGAGCTCGTAATGACATCGGATGGCTCGTCAAGTGTGCTGCACTCAAGTTACCTGTGGAACCAGGTATTTTTGTGCTCAAGCTGACTCAGCCATCCGTAACACCATCAACAGGACTAAGCAAAAAGAGAAAGTTGGTCACTGGCGACTACTTTCCGGCACAGCTTCCCGGAACCGCCGCCAACAAGGTCCCCAGGATCAACACAGAAATTGCCGAGGAGCAGTCTGCTACGGCAAGCCCTAAGGTTTGTCTCATTGAAGCAGACGCTCCCGACAAGCTGTGCCCCGACACGCTTGCCGGGGGGCATCACGCTCCGGTAGAATCCCAGATTCTTGCCGTAGAAGCGGATGTTCCCGCAGCAGCATTTGCGCCTTTAGTCCTTGTCGTCGAGCCTCGTGTTCCGGCATGGGCACAAAGAATCGCCCATTTCCTTCAGACAGGGGAACTTCCCGAGGAACAAGAAGAGGCAGAGAGAGTAGCCCGGCAATCAAGTATGTACCAGTTTGTCGATGACGTACTGTACAGAAGAAGATTCAATGGAGTGAAATTAAAGTGCGTTTCCCGGGAAGATGGGCAGCAGCTGTTGGGAGAGGTACATGGAGGCATATGTGGTCACCACATTGGCGCAAGAGCACTTGCCAGCAAGGCTCTCCGGCAAGGCTTCTTCCGGCCGACAGCCCTCCAGGATGCAACTGCACAAGTAACCAAGTGTGAAGCATGCCAGTTCCACTCCAAACAGATTCACCAACCAGCTCAAGCTCTCCAAACAATCCCTTTGTCCTGGCCATTTTCGGTCTGGGGGCTCGACATCCTCGGCCCTTTTCCCCGAGTTGTCGGGGGCTTTGAGTACTTGTACGTTGCAATCGACAAGTTCACAAAGTGGCTCAAGTGGAACCAGTGAGGAAGGTGACAAGACAACAAGAATAAATTCTTCAGGTCAATTGTTTGCCGTTTCGGAATCCCAAACAGGATCATCACCGACAACGGCACACAATTCACGAGCCACACCTTCATGCAGTACGCCCAAGATCTTGGCACCAAGATTTGCTTTGCTTCCGTTGCTCACCCGAGAAGCAACGGTCAAGCGGAGAGGGCTAACGCCAAGCATCGCGGGCTCAAGACCGAACTTTCGAGAGGCTGCACAAGTGCGGAAGAAATTGATTGAGCAGCTGCCGTGGTTCTTGGTCGATCAGACGACGCCAAATCGAGCCACCGCCAGACACCCTTTGGTCTCGCTTCACGGAGCGAAGCAGTTCTCCCCACGGAACTCGTATACGGATCACCACGAGTGCTCGCTTATGATGAGCTTGAGCCCAGCAGAGGCGAGTACCTCCCCATCAAATTCCTCCCCATCAACTGGCGCCCTGGAGCTCGACGCCCAGGGGAGCTTGATATACACACCCGCCGCCTTCGTGTATACGCTGGGTTGGGGCTCCTCGAGCTCGGCGCCCGCGCCAAAGAGCGGAGGGATCAGCGGTCGGCACAAAGACTCCTGTGCTCCTGCGTCCTCCGGGCCGTCGGCGCGATCACCGGACCCCTCGCCGCCCCCTGTGCCGGCGGCCCCGGCGGCCTCCTCGCCAGTGGACTCCTCCACACCGGCCCCTTCCTCGGTGGCGGCGGCGTCATCAGTGTTGCCACGGCCGTCCCCCTCAACGGCGGCCTCGGCCTCCATCGGGTCCCTGTGGGGAATATCTCAAGGCAGGAAGAAAAGAGATAATCAACAACCGTAAGAAAATAAAGAGAGATCAGCAGGTTCCAAGGAAAGCCCACGACGAGGAAGCTCACTGCGCTGGACTCATGAACACGGGTTCCGCTGCCGGGCTCGCCGGTCTCGCCTTGCCGGGCTCCTCCTTGTCGGAGACGGCTCCCACATCGGGAGTCGGCCTCGATGGCGAGTGGAGGCCGACGACCTCTGCGGCCGAACTCCGCTGCTCCCGTGGGCCTGCTTTTCTCCTCAGATATAAAAGGGCCAACGATCAAGATGTTGGCTGAGGAAGAAACGACCTTGCACCCCCCATGACGAAGGATGAATCAAGACGCCACGCCGAGGGTCAGGCTGGGGCTGTTGCAGGAGAAGGGACTGGTCCGCAAAATGGTCTCAGACGTATCTTCTGCTACCACGGCAGGATCGTCTTCGACGTCGACCATGGGGACCTTGGCCCTCTTCGCCGCTCTCTGCACCAAAGTCCTAGTACAAGACAGAAGTTTGGAGAAGGGCGGATTAGATACAAGACAAGCAATAATAAAGATTGAGAGAAGGACAAACACGGCGCGAAGAAAGCCTTACTCTCCCTCCTCCTCCTCCTCCTCCTCCTCGTCGGAGCTCAGCGCGGAGAGGTCGAACTCCGGCACCCTCTCGACACGACGTGGTGGAGGGGTGGGCTCCCTCCGGCGCTTGCCAAGGACTACGGCAGGGTCAGGCGTGGCGGCCCGGGAAGACCCCGCCTCGGTTGCCGGCGCTGCTCGATCCGCTGCGCTGCGGCACCCGCCATGTAGAACGTGTCCCACGGCGCCCGCGCTGCTGCGGGCGGCCTGTTCCCGCCAGCCACCGACCCGACGGAGGCGCCTTCTCGACAGAATTGGGGCTGCGCAGGCTCCGCCGCAGCTGGTCGCCTCAAGACGGCTGGCCGCCGCGCCCTCGGCGGACTCGCCTGCTCGCCTCGACCTCCCTTTGCCTTCGCTTTCCCGGCTAAGCGCTTCCCGGCGGCAAGGCTTGCCGCCGCTGCAGCGTCTGCCTCCGCCAACAGAATCGAACTTCGCCACGCGGCGTCGCTGGCGGCCTCTTCGCCCGGCTAGCAATATACGCTAGCTCTTCGCAGTGGTGGCGCTGGTGAGAAGTTTCGCCATCGAGTTGATCGCCTCCCGGCAAGTTGTCAAAGAATTGTCGCACGACCTCGCAGCAGTGCTCTATCCATTCGCGCTTATCCCATGCGAATCACACTCGCATCATCGCAGATGCGATCGCTACCGGGAATTATTGCACAAAGGGACGACACCCCGCGCCAACTGGAACCACTCTGGATGATTGGGATCATGCTTGAACATTTCCCTCAACATCGCGCCGAGCTCCATGACCGTGAAGTTGAAGTTGAGGCATGGGCGCAGCCTCATGAAATCTGCCGGGCCGCTGAACTGCCAGGCAGGCCGCCCCCTCGCTTGCAGAGGGGCGATACGGCGACGAAGGAAATCCGCGCCAACCGCCCCTGTGGTGAGCCCGGCATGCCTGAGCCGGAGGATTCGGGTGGTGGCGATCGACAGCTTGGCGTCGTCCGGCGACAAAGCGCTCCAGTCGTTGCCGTGCACCACCCGAGCCTTGCGCAGCTCGGTGAACGACGGCGGGTTGTCCTCACAGATCCAACACCACTCCGCCCTCCACTCATCCCACTTGCTGCGGAGTTCGCCCGACAAGTACACTTCCTTCATACCCATCCGGGAGGTCCAGGCTATTCCGCCGGCCAGCGGCTCCCCTTTTTCGGCCCGAGGGGAGAAGTAATGACGGAAGAGGGCCACGTTGGGGAGGATGCCAACGAAGTTCTCGCAGAGATGTGCGAAAACCACCATTGTCAGAACGGCGTTGGGGGTAAAGTCAAGCAGATGAAACCCGTAGGTGTTCGCGATATCGCAAAAGAAATCGGAAAAGGTGGGCAAAGCCCGCAGAGAAGAACACAGGAAGAAGTAGTACCCCCTGGGGCACTTCTTCGATTTGGAGGCCTCCGCGGAAATCACCGGCGTGCGCGGATGCGCACGCGTTTCCGTCAACCAAAAAAGGTAAAACTCCGCCCGCAACGCCCGAGTAAGCTCGGGGAAAGAGCACTGCTTCTGCGCAGCGCCGAGCTCCATCGCCTCGGCCGATTTCGCGGCCTTCGCAGCCTTCGCGGCCTTCGTAGCCTTCCCGGTTTTCGGAGCCATGACGGGGGAGATGAAGGCGACGACGGCGACGGGCGGCGGAGTGTTGTTTTCCTCTCGATCCGGGAGACGAGGGGGGGACAGCGGAGCTTTCGGAGGAAGGAACTGCGAGTAGCAGAAGTGGGGGAACGGCCCCGGTCCCCCTGCTTATAAACAGGAGATGCGAGCATTACGCATTTCCTGGAATTAAGTATTCACCCACGTCTCCCACGACGCCGCAATCGACGCTGCGCTGCAGCAGAGAGCGGTGGGTGCGGAGCCCGTTGTCAGTCGCGGACCTGTGCCACGGTGCCTGCAGACGCCTTGGGCCTGGCCCAACAACGCCGCACCGTATGGCCCAGGCCCGGGGCTCTGCCGGTGTATTAAAGTAGGGGGCACCTTAGTACCCGAACATGTGCACGGGCAGTCGTAGCACCCCGCGGCGAGGCTCGCCTGTCGTCCGGCAAGGCTCCCCACCACTCCTTATCACTGCCATTCAAGAACAAAGTACCAGCCAAGAATACGAAGGCCCCGCAAGAGGAGCTTGCCGAGGGCTAACCATGGCATCATCAGAAAACTTGCAAGCGCTGCGCCGCCGCGGCAAGATCCAAGGCGGCAAGCTTGCCGCACAACAAAAGGACCGCGGCAAGGCACTTGCCGCGGCAAGGCTGCCACCCAACTCCAGCGCATCCAGTGACGCGTCATCACCAAGCCATCCCAAGAGCGCGTTCCGAGATACTGCGCAACCATGCAGAGCGAGGTGGCAAACGGAGCTGACAAAGGCGCCATCGTAGCACCCGGAGGCTCACTTAACGGTCACTCCACCTGCACTGTTGGGCGACCGGACGGGCATTTAATGCCCTTGTCCCCTGCCGTCAGAGTTAGGTAGGGGCATTGTTGTGCACTGTTGTACCAACCTGCGCTTTTATGTTTCTACCCCCTCTTCCTACGCTGCCACATGTGGGTACCCCCTTCAGACTATAAAAGGGAGGCCCGTGCGCACGTAGAAGGGGTTCGGTCCATTCGACACCCACAGCTCCCCCTTTCGCTCGCACGCTCGAGCTAGATCAAATAACAACACAGAGCAGCAGTAGGGGTGTTATCTCTCCGGAGAGCCCCGAAGCTGGGTAAAGATTGCCTGCCTCCCAGCACAGGCGCCGGACCTCGATCTGCTCACATGCCCTCACTCCCCGCTAAACCGTAAGGGGCCCCTGTGCCCCATAGGTGCTCGGAGGCGCCAGCGAGCCCCCCGACATCCAGCACCTCATCGGTGAAACATAGTGGGTGTGCGGCGCCCCTGTATTTGTGTGTGCCGCTATCATCGGACACTTGACGTGTTGCCTTGCTTCTTGGGGCCTTCTCCTTTGGCCCGTAGATGGACCTGGCTGGGCCATCTATCCTTCCAAGTTCATTGGTTGATTTATGTATGGCACCGCTGTCAGAATTTGGCCTGTCATCTAGCCGTCTATCCAACCAGGCAGCCCCTTTATTTTTGGACAGTGGAGGCTCTATGGCTTCCTCGTCGAATTCCGGTAGCAGCTTGCGCTTCGGGTAGCTCTTTGATTGGTGGCCATTACCGTACTTATCTGCAGTTTTGAGCACTTTGCTCCATCTCATTCTGAGTGTGTCTTCCACTGTTTTGAGCCTCCGCTTTTCCTTCTTCAGCTTCTTGCAGATCGACGAGTCTTTTTCCGGGGTTCTTGCTCTCCGCGGCGTGTCCGCATGAGGTCGTCCGGACTGTTGTTTTCACCGGTCTGGACTGATTATCGACTCGCCATGTTCGGACGGTTGCTTATTTGCATGTTCGTCTTCCACTTGTGAGCCCTGCCAGACAAGGGCTCCTTGGGAGTGTTGTTGTTGTCGAGGCGGATTTAGGGCGCGCTGCGCCGCCGCTTTGGTCGCTTATCGGTGGGGTCATCTTCGCCGCGCCCGCTGGTCCTCGTATCGCTCTCCTTTGGGGTGTCCACCATATATATGTCGATGACGAGGTGGTCTTCCAGCGCCCTGTAGGCGCTGGTTCTGTTCGCCTCCGCATCGCCGCCCATAGCGCCGATGTCGCCGGAGTCGTAGTCTAGCATGTCGGTTAGATCATCGACGGTGGCTACAAAGTGGGTGGTGGGTGGGCTCAATTTCTCCGCTGTCTGCATTTCAACCATCCTCGCCATAGTCCGCCAGACTCTCCGATAACGAGAGATGCTTTAGTGAATTCAGGATATCGCCAAAAGGCGAGTATTGAAAGATGTCCGCGTGGTGAATTCCATAACCGTGCCCAATCCGGATCGATTGGTAGGGCGCGGAGGTTTGGAGTCCGCGAGGAGACCGCGCCGGAATCACGAATTTCGTGGGGGACAAGATTAGTGTTCGCCCATCGCCGTGGATATTGAAGCCCCAGACGGCGCCTATCCACCGCCTCGATCCGGGCGATCGGCTCCGCTAATGGCAAGCGGATTCGGTGCGCCACCGTGGCACCGCTCGCGGCGAGCTAGATCATGCCCATCGTCACAAAGGCGGCGCGCTTGGCTGTGGCTCGAGTCCGTCAAGATCAAGTCTCCACGGACATCGGCCGTGAAGTTCAAGCTTCCGAATCGACTCGACGGCCAGGGCGAAGCTTCGATCCGCTTCCAGATGGCCAAGTGAATTGCCCGCAGGCAAAGCCGCCGAATCTGAAGATCTGTCCGGGAGAAAAGTCTCACCTCGACAGCGTTGTTGGTTGAAGATGCCATCAAGCCTACCGTGAGGACACAGAGGAACTCTCAATGAAATCACCAATGTCGGTGTCAAACCGCGGATCTCGGTAGGGGGTCCCGAATCTGTGCGTCTAGGCGGATGGTAACAGAGACGAGGGACACGATGTTTTTACCTGTGTTCGGGCCCTCTCGATGGAGGTAAAACCCTACGCCCCGCTTGATTAATATTGATGATATGGGTAGTACAAGAGTGGATCTACCACGAGATCAAGGAGGCTAAACCCTAGAAGCTAGCCTATGGTATGATTGTTGTAATGTATGTTGTCCTACGGACTAAAGCCCTCCGGTTTATATAGACACCGGAGGAGGCTAGGATTACACAGAGTCGGTTATAATGGTAGGAGATCTACATATCCGTATTGCCAAGCTTGCCTTCCACGCCAAGGAAAGTCCCATCCGGACACGGGACGGAGTCTTCAATCTTGTATCTTCGTAGTCTTGGAGTCTGGCGGATAATGATAGTCCGGTTGTCCGGACACCCCCTAGTCCAGTACTCCCTCAGGCCTCATATGGGCCGAAAGACGTCATGGGCCATACATGGTCCGGATGTTAAAATGGGCTGGAATTATATTGGATGGCAAAAATGACACTACTAGGCCTAATTCGGATAGGTCGTAACGGTCCCTGGGTTAGCGGGCTGCAAATGGGCTATATGCAAACAGGCCGTTGACACGCTTTCCGTGGGCCGGCCCGCCACCTCTTGACCCAAGTCAAATGGGCCGGCCTTTTCACATGAATGGGCCTCTATTGGGCCATGCCACGTGTCGACGTATCATAGGCGCCTTCGGTCCAATGAGTGGATGACATCTATCCCAACGGTGAGCCGACACGTGTTTCCTCCAACCAATGATGATTTTACATGTGCAAAATCCCCATTGGTCGGGGCTGTTAACGGGTTATCGGATCCAAAACCGGACCCGATAGCTTAACGGCGTTCCGTTACGGTGGATGCCATGTGTCGGTCACCCTTGACGAAAGAACTTCTATGACGCACGATTTATCGTTATGGAAGTGGACACTTCCATGATGATAATTTTGGTAATGTCATGGAACACTTCTATGACATCACATGTATGACTATCTTGATTCTGTCATAAAATCATCATGGATGTACGTGCATGACAGAAAACATGACCTACTGTGACAAACACGTATCATCATGGAAGTGTATTTTTTGTAGCGTATCCCCATTGCTGCACAGAAGAATTACGTCCTTGAAGCACCGCTAGGTGCAAGGCCTGCTGCAGGAGCAGATGCTGATGTTATGAATATCTGGCAAGCTCAATCTGATGATTGATGTCTACTACACAACCTTCTTCTTGTAGACGTTGTTGGGCCTCCAAGTGTAGATGTTTGTAGGATAGTAGCAAATTTCCCTCAAGTGGATGACCTAACGCTTATCAATCTGTGGGAGGTGTGGGATGAATATGGTCTCCCTCGAACAACCCTTCAACCAAATAACAAAGAGTCTCTTGTGTCCCCAACATACCCAATACAATGGTAAATTGTATAGGTGCACTAATTTGGTGAAGAGATGGTGATACAAGTGCAATATGGATGGTAGATATGGGTTTTTGTAATCTGAAAATATAAAAATGGCAAGGTAGCAAGCGATAAAAGTGAGCAAAAATGGTATTGCAATGCTAGGAAACAAGGCCTAGGGTTCATACTTCACTAGTGCAAGTTCTCTCAACAATAATAACATAATTGGATCATATAACTATCCCTCAACGTGTAACAAAGAGTCACTCCAAAGTCACTAATAGCGGATAACAAACGAAGAGACTATTGTAGGGTATGAAACCACCTCAAAGTTATTCTTTTCGATCAATCCATTGGGCTATTCCTATAAGTGTCACAAACAGCCCTAGAGTTCGTAGTAAAATAACAGTTTAAGACACACATCAACCAAAACCCTAATATCACCTAGATACTCCAATGTCACCTCAAGTATCCACGGGTTTGATTATACGATATGCATCACACAATCTCAGATTCATCTATTCAACCAACACAAAGAACTTCATAGAGTGCCCAAAAGTTTCTACCGGAGAGTCAAGACGAAAACGTGTGCCAACCACTATGCATAGATTCCCAAGGTCACAGAACCCGCAAGTTGATCACCAAAACATACATCAAGTGAATCAATAGAATACCCCATTGTCACCATGGGTATCCCAAGCAAGACATACATCAAGTGTTCTCAAATCCTTAAAGACTCAATCCAATAAGATAACTTCAAAGGGAAAACTCAATCCATTACAAGGAGATAGAGGGGGAGAAACATCATAAGATCCAACTATAATAGCAAAGCTCGCGGTACATCAAGATCGTGTCATATCAAGAACACGAGAGAGAGAGAGAGAGAGAGAGAGATCAAACACATAGCTACTAGTACATACCCTCAGCCCCGAGGGTGAATTACTCCCTCCTCGTCATGGAGAGCGCGGGGTGACGGAACAGGGTCCCGATTGGTTTTTGGTGGCTACAGAGGCCTGCGGCGGTGGAACTCCTGATCTAGGTTATGTTCTGGAGGTTGGGGATTTATAGGATAGGTTGGCGTCGAGAACAAGTCAGGGGGCCCCACGGAGAGTCCACGAGGCAGGGGCGCCCTAGGGGGCGCGCCCTCCACCCCATGGGGCCCACAGGACTCCCCTCCGGTAACTCTTCGTTCCAGTATTTTTTATATTTTCCAGAAAAAATCTCCTTTGATTTTCAGCGCATTCCGAGAACTTTCTGCAAAAAAAAGAACACCACGGTAGTTCTGCTGAAAATAGCGTCAGTCCAGGTTAGTTCTAATCTAATCATACCAAAGTCATGTAAAAAAATTGTAAACATGGCATGAATACATCAAAAATTATAGATACGTTGGAGAGGTATCAAGCATCCCCAAGCTTAATTCTTGCTCGTCCTCGAGTAGGTAAATGATAAAAACAAAAAATTTGATGTGGAATGCTACCTAACGTATTTATCAATGTAATCTTCTCTATTATGGCAAGAATATTCAGATCCATAAGATTCAAAACAAAAGTTTAATATTGACATAAAAACAATAATACTTCAGGCATACTAACAAAGCAATCATGTCTTCTCAAAATAACATGGCCAAAGAAAGCTATCCCTACAAAATCATATAGTCTGGCTATGTTCTATCTTCATCACACAAAATATTTAAATCATGCACAATACCAATGACAAGCTAAGCAATTGTTTCATACTTTTGATGCTCTCAAACTTTTTCAATCTTCACGCAATACATGAGCGTGAGCCATGGATATAGCACTATAGGTGGAATAGAATGGTAGTTGTGGAGAAGATAAAATGGAGAAGATAGTCTCACATAAACTAGGCGTATCAACGGGCTATGGAGATGCCCATCGATATATATTAATGTGAGTGAGTAGGGATTGCCATGCAACGGATCCCCTAGAGCTATAAGTGTATGAAAGCTCAAAAAGAAACTAAGTGGGTGTGCATCCAACTTGCTTGCTCACGAAGACCTAGGGAATTTTGAGGAAGCCCATTATTGGAATATACAAGCCAAGTTCTTATAATGAAAAATTCCCACTAGTATATGAAAGTGACAACATAGGAGACTCTCTATCATGAAGATCGTGGTGCTACTTAGAAGCACAAGTGTGGTAAAAGGATAGTAGCATTGCCCCTTCTCTCTTTTTCTCTCATTTTTTTTGTTTTTTTTGTTTTGGGCCTTCTATTTTTTTGGCCTCTTTTTTTTCGTCCGGAGTCTCATCCTGACTTTTGGGGGAATCATAGTCTCCATTGTCCTTTCCTCACTGGGACAATGCTCTAATAATGATGATCATCACACTTCTATTTACTTACAACTCAAGAATTACAACTCGATACTTAGAACAAAATATGACTCTATATGAATGCCTCCGGCGGTGTACCGGAATGTGCAATGAATCAAGAGTGACATGTATGAAAGAAATATGAATGGTGGCTTTGCCACAAATACGATGTCAACTACATGATCATGCAAAGCAATATGACAATGATGAAACGTGTCATAATAAACGGAACAGTGGAAAGTTGCATGGCAATATATCTCGGAATGGCTATGGAAATGCCATAATATGTAGGTATGGTGGCTGTTTTGAGGAAGGTAATGGTGGGTGTTATGGTACCGGCGAAAGTTGTGCGGCACAAGAGAGGCTAGCAATGGTGGAAGGTTGGGAGTGCGTATAATCCATGGACTCAACATTAGTCATAAAGAACTCATATACTTATTGCAAAAATCTACAGGTCATCAAAACAAAGTACTACGCGCATGCTCCTAGGGCGATAGATTGGTAGGAAAAGACCATCGCTCGTCCCCAACCACCACTCATAAGGAAGACAATCAATAAATAAATCATGCTCTAACTTCTTCACATAACGGTTCACCATACGTGCATGCTACGGGAATCACAAACTTTAACCCAAGTATCTCTCAAATTCACAACTACTATACTAGCATGACTCTAATATCACCATCTTCATATCTCTAAACAATCATAAAGAACCAAACTTCTCATAGTACTCAATGCACTTTATATGAAAGTTTTTATTATATCCCTGTTGGATGCCCATCATATTAGGACTAATTTTATAACCAAAGCAAATTACCATGCTGTTCTAAAAGACTCTCAAAATAATATAAGTGAAGCATGAGAGTTCATCTATTTCTTCAAAATAAAACCACCGCCGTGCTCTAAAAAGATATAAGTGAAGCACTAGAGCAAATGACAAACTACTCCAAAAGATATATGTGAAGGTCAATTAGTAGTCGAATAATTGTGCAACTATGTGAAGACTCTCTAACATTTAAGAACTTCAGACCTTGGGATATTATTCAAACAGCAAGCAAAACAAAATAAAATGACATGACGCTCCAAGCAAAACACATATCATGTGGTGATTAAAAATATAGCTCCAAGTAAAGTTACCGATGAATGAAGACGAAAGAGGGGATGCCATCCGGGGCATCCCTAAGCTTAGGATCTTGGTTGTCCTTGAATATTACCTTGGGGTGCCTTGGGCATCCCCAAGCTTAGGCTCTTGCCACTCCTTATTCCATAGTCCATCGAATCTTTACCCAAAACTTGAAAACTTCACAACACAAAACTCAACAGAAAACTCGTAAGCTCCGTTAGTATAAGAAAATAAATCACCACTTTTAAATTCATATTGGTGAAATATCTATTGTATTCCAACTTCTCTATGGTTCATACCCTCGGATACTACTCATAGATTCATCAAAATAAGCGAACAACACATAGAAAACAGAATCTGTCAAAAACAGAACAATCTGTAGTAATATGTAACTCCACAAATTCTGAAATAAATTGGTGGACGTGAGTAATTTGTCTATTAATCTTCTGCAAAAAGAATCAACTTAAAAGAACTCTTCTGTTAAAAATGAAAATCATTCTTGTGAGTGCAAAGATTCTCTTTTTTTACGGCAAGATCGCATTAACTTTCACCCAAGTCTTCCCAAAGGTTCTACTTGGCACTTTATTGAAACAAAAGCTATTAAGCATGATTACTATAGTATCTTAATCATGTGGACACACAAAAACAGTAGGGGTAAATATTTGGTTGTCTCCCAACAAGCGCTTTTCTTTAATGCCTTTTTAGCTAGGCATGATGATGACAATGATGCTCACATAAAAGATAAGAATTGAAACAAACGGGAGCATCATGAAGAATATGACTAGCACATTTAAGCCTAACCCACTTCCTATGCATAGGGATTTTGTGAGAAAACAATTTAAGAGAAAAAGAATCAACAAGCATAGGAAGGTGAAACAAGCATAACTTCAATATTTTCAACACATAGAGAGGAAACTTGATATTATTGCAATTCCTACAAGCATATGTTCCTCCCTCATAATAATTTTCAGTAGCATCATGAATGAATTCAACAATATAACTATCACATAAAGCATTGTTTTCATGATGCACAAGCATAGAATTCTTATTACTCTCCACATAAGCAAATTTCTTCTCATGAATAGTAGGGGGAGCAAACTCAACAAAATAACTATCGTGTGAGGCATAATCCAATGGAAAATTAAAATCAAGATGACAAGTTTCATAGTTATCATTATTCTTTATAGCATACATGACATCATAATAATCATCATAGATAGCAACTTTGTCATCATAATCAATTGGAACCTCTTCTGAAATGGTGGATTCATCACTAAATAAAGTCATGACCTCTCCAAATCCACTTTCATAATTATCACAATAAGATTCAACACCCTCCAAAATAGTGGGATCATTACTTCCTAAAGTTGACACTCTTCCAAACCCACGTTCATCAATGTAATCATCATAAATAGGAGGCATGCTATCATTAAAATGAATATTCTCATCAAAACTTGGGGGACTAAAAATCTCATCTTCAACAAACATAGAATCCCCAAGCTTGGGCCTTTGCATATCATTAGCATCATAGATATTCAAGGAATTCATACCAACAACATTGCAATCATGCTCATCATTCAAATATTTAGTGCCAAACAATTTATTTACTTGTTCCTCTAGCACTTGAGCACAATTTTCCTTTCCATCATTTTCACGAAAGGCATTAAAAAGATGAAGCATATGAGGCAACCTAAATTCATTTTTTTGTAGTTTTCTTTTATAAACTAAACTAGTATAAAACAAGAAACTAAAATATTCGATTGCAAGTTCTAAAGATATACCTTCAAGCACTAACCTCCCCAGCAACGGTGCCAGAAAAGATCTTGATGTCTACTACGCAACATTCTTCTTGTAAACGTTGTTGGGCCTCCAAGTGCAGAGGTTTGTAGGACAGTAACAAATTTCCCTCATGTGGATGACCTAAGGTTTATCAATCCGTGGGAGGCGTAGGATGAAGATGGTCTCTCTCAAACAATCCTGCAACCAAATAACAAAGAGTCTCTTGTGTCCCCAACACACCCAATAAAATGGTAAATTGTATAGGTGCAGTAGTTCGGCGAAGAGATGGTGATACAAGTGCAATATGGATGGTAGATATAGGTTTTTGTAATCTGAAAATATAAAAACAGCAAGGTACCAAGTAACAAAAGTCAGCGAAAATGCTATTGCAATGCTTCGAATCAAGGCCTATGGTTCATACTTTCACTAGTGCAAGTTCTCTCAACAATGATAACATAACTGGATCATATAATAATCCCTCAACGTGCAACAAAGAGCGACTCCAAAGTCACTAATAGCGGAGAACAAACAAGAGACTATTGTAGGGAACGAAACCACCTCAAAGTTATTCTTTTCGATCAATCCATTGGGCTATTCCTATAAGTGTCACAAACAGCCCTAGAGTTCGTAGTAAAATAACACCTTAAGACACACATCAACCAAAACCGTAATGTCACCTAGATACTCCAATGTCACCCCAAGTATCCGCAGGTTTGATTATACGATATGCATCACACAATCTCAGATTCATCTATTCTACCAACACAAGGAACTTCAAAGAGTGCCCCAGAGTTTCTACCGGAGAGTCAAGACGAAAACTTGTGCCAACCCCTATGCATAGATTCCCAAGGTCGCGGAACCCACAAGTTGATCACCAAAACATACATCAAGTGAATCAATAGAATACCCCATTGTCACCACAGGTATCCCACGCAATACATACATCAAGTGTTCTCAAATCCTTAAAGACTCAATCTGATAAGATAACTTCAAAGGGAAAACTCAATCCATTAGAAGGAGATATAGGGGGAGAAACATCATAAGTTCCAACTATAATAGCAAAGCTCGCGGTACATCAAGATCGTGCCATATCAAGAACACGAGAGAGAGAGAGAGAGAGAGAGAGAGAGAGAGAGGGATCGAAAACATAGCTACTAGTACATACCCTCAGCCCCGAGGGTGAACTACTCCCTCCTTGTCATGGAGAGCGTCAGGATGATGAATATGGCCATCAGAGATGGACCCCTCCTCCGGCAGGGTGCCGGAACAGGGTCCCAATTGGTTTTTGGTGGTTACAGAGGCTTGCTGCAGCGGAACTCCCGATCTAGGTTATGTTCTGGAGGTTTGGGGATTTATAGGAGAGGTTGGCGTCAAGAACAAATCAGGGGGTCCCACGGGGAGTCCACGAGGCAGGGGCGCGCCCTAGGGGGCGCCCTCCACCCTTGTGGGTCCCACGGGACTCCCCTCCGGTAACCCTTCGTTCCAGTATTTTTTATATTTTCCAGCAAAAATCTCTGATGATTTTCAGCGCATTCTGAGAACTTTTATTTCTGCACAAAAACAACACCACGGTAGTTCTGCTAAAAACAGCGTCAGTCCAGGTTAGTTCTAATCAAATCATACCAAAATCATGTAAAAATATTGTAAACATGGCATTAATACATCAAAAATTATAGATACGTTGGAGACATATCAATGACTACTCGATAGTTCAGTGTGCCATGCTTTACGGCTTAGAATCGGGACTTCAAAGACATTATGAACGTCATGGAGCATATGAGATGTTCCAAGAGTTGAAGTTAATATTTCAAGAAAATGCCCGAGTTGAGAGATATGAAGTCTCCAACAAGTTCTATAGCTGTGAGATGGAGGAGAATAGTTCTGTCAGTGAACACATACTTAGAATGTTTGGGTACCATAACCACTTGACTCAGCTGGGAGTTAATCTTCCTGATGATAGTGTCATTGACAGAGTTCTTCAATCACTACCTCCAAGCTATAAAGGCTTCATGATGAACTATAATATGCAAGGGATGGGAAAGACAATTCCCGAGCTCTTCGCAATGCTAAAGGCAGCGGAGGTAGAAATCAAGAAGGAGCATCAAGTGTTGATGGTTAACAAGACCACTAGTTTCAAGAAAAAGGGCAAAGGGAAGAAGAAGGGGAACTTCAAGAAGAACAGCAAGCAAGTTGCTACTCAAGAGAAGAAACCCAAGTCTGGACGTAAGCCTGAAACTGAGTGCTTCTACTGCAAAGGAACTGGTCACTGGAAGCGGAACTGCCCCAAGTATTTGGCGGATAATAAGGATGGCAAAGTGGAAGGTATATTTGATATACATGTTATTGATGTGTACCTTACTAATTCTCGTAGTAGCGCCTGAGTATTTGATATTGGTTCTATTGCTCATATTTGCAACTCGAAAGATTAGGTAAGGACGAGGTGACGATGCGCGTCGGAAATGGTTCCAAAGTCGAGGTGATCCCCCTCAGCACGCTACCTCTACATCTACCTTCGGGATTAGTTTTAGACCTGATTAATTGTTATTTGGTGCCAGTGTTGAGCATTAACATCATATCTGGATCTTGTTTGATACGAGATGGTTATTCATTTAAATTAGAGAATAATGGTTGTTCTATTTATATGAGTAATATCTTTTATGTTCATGCACCCTTGATGAGTGGTCTATTTTTGTTGAATCTTGATCGTAGTGATACACATATTCATAATATTGAAGCCAAAAGATGGAAAGTTAGTAATGATAGTCCAACTTATTTGTGGCACTGCAGTTTAGGTCATATTGGTATAAAGCACATGAAGAAACTCCATGCTGATGGGCTTTTGAAATCACTTGATGCTTGTGAACCATGCCTCATGGGCAAGATGACTAAGACTCCGTTCTCCGAAACAATGGAGCAAGCCACTGACTTATTGGAAATAATACATACCGATGTATGTGGTCTGATAGTGTTGAGTCTCACGGCGTGTATCGTTATTTTCTGACCTTCACAGATGATTTGAGCAGATATGGGTATATCTACTTAATGAAACGTAAGTCTGAAACATTTGAAAAGTTCAAAGAATTTCAGAGTGAAGTGGAAAATCATCGTAACAAGAAAATAAAGTTTTTACGATCTGATCGCGGAGGCGAATATTTGAGTTACGTGTTTGGTCTTCATTTGAAACAATGTGGAATAGTTTCGCAACTCACGCCACCTGGAACACCACAGCGTAATGGTGTGTTCGAACATCATAACCGTACTTTATTAGATATGGTGCGATCTATGATGTCTCTTACTGATTTGCTGCTATCGTTTTGGGGTTATGCTTTAGAGACGGCCGCATTCACGTTAAATATGGCAATCTAAATCCGTTGAGATGACACCATATGAACTGTGGTTTGGCAAGAAACCTAAGCTATCGTTTCTTAAAGTTTGGGATTGCGATGCTTATGTGAAAAAGTTTCAACCTGATAAGCTCAAACCCAAATCGGAGAAACGCGTCTTCACAGGATACCCAAAAGAAATTGTTCGGTACGCCTTCTGTCACAGATCCGAAGGCAAGATATTCGTTGCTAAAAATGGATCCTTTCTAGAGAAGGAGTTTCTCTCGAAAGAAGTGAGTGGGAGGAAAGTAGAACTTGATGAGGTAATTGTACCTTCTCCCGAATTGGAAAGTAGTTCAGCACAGAAATCAGTTCCAGCGATTCCTACACCAATTAGTGAAGAAGCTAATGATGATGATCATGAAACTTAATATCAAGTTACTTCCAAACCTTGTAGGTCAACCAGAGTATGGTCCGCACCAGAGTGGTACAGTAATCCTATTCTGGAAGTCATGTTACAGACCATGATGAACCTACAAACTATGAGGAAGCGATGATGAGCCCAGATTCTGCAAAATGGCTTGAAGCCATAAAATCTGAGATGGGATCCATGTATGAGAACAAAGTGTGGACTTTGGTGGACTTGCCCGATGATCGGCAAGCCATAGAAAATAAATGGATCTTCAAGAAGAAGACAGACTCTGACGGTAATGTTACTGTTTACAAAGCTTGACTTGTTGTGAAAGGTTGACTATGATGAGACCTTCTCACCCGTAGCGATGCATATGTCTGTCCAAATCATGTTAGCAATTGTCGCGTTTTATGATTATGAAATTTGGCAAATGGATGTCAAAACTGCATTCCTTAATGGATTTCTTAAAGAAGAGTGTATATGATGCAACCAGAAGGTTTTGTCGATCCAAAAGGTGCTAACAAAGTGTGCAAGCTCCAGAGATCCATTTATGGACTGGTGCAAGCCTCTCAGAGTTGGAATAAAGGCTTTAATAATGTGATCAAAACATATGGATTTATACAGACTTTTGGAGAAGCATGTATTTACAAGAAAGTGAGTGGGAGCTCTGTAGCATTTCTAATATAATATGTGCATGACATATTGTTGATTGGAAATAATACAGAATTTTTGTATAGCATAAAAGGATACTTGAATAAGAATTTTTCAATGAAATACCTCGGTGAAGCTGCTTATATATTGGGCATCAAGATCTATAGAGATAGATCAAGACGCTTAATTGGACTTTCACAAAGCACATACCTTGAGAAAGATTTGAAGAAGTTCAAAATGGATCAGTCAAAGAAAGGATTCTTGCCTGTGTTACAAGGTGTGAAGTTGAGTCAGACTCAATGCCCGACCACTGCAGAAGATAGAGAGAAAATGGAAGTCATTCCTTATGCCTCAGCCATTGGTTCTATCATGTATGCAATGTTGTGTACCAGACCTGATGTGTGCCTTGTTATAAGTTTATCAGGGAGATATCAAAGTAATCCATGAGTGGATTACTGGACAGCGGTCAAGAACATCCTGAAATACCTGAAAAGGACTAAGGATATGTTTCTCGTTTATGGTGGTGACAAAGAGCTTGTCGTAAATGGTTACGTCGATGCACGCTTTGACACTGATCCGGATGACTCTAAGTCGCAAACCGGATACATATTTATATTGAATGGTGGAGCTGTCAGTTGGTGCAATTCCAAGCACAGCGTCGTGTGGGATCTACGTGTGAAGCGGAGTACATAGCTGCTTCAGAAGTAGCAATGAAGGTGTTTGGATGAAGGAGTTCATATCCGATCTAGGTGTAATACCTAGTGCATCGGGTCCAATGTAAATCTTTTGTGACAACACTGGAGCAATTGCCTTGGCGAAGCAATCCAGATTTCACAAAAGAACCAAACACATAAAGAGACGCTTCAACTCCATCTGCGATCCAGTCAAGGAGGGAGACATAGAGATTTGCAAGATACATACGGATCTAAATGATGCAGACCCGTTGACTAAGCCTCTTCCACAAGAAAAACATGATCGGCACCAAGACTCCATTGGTGTTAGAATCATTACTATGTAATCTAGATTATTGACTCTAGTGCAAGTGGGAGACTGAAGGAAATATGCCCTGGAGGCAATAATAAAGTTGTTATTTATATTTCCTTATATCATGATAAATTTTTATTATTCATGCTAGAATTGTATTAACCAGAAACTTAGTACATGTGTGAATACATAGACAAAACAGAGTGTCCCTAGTATGCATCTACTTGACTAGCTCGTTAATCAAATATGGTTATGTTTCCTAACCATAAACATGTGTTGTCATTTGATGAACAGGATCACATCATTAGAGAATGATGTGATGGACAAGACCCATCCGTTACCTTAGCATAATGATCGTTAAGTTTTATTGCTATTGCTTTATTCATGACTTATACATGTTACTTTGACTATGAGATTATGCAATTCCTGAATACCAGAGGAACACCTTGTGTGCTATCAAATGTCACAACGTAACTGGGTGATTATAAAGATGCTCTACAGGTGTCTTCGAAGGTGTTTGTTGGGTTGGCATAGATCGAGATTAGGATTTGTCACTCCATGTATCGGAGAGGTATCTTTGGGCCCTCTCGGTAATGCACATCACAATAAGCCTTCCAAGCAATGTGAATAATGAGATAGTTACGGGATGATGCATTGCGGAACAACTAAAGAGACTTGCTGATAACGAGATTGAACAAGGTATGAATATACCGACGATCAAATCTCGGACAAGTAACATACCGACCACAAAAGGAACAACATATGTTGTTATGCGGTTTGACCGATAAATATCTTCGTAGAATATGTAGGAACCAATATGAGCATCCAGGTTCCGCTATTGGTTCTTGATCGGAGATGTTACTCGATCATGTCTGCATAGTTCTCGAATCCGTAGGACCCGCACGCTTAACGTTCGATGATAGTATGTATTATGAGTTATGTGTTTTGGTGACCGAAGTTTTGTTCGGAGTCCCGGATGAGATCACGGACATGACGAGGAGTCACGAAATGGTCGAGAGGTAAAGATTCATATATTGGAAGGTAGTATTCAGACATCGGAATGATTTCGAGTGGTTCGGGTATTTTACCAGAGTACCGAGGGGTTACCAGAACCCCAGAGGAGGAACGCAAGGGGTGGCCGCGCACCCCCCATGGCAGTCTGAATTGGACTAGGGGAGGGGGCAACGCCCCCCTTTCCCTCTCCCTCTCCCTCTCCTTCCTTTTCCGTCCGGCAGAAGAAAGGAAAGGGTGGTGGGGCGAATCCTACTAGGAGTGGAGTCCTAGAAGGACTCCCCCCATGGCACGCCCCTCCTGGCCGCCGTCCTCCTCCTACCCTCCTTTATATACGGGGGTGGGGGCACCCCAAAGGCACATCAATTGTTCTCTTAGCCATGTGCGGTGCTCCCCTCCACAGTTTACACCTCCGGTCATAGCGTCGTAGTGCTTAGGCGAAGCCCTACGCGGATCACATCACCATCACTGTCACCACGCCGTCGTGCTGACGAAACTCTCCCTCGACCCTCTGCTGGATCAAGAGTTCGAGGGACGTCATTGAGCTGAATGTGTGCTGAACTCGGAGGTGCTGTACATTCGGCACTAGATCAGTTGGATCGTGAAGATGTTCAACTGCATCAACCACGTTAACCTAACGCTTCCGCTTTCGGTGTACGAGAGTACGTGGAGACACTCTTCCCCTCTCGTTGCTATGCATCTCCTAGATAGATCTTGCATGATCGTAGGAATTTTTTTGAAATTGCATGCTACGTTCCCGAACAGGCTTTGCCACAAATACGATGTCGACTACATGATCATGCAGAGCAATATAACAATGATGAAGCATGTCATAACTGTCGAATTTCGGAATCCGGCAACCCTTGAGAGGTTTGAACTCTGGGGTGCGTGCGGAGATCTCAACCTGCCCAGCCTGCCTACTCGTGATCCTCCCTAGCCTAGCGCGTCGAGCTCACAGAGACACAAAGACACAGAGATTTATATTGGTTCGGGCCACCGTTGTGGTGTAATACTCTAATCCAGTGTGGTGTGGTGGATTGCCTCGAGGGGCTATGGATGAACACAAAGGATGAACAAGCCTTAGGAGGTGAGGTGTTCTTGAGCTGGTGTGGTGCTCTACTTGTTCTGGTTTCGGCTTTCGGTCCTCTTCTATGGTGGTGGCTAAGTCCTATATATAGTGGCCTTTGTCGGTGTTCTGGGAATGGGGGTCCCTAGACTTGCCTGCCTGCGGCCTGCGGCGTGGCTCAAGTGGTGGCCCAGTACGGCCCATCTTCATCAACTCAAGCTCAAGACCCTCGCGAGGGGCCAAGCCTCGCGGGGCGGACGATGCAAGGCTTCCTCAGGCACGGCCTCACTAGGCCGTCTTGCGAGGAGACGGAGAGATCAAGGCAAGGGTACCTCGCGAGGTGCTCCTGACGCAAGCCATGATGATCGAGACCAGGCGGGCGCCGGCCTGTGCAGTGTCCTTGTTTCCTCTTTGGTGCAAAGGGGGCAAGCACAGGCGCGGAGTACCGAGGCATCTAGCAAAGGTTACCATTTCGGTGCAACGAGACCAAGACCAGCAGAGCGGCAGGACGGAGGTCACCGTGGAGCCCAAAAGGGCGTTATCGCCAGTGCCTTTGGTAGTCGAAGACCAACTTTAGTCAGGATAACTTGTACTAGATGTTCAACTTCAAATGGCCGTTGTTGGCGCCCTTCCCGCTCAATATTTGGGAAGAGGACCAGGGCCTCTATATATAGAGATAGCCACCACAGTAGGAGGGGATCGAATCCTTCCCAAGCAAACCACCACCACAAGAACACCTCTCGCGAGGCTGTTCTTCCCTTGTACTGTTCATCATCAGCCCCTGAGGCAATCCACCACACCACACACTCGAGTAGGGTATTACACCACAACGGTGGCCCGAACCAGTATAAATCTTGTGTCCCTTGTGTTGCTCATCGTTTAGCTTAGATTCTCAGCGAGGCGTTGGGACGTGGATCGGTAGGGGGAAGATCTCCGCGCACACCCCAGAGTTTGAACCTTAAGGGTTTTGCCGGAACCCGATATCCGATATTTGGCGCGCCAGGTAGGGGTGCGCCAGAATCTTTCTTCCACTATTCCGTGTTCAGTCGTTCGTCGCATCGATGGCCGACGCTCGCCGAGCTCGCGCCGAGCATCGGGCTGCTCTCGCCGCCCCACATCGCCCAGACGGCTCCCGTCGGTGGGCCTCCCCATCGTTCCCAGCCGCCCGCCGCCCACACAACCACCGGCCCGGCGGAGAACGAGCAGCAGGCGTTGTCGCTGCATCCCTTCGTGCGGCGGGAAGGCCGCACCGCCACCCCGTCGCTAACTCCAGCTGGTTCGTCGTTGCATGCCCGTCGCGCTCCCACGGACGCACATGCCGCGTTGCTCCTAGCACGTGAGCTCCTGCACTACCGTCCCTTCGACGACCTCTACGAGGAGTGGCTCGCCCGCATCACCGAGCTCATCAGCGCTGCAAGGGGCTCCCCAGCGTCGTCCCTCTCGCTGCCTCGCCCCCCGTCCTGCGCGGGTGATGCAGCCCAGGAGGTGCCCTGGCTCCAAGGCGTGCGGCCCCTGGATGAGACCCACCACGTCCAACACCCGCGCGACAAGAAAGGAGCCGCCAAGAAATCCCTCGTCCCCAAGAAGGTGCTCGCGTGCTCCGTGCACCAGCACGCCATGAACACATCCCTGCGCCACCACGTTAAGACCCCGCGCTACCCCTCGCGGTGGCGCTCGGGAATCCCCAGGAGCAAGCCTCGCGTCTGCAAAGGGCTCCGGTGGCCACCGCAGGCTGCCGTGCCTTCACCACCGAGCTGCGCAGTGTCACCTGGCCAGGCAAGTTCAAGCCGGATCTGCCTCCTCGCTACGATGGCACAGCCGACCCCGCGGTGTTCTTGCAGCTCTATGAGCTGGGCATCGAAGCGGCCAACGGAGATGAGAAGGTCATGGCGAACTAGTTTCCCATGGCGCTCAAATACGGTGCCCACACCTGGCTCTTGAACCTGCCTCCCGGCATGATCTCCTCTTGGGATGGGATGCACACCCACTTCATCGCCAACTTCCAGGGCACTCGTGACCGTCCTCAAGTCATGGGCGACTTGCGCCGCATCAAGCAGCAACCTGGAGAGACCCTGCAGAAGTACATGCAGCGCTTCAACAGCGCTTGCCTCAAGATTCCCAAGGTAACGGAGGAGGCTCATCTCAGCATTCTCTGATGGCGTCCGTGATGTCAAGATGAAGGAGGAACTGGCGATCCATGAGGATCTGTGCACATCTCTGGAGCTGTTCAACCTGGCGACCAAGTGCGCAAGGGCTGAAGAAGGACGCCTCTCCCTCCTCGAGCTCCCAGCTGCTGACCCAGAAGAGAAGAAAGCCAAGGCCAAGGACGTGAAGCGCAAAGGAGCAGCTGTGCTCGCAGCAGAGCCAGACACGAAGCGCGACAGGGACCAGCCGGAGTCGTCCAAGGGCAGCTGGTACTGCATGTACCACGACCTCCACACCCGCAACACCAACGAATGCCAAGAGCTCAGGGCCGTGCGAGAAGGACATGTCGGTCGACGCCCTGAGCGCAACGATCAGGGCTATGGCTGAGGAGGAGGAAGAGGTGGAGGACGATGGGACGATCGCGGTCCTCGCCAAGGGTGGCGTGACCGACCTCGCGAGGACCGCTTGCAGGACCAGCCTCACGAGGGGTCTTGGAGGGATCAGCCTCGTGAGGATCGCCCGCAAGGCAACGCAGGCCTTCCTCCTCTGCCACCACCTCCAAGAAGGAATGACGACCATCATCAGGACGAGGGGGCTGGGGGCTTCCAGGAGCCACGCGTTATCGCTTGCATCTTGGGCGGAGCTCAGGCCCCAGCCTCTCAGCGCATCTTCAAGCAGTTTGCTCGCGAGGTGAATGCAGTCCTCCCCAAGCTCAAGGCCACGCGCCCTCTCAGGTGGTCAACATGCGCCATCACGTTTAGCTCAGCGGATCAGCTCAAGTGTGTGGCAACAGCCGGGGTCCTCCCAATGCTTTGTTCCCCAATCAACAGCAACGTGCAAGTCACCAGGACCCTCATCGATGGCGGCGCAGGACTCAACGTTCTGTCCATCGAGACGTTCAACAATCTCCAAGTGCCATATGATCAGCTCCAGTCAACCAAGCCCTTCTCAAGAGTCACTGACGGCTCCACCACCCCGATAGGGCAGGTCCGCCTCCCTGTCACCTTTGGATAGCGCAAGAACTACCGTACCAAGCACATCAACTTCGACGTTGCCCACATTCGCCTGCCATACAATGCCATTCTCGGGTATCCAGCCCTGGCCAAGTTCATGGCAGTGACTCACCATGGTTACAATACCCTCAAGATGCCGGGAAGTGGCGGAGTCATCATAGTCCCTTGCGAAGAGAAGGATGTGATGTGCTCACTCGAGCGTGTCTTCCAAGCCTCATCAATTGAGGACCCAGACAACAAGAGTAGGAACCTTCCCGAGGCAGCTCCCAAGAAGAAGAAGACATCACCTAGCTCAAGGCCTCAGGAGGCAAGCACCTCTGGTGGCACCGCGCCAGGATCTCGCCCGTCCAAGGGGCGCCTCCCTCCGTCGCATAGGAAGGCGCGCCCGGCGCCCTCCTTGGGCAAGGCTCGGGGGCTCTCTCCTGGAGGGCCACTGACTTTGCCAAGATCATGAGGGAGGCGCTCGGGCACCACTTGGAGGCATGCTTCGCGTCACGTTTCCCTCAGGAAGGCATGAGGCAAGGAGGGCCCAACCCTCAGGAGTTCATCACCAAGGTCACTCAGGAGCTGCAGGAATCGAGAGTCATGCACGGCAGTCGCCACCTACCCGGTGTAGCTCCCCATCCAGGCGAGGATGGCGGGCTGCGCGTCTGCATCGACTACCCAGGGCTCAACCGAGTCGCGTCTCAGGAGCGTTTCTGGCCTTCGCGCATGGGACGTTGCGAGGGTCCACCTCACAGCTACGTTCGGATGCCTTTTGGCCTGCCAAACACGGCTGCTACTCACCAGCGCCTGATGAGGAGCATTCTGGAAGCTCAGGTGGCCAGGTACCGCGCGTTCCTGGAGGAGATGGAGATGGACCTTGAGGAGCCGCCCAGACCTCCAGAGCCTCCTAAGGCTCAGGGCTCCGAAGACTCGTGAGGACTGGCTTCTTCACCGTGCATTGTCAGCTACTCCAACACTCGCTCTGCAATGATACCAGGTGACATCTTTCGAGTTTCATTTCAGCTGGGAGCGCCCTCAGGGTTGCATCATTTCCAGGTTGCGTGGGTCCGTCTCGCGCATGTATCCGCTTTGCTTATGTCTTCGCCACCTTGTTAGGGCGCCCTCGGGCTGCATCATCCCCAAGCCGCTCGGGCCTGACCCAGTGGCGTGTATCTTTCTTGCATCTATCTAAGCTGATTTGCTCTTTGCGGTTAACCTTCTTATGATTATCATCTCTCGCCCATCACGGCCCCTTTTTCTTCCTCATGCAAACCGCTTGCACGTTAAAAGGGGGGGGGCGCCTGAGCATCGCGACTCAGGAGCTCTTACTGGCTCTCCAACCATCACCCCCTGGCCTTGTCCATGGCATCGCGACCTGGCATACCAGCGGCGGCTGAGCTTGCTCGAGGGCCGGGACATGAGGACGTAGAGCATTTGCATCTAACCACCATGCAGGAACACTCAGCCGCCCAAGGCTCAAGATCAGGCACAACCCGCCTTGAGGTAGGGCCTTGTGAGTCCCGCGCTAGCTCACGAGTGCCCAGATACACCTCGTCTAGCCATACCGTGCTGGCCACGTGTCAAGGCGGGGCTGTACATGTCCCGGGGGCTCCTCCCGAAGGGGGCCCCCTCCCACATACCAGTGGAAGCACCATGCTCTACGTTGGCTAACGACACTGCCGAGGAGCGGCTATGCCCGTACACATACGGAAGCGCTATGCTCCGCACTGGTGATAAACAACTGAGGGCAGCCCACGACTGTATCAACCTCAGGGAGCCTAGAGCTCGGTGTCTGGCCTCATCGCAACGCCTCCCCTAGGGAGCGCCGCGCGAGGGGGCTGTACATGGGGGCTACGTCCGGGTCACGCCCGGGCGCACGCCACCCAGCCAGGTCTCTCGGACCTGGTCGTCGCGCGCCCCTCCCCGAGCGGAGCCAAGGTATGAAGACCGTTTGAGCGTCAAGGGGGACTCCTGAGCATCATGACTCAGGAGCCTAACTAGTCATGTAGCCCCTCACTCCTTAGTTCCGAAAGGCTAACGGTGGTTGAGGTATGCGCGGGGCCGGGCCTTGCCGACGTAGAACGACAGATCCACTCCTACACCCCCTCCCTATTTGTTGTTTGCGCGTCAAGGGGGACTCCTGAGCATCGTGACTCAGGAGCCTAACTTGCCACGTAGCCCCTCACTCCTTAGTCCCGTCCTGGTGATCCAGTCGGGGCTAACGGCGGTTGAGGTATGCGCGGGATCGGGCCCTGCCGACGTAGAACACAAAGCAAATAGGAAGGAAACCGCAAAATCTCTGAAATTCAGAAGCAAATATTACAGCCCATAAATTGTCCTCACGATACCAAACACAAGTTTAAACGCCTCCACGAGGCACGGTACATGTTGCAGGAGTTGGAGCAGGAAAGAAGCCGTGAGAAGATCACCCTTGGGCAGCACTGCCGCTCGTGGTGGGGTCGCGCTTGTCAGCTCCACCCCCCGAGGCCGTGGAGCCAGCAGCACCTCGCTTGGGCGCAGTGGTGAAGGCGTGGAACTTCGCCAGCAAGGCCTCCGCTTGGCCCTTCACGGCCTCAGCAGCAGCGACGGAGCGCTCGGCATCCATAGGCTCCAGCAGGTCGTCAAGGTTGGCATCGGGGTTGCGGAGGTAGATGTGGCTGAGGATCCGCGTCAGTGCTACGGAGGAAAGGACACGAGCTTCAACCTCGACCATGGGGCCGATGCCGGTCACGACCTCCTCAAGCGCCTCGACCAGGAAGGGAAGCAGCTTGGCGGGACCTTCCGTGGCTCCGGCCAGCGGCTTCTCCAAACCATCTTCATAAAGCGACTTCAGCGCCTTGCGAGATCTCACCTCGTAGTCCGTGATGGCCGCGCGATCCTCGGCCAAAACTTTCGCCTTGGCGTCCAGCTCAACCCTCTCCGCCTTCAGCGTCCCCTCCAGCCTCTTCAGCTGGCTGCGATCAGCTAAGAGTTCGGTGTCGCGGTCCTTGACGGCAGCCTCCCGAGCCTTCATCTCCTCCTCCTTCGCCTGACGGTTGCAAACCTCCTTGGCGAGCTCATCACGCAGGCCTTGCAGCTTGTCCTCCAGCGCCCTGCAGCGGCCCTTGGCAGTTGAAGCATCCTTTAACGCCGCGTCGCGAGCGGCTATGGCCTGGGAGGTGACTTGCTTCTCCTCCTCGGAAGCTATCACAGCCTGGCTCAGCGCCGCCCGGATGGAAGCATCAGAGTGAACCCAGCCAGAGACCATCTCCAGGCGCCCCGCCACTAGGAGGGGGTTGGCGCCCTAGAGATCTTCTCGTAGCTGACTCAGCTCATCAGCAGCAGGGCCCAAGGTGGTGGAGGACGCAAAGGAAACGGGAACTGGCGGAGTAGGAGGAGAAGACGGCAGTGTGATCAAGGCTTGAGAGGCCGGGACCTCCTGAGCCTTGGCAACCTCGGCGACGGCGTCAAGCGCAGGCGCCTCCAGAGTCAGCGGGGCTAGGGGGCTGGCTCCCCACCAGAGCGTCCCTCCTGGCCTCGCGAGGACGATCGGGTAGGGGAGCTGTGAGCTTCACTGCCTCCCTTTCCCGTAGGTGAATGCGCGGCCACAACAGACGAGCTTGCCCCAAGTGGGGCCGCTGTGTCCACCTTCAGCCTCTTCGCCGCAGGCGGCGGCCTACCCAAACAATAGAGGGTATCAAGCCTTGACGGCAAAAATAAGAGCGAAGCAGAGTTCGAGTACTTACGGGTTGGCTGCCGCGGGTTCCAATGGCCTCCGGCCGAGCTTGAAGCCCGAGAGCCTCCTGTGGGGCTCAGCCTCGGGAGGACCGACAGCAGAGGAAGGCGCACCAGAAGGGCTGGAGCTGGCTCCGGGCAGCACCGAGGCTGGAGTAGACCCACGGGAGATCAGGCCCGACCTGTCCTTCTTCGGGATCACGGGCGGGTCCTCTCCCCCTCGCCTGGTGCCAGCCTCGTCGTCATCCGGCATGGAGCATAGGGTGCTGGACCTGCACCAGGGGGAAGTCTCCCCCATCCCCTCAGTGGTCGCCTCCGAGTCACGCTCTTCCCCCTCCTCCTCATCTTCCTCCTCTCCCTCGACGAAATCGTCGGAGGACAAGTCCACCATCGCTGTCGCCGCCTGGCCCTCAGGAGCCTCTGCCGGCACTAGACCGTCCCCGTCAAAGGTGGGCATGGTGTCCACCACCCGCTCCCAGTCGTGGCGGAGGAACAAGGGGGACGGAGCGCCCTCCGGGCTTGCCATGTCCTCTTTGACCAGGAAGCGGAGGGTTGCGGACAGATCCTCATCAGCCAGGTCCTCTGAGCTTAGGCGGAGGACGGCGTCCGCATCCTCGAACCTCCACAATGGGCATGAGTGCACCTGAAGTGGAGCCACCCGATGCGCCAAGAACTCCCTCAGGAGCGTGGCCCGGTCAGCTTCGTCGCCTTCATGTTGCTCGGCCTCAGGTCGGCGTTCATTTTCTCGAGCACTGACTTCGCCCATCGGTCGTCAAGCTTCACACGGGACCATGCATCAACGGACTAGGGCAGCCCTGTGGGCAGCGCCAGCCGAGAGTTGATGCATCCGGCATCCAGCATGACCCACTTGCTCCGGAAGCCATTGGTCCCGGCCTTAGAAATTGTGTTGGCTTTGGAGTACACAACAAACCTTGCGCACGCCAAGATATTGGAGCCAGTGAATCGGAGGAAGAAGAAGTGGCGCAGCAAGGCCAGGGAGGGCATCACCCTGACGTGCGCCTCGCAGTAGTAGGCGAAAATCGACAGAAGGAGAACAGAGTTGGAGTGGAGATGCAGAGCATGCAGCCTATAATGGCGTAGGACAACATAGAAGAACTCGGAGAAGGGGGTACCAGCCGGCGATGACGGCGCTCATGAAGAAGGGATAGAAGGTGCACACCGTCCTCAAAAAGATATAAGTGAAGCACTAGAGCAAATCCATGGCTCTAAAAATTTAAGTGAAGTATAGGAGCAAGCATAGCATAATTTTTGGTTCTCTCAAAAAGGTGTGTTCAGCAAGGATTCAACACTTAAAACACAAAGCAAAACAAGCAAAGACTCATATCATACAAGACTCTCCAAGCAAAACTCATAATATGTGACGAATAAAAATATAGCTTCAAGTAAAATACCGATGGTTGTTAGAAGGAAGCGGGGATGCCACTTGGGGGCATCCCCAAGCTTAGTTGCTTGATACTACTTGAATATTATCTTGGGGTGCCTCGGGCATCCCCAAGCTTAGCCTTTTGCTAATCCTTATTCCTTCATCCATCATAAGATCACCCAAAACTTGAAAACTTCAATCACACAAAACTCAACAAAACCTTTGTGAGACTCGTTAGTATAAGAAAGCAAACCACTACTATAAGTACTGTTGCAAACCTATTCTTATTTTCTTTTCTTTTTTATTATATCTAATGTATTCCAACTTTTCTTTGGCAAAAACTCATCAAAGAAAACCATAGAATCATCAAAACAAGCACACAACGCAAAGAAAACAGAATCTGTCAAAAACAGAATAGTCTATAGCAATTTGAATATTTCGAATACTTCTGTAACTCCACAAATTCTGAAAAACTTATATTGACGTGAAAAATTTGTCTATTAATCTTCTTCAAAAATAATGTACTCAAAATAACTCTTCTGTTAAAAATGACAAATAATCTCGTGAGCGCAAAAGTTTCTATTTTTCAGCAAGATCAAATCAACTTTTACCCAAATCATCCCAAAGGCTTTGCTTGGCACAAACACTAATTTAAACCACAAAAACACATATAACCAGAGGTATAATTGTGCAATTACACAAGAACAGAAAATAAAAAGCAAAAATTTATTTTATTCATTGGGTTGCCTCCCAACAAGCTCTTCCTTTATAGCCATTAAGATAGGCATGAGATTTCAATGATGCTCACATGAAGGACAAGAATTGAAGCACAAATAGAGCATCATAAAACATGTGACAAACAAATTTAAGTCTAACATACTTCCTATGAATAGGCATTTTGTAGGCAACAAAATTATCAAGACAAGAAACATCTAGTATATGCAAGGAAGAAGAAAGAGACAATAGCAATCTCAACATGACGAGAGATAAATTAGTAGCATGAAAATTTCTACAACCATATTTTCATCTCTCATAATAATTACATGTAGGATCATACTCAAATTCAACAATGTAGCTATCACATAACATATTCTCTATAAGACCCACATGCATGCAAAGTTGACAATTTTCCAAAATAGTGGGATTATCATCAAATAAAGTCATGACCTCTCCAAACCCACTTTTATCAAAAAAATCATAAGATTGATAATTCTCCAAAGTAGTGGGATCATTATTACCTAAAGTTGACACTCTTCCAAACCCACCTTCAATATTATCACAAACATATTCATCACGAGGCTTAAATAAATTTTCAAGATCGTAGGAAGAATCACCCCAATCATGATCATTGCAATAAGTAGAGGACATATCAAAATTAGCATCCCCAAGCTTGGGGTTTTGCATATTACTAGCATAATTGACATTAACAGAATTTATGGTAACACCATTGCAATCATGCTTTTCATTCATGGACCTATCATGAATCACTTCATAAATTTCTTCTTTTATCACTTCGTCACAATTTTCAGATTCATGAATCTCAAGCAAAACTTCATAAAGATAATCTAGTGTACTCAACTCACTAGAAATTGGTTCATAATAGTTGGATCTTTTAAAAATATTACCAAGTGGATGTGTATTCGTAAGGTTTTTGGTTTCGGATTTCCAATAAAATACACAATTATGCAAAACAAACCAAGAAAGACATGAGGGCAAACGAAAAAGAGGGCGAATAAAAACGGCAAATTTTTGTGAAGTGGGGGAGATGAAAATGAGAGGCAAATGGCAAATAATGTAAATTCCGAGGAGATTATATTTGTGATTAGGAACCTGGTTGATGTTGAAGATCCTCCCCGGCAACGGCGCTAGAAATTCCTTTTGTCGTCTGCTAGAACTACGTCAGTATTTCCCCAAAGAGGAAGGGATGATGCAGTATAGCGATGGTAGGTATTTCCCTCAGTGATGAGACCAAGGTTATCAAACCAGTAGGAGAACCTCCTCACACCACGTAAACATCACATGCACACAAATAAAAAATACTCGCAACCCTACGTGTTAAAGGGGTTGTCAATCCCTTTTGGGTACGACGCCTCAAGATAGGAAAATAACGTGAGATAAAAGTGGTAGATAGGATAAATAGATTGCGGAACAAATAAATTGCAGCAACGTATTTTTGTATTTTTGGTTTAATAGATCTAAAAATAAATGCAAAGGAAAATAGATCGCAAAGGCAAATATGATGGAAAGAGACCCGAGGGGCCGTAGGTTTCACTAGTGGCTTCTTTGAGAAAAATAGCAAATGGTGGGAAAACAATTACTGTTGGGCAATTGATAGAACTTCAAATAATCATGATGATATCCAGGCAATGATCATTATATTGGCATCACGTCCAAGATTAGTAGACCTACTCCTGCCTGCATCTACTACTATTACTCCACACATCGACCGCTATCCAGCATGCATCTAGTGTATTAAGTTCATGGAGAAACGGAGTAATGCAATAAGAACGATGACATGATGTAGATCTATTTTTGAAGAAATAGACCCCATCTTGTTATCCTTAATGGTAATGATACATACGTGTCATTTCCCTTTATGTCACTGGGATCGAGCACCGTAAGATCGAACCCATCACAAAGCACCTCTTTCCATTGCAAGATAAATAGATCAAGTTGGACAAACAAAACCCAAATATTGGAGAAGAAATACGAGGCTATAATCAATCAAGCATATAAGAGATCAAAGAAGGCTCAAATAACTTTCATGGATAAAAACATAGATCTGATCATAAACTCAAAGTTCATCGCATCCCAACAAACACACCGCAAAGAGACTTACATCATATGGATCTCCAAGAGACCATTGTATTGATAATCAAGAGAGAGAGGAAGCCATCTAGCTACTAACTACGGACCTGTAGGTCTACAAAGAACTACTCATGCATCATAGAAGAGGCACCAATGGACATAATGCACCCCTTCGAGATGGTGTCTAGATTGGATCAGGTGTTTCCGGACTCTGCAGCGGCTGGAATTGATTTTCGTCAACTCCCCTAGGGTTTTTGGAATATTGGGGTATTTATAGAGCAAAGAGGTGGTTCAGGGGGCACCCGAGATGAGCATAACCCACCTTGGTGCGCCTGGGCCTCCAGGCGCGCCCTGGTGGGTTGTGCTCCCCTCGGAGCACCCCTAGGTACTTTCCTGGCCCACTGGATGTCTTCTGGCCCAAAAAATCCTCAAGAAGTTTTGCTGCATTTGAACTCTCTTTGGTATTGATTTCCTGCGATGTAAAAAACATGCAAAAAACAACAACTGGCACTAGGCACTATGTCAATAGGTTAGTACGAAAAAATGATATAAAATGACTATAAAATGATTGGAAAACATCCAAGAATGATAATATAACAGCATGGAACAATCAAAAATTATATATACATTGGAGACATATCAGCTGGCAACTCAGCAAATTCATCGTACACGTCCTCATCGGCAACATCCTCGACACCCAGTACCCTCCTATTCTCATGCATCAATAAATGGCAGTTCTTATGCAAGGGATCTTCCGCATAGAAAATCTGGGTACACTACAAGGATATCCCCTATAAAGCAACACAAGTTCTACAACATTTTTACTATATGTTGCAAAATTCGTGGTAGATACGCATATAAGTGGTGCAACGTAGGCGTTGTGGATTTCAGGTCATAACCCTATCGTGGTACATATCTAACCCCTAATAATAAAGCAGCGACTGGTTCGGGTCGTATGTCACGACAACACTTTTGCAAAAAAGCCCCTCAGTTTACATGAAATCAACCCATAGTCCTATTTTAAGTGGCTATCAAAGAAAATGTTTTGTTCTTACATAAATAACCCTGCATTATTATGTATTCGACCCGCGGTCCTTTTTAGGGCCAAAAATGTGTGCACCCGAGCTAGGGAGCTCAGCTCTGCACCAGGCGCTCGCCTTGACCACGCCTTCCTCCGCCGCCTCGCCGCGCCAGCCGGCCTCACCGGAGATCACCGCCGCCGTGACCACGCCACGTCGTCACACCTGCCTTCTCCTCCTGCCTCTCATTCCTCCCTTCCTCTCACCAACTCTCTCCCTCTCATTGTAGCGCCACCATGGATGCCCCGAGTTTTGCCGGCAGCCGCGCCGCATGCCTCCGGCCATGACTCGGGAGGGATTTGGCTGCTCCTGCCCTTCCGCTCCGCCGCGCCCCGGATTTAGCCACCACCAAGCCTCCCACGTCGATCCGCCCTTCTGTCGGCCTCCCCCTTCTCGGCCCGGGTGGACGGTCGAAGTTTCTGACTTGCCATTGCAGTTGACCTGAAGCTCCGTTTGTGAGGAGCATTAGCGCTTCTGTAGGTTAGGGAGGAGGGTCGAGGCAGCCATGAATTCCGCCATGTAGTGCTTCAACACTGGCCTATTCTAGCATGAATCTTCTGCCGTGAGGTATTTTTGTGCACTTGGATGCTTGTACCAATATTTAAGGCTTTTCGTTCGTGAAATTGAGCACTAGCTGGTCAAACTATAGGTTTACTTCATGTTTCTTCCCTTGGTAGTTTACAAATCTTTCCTGTATTGATGATATTGTCCTAAATTTCATTTGAAATTGAGGGGATGTGATTTTCATCTCTCAAGCAAAAAAGTGATTGAGGGTTCCAGCTATACGACGAAATTAATTTCACCAGTTTAAGTTTTCACTACACTTTTTACAAACACTGATTAAATTTCCTTTTGCTAAGAAGACTTCACATACTTCATGTTGAGTTTAATTTCCTGTCTTCAAAATTATGATATAAGGATTTTATGTTGGTGCTTAAGTCAGCACTGCCTCCTCTTTTTTTGTGTGTTTTTAATATGAGTGCAGCTGCAGAATTTTCCACTGACATCACCATTATATTTGCAGGATTTGATGCAGCAAGGGCCATTTGTTTGACAGAAATATCGTTGTTACCGCAAGAGAGGTACAAATCAAGGACCGAGGAGGGACGAGTGCGGTTTGATCTAAGTTGAGTTACTTTGTATGAATAGATGACGTGATTGCTTTGTTATTTCATTTAATTAATAGAAACATTGATGAGGCGATTGGAAGAATCAAGCAGCAATTTTATTACAGATTTGCGCCATTGATTTGGTCATCTCTGTCACTAGAAAGTTGCATAAGAAAGAGTGTGGCGTTGCAGAGGTGTGTATAATAGTGAGTCCCTCAATTATAAAGCGGATGCAGGTGAAAGATGGGGGTGGTGTGCGGATTGAACTCTACATCGGGAACCTGCAGTACTAGATGGACGATAACTAAGCTTACAATTGTTGACCGAACAATGTGAGGTATGTGCCTGTCCCTCTTCCACCCATGTCAACATGTAATTTTGTAAGAAGCTAATTTAGTGTAGCAAGAACATCATATTTTAGACACGGTCTGCAGATCGATGTACTTTGTCCGTATTTACTTCACCAAAGCATGCATTGTGAGATCATGATTACTACCAGGCACAACATTGCAACTTATTTTCCAGAATGTTCCTTGAACGCACTCCCAAGTTCCCTACCATCAACAATTATAGTCTCCTCAATTTGGATGCATAGGAATGCAACTTTTATCCGAGAATGTGCAACAAAAGCATGTTGTTTTTATCTGTTGACCATGGAAATCCCAAGACCAATGCATGGAGAAGTAGCCTGTTAACCCCGAGTTATTTCTGGACAAATTAAACCACATATTTGACTAATTATTGACCTCCGAGCTCTATATATATTACCCTTAATCTGTTATTTGTGAAGACAGAGGGTGAGAAAGAAATAAAGGAAATATGCCCTAGAGGCAATAAATAAAGTTGTTATTTTATATTTCCTTATTCATGCTAGAATTGTATTAACTGGAAACTTGATACATGTGTGAATATATAGACAAAACACTGTGTCCCTAGTATGCCTCTACTAGACTAGCTCGTTGATCAAAGATGGTTAAGTTTCCTAGCCATGGACATGAGTTGTCATTTGATGAACGAGATCACATCATTAGTGAAATCATGTGATGGACAGGACCCATCCGTTAGCTTAGCATAATGATCGTTAGTTTTATTGCTACTATTTTATTCATGTCAAATATATATTCCTCCGACTATGAGATTATGCAACTCCCAGACACCGGAGGAATGCCTTATGTGCTATCAAACGTCACAAGTAACATGGTGATTATAAAGATGCTCTACAGGTATCTTCGAAAGTGTTTGTTGGGTTGGCATAGATCGAGATTAGGATTTGTAACTTCGAGTATCGGAGAGGTATCTCTGGGTCCTCTCGGTAATGCACATCATATGAAGCCTTGCAACCAATGCGACTAATTAGTTAGTTATAGGATGATGCACTACGGAACGAGTAAAGATAATTGCCGGTAACGAGATTGAACTAGATATGAAGATACTGACAATTGAATCTCGGGCAAGTAACATGCCGATGACAAAGGGAATAATGTATGTTGACATTGCGGTTCGACCGATAAAGATCTTCATAGAATATGTGGGAACCAATATGAGCATCCAGGTTCCACTATTGGTTATTGACCGAAGAGGTGTCTCGGTCATGTATACATAGTTCTCGAACCCGTAGGGTCCGCACGCTCAACATTTGATGACGATATGTATTATATGAGTTATGTGTTTTGGTGATTGAAGGTTGTTCGGAATCCCAGATGAGATCACGGACATGACGTGGAGTATCAAAATGGTCGAGAGATAAAGATTGATATATTGGAAGGTTATATTCGGACACCGGAATGGTTCCGGAATGTTTCGAGGATTTTTCAGAGTACCGAGGGGTTACCGGACCCCCCCGAAAGTTAATGGGCCTCATGGGCCGTAGGGGAGAAGAGGAGGCAGGCCACTGGACGTGGCACATGCCCCCCATGGGAGTTCGAATTGGACTAGGGGAGGGGGCGCGATGATGAAGTCATGTACCTAGGGTAGGGTCATGGACCTGTCCTAAGTACCCTTCCCAAGGACATCCTCAAAAGAGGCTGCCTTCCAGTCGACCAAGAGAGACTTCACTCGACAGACTCAAAAGACTCGACCATGAAGACTCACTCGACCACTAGGAGATCAAGAGTCACCCTGCATCCAAACGGTCTGTAATTAAGTACTCTTTATGGCATTGATGACACTTTACATAGGGCGTTTCCAGTAACGCCAAACCTTTATGTACTTTAAAACCCTGATAATCGAGGGCCGGGGGTCTCAAGACACTATATAAGCCACCCCCACTCGTGTAAGGGGTTCGCACTCTGTAATCTATACGCACACATAATCCAAATGACCGCCTCCTGCCCGAGACGTGGGGCTGTTACTTCTCCGAGAAGGGCTCGAACTCAGAAATCCCTTTGTCTGCATAACTGCTCCATAGCTAGGATCTTGCCTCTCCATTCCTACCCCCATTCTACTTTCGACTTAGAACCACGACAGCTTGGCGCCCACCTTGGGGCCGTGTCTTAGCGATTTTTGGAGAAGTTGCAATTGTTCGATTGCCTTCATCATGGTTTCGTGGAGTTTTGGTCGAGGGTCGCGAGATCCGCCTCGGCGACTCACCTTCATCGCCAACGACTTCGCTTGGCTCCGTGGAGGCTCCACTGACATCGACGCGCTTCCCGTCTGCTGGGCGACGATTTTCGGGCGTGTCCGCGGCGTTCGCTGCGCAACCGCCGACCAGATCGCCGACACCCTGTCGTCCTCCCTCCCTCGTCTCCCCGCTAGCGCAAGCGCCTGGTCGGTCGAGGCTCCAGCAGGGTGAGACACGCGTGGCTCGCCACGCCACCACTCAAGTCGCGTAATCGAGCCCGACGAATCTCTACTACCTGCTCGATCTATCGACCGGCTCCGCAGAGACCGTGATCCGAAAGCGACAAAGAGCGATCCGCGGCGGAGGTCTTGATGGTCAATGGGCCTCGTAGCCTCCCGCTTCCCCGCTGATGACGGGATGGACGATGGAGGCGACCCCGCCAGGCCCATGAGGAATATCAACCCGAGCCACTTACTTCCTCGCAAAGGGAAGAACTTCGCCAGCAGAACGTGGATGCCTCGTGATACTCTCATCACAGAGAAACTCCCGAGGTTCGCGCTTTGAGGAGGCACGCCATTAACTTGGCTGAACGACTCGATCCGAGAACCTCCAGCAAGCACTTGACGAGCGCTAGAGGCAACGAAAATACCGACTCCAGCCGACGCTAACTCTTTCCGCAGCCGACTCGTATATCGAACCCCGATTCAGAATTTAGCAGCCGCAACCTCAGATAGCAGAGTCAATTCAGCCCTCTCACCGGAGGTCGGCAGAGGCTTGATGCGATCAGGATTTGCTTCGGCAGCAGGAGATCAGAATTCAGCCGTGTCACAGATCACGCGAACAGATTCACAACGATCCGTCACCAGAATACAGCCATCGCTCACAGCCCAAGATCGCCTCCGCGCGCGAGGGACGGAAGGTCGACGTGACTAATACGGTGACCGATTCGATCGTGATGATAGGCGCCGAGTGCCCGCTTCTCCCCAAGAGGTGGGTCTTACGCCCATCGACAAAGAAGATGACATGCGCCACCAAGATTAGGCGAAGAGCTCTTGGTCGACCCCAGAGAACCAGTGCTTTGACGCTGCGGTCCATCATTGTGCAAGGTCCGTTGATCGAACAGGCTCATCGAGGTGGCTATGATAGAGATGCGCCCACTAGCAGCCGAGTCCATGTTTCAGTCCGTAATGTTTTAGCAGGCTATCGAGTCATGGTGATTCCCCCAACTTCAAAGTTGGCGATCGAGTAAGTAAGTTCATCGGTGAGTCCAAGCCCAAACCGGCTTGAAGACTACCGAGTGGCGGTACAGATTGGCGGCGGAATGACGAGGTGGCTATGAAGCATTTACCACTATGCCGAAGGTTCGCTAGGGCGTGGTTGAACTCGCTTAGCTCCTAGCAACATTTACACTTGGGAAGATCTTTCTCGAGTGTTCGTCAGGACATTCGAGGGAACTTGTAAGCGACCAGCTGGATTGATAGAGCTGCAAGTTTGCGTACAGAAGTCGAATGAAACCTTTAGAGATTACATTCAGAGATGGATCACTTTGCATCATACCATGGAGAACGTGTCTGATCATCAGGCAGTCTGTGCCTTCAAGGATGGTGTTAAGAACAGAGAGTTAAGTTTGAAGTTTGGTCGGACCGGAGATATGACCCTGAGTCGAATGATGGAAATTGCCACCAAGTACGCCGATGGTGAAGAGAAGGACCGACCCCGGAGCGGCAAGTACAAGCCTAGTCAGTCGGAGAAAGGAAATTCTAGTTGGAAGCAGAAGCAGAAGGCCGAGCCAACGGCTCCTAGAGAGGCTCTGGCCATGACTCAGGGAAAGTTCAAGGGAAAACCCAAAGGATCCTGGAACCCCAAGAAGGTGAAGGATAAAGAAGGAAATGACGTGATGGATCTACCGTGCCACATCCACACGAAGAAAGACGCGGAGGGTAATTTCATATACCCGAAGCATACCACTCGCCAGTGCTGGCTCTTGATCCAACAGCCCAAGGTAAACAGCCCAAGGACAAGGAAAAGGAGTCGGACAAAGCCGAGGACAAGGAGGACAGTGATGGAGGATATCCTCATGTTAACTCCACTGATGATCTTTGCCGATGTGGAAAGCAAAAGCCGATTGAAGGTTATCAACCGAGAGGTGAATATATCGCCCGGCGACGCCCTACTATCTCGAGATGGTCCCAAACTCCCATTACATTTGACCAGTCCGATCACCCGACTCATATAGCCACCCCGGGAGGCAAGCTTTGTGGTCGACCGCCGTCGAAGGCACTCGACCGACGAAGGTGCTAATGGATGGTGGTAGTGGATCGAACATATTGTATGCGGACACGCCGAAAGGAATGGGCATTCCGATGTCCAGATCGAAAGCGCCAAAGAACATGAGTTTTCATGGAGTTATACTGAAAGAAGGCCGAGTCACTCGCCAAATAGCTCGACGTGGTGTTCGTGACTCAAGCATTTCCGCAAAGAGAGGCCGACGCTTGAAGTCGTGGATTTTCAGAGCGCTTACCATGCTATTTTGGGGAGACCAGCTTACGCACGGTCCATGGCTCGACCATCTTACGTGTACCTCAAACTGAAGATGCCCGGCCCCAAGGGCGTGATCACTATCACTGGCAATCGGAAGAAGGTAGAAGAGTGTTTTCAGAAAGGTTTGAAAATTGCCGATTCCCAGATAACAATGGTAGAGCTGGAGGGGTACAAGAAAAATGCGGATCCGAGTGATTTGTTGCGGGCCAAGAAGCCTGCCACGTAATCAGCATTTCGCCGCCCCGTGAGACGGCCCGCTCACATTCACCGATGACCCCAATGCAGCCCCGACTCACATTTCCGTAACACTCGACCCTAAATAGGAAGAAGCGCCATCCAGCTTCCTCCGTGAGAATCGGGACATCTTTGCATGGAAGCTCACGACACGCGGGTGTTCCTGTGGGCTGGCTGAGCATTGCCTTAGAGTCGACTCAACAGACAACCTGTCAAAGAACATCTTCGACGGTCCACCGCCCGTAAGAGAAAGGCCATTGGCGAGGAGGTGGCTCGATCGCATGCGGCAGAGTTTATCCGAGAGATATACCACTCCGAGTGGCTCGCCAATGTCGCCATGGTTCCCAAGAAGGACAAGTCACTCTGCATGTGCATTGATTTCAAACACATCAATCGGCCTGCCCGAAGATCATTTTGTTTCCATCGCATCGACCAAATTGTCGACTCATCATGGATGTGAGATTGTCTTTCTAGACGCCTATTCCGGATACCATCGATCCGCTCAGATGGATCGGATGAGATCAAAACAGCTTTCATCACTCCATTCGAAAGTGCTTCGCTATGTCACCATGCCATTCGCCTCAAGAATGCCGAGCCACGCTCATGAGGATGATCCGTATGTTTACTCACCGGATCACGGAACGCTAAAGCGCATATGGATGATATTGTGGTCAAATCACGAAGGGTTCCGACCTGTTGACCGACCTAGCTGAAACATTTGCCAATCTCAGAGGTATGATATCAAGCTCAATCCATCAAAGTGCACATTCGAGTTCCAGTGGAAAGTTACTCGGTTTTCGCTTCCAAATGAGGAACCGACGCTAACCCGTAAAAAGTTGGCACTATATTCAATGAAACGCCTGCGTAAGTGCACGGCGTCCGAAGCTTATCGATGCTTGGCCGCGTTAAGTCGATTCATCTCTCACCTCGTGAAAAGGCATTGCCACTTTACCGATCGATGAAGAAGGCGCATGTTCGAGTGGACTCCTGAAGTCGATGCAGCGCTTGCCGAGCTAAAAGCTCTGCTGTCCACCCAGCCGGTGCTTGCTGCTCCAATCAGCAAAGAGCCTTTGTTGCTTTATATTGCAGCCACAGGACAAGTCGTCGACAAGATTTACGGTCGAAAGGGAAGAAGGGAAAGCCTTCAAAGTTCAGCGCCAAAGGTATTATCTCTCCAAGTTTTGACTCCATCAAAGCAAAGATATCCTCATTATCGGCTTGTGTATGAGATCTACATGACCACAAAGAAGATTGCTCATTATTTCTCCGATCATTCCATTACAATGCCACGACGCCCCACTTTCGAGATTCTCGCACAACAGAGATGCAATCGGTCGAGTGGCAAATGGGCGATTGAACTCCTTCCCTTGATATCAAGTTTGAGGCAAAGAAAGCCATTAAGTCCCAAGCAATAGCAGATTTCCTTGCCGAGTGGATTGAACAGCAAAGAGCCGACTCAAGTTCACTCGAGCATTGGACCATGTTCTTTGATGGTTCTAAGATGTTAAATGGTTCCAAAGGTGGGTAGTTTTGGTTTCCAAAGGAGATAAGCTCAGATATGTGCTCCAGATTCACTTTGATTCCTCCAATAATGAAGCGAATACGAGGCCCTTTTGTATGGGTTATGATGGCCATTTCATTCGGCGTCCGTCAGCCTTTATGGTTTATGGCGACTCAGATTTGGTGGTCAACCAAGTGATGAAGGAGGACGTTAGAAGCCCAGCTATGACCGGATAACGCAATGCAGTGAGGAAGCTTGAAAAGAAGTTCGAAGGGTTAGAGCTTCATCATATACCCCGACTGAAAAATCAAGCGGCTGATGATTTGGCGAAAATAGGTTCCAAGAGAGAAGCCATTCCCAGTAATGTGTTCTTGGAGCATATCCATACTCCATCACCAAAGAAGATCCTTTATCAAGAAGCTCCGCAGCCCAAGAGTGCTACAGATCCGATCGAAGTTGAAGTTCCAAAGAGGGTCGACTTGGTCATGGAGGCTTTAGTGATCACTCCCGATTGGACAAGACCATATATCGCGATATCTTGAGAAAAGAGCTCCTGAGGACGAGGAAGAGGCTCGACAGATCATCCGCCGATCCAAGGCCTTTACCGTGATCAAGGGCAGGTATACAGAGAGCGTGGATCGAGTTGGTCGGCGTGCATAATGCCGTAAGAAGGTCGGATAATCCTTGATGACATCCACTGGGGACCTGTGGCTATCATGCGCCCTTCTCGACCATCGTGGCCAAAGCATACCGAGCCGGATTTTATTGGCCAAGAGCGAATGAAATGGCAAAGGAGATAGTCGACAAGTGTGAGGGATGTCAATTTTACTCCAACATGTCACACAAGCCTGCATCAGCTCTGAAAACTATGCCACTCATCTGGACCTTCGCAGTATGGGGACTGGATATGGTTGGACCCTTGAGAACAGGCCGAAGCGGTTTTACACATGTGCTGGTAGCAGTCGACAAGTTCACCAAGTGGATCGAGGCTAAACCCATCAAGAACCTTGACGCTGCATCATTGCCGCCTTCATCGAGAATTGATATTCAGATATGGTGTCCCACACAGCATCATCACTGACAATGGGTCAAACTTCGATTCAGAAGAATTCAGGGTGTTCTGCACATCTGAGGGCACCCGAGTCGACTAGGCTTCAGTCACCCATCCCCAGTCGAATGGACAAGCGGAGCAGGCCAATGGCTTGATTCTCAAAGGGTTGAAACCCCAACTGATGCGTGATCTCAAGCATGCGGTTGGAGCATGGGTCGACGAACTTCCCTCGGTGCTTTGGGGTCTAAGGACCACGCCTAACCGATCAACTGGAAGAACTCCGTTCTTCTTGGTCTACGGAGCTGAAGCAGTCTTGCTGAGTGATCTGCTCCACAACGCTCCTCGGGTCGAGCTCTACACCGAAGCTGAAGCAGAACAAGCGCGGCAGGATGCAGTCGACCTTTTAGAGGAAGAAAGGGAGATGGCTCTAATCCGATCGACCATTTACCAACAAGACTTGCGTCGCTTCCACGCCAAAAATGTGAAGAGTCGAGCCTTCCAGGAAGGAGATTTGGTTCTCCGAGTGGATCAGCAGAAACCACACAAGCTTGCTCCTTCTCGAAGGTCCTTCATCGCTACCAAGGTTCTCCACAACGGAGCGCACTGCCTCTACAACGCCAAGCACAACATCGACGAGCCCCGAGCTTGAACGCGGAGTTGCTCCGCCTTTACACCTAAGTATTCACTCGGATGAGTTGTAATAAAAGTACTTCAGAGTTCATGTTTCACAAGATGATAGTGTCATAATTTCCTAATGATTGATGTCATTTTTATTTGTTCAATAAAATTCTTCAAGCAGTGACTTAGCTGCGAATCCGTTTCGCCTAAGTTTGTAAAAAAAAAATCCTTGCCGAGTGGAGAGCCAGCCTCCCACTCGGGGGCTTAGCTGCGAATCCGTTTCGCCTAAGTTTCAATAAAATCCTACCGAGTGGTAAGCCAGCCTCTCACTCGGGCTTAGCTGCAGTCCAAGTACTCGCCTAAGTTTCAATAAAATCCTACCGAGTGGAGAGCCAGCCTCTCACTCGGGGGCTTAGCTGCAGTCCAAGTACTCGCCTAAGTTTCAAAAATCCTACCGAGTGGAGAGCCAGCCTCCCACTTGGAGGCTTAGCTGCAGTCTAAACACTCGCCTAAGTTTAAATTCAAACATGCACTCCGCAAGGAGGACGAGGTGCAGGTCGACTGCTACCCTCTCCTCCGAGCTACGCCACAAGTACAACGTGCGCTCCGCAAGGAGGACGAGGTGCAGTCGATCGCTACCTCTCCTCCGAGCTACGCCATTGGTATAAAGTGCGCCCGCAAGGAGGATGAGGTGCAGGTCGATTGCTACCTCTCCTCCGAGCTACGCCACAGTATAACGTCGCCTCCAAAGGAGGACGAGGTGCAGGTCGACCGCCACCCTCTCCTTCCAAGCTACGCCACAAGTATAATGTGTTCTCCATAAGAAAGACAAGGTCGATTAACGCCTTATTCTTTAGAGAGACGTCGTAAAAATCCTACCGAGTGGAGAGCAGACCTCCCACTCGGGGGCTTAGCTGCAGCCCAGTGCTCGCCTAAGTTTTTGAAAATCCTATCGAGCGGAGAGCAGACTTCCCACTCGGGAGCTTAACTGCAGCCCAGTGCTCGCCTAAGTTTTTGAAAATCCTACCGAGTGGAGAGCAGACCTCCCACTCAGGGGCTTAGCTGCAGCCCAGTGCTCGCCTAAGTTTTTGAAAATCCTACTGAGTGGAGAGCAGACCTCCCACTCGGGGGCTTAGCTGCAGCCCAGTGCTCGCCTAAGTTTTGAAAAACCCACCGAGTTGAGAGCAGACCTCCCACTCGGGGGCTTAGCTGCAGCCCAGTGCCTGCCTAAGCGTATTGGGGAACAAGTCGATTGCAATAAGCACCTCGCTTTAACCTGCAAAAGACACCTCAAACAAATGCAAGCATAGTTAAAACATCGAATCCAAGTTCAGATAACACCTAACGAAACCGAAAGTGCTCAGGCGCTAAGCCTGTTAAGGTTTGTCGGTTACAAAAATCACTCGGCATACCGAGGCAAATTTAAAGAATCAAGCTCAGAAGTTTTTTACCCCTCCTGTGGAGGGCTGGAAGGTGCAACAAACTCATCCAGGTTAATTCCATCTGCAATCCGAGTGGCAGCGGCGATGAAGGTTTCCATGAAAGACCGGAAATCGTGCTTCTTGGTATTAGCAACCCTAAGAGCCGCCAGCTTGTCTTCTCGTGCATCCTTGCAAAGGGACGCGGGCCGAGATAGGGCAACGCTCGCGCCACACCGGCGAAGACTTCTTCCACTCCTGCACTCGACTTGGGACCGTGTTCATCCGAAGTCATCGAGACTCGAGGTCATTCTCGAGCGCCTCTCCGCCGAGTGTGGTGTCGATGCGGAAGTGGCGACCTTCAGCCTAGCGAGATAATCGATTTACGGCAAAGAACACGAGATTCGAGCCGAGCACGCTCATGGCGACTTCATCCTTCACAGAGAGTTGATGGGATCCGTGTTTACTTCTAGTCCACCAGCCTCCTTCAAAGTTCTCGCAAAATTCTGCAAGCACAACCACCGAGTCAAGACAACAATGAATGGAAAGATCACGTTAAAATATCTGCTTGGTACGTAAGATTACCTTCAAGCGTGAGGAATAGCTTCTTGGCGAGCCCGCCCAGATAAACCTCCAGATCGCTTCTTCTTTCCCACCAACTCACCGCCTTGTCACTCAGGGCAATCTTATCACTTTTCACCAATCGACCACTTTGTTGGCAGATCAAGAGCAGCTTTCAGATTGGAGTTTTCTTCTTAAAGCTTGGTGACCGCCAGCTTCTCATCTCGCGAGCTTGGTTTTCTAAAGCCGCTTTGCATTTCAGCCAACTCAAGGTCTTTCTTCTTCGTGGCATCCTCACTTTGCCTACAAAGTTACCGCAAGGTCGACTCAAACAAACGAGGGCAAAGGCAATCGTCAAAGCCTCACCAAACATACCTTTAGCTTCCTCCTTCGCCTTTGTTAAGTTCTCTTGGGCCAGCTTCAGATCAAGCTCGAGCTGGATGTGTTTGTTCTCCAACTCAAGATAACGAGCCGCAAGTTCGCAGGATTTCTACGAAGAACCAATCGACAGATGTCAAAGACAATTCACTTCCGAAAGTGACTAAGGAAAAATCATACGCTTTAAGACTACGGCCAATACAAACATTCGACCATAGTCTCGGGATTACACCTGGGTGCACTCAGCGTGCCCCCACTAGTTTTATCAAGTTAGAGTCGACCAATCGACCAACAAAAAAAAACGAGATAGCCTCAGATCAGTAGTCAATCGCCAGCAATCGACCACGCCTCGGGACTACACTCCAATGGTGCACTCAGCGTGCCCCCACCAGTCTATGAATCCATTCGACCTAGTCGAATAAAGGAAAAACTTAAGACATAAAGACTATGGTCGACTGCCAGTAGTCCACCATAGCCTTGGGGACTACACCCAATGGGTGCACTCAGCGTGCCCCCCACTAACCCGAATTTCAATCGACACACCCAAAGGGTGTAGGACAATCACTAAGAATTTCGTAAAGAAGAATTTTCAGATATCATATCCTAATGTAACAGCGGTGGCCGATCGACCAACATTACTCAAGAGCTGAATCAAGGCCATAGGCTGCTTGGCTGGCTTCTGATGGCCTTCACTTGCTCCATCATGACTCCCTTTGGCGATTGCTTTTTCAGAGCAATGGCTTGGTCCTCCGGGACGAGTGGGTCGAGAAAAGTGAAGGCTGTGCAGCACTCGACGACGAGGGCGAGCACTCGCCAACGGCACCGCAAAAAGATACGGTAGGCCGAGTGACGGCTCTCCTCCGTGACCAGTGTCTCGGTGCCGCACATCTTGAGTCGCCTTGCCAGCAGACGCTTTTTCGTTCCTCCTCTCGCCTCGGTGGCTCTTCATCGCCGTCGTCAGGAAGGTCAATAACGACGCTAGATAGAGCTGCGTAAAAGAATCAAAATTAGAGACAACGAGCCGATCGATCAAGACGGAACTATGAAGATCATACCAGGTTTAGAAGTGGCAGCGTCTTCCATCTCATGATCTTCACCGGCCAAGTATCGAAGTAGCAGCGCTGCAATTCCGTGGTCACCGGTTAACTCATGAGTCGCACCAAGGTTAAATTCATGTGGAACAAGAAGACTCAAGTAGCACCATTACCCCGATATAGTGGGAATCACCATCTTCATCTTCGCAAGACCTTCGCGGCTTCGACGGGCGCCACTCGAGATTGCTTCGAGCTTTCCCGGCCGGCGCCGAGAACTGGTCCGAGGGCGCTTGGTCGATCAAGGCGACACCGCGACTTCTTACCACGCCGGTCGCAGGATCATGGACAAGCTTCGAAGTCTTTTCCGAGCGGGAGGCGCAACTTCCTCCTCCTCCTCCTCCTCTTCCTCCTCACCAGAGTCATCACCCTCATCATCATCGCCAAGATCCGAATCCCACCTCCGGCTTTGCCCCACTTCCTTCCTCCTCGCCGGTGTTTGCGCCCATTGGGCATCGAGTATAACTCAGTGGTGGCTCGACAACAAAACAAAACGAAAGTCAATCGAATCGATTTGCAGCAAAGCGTAATGAATGAAGCAAGATTACAATTGAGGTTAAGTGGACATACCATGTCCGTGTAAGAATGGTCGAGTGGCGGGATCCTCCTAGCCCCTCGAGGGTTGTCCTTATTCCCCGTGATTGCAGTCATCCACCTCTCCAGTAGCATCGCCGATCGCTTCGGATGGACCCGAGTCTCATCCTCGGTTCCACAAGACAGCCACATCGGGTGGCCTCGATCGAGCAGCTTGGATACGCCGCCTAAGGAAGACCTCCAAGATCCATACCCACACTCCGTCCCGAACGAGCTGGACTACACGCCCATCAACATTTTTATTTGGGCTTTCTTCAGAAGCACCTTCAGAGAAGAGGGCTTGTTCACTCGGGTCCATGGAGAACGGAGGAGACCACCGATCGCCTCAAGGCGTTAACTCGTCCGGGCAAGAGAACCAGGTCGATCGCCATCCTCTAACCGACTCAGGAAGGGTCATGGCCGGAAAAGTACTCTTGCTCCTCATCTGAATCCCAAGACCCCCGCACATCTAAATACCCTTAGTCCTATCATCATCCGGACTCGCCTTTTTCACCGTCTGTGAGCGACAGGTGAATATGTGCTTGAAGAGACCCCAGTGTGGTCAACAACCCAGGAAGTTCTCACACATGGACACGAAAGCAGCAAGGTAGGCAATGGAATTTGGATTGAAATGGTGGAGTTGTGCCCCAAAGAAATTCAGAAATCCTCGGAAGAAAACACTTGGCGGCAGAGAGAACCCACTGTCTACGTGAGTAGCTAGAAGAACGCACTCACCCTCCTCTGGCTGAGGTTGCCACTCGGTCCCCGGGAGCCTTGCTGACCCGTGAGGGATCAGACCCTCGTTGACCAGGTCATTTAGATCCGCCTCGGTGATGGTCGAGCGGATCCAATCCCCTTGGACCCAGCCTTGCGGCAGACGGGACCTTGACGAAGATCCGCCGATCGACGCCTTCCTTTGCTTTCCCGCCGCCATCGCTTTCTTCAAGACGCTTCCAAGGTCAGCCGCCTTTTCCTTCACCATTGTCGCCGGCGAAGCACACGAGAAGTGGATGGGCGGAGGCGAGAGCGCATACGCGGCGGAGGCAAAGGGGCGGAGAGGGAATGGGAAGGCACTGTTCAAAACCCTCGCCTCGCCTTATATAAGGACGCCACCGAAGTGGTCGATGTAGGCCCGGCGATCCTATCACATCCTCGAAACAGTCACGCTACAAGGATACGTGGCAAAAAAGGTGGCGCGAAATTGAGGCGCCTACTCCTTATCCCATCCGAGCCCTCAAGGTCCGCCTTGGCCAAGGTGCTTCCCAAAATTCGATCCCACAAAATCCGCTAACAGCAGATCAATCTGTCAGACGGTAGATTTCCTGCGATCCATCGCTCGGAAGTTTACTAAGTTTAAAAGTTCACTCGACAGAAGAAAGGAATGGATCAAGGCGACTGAAAGAAAAGTTGCTGCCATCACCAGAAAGATCATTGGTCCAAAATGAGACATGTTCAGAACACAAAAACAGGTCGGAAAAATTATCAACTCCTTCCTCACTCAAACCTCGATCCATTCGGGGGCTAATGATGAAGTCATGTACCTAGGGTAGGGTCACGGACCTGTCCTAAGTACCCTTCCCAAGGACATCCTCAGAAGAGGCTGTCTTCCAGTCGACCAAGAGAGACTTCACTCGACGGACTCAAAGGACTCGACCATGAAGACTCACTCGACCACTAGGAGATCAAGAGTCACTCTGCATCCAAACGGTCTGTAATTAAGTAGTCTTTATGGCATTGATGACACTTTACATAGGGCGTTTCCAGTAACGCCAAACCTTTATGTACTTTAAAACCCTGCATAACTGAGGGCCGGAGGGGTCTGGCGGACACTATATAAGCCACCCCCCTCCTCAATGTAAGGGGTTCGCACCCCTGTAATCTATACGCACACATAATCCAGTCGACCGCCTCCGGGCTCCGAGACGTAAGGTTGTTACTTCCTCCGAGAAGGGCCTGAACTCGTAAATCCCTTGTCTGTACAACTGCTCCATAGCTAGGGTCTTGCCTCTCCATTCCTACCCCCCATTCTACTGTCAGACTTAGAACCACGACACGCGACCCCCCTTTCCTTCTCCCTCTCTCTCCCTTCCCCCTTTTCCCCCTCCAGAAAGGAAGGGGGGTTCAAATTGGACTGGGAGTCCTAGTAGGACTCCCCCCTTGGGGGTGCGCCCTAGGCCGGCCCACTCCCCTCTCCCTCCTTTATATACGGGGGTAGGGGGCACCCCCAAAGTACAACAGTTGTCTCTTAGCCGTGTGTGGTGCCCCCCTCCACCGTTTACTCCTCCGGTCATGTTGCCGTAGTGCTTAGGCGAAGCCCTGCACAGATCACTTCACCAACACCATCACCACGCCGTCGTGCTGACAGAACTCATCGACTCCTTCGTGCCTCTACTGGATCAAGAGTTCAGGGGACATCATCGAGCTGAATGTGTGCATAACTCAGAGGTGTCGTATGTTCGGTACTTGATCAGTTGATTTGAGAAGATGTTCCACTACATCAACCACGTTAAGTTAATGCTTCCGCTTTCGGTCTATGAGGGTACGTGGACACACTCTTCCCCTCTCGTTGCTATGCATCTCCTAGATAGATCTTGCATGAGCGTAGGATTTTTTTTGAAATTGCATGCTTCATTTCCCAACAGTGGCATTCGAGCCAGGTCTATGCGTAGATGATTTGCACGAGTAGAACACAAAGAGTTGTGGGCGGTGATTGACATACTGCTTACCACCACCATCTTATTTTGATTCAGCAATATTATTGGATGAAGCGGCCCGGACCAACCTTACAGGACCACGTTGATGAGACCGGTTCCACCGACAGACATGCAACTAGTTTTGCATAAAGGTGGCTGGCGGGTGTCTGTTTCTACAACTTTATTGAATCGAATTTGACTGCGGCCGGTCCTTGTGAAGGTTAAAAACAGCAAACTGGCAGGAACCACATATGGTTGTCGCTTTATTGTATGAAATAAAAACACTATGTAATTGCTTTACTTTATCATTAAGCGGTAGTGATAGTTGTAGAAGCAATGGTTGGCGAGATGACCACGATGCTATGATGGAGATCAAGGTGTCAAGCCGGTGACGATGGAGATCATGACGTTGCTTCGATGATGGAGATTAAAAGCACAAGATGATGATGGCCATATCATGTCACATATTTTGATTGCATGTGATGTTTATCTTTTATGCATCTTATTTTGCTTAGTACGACGGTAGCATTATGAGATGATCCCTTACAAAATTTCAAGGTATAAGTGTTCTCCCCGAGTATGCACCATTGCAAAAGTTCTTCGTGCTGAGACACAACGTGATGATCGGGTGTGATAGGCTCTACATTCAAATACAACGGGTGCAAGCCAGATTTGCACACGCGGAATACTCGGGTTAAACTTGACGAGCCTAGCATATACAAATATGGCCTCGAAACACTGGAGACCGAAAGGTCGAACGTGAATCATATAGTAGATATAATCAACATAGTGATGTTCACCATTGAGGACTACTCCATCTCACATTATGATCGGACATGGTTTAGTTGATTTGGATCACGTATCATTTAGATGACTAGAGGGATGTCTATCTAAGTGGGAGTTCTTAAGTAATATGATTAATTGAACTTAATTTATCATGAACTTAGTCCTGATAGTTTTTTGCATATCTATGTTGTAGATCAATGGCCCGTGCTACTGTTCCTTTGAATTTTAATGTGTTCCTAGAGAAAGCTAAGTTGAAAGATGATGTGAGAAACGACACGGACTGGTCCTTAACTTGAGGATTATCCTCGTTGCTGCACAAAAGAATTATGTCCTTGATGCACCGTTAGGTGTACCATCGCCTCAAAGAATCGCAGACATTGTGAATGCCTCGGCAACAAGGTTGATGACTACTCGTTAGTTTAGTGTGCCATGCTTTACGGCTTAGAATCAGGACTTAAAAAATGTTTTGAACATCATGGACCATATGAGATGTTCCAGGAGTTGAAGTTAATATTTCAAGCAAATTCCCGAGTTGAGAGACATGAAGTCTCCAACAACTTCTATAGCCGCATTATGGAGGAGAACAGTTCAGTTAGTGAGCACATACTCAGAATGTCTAGGTACCATAATCACTTGACTCAGCTGGGAGTTAATCTTCGAGATGATTGTGTCATTGACCGAGTTCTTCAATCACTGCCACCAAGCTACAAAGGCTTCGTGATGAACTACAATATGCAAGGGATGGAAAAGACTATTCCTGAGCTCTTCGTGATGCTAAAGGCCGCGGAGGTAGAAATCAAGATGGAGCATCAAGTGTTGATGGTTAACAAAACCACTAGTTTCAAGAAAAAGGGCAAGGCTAAAAAGAAGGGGAACTTCAAGAAGAATGACAAGCAAGTTGTCACTCCCGAGAAGAAACCTAACAATGGACTGAGGGAGTCCTGGACTAGGGGGTGTCCGGACAGCCGGATTATCATCGTCCGCCGGACTCCAAGACTACGAAGATACAAGATTGAAGACTCCGTCCCGTGTCCGGATGGGACTTTCCTTGGCGTGGAAGGCAAGCTTGGCGATACGGATATGTAGATCTCCTACCATTATAACCGACTCAGGTAACCCTAGCCCTCTCCGTGTCTATATAAACCGGAGGGCTTTAGTCCGTAGGGACATAACCTCCATTACAACAATCATACCATAGGCTAGCTTTTAGGTTTAGCCTCCTTGATCTCGTGGTAGATCCACTCTTGTACTACCCATATCATCAATATTATTCAAGCAGGACGTAGGGTTTTACCTCCATCAAGAGGGCCCGAACTCGGGTAAAACATCGTGTCCCTCGCCTCCTGTTACCATCCGCCTAGACGCACAGCCGGGACCCCTACCGAGATCCGCCGGTTTTGACAATCGACATTGGTGCTTTCATTGAGAGTTCCTCTATGTCGCCACCGATAGGCTTGATGGCTTCTTCAATCAATAACGACGCCGTCCAGGGTGAGACTTTTCTCCCCGGACAAATCTTCAGATTCGGGCGCTTCGCACCGCGGGCTAATTCACTTGGCCATCCGATGCAGGTCGAAGCTACGCCCCTGCTATCGTTTAGATTTGAAGCCTAAACTTCACGGCCGATATCCACGGGACTTGATCTCGACGGACTCGAGCCACACGGGCGAGCCGACCGCCGCGATGGGCATGATTTAGCTCGCCACGGACAAGACCTTGATGGTCAAGACGTGAATCCGCCCGCCCTTAGTCCGAGCCGACGCCAGACGAGGATCGGTGGCTGGACACCGCCGGGGCTGCAACTTCCGCGTGATGGAGCCGAACACCGCCTTGTCCCCTATAAAGCTCAGGACTCGAGGTGCCGGACTCTTCCGGACCAACCTCCTGCACCCTCGCCAATCGAATCCGATTGGGCGCCGATCATAGAATTCACCGCTACGGACATCTTTCAGCACTCGCCCTTTGGCGACATTCTAAATTCGCTAAAGCATCTCTCCCTATCCTGAGAGCCCTGGCCGGATTATGGCCAGGATGGTTGGGATGCGGACGACGAAGAAATTCAAAGCCCACCCACCACCCACTTTGTAGCCACTGTCGACGATCTAACAGACATGCTAGACTATGACTCCGAAGACATCGACGGCATGGACGACGATGCCGGAGACGATCAAGAACCAGCGCCCACAGGACACTGGAAGACCACCCCAACACATGATGTATATATGGTGGATACCCCAAAAGGAAGCGATAACGAGGACCAACGGGGCGCGGCAAAAGATAATAACGCTGATAAACAACCAAAACAGCGACACAGACGCCGCCCTAAGTCCCGCCTCGACAACAACAGCGCTCCTAATGACCCAGCAATAGAGCAGGGCAAACCAGTGGACGACGAGCATGCAGCCAAGCAACCGTCCAAACAGGACGAGTCGGATAATCAGTCCATGCCCGGCGAAACCAACAGTCCAGACGACCTCACACCAGACACACCACCGGAGAATAAGAGCCTTCGGAAAAGACTCATCGCCACTGCAAGAAGTTTGAAGAAGGAAAAACGGAAGCTCAAATCAGCGGAAGACATACTCAGAATGGGGTGGAGCAAAGTGCTCAAAACCGTAGACAAATACGGCAATGGTCATCAATCAAAGAGCTACCTGAAGCGCAAGCTGCTGCCAGAATTTGACGAGGAAGCCATAGAGCCCTCGCAGTCAAAAAATAAAGAGGCCGCCTGGCCGGATAGACGGCCAGATGATAGGCCAAAATCTGCAAGCGGCGCCGCACACAAGCCGACTCATGACCCTGGAAAAATAGATGGCCCGTCCAGGTCCATTTACGGGCCAAAAAAGAGGGCCCAGAAGCAACACAACACGCCAAGTGTTCAAGACGGCGTACACCCAAATATGAGGCGCCAGACACCCACTATGTTTCACCAATGAGGTGCTGGATCATGAATTCCAAGAGGGTTTAAACCCATAAACATAGAGGCTTACGACGAACAATGCACTCGAGTCTGGATAGAGGATTGTATATTACACATACACATGGCTAGAGGAGATGATCTCCATGCCATAAAATATTTACCCTCAAGCTCAAAGGGCCAGCCTGTCATTGGCTCAAAAGCCTCCCGAAAAACACGGTTGGAAGTTGGGAAGAGCTTGAGGACGCGTTTAGAGCAAATTTTCAAGGACTTATGTCCGCCTCCCGATGCGATTTATCTAAGTCATATAACTCAACAGCCCGAGAGTCAGCACAAGAATTTCGGAACATGTTTCTTACTAAAAAAGAACCAAATAGTCGACTGTTCGGACGCCGAAGCCTTAGCAGCTTTTAAACACAACGTCCGAGACGAATGGCTCACCAGACACCTCGGCCAAGACAAGCCGAGGACAATGTCCGCGCTAACAAGCCTCATGACCCGCTTTTGCACGGGGGAAGATAGCTGACTAGCAAGATGCAGCACCAGCGAACCAAGTACATCCGAGATCAGAGATGGAAACGAAAAATCACGGCGCAGAATAAAGAGAAAAGCCCAAAGAATACGGCGGTTAACACCGGATTCAAAAGCTCGCGGCCAAACAACAAAACACTGCCTCTTAAGGATAACAGTGATGAGCTATCCAACTTAAACAAAATTTTGGATCGGATATGTCAAATCCACAAGACTTTTAAGGCCCGCAAACCACACCCACCGAGATTGTTGGGTTTTCAAACAGTCCGGCCGACTAAACGCCGAACACAAGGGGCTCGACGCATCAAGCGAAGACGATGATAAACCCCACTAGCAGAGCACCGGAAAACAAAAGACTTTCCCACAGGAAGTCAAAGCAGTAAACTCACTTCATGTGATAATACAGAAAAACAATGCGACACCCGCTGAGACGGGTCTCGCATGGTCCACCCCAGCGGAGCCTCGAGATTGGATGTCAAAACCAATCACTTTTGACCACCTGGACTATTCCAGAAGCGTTCGGAATGCAGGATGGACTGCTCTGATATTGGATCCTACAATCAACGGACTACAATTTACACAAGTCCTGATGGACGGAGGCAGCGATTTAAACCTGCAATTTCCAAACACAATCCGCAAGTTGGGGATAGACCTTACTAAAATTCGACATAGCCGCACTTCCTTTAAAGGAGTGACGCCAGGCACTTACGCCAAGTGCACAGGCTCCTTATTACTAGAAGTTGTGTTCGGGTCACCGAACAACTCCGGACGCGAAAAACTAATCTTTCATGTCGTCCCATTCAAAAGTAGCTATCAAGCACTATTGGGACATGAAGCTTTTGTCCGCTTCAACGCCATCCCACATTACGCGTGTCTTACACTTAAAATGCCCGGTCCACGTGGCATTATTTCATTACGAGGGTCACTTAAAGACCCCAGACACAGCTAGACAAGTCCGCATAAATAAGCTAGGGTTTCCCTAGCCGCACACCCTCACAAGGGGCCAGCGCGTATAAGCAAAAATGAGCTAATATAGACTCCGCTTTACTTATTTATTAATATTTTTCATATACTTTTTTCGCACGATTTCCTTTCAAACTAAGTTCCTCTATTTTTACAGATGAACAACGTGCACACCCGTCCAGGATAACGGCACAACGGAGACACAGGCGCAGACGTGTAGTAGGGACCCGCCGCAAGGATTCTTTTCAGATTAAGACCCTGCGTAAACCTTTTTTACCGCCTCTTGTTGCTATAATCCCTGGTTTTTCATTATAACCGAGTGGAGCTCGACGCTTCGATCGGCCACGCCGAGGACCCTGCCCGCACTCGACACTAGGGGCTTAGGGCATTGTTCTCGCCCATCATCATAAAGACCAACACCTCGTGGAGTGTTCGGGCGCCTCGAAAGTTAGGCCTTATATGCATCAGCTCCGAATCATGTCTTTGGTCAAATGTTGGGTTTGCCCGGCCCTCGTGTTTTGCTGCCTTACGCTCCATATCATCGCTAATGCGCCACCAGGAGAACTATCGCGACAGCCCTGCTCGGCCGGGCGAGCACCTCAAGAGAGAAAGCCGAAAACTGATTGTCATGATACAGCGAGAGACTGGTCAACCACTCGATCGACCACCGGAATGTTTAGAATTCCTCCGCTTTGACGAAGGACCGTTTCCCGGTCAGGCACACACGTGCCCCGAATACGAAGAGCGCGGTGCCCCCAGGGGCTATATCGTAGCTCCACCCTCGAACTCCAATGGCTAAGTGAAAGTGTTAAAGCATCATAGTTCGGTTGCCTCGTTTGCTACGCTGCGACCTCCTCAACAGGACCGAGACGTCGGATTAAGTGTGACAATGCGCTATTTTTGCAAACACCCCCGCACCATGTGCGTGGAGGCTGAAGCCGAAGACTGCCATCTTTCAGGTTATACACACGTATACATAAACGGCCGCATAGGAGATATTTCAATACTCGGAACGCACAAGTATAAAAAGCGATTACATCATAACCATTGTTTTACAAAATAAAACGCTCATTTGAACGTGACATTTTTCGAAAAATCGTGACTCTATTACACGAGCGCCACGCATAACTTCCCAAAATAGTGCTCGGCGGGTAACCGCTTTCGTCTCAACCATGGGTTGCTACAACAGCGGCATCCATCTCTCGTCCAATGTGTCTTCACACGGGCAAGGGCCATCCGCGCACCCTCTATGCAGGCCGACCACTTCATCTCCTTGATATGCGGCACCGCCCCAAGAAATTGCTGCAATAAGCCAAAATAGCTCGTCGCCTTGGGCCTCTCTGGCTAGACATGAGCCACGATATCCGTCATGGCAAGTCCGGACAACCTGTTCAGCTCAGCCCATTCGGCCAACCGATCGGTCAGCGGAAGTGAACGATCCGGACTATGGAATTGAGACCAAAACAACTCTTCCATCTTGTGATCCTTCTGACTCCGGAAGTGCACAACGGCATCCGCCGCACTTGCTGCTAAGTCCATATATGGATCCTCCGGACCCCACAACTGGCCAAGCTGGGCATAATTTGGATCCGTAAACCTGCGGCGCAGCAGAAAAGGCTTGCCAGCCACAATGTCTCCGGCTTGACGCAGCTCCTCCTTCATAGCACGCATTGCGTAACGGCATCCTTGGCCTCGGCGGTGGCCTTTCCTGTGTCTTATCGCCCGATAGGGCGCCTTTTCAAGAGCCTCATTGCGGTCGGTAGCATCCTTCAATTTAACGGCCGCTTCGCCATCTCTTCCTCGCTTCGCAAAGCAGTGCAGCTGAAAGTGCAACTAATCCCCGGTGGTTTTGGTAATTAATAACAACATATATATCATTGAACTAATAGTTTCTTGAGAATCATTTCAGAAAGTTCAAGTGATATGGGTATGGTAATGATCAAGAAGTGGACCCTCAAAATGCTAAGGCAAGCATTGGCAAAAGCTCAAGACTCCATTTTTGGTTTAGTGATCCAAGATCACATTGAGTCTATAGGAAAGCCAATACTATTAAAAGGGGATGAGGTTATGATAATGATCTGTTGCTCAAAGTGCTTAGTGATACATCTCCTAAACTATCAGCACCCTTCACTTCAAATATACACTCATAAGTAATCTCGGTCCCACCGATTCCATAAACTCACCACACCGAGATGAACCACCTCACCATATAGCCAAACCCTAGAAATTTCAGATTTTCCGATTCAACTCGGTCTCACCAAACTGGTGTTGCCAAGCTTCAGAATCCTTCACATCAAATCGGTGTCACCGAGATGATGAAGTCGGTCCCACCGAGATTGGCAAACCCTAGTCTTTGGAAGAATCGGACACACCGAGATTGTATTTTCGGTCCCACTCAAAATCCCAACGCTCACATGATTTGAACTTTCGCTCACCGGTTGTCAACTTCGGTCCGACCGAGATTGGTCAAATGTGTAACGGTTGGATTTTGTGTGGAGGCTATAAATACCCTCCACCCCCTCTTCATTCGTGGAGAGAGCCATCGAAAGAACTACCACTCCTACCTTACATTTCGAGAAGAAAACTACCTACCCTTGTGTTGAGATCAAGTAGCTCCACTCCCACCATATGAAGCTTGATCTCTAGCCTTCCCAAGTTGCTTTCCACTCAATCCTTTCTTCCACCACAGCCAAATCAGTGAGGAGAGTTGAGTGTTGGGGAGATTATCATTTGAAGCACAAGAGCAAGGAGTTCATCATCATCAACACCATCTATTACCTTTTGGAGGGTGGTGCCTCCTAGATTGGTTAGGTGTCGCTGGGGAGCCTCCACGAGATGTGGAGTTGAACCAAGAAGTTTGTAAGGGCAAGGAGATCGCCTACTTCGTGAAGATCTACCCGAGTAAGGCTAGTCCTCCGTGGGCGATGCCATGATGGCATAGACAAGGTTGCTTCTTCGTGGACCCTTCGTGGGTGGAGCCTCCGTGGACTCTCGCAGCCATACCCTCCGTGGGTTGAAGTCTCCATCAACGTGGATTGACGATAGCACCACCTATCGGAACCACGAGAAAAATCTCCGTGTTCCAAATTGCGCTTTGCTCTTCTCCACCTCTCTTTACTACATGTGCAATTTACTTTCCGCTGCCTATACTCTAGAATTGCATGTGTAGGGTGATACTTGACTTGATCATCATTGTGAACTTGCCAAAACTTGTCTTTATCAAAAGGCTAAATTTTTATATTGTCAAGTAGTCTAATCACCCCCTCTAGACATACTTTCGATCCTACAAGTGGTATCGAGCTTTGGTCTCCATTGTATTGGTTTCATTGCATTGACTCCATAAGCTTGGTTTCACAACCTAGGAGAGTATGGCGCCTAGTGAGGGTAATTTTTGTAGAGGTCCTTACTTTGATGGTTCAAACTTTTCTAGTTGGAAGCATAAAATGAAAATGCATATACTTGGACATAACCCTGCCGCATGGGGCATTATTTGTGTTGGCTTGCAAGGTGAATTCTCCGAGGAAGGAAAAGTTCCGGATCGTGAAGCTACAGCGGATGAATTGCGGATGTTGCAAAACAATGCTCAAGCTTGTGACATTCTCTTCAATGCTTTGTGTCCCGAGGAGTTCAAGAAAATCAGCCGTCTTGAGAATGCAAAAGAGATTTGGGATACTTTGGTCGAAATGCACGAAGGTACCGAGTCCGTGAAGGAATCAAAGCTAGATGTTCTTCAAGGTCAACTTGACAAGTTCAAGATGAAGGAAGGTGAAGGAGTCGCTGAAATGTACTCTAGGCTTGCTCTCATCACAAATGAGATTGCCGGCTTAGGAAGCGAAGAAATGACCGACCGATTCATCATCAAGAAGATTCTCGAGCTTTGGATGGAAAGTATGACACCGTGCACTTTGATCCAAATGATGCCAAACTACAAGAATCTCAAGCCAACCAAGTCATTGGAAGAATTGTTGCTCATGAGATGACACTTAAAGATAAGGAAGAGCTTCACAACAAGTCAAGTGGTGCTTACAAAGCTACAATTGATGCTCCCACAACCTCAAGTGACAAGCTAGTTTCCAATGAAGAGATAAGCCTAATGGTGAAGAACTTCAACAAATTCTACAAGAGTAGAAGCAAGGAAAGAAGCTCAAAGTCTAGATCATATGATGAAAAGAGATCTTCTAGTCGTGATCGAATCTGCACAATTGTGGAAGACCCGACACTACTCAAATGAGTGTTCGACTCCCCACAAGAGAAGAGAAGAATCTCCAAGAAGAAGAAGCTCAAGAGAAGAGTCACCTCGGAAAGAGAGAAGGAGTAGAGATGATCGTTATGAACGAAGACCCTCTCGGAGAAGCAAGGATTCGGAGAGGAAAGACAAGTCATCAAGGAGCTACACAAGAAGAAAACATCAAGCTCATGTAGGTGAATGGGTCTCCGCCCGACTCCGACAATCACTCCGAAAGAAGCTATCACTCCAACTCCGACTACAGTCAAGATGAAGGTGTTGCCGGTCTTGCTCTCGTGTCCTCCAACTCCAACTCCTATGACTTATTTGATTCACCAAATGAGGGAATTGGAAGATGCTTCATGGCTAAAGGCCCCAAGGTATCACACCCTGAATTTATTGACTTTGATAGTGATGAGGATGACTTGCTTGGTGAAGATGAGCTTTTACATGATAAATCTAGTGAGCCTAGTAATGATGAACATGCTAGTAGTCTTTATAGTCGAGAAGAGTCGAATGACAATGCTATGAAGGAGATTGAGCGTCTAACTAAAGAACTAAACACTCTTAAGTTAGCTCATGAAACAACTCAAGAAGATCATAGAGAGCTCCTAAGATCTCATGAGAAGCTACGCTTCGAGAAGCTCAATCTAGAGCAAGAACATGAGTTTCTAAAAGCTATCAATGACGATCTTCGAAAGAAGAGTTCTTCATATCTTGCCAAACGACTTCTCTTGTCTAATTTCTTGCCACCTATTAAAACTAAGCATGACAAGCATAAGAAAAATTCTTCATCTAGTAGTAACAATAACCATGCTAAATCTAATGTTGTTACTTCTAGTAGTTCTCTTGATTCCACTAACAATGTTTCAAGCCAAGTTACACTTGAGCAAGAAAATAGTTTATTGAAAGGGATTATAGAGAAAGGTGTCTACAAGAGCCTTGCCGAAGCAAGAACTTTGAGGAAATTGTTCGCAAGCAAGGAAGGCACCGAAGAATCAAGGAATTGGTTTTGAGCGAAAGTTCAACGCCGAGGGTGTTGAATGGGAAGAAGGTCAATATCCCACTCCAAAGTTTGTTTCTCAAAAGGAGAAGTATGATCCTACTTCTTCCAATGTGGAACAAGCTCAAGATGATCTTCCACCACAAGACCACAAGCTAAAAGGCAAGGACAAGCTTCAAGAGGAGATTGATGCATTTATTGAAGCACCTAAAGCCATGGTCAAGTGGGTTCCCAAGGAAACGCAAGTTCTACTTCACAAGCTCAACTATAACCCCAAGGATTCCCATCAAGATGATGTGGATCCCAAGAAGAAGAACTAGAGAGTTCTTGAGGGTGACTCCGCCAACATACTTCACTCACATTCATTTTGGCAAAACTTGTGCAATCAACTTCCACATCTTGCACTAGTTCATGGAGTCACAAACCCTCTTGTTGGTAAGTCAAGGGACAAGGTAATCATTGCTTTCATGGACATCATCTATTGTGTACTTCAATCTATGTCCATGGATATCCTTGTTTGTTCCTTGTGGGACTAACCCATGTAGGTATTGAAAGTGCCCGAATCCAAAGGATTGCTCCCAACTCTTGATGATCTTCATCAACATTGAGCATCCACATCTTCAACATCTACATGAAGTCTTCTACGACAACCCAAGGTTAGTTTGACCCTTTAAAAGGGTTCTCACATCAAAGGGAGCTTTGTTCTAAAGAATTGAGCTAAAGCATCTTCAAATGATGTGAACACATCAATGCTTTATGTAAAAGTGGTAACCCCACTTGTGCTTAAACGATGAGTATGACCTATGATCAAATGTTCTCATTTGACTCCTAAGTCAATATACTCATATATAGATGACCTAGTCATCGACAAATTGTGTGATAGTAGCTAGTGTTTTGATTGTGCATGTTTGACACATATTTCATTTGCTATCTTATTGTGTGAGCATGTTGATGCATAATTTTATCCATTCAAGGACATCCATTTGTTGCTTTGGTCGCTTTTGATTTTTCTCGACCAAATGGATGGACAAGAATGCCTAAGTTCCTCCCTAGCTATCTATGCTTTCTTGTCTCAAATTCTATTCATGCTTATATCACAAACTTTGAACAAGTCATTTTCGGACACACCGAGTGAGGAGCACTCGAGCCACCGATCCGTCAAATGCTAAACTTCCAAAACCTTCTAAGTAATTTCGTTAGACCAACCCACTCAAACTCGGTCCAACCGAAAGCACTTGGATTGATCTAGGTTTTCACCTCGGTGAAACCGAAGTTAAATTTCGGCGTGATCGAAATGTGTAATCGCCTCAGAAGTTATCCATCTCGGTGCCACCGAAGTTTTACAACTCGTCCCACCGACAAAGAAGGGTATATATATCCGAGGCAGCGCGCTGATTCCTACTTCAAACGCCGCCTCAAACCCTTTGCCGCCGCCGCCGTGGTCTCCGGATCGCCTCCGTTGCCGCCTCAGGCGCCGCCGCAGTCTCCGCCGCCAACAGACATTCTCCGCGCCGCCGCTGAGAGAGAACTCCACCAAGTTAGGGTGAGTTTCAATCCCACTCGTGCTCCCATCTCCGATTCTATGCACGATTGGTTTGCCTAGCATCTTGCCACGCTTGAGATCTTCCTTAACACCAGATTAGTTCCTTTGAACGAAATTCGAGTAAAAGTTTTAGGTTAGGTTTCCGCCAACACATCTCGGTGAGACCGATTCTACATTCTCAGATGACCGATTTGGCCTCTCGCCATTGTAGACAGACTTTTCGTCCAACCGAAGTTGTGCAAATCGGTGTGACCGAAATGAGGATTTAGTGAAACCCTAGTGTTTTCGGCAGATCGAAACCCATTTCGTCCAACCGAAAGTGGTGTGAATGGTTCTGTTTGAACACTTCATTCACCGAATTTTAGACTAGGTCCGACCAAATGCATTCTCGTGAAAACCTAAAACTGAAATTTGAACTCATTTGTTTGCAAAATCTTCTGCAGTTTGTGATAACTCTTCTATTCTGCCTACACCTAATCTATTCACAAAGTTGTCACCATGTCGATGCCGCTGACAGCCGTAACAGGTCTAAGTCACCAATTGCTGAGATTCCAGAGGCAGCACTAGTCCCGAGGCCAAGAGCTTTTCAGATGATGGTGAGAGGAGCACACCAAGTGGTTTGCCTCCGCAGCCACCGTACGAAAGAAGAGGAATTCGATGAAGAAGATTCTGATTTTATTGTTGAGGAAGAGATCCTCCAAGCCAAAGAGAAAAGTTGTTGCCAAAGAGCATCAAGGGCAGCAAACCAAGAAAGGCACCAAAGAAAGTGAAGAAATCCACGCTGCCAAGAAGCTGAGTATGGAAGAGGAAACTTCAAGCAAGGTGAAGAAAACTTCCAAGAGGAAGAGGATTGTGCATGATGAAGCAACAGATGATGATGATGATGAGGAAGCACCCCAGCCTCCTCAAAAGCCTAAGCTCATGGGTGATGCCATCGTAAGGAGCCCTTCTAAATCCAAGCCATCTACTCCAAAGAAAGGCAGCTCAAGCCAAGCCTCGCCCAAGCCCAAGAAAACTGTCAGAACATTCCAGCTTTCAGAGAAGAAGAAAGATAATGTGCCACCAAATGAGTCGATGATGAGGCACCAGACTGTGAAACTTCGCTCAAACCTGCCAATTCACAATGATGCTCATCCTCGAGCTGAAAACATGAAGGAAAGAAAGGATAGAGGTCTCGTGCTATGGAGACAAGCTGATCCATATGTCAGTGAGGAGAAGGACTGCCTGATCCAAGATTCCACACCGGAGAGCAGCAGGACTTCTATGAGATCTGTGCTAATGAACAAGAAGCCCATTGTTGCGAGATACTAGATATGTTGATCGGGCATACATTGACAAAGAAGAGCACAGAGACTTCTTTCCACATGTGCATGAGAGCTTCACCGCATGTGGTGTTGCTGAGTTTGTTGGTCAAAGTTGACAGATTGGAATGATGAAATGATTATGCAATTCTATGCCACAGCTCATTTCTATCCGATGGAAAGATCACATGGATGATCAAGGCCAAAGATTCTCTTCAACTCAGAAGAATGGGCAGCACTGCTGAATGCTCCAAAGGCAGAGAGAGATGATGTTGATGTCTATGGCATTCCCAAGAAGAACCATGAGTCTATGAAGAACATGTACAAAGAGGTACCAGCTAAGGATGTGGAAATCGGAAGCTCGGCTCGCAAGTATCATCTCCAGCAGGTCTACCTACCACAAACACAATTCCGAGGCATACCTTGATGCCCAAATGAGATCATCGCATGATCAGAGGGTATTCTATCAACATGCTGCATATACTTGATCAGAAGGCACCTTTCAAGGTGATGGACCTGATAGTTGAGACTATCAAGAGGACTGCAGCAGACCAGAAGAGGTCGTGTGGATTTGCCCCACATTCAGATGCTTATCAATGCCAAGTTTGGCACGGCACCTACTTGTTGGATAGACCACACTTGCCACCGCAGCCGAGCATGAGGACAATGAAGTTGTGATGGATGAGGAGGATCCAACGCCGCTTGAAGGTCAAGCAAAGAGTGAAGCTGCCAAGAAAGCCAAAGTGTTTGCAGAGCAAGGTAGGGTACCTCAGACCCCAACTTGTGCACGGGCAGCTGGAGTTCCCCAGCCAGATCCACCAAATGCTTGCCGGAGACCATCTCCGCTTCCACACCAAGCCGCTCAAGAACAAAGTATATAAGATAGAAGCTCAAGACCCGAAGCAAGAGGAGCTTGCGGAAAGGCCATTCTGTGCTCAAGGCTACATTACCCATAGAAGGTCCCGGCGAGAGGAGCTCACGGGGGACTAGAAGAATATATCGCAGACACGCCAAGCGCCACACTTGCCCGGGCGAGGACCCGGGAGCCAAGTCACAGAGCCCCGAAGCAAGCCCCCGGCCCGGCAAGATCAAGGCCCGGCAAGGTGCTTGCCGGGAGAGCTATAGCACGTGCCCGCATTCCAGCCATTCCGCCCCACGCTACGCCTCCACTTTCTCCAGAGACGCTGGGCAGGTGGTCAAAAGGCTGCATGAGGAATGCGTGGCACTCCACGGTGGTGGCTTCGGCCGCCGCGGGCGGAAGGAGACGAATGGCGGAGCTTTGGGGCGACGGCGACGGGCATTTAATGCTCTTGTCCCCCTCACAAAGTAGGTAGAAAGCATCGTAGCTGCAGACTGCTCCCAAGACTGCTCCAACTACCACCTCTTTACGCTTTTTACCCCTCTACTCACGCTGACACCCGGTGACCCATGCCTATAAAAAGGAGGCCCATGCACAACGAGAGGAGGTTCCACGATTGCCACTCGGCGAGGGATCATTCGCTACTCGCTGTGAAGGTTCGAACCCCGCAACTCTAGCGCTCGATTCGCCGGTTTCACACACCACTCCACCGCTTGCTCGCATTCTTGAGCAAGATCTAATACAACACAATGCAGCAAGAGGGTTTTACGCGACCATCGCGCCCTGCTGGGTAAAAATCCCACAGCATCGCCGATCCGCTTCTCCGCCGCAGCCTCCGCCTGCATCAACACACAAAGGGCCTCGCCCCATAGGTGCCGCGCCACCCATCGGCCACGACATCTCGGGCGCTGCCAGGGGGGCGCCGAGGTTGTGCGAACCTGATCCGCGTCACGCCAGACTTTTCATCAACCTCTCCAGCCACGCCGCCAGCTTTCATCGACAACCGCGCCATGGCCTCAAGACGAGAGCTTCGAGGGTCGCAGACTCCATCTCCGTCTCTCCCCGCTTCCACCG